>JACMZG010001863.1:39354746-39381194 GCA_018340805.1 Microvelia longipes
ACAAGAAATAAATTATCGTGAAATCAAAGAAGTTGAGAAAGAGCAAGAACTTATGATACGGATAGAGTAAACAAATTATTAAATTATTTTCATAATAAATTAGGACATCCCAGTGGGGAAACAAACTCTGTATAATGTACAAAGATACATCAGTGGAATAACATGAAAATTGATATCGATACATTCATTAACAATTGTATCCCGTGTGCAGAAAGAAAAGAAGGAAATAAACTAGGATGTAAAATCAAATTATCATTCACAGCAACAGAGCCATTTGAGACAATATGTGTAGATATACAGGGCCATTAACACCAGTAAACGGTTATTCCTACATTTTCGGCATAATAGACGTCTACTCAAGATATGTATCATTAATACCTTTGAAAAACATTACTGCAGACGGAATCACAAAATCCATACTTGAAAAGTGGATAGCATATTTTGGTATTCCTAAAACGATACATTCAGATAATGGAACACAATTTAAGTCATCATTGATGAACAAATTATGTGAGGAGCTGAAAATAAATCAATCATATTCGTCCCCATATTATCATGAGGAAACGGAATAATAAACGAGCATTCAGGACGGCAAAAGATAAAATATTTGCAATGAGTCAATCAAATAAACAAAATTGGGTGGAAACTCTTCCGTTTGTAGAAATGAGCATGCGATCAGCTAAATCAGCATTCGAAATAATATTTGGTACTGAAATGAGATTAAGTACTAAAAAGTTTAGGAGAAATATCAATGAACAAATAAGCAGAAGACTGGAAAAGGAAAGTTAAAGATTATAGTTGAGAAAAGGAATCAACTAAATAAACTGACAGAACCACGAGCGGAACAAAACAATAATTAAAGCGGAGATCTGGTGATGGTAAAAAACCAACGAAAATGCTGCTGGAAGAAGATTCTCCGAGACCTTGGAAAGTTAATTAGCAAGTTTAAGAAAGAATGTAGAGGCTAGAATTGAATCATTACCCCCCCAAATTTCAAAGAAATAATTTTGGATACTTTAAAAAAGAACTGAAAATTTGGACTTTTTAACCTTTGAAACATTCAACAGGCAACAGGAATGAGTTTTTCAACAGCTGGTTTAATAAATGCAAATTGTGAGGACTGTCTTAAAGATAAAACTTGTTTATGTGTTGATATTTTTTTATTATTTTTATCTATTTAATTTATTAGGTATAGTAGCAGGTTTTTAGTATTACATAAAATCTTTTCTAGTGTTTTCGAATATGATTCGAAGTATTCGAGTATTTATCATTTACTATTCGATATTCGATAGATGGTTATGACGAATGTTTGGTAGCTTCTATTTCAAGAGCTCTTATTAAGCCAATAGTCAATTAATTTTAGTTGTACGTCTCAAATAAAGGTATTTGATTTTGTAAAAAAATAATATTTTTAAAAATTAATTTGGCCAATTTATGCTATTTTAAAAAATTAAACATTTGCACCAAAGATCTTAGGACAATAGATTATAAACAATTATAATATATTTAATACTTAGAATTTTATTGTTTAAAGACAAAAGTTATTGAGTTACTTGATTAATATAAAGTTAATTAAAATTAATGTATTAAAATATGAAATTGTTTTTTTAAAATTTAATTCTTTTATTAAGGGAATTTTTGAAGTTCCGATAAAATAAACCAAAAGTGAGGGGGGGGGGGGGGGGTGAAGCAAATACATCCAACAATGGAACATAATGCTAAACGTTGGACTTCTAAAATAACAAGTCTTCATATTATAAGTTAAATCAAAGTCTTAATAACCATTAAATCTATATTAAAGTTCAAATAAAAAATCTGATATTTTACAACACAATATTTCAAACAAATATAAAGTTTTAAAATATCCAACTTTCCACTTTTTCTAGAATCTGCATCTCTTTAACCCATTGTTGATTCTTCGTAAAACTTCGAACCTTGTGAATTTCTTAACCAAAACTTGGTGAGGAATCAGAAATTCAGCAATTTTTATAAAGGTCATAGAGTAAATCATTCTTTTCCGTTTTTGGAGGGTCTTTTCTTACTAAGATTTTCTTCACTTACTTACAAATCAGACTAATACGGTGTTTCCTCTAGATCATCATGGTTTGCGATGCTTGTTTAATATTATCGTATGCATTTATTTATAATGTCATCATCTCCAAAGTCGTGTTGTTTATTGTTGTGAATATTTATCTTCCTCCTGAATGATTTTCATGGGTGAAAATCCCGTGGATTTTTATACTGTACAATTGAATGCAAACTCTTATCTAGAAGAAGCTCATCCCAAGATTTCCTCCGTCTTCCCGCTTTCTATGAGTCACCAATAATCTCGAATGTTATTATGCTCTTTCAGACAAACCAATTAGATTTATTATCACATGGAGGACGTATAAAATCCGTAAAAATATTAATCATAATAGCAAGATTTTGTTAATAATTCCTTCAAAACTTACCGAGGCCTGACACGGTTTTCTGTGGTTTCCAAATTTATAAATCCAGTGTAATAAAGGTGCTCTTTACAGTGGGCTTCTTTGATTGTTAATTGTAGTAAGGACTAAAGCATTTTACTGGAATTGATCGATGATAACAATCTATATATCTTTTATTTGATCGCGATATCCAAATATATGCTATAATCCATAACGAGTTGTTCCATAGAATGTAAACAACTTTGAGCGGGAGAAATGTCTCTGGAACCTTTTTCACTGCTTATTTTTCTGCGCCTGCAAAGATTGGGAATTGTCGAATTATATTTTGAATATCTTATCATATCTGGCCAAAAGAAATAGTCTGATACATATTTATAGTTTTCTTTCATCCAACATGACAAAGATGCTTTTGAAACGGTTATTAACAAATGTTATTTATTTCATTGGTGGGTCTGCAATGCTTACAAAATCCAGCACCTTCAATGTGGTATCAATCATCTTCAACAAATAAGTGATCATATTTTTTGTAAATTTGAATTCTTTAAATCTTTAAATCTCTTCGTCTTCTCCTGAAAGGTATTTTTCATTTTAATGAACAGTCATCAATCTTAAAATCTGTTATGTAGTTACCACATTGGCCTACAAGAATCACTTTAAAATACTCAATTTTTACCTTTGACATTTTGTCTTTAGTATCAACAGTTTCGGTTTCACATTGAAACAATAACTTGAAAAAGAATTACGAGACATGCCAATCTGCGTTTGAGTGTTGCTCACCCTTACTATATCTAAGCTCCAAAATCATATTTGCTAATTCGGTTTCCAGGTTTGGAAAGCGTGGCGTAATTGGTTTACGTGAACGTTTAATTAAACTCTAACGCCTTAATAAATTACAATGCCTTGTGATCGGTTCGTGCTAAAAATTATTTCTATATTAAATAATTGACGAAAATGCTTGATGAATTCAAATATAACGCTAGCAATTCCTTTACGTGTCACGCCAATAGCCTTATACATGCAGCATTTAAAATGTCTTGAACCGTATGAAATTACAACTGTCACGACCGTTTTGAATTTGACTCAATACTGCCACCGATGCCGTTAGAGTAGTATCCGGTATCCAATATGGAACTGGCATTTGAATCAGGAACCCTAATATTAGCGCGACAGAAAGCTTGTTTTGCACTCTTCGAGCCATGGATTCTCCAATCAAACTTTATATAAATAATTCAAATAAAAATTTCATTAATTACAATTTTTTTTTTTTTAAAGCAACTTAAAATTCTAACTGTCAAATCTGTACTTAAAAAGAATAAATGCATTATAGTAAAAAAAACATTACATGAAAATAAATTAGGCAAGCATTTACAAGAAAAGAAGTCATCTTGAAAAAGTGATGCATATTAATTCGGGATCAGACATCAAAATAGACTATGCAGGATAAATGAAGATAAATATAATATTTATATTTATTTATATATATTATATATATTATATAATAAATCAAAAAAACGCAATTGTTAAAAAAATTTATCGAAAGACATGTTTCGGACATAAACTATTTCATCTTTCAGTTTCTGTTGTAATTCACAAGTCGAACATCTGTTATATTGACTGGCCAATAAAACTGTTACGTAATCAATCAATAAAATAGATTAAAATAAATTGAAAAGGAAGCGTGTCTATCTGAGTATTATAGATCGGGTATGCAACCCAATTCTCAAAGCCTCACACGCAATTCTTTCAAATATTACCATAAACCGCTGTTCAAAACCGAAACTCGTCGATACTTTATTTTGGCCTTTTCTATTTTTACAGCAGAGGAATCGACCAAACTGAACTTTTTCTACTCTCAGTTGCATATGTCACTAACACGTGTGCTGAAGAAGAGTTTTGTCTCTCCAATGTACGTGGCACACACCCGTTACAATAAATGGTAAACAAGTTAGCGAGACATAAGCCTTTGGTGTAGCAGATTTGTTGCTTAAATAACTGGAGTGTTTCTGAAGTGAAAATAAAATTGAACTTAGTTTCGTTAAAATTATTCATCCAGTGAAATTTCAAGATTAACTCCTTTGATGAACGGTAATTTAAAGTTATTTTTCTTGATTTTTATTATTTCTTCTCTTGTTTCATTTTGTGATTGTGAGCCACAGTTTGTTGAGGGTACTCCGTATATTATGATAAATAGTTTTTTAGTTTTTTATTTTACATTAATTATACGGAGTTACCTCAACAAACTAATTAACAGGCCTGTCACCCATTCCTATTGTCAGCCATAATAGCTCGCCCTACTTTTACATACTTCTTTAAAAAAATATCCTCCCCCCAATTATCATATCGTTGGCTCTTTGCCATAGTTCCTCCGTTTTCACTAATCTCAGAACTCCCCTTCATATTTATTGATGTGCTTCGCTGTTCCTCATTGGTGGCATGTTCCTCTTCTCTTAGTAAAGTAAATCAAACTCCTTTAGAAACCTCATTTAAACTTCATTATAACCTCTGACCCATATAAAGGATACAAGTTTCGTGTCATTGCAAAACATATTTTCAGTGAACTTCTCTATTGTTCCAGCACACTACTATTTGCGCAGGCGCGAATCACACCTCCCAGGTTCTCTGACCTAGCGCTTCCAACGTTTTTCACTTTAAATTCAACCTGCCCTGTATCTAATTAAACGTGCACCTGCTGAATTCTCTACCTGCACCTTCACACGGTGTCCTCCCTGGAATTTATCAATACGATATCTTTACACTCTTTTCCGCCCAACTGCCCACCATCGCTTCAGACTAAAAAATGTTTCCCTGCACCAAGACCTGAAAAACCTTCTCCCCTACCCTTCGAGATCCCCGATGCGTCCATCGCATCGGAGGATATTCCACCTCTGTGCCTTTTAAAATGAGCTGTGTCCAATTAGCTCCCCTGATGACGAAGCCCTCGGGAGGGAACCCTCGAATTTCATTTCTGAGTCTTCCCTTCCTCTTGGCTATGTTCTCCTGACATGTTCATCTGTCTATTCCTTTTCGCGTTCCTCTTCTATTACACCTTGTTTACTCCCCGACTAGTGTGCTCGTTTATTGACTGTTGTTCTGACCTCGATTCAATTCACACTCTGAGGAAACTACACTTCCCTGCTGATGTGACCCTTTTCTCCACATTCTGAAACAATAAGATCTGTTTTTTCGGACAATGATACTTATATGTCCTCTTTCCCCACGTCAAACCTTATCTTCGTTTGGACTGCGAACTTAAAGTGTCCTTCTTTATTGCATCCCCAGCATACTTATCCTTCTTGTTCCCATGCCCAAAATAGAGTTGCTTCGCTATACTCCTTTCACTCCACCTCTGTCACCATTCTGATCTGATGTTGTATTTGAAATGGGGTGCCTTCCTTTCATATTACCTCGGTTCTTTGTTCATTTGTTACTGTCGCCTATTTTTAAAAAACTCTCTCCGCGCCGCCAGAGAGATCTCGTTTGAAATCTCCTTTCGTGGCAGATGACTACAGGCGAGAGGTCTTTAATCTCCTCCCACCTTATCTGTTTTCGTTAAGATTATTTATTCTTCCGCTCTTTCTATTATCGACCCTTTTATGTTAGAAGTTTCCGCAATCAATCTTCTTAGTGAATTTTTATCTGGCGATCAAGTTCATTGATTCTCAATTTTTTTAAAGTTCCTTCAATCTTCTGATGTCGTCTGTACCCATTTCCCTTTCTAGCCTTTTACCAATTGGGCCTTTCTTTCGTAACGCTTTACGTAATTTGGCTTTGATATGCTCTTTCGGTCAATCCAAAGGTTTCCAGTATCGACCCAGAGGTCCCTCATCAATAAGCACGTTACCAAGCGCTCTGGTTCCCTTTTATTTGTGATGCCTTAACCTAAATATAATTCGCACTTGCGAACAAATTTCTCTAAGTCGTCGTTTTCTTCTAAACACACTGGTATCAAGGCGATCTTAAAATCTTAACTGTCAAATCTGTACTTAAAAAGAATAAAATGATTTATAGTAAAAAAAAATACATGCAAATAAATGTAGGAAAGCATTTACAAGAAAAAGAAGTCATCTGAAAAGTGATGCATAATATTAATTAATAACATTAATATTTCTATTTGTAAATAAGATTAATTTACAAGAAATGTATTAAAACTTCAAAACTCAAAAAATTTATTGTATTTTCAATAATTTAATTGCAGTTAAGAATAAAATATTGTTAATAATTATATATTTCATATTATTTAAAAGAAGCTCGGAACACAACTTACTCTTTTAGTTGGAATTACCTGAAAACATTGGTTTTAATTAGAATGTCAAGAATGTTGGTAGTCAATGTAAATAGATCTGCAAAATTCAAATTTTAATATTTATGATTACTTTTGTAAAGTTTGTAAATTTAATAAAACTTTTAATTATTACATCAAATGACTACAACACCGATTTTGGAAAAAAATGAATTTTATTTAAGTAAAGTTTGAATTAAAAATTTTGGAATTATTGGAATAAAAATTCTTAATGTTTCATGATTCTAATTTATCCGGTGTAAATGCTAAATTTCAAGGAATCAATGTAAAAGTTACAGTTATAGTATTGTAATGTAAATCTTCACAATTAAGTTACCAAAAGACACAATTGTTGGGAGAATTTCTTTTCTCGTAAATTGGTAAAGAAAGTTTAATGTTAAATTAAAATATTATATAATGATTATCAACTTTAAATTGTTTTTATTATTTTTATAAGTATACATAAAATATTGTAATAATTCCTGTTTAGTCCCAAATTTTTTATATATTTTTTTATAAATAAAAATAAAAATCAATGAAAGAAAGAATATATAAAATTTAAGTTTAAAAATGCTGGGAAAAAATTCGGAAGAAATCAGTAGTATGGTGCTAATGGCTGACCCAATGTTGTGAGATAGGACGAAACGAAATACTTCACGGAAAATACCACTTTGGTCAATGGATAAAGGCCTTGGGTTTTTTGGGGGTATGAGAGGAACTGAAGATGTTTCATGGTTGATGTACCAAGATCGACGCGTTGACAACTTTTATGTCAAAGGACATTCTACAGGTTCTCATTTATTATTATTCAGGTGTTGGCCGGGTATGCCAATATTATAGATGTAAACAATGGGGTTTATGAAACGAATTCAGTCGTTGGCATCATCAAACTTTGAACACCCCTGATGATGTGAAATGTCCACACCACTCAGAATATATGAGAACACTTGGATTGCGGGGGCAAAGGTAAACTTGAAACGCAATCGGCACTAGCCGTGTGTTGTTCCATATTATTATCTACACGAATTATGTCTCATGAGGATTTTCAACAACTGATGTTGCCACTTTGGCGCCAGTAATTATAACTTTAAAATGCATTTTACAGCTTCAATAAATCATTTATGTATTCCTTCCCGTATTGTTTAAAAACTGATTTTTATTTTTTTTAATTACAGTCAAACCCGTTATAAGGGAAAATTTAATGCCAAATTTTTTTGGACCAATTTTTACATGGAAATGCATCGCACTCCCCGATTAAGGGGACCCCCCCTTAACGAGATTAGTGCTTCAATAATTCGCAAATTAAAAAAGAAGGTGTGATTGTTTGATATATTAGGAGATTTCGGTTTGTCAATAATGAAAATCTGATGAATATCTCCTAAACAATTTTATGAAGTTTAAGAAAAGAATAAGATTACTTTGCAGCCGACACTGAAACAAAGAACAATTGATTGATATTTTAAATGAAATGTGCTTTCTGTTTCCTATGTTTTACTAAACTATTAAAACTATTAAATAACTTTAATTTCATAATAATATGTTTAGTTTATTACGTCATTAAATAAAGATAACCCCCGTTGTTTAAGGAGAACCGTATATAAGGACATTTTCACGATGTACGGAACCTGTTCCTTATTAACGGGGTTTGACTGTACATAAAATATAATTTTGGGACGTGCTAAACCAGTCTGATTTCATTTTCTCATTCAATGAACTCATTACCGTTGCGTTTTACTCATTAATTAAGTGAGTTTGACTGAATTAATTTCAACAAAGGAATTGATATGAACCCTAAATATCACTAATAATAATTTATAGAGAATTCCTTTGTTGTAAGTGAATTCTGCTCGTATTAATATTTTGTTCTATATCTTATTTTATAATGATTATCAAGTAGTAGACACGTTTCACATTATTAGAGGTCCCAAAGGTTCGTGATTGGTCACTAAATATGAAATCAAAACAGATATTTATTATAATATCTATAACATGTGATCAGTTTTAAAAAACCCGTTGGTGTTGAATTGTCTTAACCATCTCACTGTAATCCTTGATTACCATGCATGTTACCTCACTCTTTGGCTTTGATGCAAAAATTCATGATACCGGTTCTTCTCACGTCTTCCACATCTCTGAAAACTTTGTCCCTTGCAATTAATGAGAGCCATGGAACGAATAGGTTAATAATCCGATGGTGCAAAGTCCGTTATCTTTTTTTTGGTTTGCATTATCCTACCGTAACAAAAACACGTTTTCTGTTTATTTAGAGCTGGTATTGGTCCGCAAGGATTTTCATACATACGTTGCAGGCTGCTCACATAAACTGGGATGTTATTGAACGTGTCCATTGGGGAGCCAACTCAAAGTGTATGGGGCCTTCGTAATTCCACCAACACACAACAACCTTTTAAATATAACATTTTAATATTACCTTCAAAGAATGACGCACGAACTTTGAGACTTCTTAATAGTTAAATATCGAATTATCTTAATGCAGATTCCTTCTAAAATACAGTTTTATAGAGACGTTCTCAACATATTTTCAGTTATCCTTAGTGTTAATTTACCCACACCATATGGATAAATAAACTTCAAATAAAAGAGGAAAGTAATATTTTTAAGTTATAATTCCTCGCAACCACTGGACACGTATTAATTTGCTTACGCACATTACTATAGCAATTTGATCGCGATATTGTTTCAACTTTTTCCACATTGACAGCGATCAGAACGAATCACTGCTTCGCTGTTTATCAGATTTATTATTTGTAGACGCAGATTATATTAGAATAATAATGGCGAGAGTCCAGAATAGATGACCCCGAATTCATTTTTTAATATTAAATTTTTTTTATATTACAAATTAAAAAGAAATAAAGAGAAACATTAATATTTAACAAACTAAACTTAAATAAACCATTTCAAATCTTTCAATATATTCCCAAAATGAATCTATTAAATTCATGTTCTTCCATTTTCTTTTCTTGCTAAAAACATGTTTAAAAGCCACTTAAATTTCAAATTCAGTCCATTGCTTTTTCTTAAGTCTGTTTTTTAAATTTCCCTACAAATCGTGTTTGGTTTAATAAACTTTTTTATCACAACCAGATAATAGTTTTAATAATTTAATATTGAAGAAAATTAATTCGGGTCACCTATTCTGGACTCTCGCCCTTATTAAAATCTTTATTTTTGAAACGAAGTTAATGTTTTGTTTAAATCTTTTCTATATGAAATTTAATGAAGGGCTGCGAATTTGGCAATTTTTCCATATTTAATCTGATTGAAATGTTCATTCTTCACTCTTATCCTAGCAACCAGATTGCAAGTATTTCGAGTTCATTTACAATTTCTATTCTTGATATCAGATGAGGTTTGATGTTAACACTTTTATTCTAAAAAATCTTTCTCGTTATATTCCATCATTCCTTTATTTCGGTAATAAAATAAATCTGGAAAGTTGAATTTCAACTATTTGGAAATTTTTACCCTTACTGTCATATTATTTTATAACACCAATATCTTCAATTTAAAATTAGTCTATATATTTCTATCATTGGAAATTCTCTTATACAGTCCAACCCTAAAATCGGATACCTTGTAGCCCTGAAAAGCACTGGAAAGCCCGGCTGGCAGAGGTGTACTTGTTAAATTAAATGCCTACGTGTACTTACAGTAAAATGTAAAATTAGAAAACTGCAACTCTTCAGCAATAAAATGATAACGGAACGTGATAAGATTTATTTTTTAATATGTGCGAAGTGCATTGAACCAAGCCTTACAATGTACCACCAATTGGTTATTATTGAAATGGATGTCTGTTGGTGAAAGATAACCAGTTATCAGAGGACATATGCACCTAAGTAAACTATGACTTGTGTGTGTGTTCATCATAATTAGCCCAATCAAATGACAAAGTGCACTGAAGTCATAAAAATAATTTATGTATTGAAATCAAATTGTTGTGAGTAATTTCAAGGCCAGATAAAATTTCAAACGTTACTGGACTGTCCGGTGTCCGTTAGTGGGGGAGGTGGGGAAATTATTGATGGAAATATAGACTAATATTCCCAAAACCATGTAAACCCGTCTGATTTTAGAGTCGTCCGCATGTAGAGGTGGACTGTATCTAAAATCGAGGAGTTTTTTTTATGATTTCTTGTTGTGAAGAATACCTCAAATTTTATTTAATAGCTTCCATAACAGTTGTGTATTGTTAAATACATTTAATAATTTAAAAAGTGATTTTGTGCAAATTATTAAATTATTTCAGCAAGCATTGACTGGGTTGATAGATTTGGGAAACTGTGGAATATTTGGAAATGCGGAGTCAATACCGGATCAGATGGAGTCTAGGAAATTTTGGATACTTGCCAATTTGAACAACAAATCAAATGATCTGGCAGTCTATATTCCACTATCAGGTGTGTTCCTAGGTTTTGTTGAAGAGTATTTTGTTAATAATGATCAGTATAGTTGCGCATATCACAAATTTCATTGATTACACCGTTGAATTTAGAAAGATTCATTATTTATCAACTCAATGCTAAAAAGTCCATTACGGTATATAAGACTAATTTTCAGAGGGGAATATTGTAGCAATTCTCTGAAATCGTTCTTTCGACTCTTGTTGAAATAATACAATGATGTCGAAATTCAATTAATACCTTATCTGAGGTAAAGTTCGCGGTTCTTTAGAGCTCGTGCTGGTTAAAGTGTTTCATTCTCTAATCAAATCAAAGAAACTTGATTCCTTCGTGTCTAGTTGCTTAATTTCAAAAGGGAATATCGTCACTCTTCTGTCACAGCACACAAACACAGTAGTCATATGCTTATCTCAACGGTTAAGTCACGTATGTTCTAAGTACACAGTTTTATAACTGAAACCGCGGAGGGCTCCATTATAAACTATTATTGACTACACGTATTAGCACGCCGAGATTAACATAGCCATTTTCAGACTGAGACCTCCATTTGTATAATGGGCACCGTAGATCGGATGTCCGCAAGGAAAATCAACCATCAGGACTTCAATATGGTCAATACGTGAAGATCTTTCACAGCCCGAACTAACCACTGAATTTAGAGTCTGTTAGATGATTTTGAGTATCCCTTTAACGATCTCACGATGAAATCTCGAAGACAGAATCCTCTCAGAGAGGTGGAAAGGACTTAATTCCAAAATGGCCTAAACACGCGAGTCGAATCGAATACGAGGTGGTTGGAACACTTTTTTGCCATGGAAATGCGTAAGGTTATCTCTAACCAAACACCAGCCAGACTCAGTCGACGCAGCTCACGCTAGTACTCACGAGGCCTACTGTTGCTTAGTACAAGGGTGGCCAACTAGCGGCTCGCCTTGAAACTTTTGTCCGGCCCGCGAGATTCATCACACTTTAACAAAATATATATATTTTCTAATGGCCAAAGTAGTGAAACCAAGCTATATATTAAAAAAATACATTATTTGTGCATCCATATATTCAAAAATTAACTGTCGAAACTATGAGAAAGAATTAACATTGATTTTAAACTAATATTCTTGCAAAATATATGACAGATATTGCCTGTTTTATTGATGAGTTTACAGTTATGGTTTCGGCAGAATATTAAATTGTATTCTGCGAACTGATGATGTTTCAATTTTTCACTTTCCGAAAAAATGTCTATTTGTGGGTCTAAAGATCATTGTGTTGGCCACCCCTGATTTAAGAGATATAATCTATTTGACACAATATAACTGTGGTAAATCGGTAGTAGCGACGGGCAGTGTGTACAAAGGGCGAGGGATGTAATCAGCGCATGCTAGTGACTTGCGTTTACTGGGAATTTCCTCGTTCATGTGAAATAATTTTAATTCACGAATCCCTGTACTACAGTGTTTCACAAGGTTGCTCAGCTATTTCTAGTAAGGAATACTCGCTTACTGCCATTGTAGTGGCGCGTGTAGCCTCGGACATCTAAGGACATCACAAACTTGTTATTGCTCATTTTCATTTAGCTATACCAGTGTTTCCAAACTTTTTTCGTCTAGTGGCACATTCGCCAAAGCTAAATTTGTAATTGAACTTTAAAAATATAAAGCAATAAAAATTATTATGAATTTTAAATTTAATTAAATTTCTTTTGTAACTCACACTCCAGCACATTGATGGCAAACCTCTTGAGTTCGGCATGTCAAATTTTAGGAAAACCTTTATTTTAACTCTGTGCCGTATCCGCATAGAAATATTCATAATTTTTTAATATTTGCCAACCACTAAATATTATTAAATTACAGGATTTTGATCAAAATGTTTTTTTTTATATCTTCTTTGTTAGTTAATGACAATAATCTATCATTTTTCTTTTAAAAAGTTACAGGCAAATCTGAAGGTTGTACCGAACATAACAATATTTTAAGACAGTGTTTCCCAACCTTTTTCGTCTAGTGACACACTCGCCAAACCTAAAGATTTCGCGAGACACAACAATTACATACTTACGATCACGAACAAAATATATTTTTTAAAAAGAAGTATTTTATTTAGTGAGAAATCTGGGCTTGTTTCTTTGAACAAATTGAATCAAATCGAGTTCGGGTCGACAAACAGGTTCGCATTTCTTCGTCAATTCGAATTAATCTTTCTCTTTTCTTCGATTTCAGTTCAGTGGAAAGCTGAAATACAAACTCACACAGCCATGAACGATGCAAAAGGCAAATAGAATTTTTATTGCTTTCAAAGCAATCACAGGATAGGAGTCGTTGATTGAAATCCAAAATCATCCAAAGTTTTCTAGTCAATTTAATTTTTTAAAGACTGTCATTTTTCCAAATCAATAAGTGTCTTCTTCCTTCTGTAGTGAAATCCTGTTTGTTTGATAGATTTCCGATAAAGTTAACCGCGAAATTCTCTATAAATCAAGCATTAACCAGGGAATATAAAGCCAGAAAAAATTGAATCAAATGTCATAATAATTTCTAGAGCAAAAAAATTTCAAACATTAAAAACCCTAGGAATTTTTTAATAACTTTTCCAAAAATCTCGCGACCACTCGGAGATCTCAGGCGACACCACCGGGTTGGAAACATTGAGCAAGACGCCTATTTATTCTCAAGAAGTGATTATTTACGATAATGATTTTTTAAAATTTCCTCATGTTTATTGCTTGAATTTTTGTTGTAAATAAAACACAAGTATTGTTGGATTAAAATTATGTAAAAGATCGATTCATAGTAATTCAAATACTCCAAAATGAAAAAATAATAATTTATCTGAAATTTATTACATTTAATTATCAGAACTAATTTGATCTTGTTTTCGAAATTGGCGAATTTCTTAATTTAAATCTTATTTTATGTAAAAAAAAATAAATAACAATAGGTAAATGCTTTACTAAATCAAAAAATTACATTTATAATTTAAATTAATTATTAATTTTGTTTATTGTATATATTTCGACGAATCAACATTCAGCACATCAAACAAAAATGAAATAAATAACTTATTCAGTCCCCTTCATATTAATTTAATCAAAAGATTTTAACAATTATACTGATATTATCCTTAAAAATATTAAACTGGATTAAATGACTCTGAACCTGATAATTCTGTGACTAACTATGTTGGGCCATTTATTTTATCGATTCCTTATCCTTATCCTCAAAAGTAAGCATTCGATTCTGAAAGCTACTAAGAATTCCTCTATTGAAAGTTGTTTCTACATACAAAAATTGTTGTTAGCTTGTTAAAAAAAATTTTATACACCGATTGGTTTTGTTTTCTAACCTTGTTTATACAAATTTAATGTAATGGGTGTGATGCCACAATACATTTGAGAGACTGTCCGTCAATATCTGACAAAATTTCAAAGCACAATCGTATTGGAGGTGGGAGCAATATTGATGATCATAAAAATCAAAATAAATGTAGGCAAATGTGGACATTTCGAATTTCAAATTTTCTCTAAACAGTTTTAAAAAAATTATTGGAGAGTGTTGTATAAAGCGTTTGATGATTAGATTTCATAATCCCAAGCATTAATGTTCAGACAACCTTTCGACTAAATTAATAGAATTTTTTACATTAAATTTTGGGTTTCAATTTTTCAAAAAAGATTTTACTTCATAATATTCAAAATTTTTGTTTAATAAATTTTTATTTTTATAAAAATTTCAAACAGATTTTTAAAAATTTTAAAGAATTAAAAATATTTCGAGTTTTAAACTAGTTTAATATTAAAATTTTTTCTTTAAGATTTTAATTTCATAAAAAATTGATTTTGTAATCACTGAAACATTTTAAAGTTTTTGAGTTTTAATAAGTTTTAAAAAAATTCCAGTAAACAATTTTGAAAATTTTTTACGGAAAATATGAAAATTTTTAAATAATTGACCAAAATAACTAAAAACTTTTCTTTAGGTTTTTGAAATTTTAAAATTAAAAATTATAAGTTTTTTAGGTTGTAATTTTAAAAGGATTTTTTTTATTATAGATACTAAAAGAATTAAAAATTTTAAGGAATTTTTATTATGGCCATCTAATATTCAGTAAATGATTGCTTAATCTTTGCTTAAATAATAATATAGACGAATAAGCTTATTTACTTCATTTGTCTGTGATGATTCCGTCGAAATATATCAGCAATAAAATTTTTTTAAGTGGCTTTTTTATTAATTTTTTAATCTGGAATTTAACGAATTTATTTGTTGTCAATTAATTAATCGGAATTATTTTTCATTAAGAAACATTTTTTCTGTTATCATAGCGCTAATCCATAATTTTTTACGCATTTAAGTGGGAGGGGCAAGGAGGATCCTCAGGGGAGCGAATGGGACAAATTTTTTTTCCAAATTTTCAATATTTTTGAAAATATTAGTCTCTTTCCTCATAAGCTATATTAGACCCTGGCCAACAGAAACCTGCTTTAGGAGCCAATCTAAATATTATCCTGATTTGGCAAGAGTTACAATGAAAAAATATATGTCAAACCAAAATCTAATGATTTTTAATTTATATTTATTAAAATATACAAATGCATTATTAAATTCGGACTTTATTTTTAAAAAAATTATCTATTAATTTTAATGAAAAGTTAGTTTTTACAGGATTTTATGTTTAATTCTTCAAAATTTCTTCAGTTTATGGTTGAAATTCTAAATTTTGGTTTTCAAGAAATAAAATTTCTAAACCAAAAGATGATCGATATTTGTTTTTAAGAAAAGAAACAGAGACATTTATCTCTCCATTATGTAAATAGAAAATGAAATCCATTCTAAGAAATGTGTAAATTGCGTTTTTATTCTATGAAATTTCGTTTTTATAAGGCCATGACCTTGTTTATTCAGATTTTGTTGGGAGTCACGAAATAAATCGAAAAAAGTCACACGTTGGACCAGACCTAAAGCTATATAATCAATATAGAATAAGCTAGCCGCATGGATTTATAAGATTGGAAACCTAACAGTGTAAAGTAAGGTACAAATACCCCTATGCATCTACAGTAACCGGAACAAAAATAACCGAGTGCGAAATCCGGATAGAAGTCCACGGAGTTGAAATATTTTTTTAATGTTTTTTGAACAGAGTTGAAACATTATCTAATTCAATTTAAGATAGGAATTACTAAGATAATAAGACTTAAGAAATATTCAGGCCCTTTCCAATAATGCATCTTAACTATAAACGTTGGATACCTTTTAATTAAAGATCATCGCTATCCGAGAAATATAAATTATTGTTTGATTTGAAGTCGAATCCTTTATTATTTCAAAATTCCTGTTAGTGTAGTGTCACGGAAGGAAAATTTCTTATGTTTAAAAAGATAGGAACTTACGTAAGAAAAAAAATAGACGTTATTAAAAAATTAGCGTTATTAATATTAATAGGGATATAGATATTAAAAACTGATTATATAAATTATTTGTCAATAGTCGAAATAGGAAAGTTTTTTTGATTTCGTAAATAATAAAAGGAAAAACAAAATTTTAAAAAAATTTTTTAAAATTTTTAAAATTTAAATTAATTTTGTCCAATTACAATATTATATTATTGTTATTGTATGAAATGTTTGCATATAAACTGTTGTATAGTGTAACATTTCTTTAGAATGTAATATGTGTTTCTTTTAATAGTATTTACTAATTATTAATTAAATTTCTTACTAAAAAAAAACATTGTTTATTGTTTCACCATTTTTTAATATCGCCCCTTAAAAAATTCCTTGATCCGCGCTGAGAGAGGATGGTTTGGATTTGGAGATTTGGCATAACAAATGCGACGGAAAGGGAAGGTTGCCAATTGAATTCGTACGTAACGCAATAAATTTATATATACGCTATTTAACAATATATAATTGTAAGTAGCCCCGTAAAAAAAAATCGAGGTTTTAAATAATAAAATTCAAAAATCATTAAAGGTAGGGCAAAAAATACGGTGATTATTTTGGTAAAAGATTTGGCTTGTTTTTAGTTTATTAATTTCAACGTGTACAAATACAATATTAAAAAAAATTAAAAAGTAGAAAAACAAAACATTGTGACGTCGGCTAAAAATTAAATTCTCAAAACATGGTTAGGGTAGAGAAGTTAATTTTGAACGTTCGCATTGGATCCAAAAAAATGTAAAAGGAAGCAACAAGGACGAAATAGATATGAATAATTGGCAGCAGTATTAAAAGCTGTTATATTCGACTTTTTTTGTTATTTTGCCACGTATCTATGAGGGTGGTATCTACTTTTTTCGATAAATTATTTGTACAGTTGAAATCTCCTCAGTGATGTTGCGATAGACAAAGTGTTACAAATTAAGTTTGATTTCATATAATATGAATGAACATGGTGACAGAATTTCTAACTATCGTTGTTTTTCTATTGAATAAATATTTAAATTAATTATGCAGAATTTTAGGGAAAACATTTATTGTCTGAATTTAATGATTTTCATTTTAATTGTTGGAAAATTCAACATTGTTAAGGAAACTGGGGATATGTCTTTTCCCTAGGACATACTAATTCATGCGTTGATTGCAGACTTTTTACAGTAAATAAAAATAAATGGTTTGTTATGAAATACAGAAAATTATGTTGTTATCTGTTTATTTTTAGTTATAACAAATATTTAATTTATTAATAATATAGAGTAAATGCAGTGGAATTTTCAAAATGAAAATGATTCTAAAAGAATTTCAATAATAGTTTTTTCATTAAATTCTTTTTTAAATTAGTAATAAAATATTTTCCTATAATTTTGTTACCAATTATTATTATTATTATTAATTATTATCAAAAGTTATCAAAGCACTAATTACAGAATTTTATAATTTATCGTTCGTAAATGTAATTTCATTTCCAAATATTTGTTATTATTATTATTGGAATTAAAAGATAATAATTTAACAAAACAAAATTGAAAACTTATGCCAAATTCGCCAATGATAATTTTCAAAAATAAATTATTGATTTTGATCAATAACTGTAGAAAGTCTATCGCGTATTTTGTACATGACTTATTCGACATAATGTAACATGAAAAGTTGGAATATAAAACATGTACAGTAAAACTTCGAATTTCTGCTATATATTGGACCAGCAGCTTGATTTTTCTATAATCTTGGCGGAAGTGAAATTTTGGCGAAAATCTAATTTTTCTCACTTATTGAGTATCAAATATAAGGACCAAAGCATGCGGATTTTGTCTTTATTGAATTTTTCTGCAAGCATTTTTTTGTTATTAAAACTGAACATCTTTAAAACTGATATTGTTAATAATCAAACAATGCCATTATTGAAATTGAAAAATAGATTTATAAAAACATCTAATCTCAATTTTTTTAATTTAGCCATTTTATTCCAATTTCTTTATGAAAGGTATATATAATATCAGTGGATGCCTTTCAAAATAAACTACACGCTAATTAAATGAATAAAAAATGGTTTTGTTATAAATTTAAATGCTTCTAGAATTTTCTTAATTTTTTGATAAATCAGCATCCTTGTTCTTGCAACATTAATACAATAAATGAGATTACAAAAAATTTGTGATCATTTTAGCTCATGCCTTGAACGTCATTTTTTACAGAAATAATATCTATAACACGTTAATTTGTATTTTAAATCGAATCCAGTGTGAAAAAAGCCACGGAAAAAAAAAGGGCCACGGAATAAAAGGCCACAAAAGTGGAAAAAAAGCCAATTGATATTAAAAGTAACGATTTACCAATTTAGATAATGTTACATTTATAAATTAATTTAATAAATAATTAAATTAAATAATTTAATAATAAATGGAAATAAAAAAATAATAATAAATTAGTAATATATCTTTGAAATTTAAAATTAATTGGCTTTAATAATTAATGGTATATAAATTAATTGGTAAAATAAATAATAATTAAATAATAATAAATTAAAATAAAAAAATAAATAATAAATTACTTTTATAATTAATGGTTTAAAGTAATTGTAAATATAATAATAAATTAGTATATTCTTTGAAATTTTAAATTAATTGGCTTTTATTTCCACTTTTATGGCTTTTTTCCGTGGCTTTTTCTTCCGGTGGCTTTTTTGAATCCAGGTGAAAAAAGCCACGGAAATCAAGCCACAAAAGTGGAAAATAAAGCCATTAATATTAAAAGTACGAATTTACAAATTTAGATAATGTTACATTTATAAATTAATTTAATAAATAATATTTAATATAAATAAATAAATAAAAAATTGCTTTTTTTTTCCGTAGGCTTTTCTTCCGGTGGCTTTTTTTCCGGCAACCGTATTTCATCGCTTAGTGGTTTGAAACAAAACTTTTACATAGTAAAATACGTCAAGAGAAACATTACATTCTTTTTAAAATTTTGTGAATAACAAATAAGTTGGCGGATATTCCGAAGTTTTTACTGTTTCAGTATTAATGGAAGAGTTTTTTAAGAAAGCACATAATATTAGAAGTTGTTTTATCTATGTTAATGGCAAGCTGTTGACATCGACAGTGATGAAGTGTAAGCAGTCACAGCGTTTTTTATGAGATGTACTTAACTTTTCTTACTAATAAATGCAATAATAAGAATAATTCCAGTTTGTTATTATTTTGATTTTAAAAAGAATAAAAACCACATAATTGGTCCGATAAACCTACTGTGGTCCCGCGGACGAAACAAAAAATTATTTTGGCCCTTGTTTATAATCGCCCACTATTGATCTAAATAAAGGTTTTCCCCACTAAATTCTGTCGCACGAATCTACTTTTTAATTACAAAAAAATAATTTACGATCTACTTATATACATATATCATTGATATTTCTTAACATTAAAAAACAAAATGTCAAGATACGAAAAATCAAGTGAAAAATATCAATACAATTTTTATTTAACTTGAGTTTCAAAATAACTTTGGCAAATTTGATGCTCTGCATTGTGTTTTCATTCATCAATTCGTTGTATTTGGATGTAAGTTAAAAATGTATTTCAATCCATCAAAAAGTGGTCAGCAATCGACCTTGTGGCCACCCTGATTCTATATGAAATCCGTATTAATATTTTCAGTTCTAATAATTTTTTGTAGAAATAATTTTATACTCGTTTTGTATTTATACAACTTCAATGTTAGAAGAATTTTTTGATTTTTTTTCAAATGAATACAAAAATATTATCTATAAATTTACGGATTTCTTAATTTTAGCTGAAAAAACAGATAATAGATGAATATCAACCACATTATATTAATTTAACTTAATATTATTATTAATTTATAAAATTAGTCTCAGATTCTTAGATTTGTTATGCAATAATAAATCTCTGTTCTGCAATATTTTTGTAAATTTAATTTGTTATTTACATAATTTTTTGGTGTTTATGAAATGCTACTTATACATCGTTAAATTTGCTATTAAATACACTGAAAAATAAAAAATCCTTCTTCTATTTTATTCATTTTCATTATCATATAGAGATCTTGAAAACTTCTTTAATGGAATCTTCAGTATTATTGATTGCCACAATGTTGTTGCATTGTCCTTGATGGACTTGGTAACAATGGCCAATAGAAGGAACTGTATTTAGCCTTACAATGAAATTGAGGATATCAGCTTCATGTGGATGTTGGAAAATTTAGAGATTCTCGATCTAGAGGGTAAAAACCAATTAAATATTGTTCCACATATATTGCTCAATAATTAAATACCATCTAAAACTAAATTTGGGAAATCAGGGCCACACATTTTGATGATTAAACACAAATTTTGATACTCAAATTGGGAAATTGATATACCGGCATTACGTCATTCATATGTTAGTAATCATTAAAAATTTTCCAAATCAATAATTGTTTTCGACATCAGTAGAATACCATTTCCATAAACAAATAAATCACATTGTTTGGGTGATTATTAAACCTGAACAAAAAAATTTGATGAAAATTCTACCTATTATAATTACCGTTTTCCGGAGTATAAGTTGCAATTTTTTACAGCTAATTTGAGGAAGTGCGACTTATTTAAGATTATACGTGAATATTCAAGCAAATCTTTTATAGCAATAACATATTTCAAAATTTATTTAAACACAAATAATTCACTCTTTACCTATCTTCATCAGAGCTTGTTTGGGCTAACGAATAAAAATTCATTAAAAATTTCAAAAAATAGTTTCTCCTTTTTTCTCTACAATTTCGATCGAGTTTGGATCAGTTCATAATATCTTGAGCTTTACTCTGTTGTTTCTTGTCGTTAACTTTGAGAAAATTGGAAAAATTCTATCTTTGATATGACTGCTGTAAAGGCATATATAGCTCCATTAGTTGTTGTTTATACTATTATTTAGTTTTATGTACTCCGTAACGAATTTAGATATTTTGAGTAACTTTGAAAACTGGAATTATTTAAGCCTACATGGATACATAGAGTTGTAGAGACCAACAACAGAGTCACCAGCACAAGATTATATATACATTCGATATATTGATTTAAAAGAAAAAGAAAAGTGGACTAAAAGTGGATATATACAATAAGAAAAATGAGTAATTATATTTTCTTTTTTACAAATAAAGTCCATTGATATTTTACAATTTCTTTTCGTGGGGGGGTTTCACTTTCCTTTTTCCCAGTTGATTCTCTGGCAACGATTCAAGCGCTGTTTTCCGACATAATGTCAAGTACAATTTCAGGTACGATTTCTGGCACCATGTGCGGAAAGATATCATGAGTAGGTCTAGTCCACAATTTCAGATACGTTGAAAAAGTCACTTGACAACAAGTACTTATTTGTACTATCACTCCTCTAATCATTTGAAATCTCTCTTCAAATCGCAGTGGTGAGTTGTGAGATAAACTTGGATTAGGTCTTTGTTGATACCAAATCCGTGCAGATGGACTCAATATTTGAAATAGCCATCATTTAATAAGCATTAATGGTTATTTCAGTATTATTGAAGTAAATGTTACTATTATATAGATGACCGTTTTACAAATATAAGAATTGTTTTACTTGTTAGGTTTTGCATGTTATTACTTTTTAAGAAGCTTTCTTTGATAATTTAACAAGTGGTATACAGTATAGATTGTTTATCACTGCTAACAGTCAAACGGAAATAGTAAATTGAAAGAAACATTTGAATAGATCAGTATTTATTCTATTTACGATTAGCAGAAGCTAATGATTTTGCATGTCATTAATAAAATTTTGCAAAAATCTCCCCAAACAGAATTACAATGTATATATCATTGATAAAATATGATAAAAATTTACAAATAAAATAATTTTGTAAATTAAAATAACAGTAATTGAAAACAAACGAACCGATAATAAAATAATTGATAGTAACTGAATATACTTGGAAGCAACAGTTACATTATAAAATAAAGAGTAATTATCATAAAAATAATAACACATCATGAATAAATAAAACAAGCAGAATATTGATTTGATTTTTGAATTATCGAATAGGAGTAGCATGCCTGTTGTGTTGTGCACGTATACTCAAGATAATTCTGAATTTCAACATATCATTAGAACGCCGCTAAATAATAAAAATCTAATTTTCTAAATTGCAAACTATTTGAAAATTCATTAAACTACACTGGGAATTATATTATTTGTACTCATTATAAGATCAATAATTAAAAGTGTTCTTTATAATATTAATTGACGTTAAAAAATGAATTATTTCAGAAATCACATTGAAGATCCTAGTAATTTGCATTACTTATCAATGTGCACGCTACTTTCTAGACTTACATTAGAAGGAAATCCTTTATGCAGTACTAATAAATATACAGCACCAATGACATACAGACAGACAGTTTTTGATTCTATATCACAACTTGAATATCTGATGACATACCGAAAAATTATTGTAATAAAATTACCAGCTGGCGATTCATACGAAAACCCGGCAATACCAGATATGTCAACTAATGCAACTTTAGAATTTGAAGACCACTGGAATTTCATAAATTCCATGCTAGTAGAATCGGGATTATTGGCAGATTCAGAACGCAGCAAAGGAAGCATGTCCCAGAAACACCTGATGATAGTGGGCGGCCATCGTCACCACTACTTCATCTGCCACTCCAATCAGCAAGGCCAATTTCAGCAATGCGACCCAGTCCGCACAAAGGCGCGCATTAACTACTGCTCTCAGTGTAGACCTGGAACCAGTATTAATCAGAGACCTTCTAGTGCTATAAATACAGTCGGTTTTAGAAATTAATGAGTTTGAATTAAATAATTAACATTCTAGAATTAGAAGACAAAGCAGAACGATTTTCAAAATTTAAACGGCAGGAAAAAGTCGTATGTGGAATATAACGAAATCACTTCGTCGACATTCTGAAGACAGCAACACATCAAATAACCAAGAATGAAGATAATAACAGAAAGTCGACCGAAAAACCTGTGTACACTTGTAGAAAACAAAACAGAAAATCAGAGAGAACAGAGAGAAACGTTTGATGAAAGTTGCGAACTCGTCCTAGAAGAATTAAACATTGGCGAAAAGATTATGAAAGTGAAATAAAAATTAATAAGTAATCAAAATTTTTAAAAATCTATCGATTCAGATCTAAAGCTGAGGATAGAGAAACAGAAGCACCTCAAATACTGACATCAATATTCGGAAGAGGGAATCGAAAAGTCGAAATAAACACAATAGAAATCAGATAAATTCAGAAATGAAATTGCCAAATTAAAAAACGAAACAACATTTGAAATCAAAGCAGACATAATATTGAACCGATAAAAACGGATAAATACGCGAACGGGACTACGTCGTCTTGGATACCAACAAATGTAAAATAAGGAGCAAAATAATTTATTTAATAATAAATTAATGAACACTTCAATTAACCAACAAAAACAATCATCCTCAAGGCCGCCCCAGTTACAAATGAGTAGAATTCGTCGTCAGTTGCTCCAGAGTGGCGTCAGTTCAATCGACACCGTCGAAACCTTTACTAAAGATGAATAATAAGATAGAATAATAATAATAAACTTATAATAATAATTTTACTGATAGAATAATCATACTCTGTCTGCTGTCTCTGTTATCCAGTTTTGATTGTGATTATTAATCCATTTATAATAGTTGACCAGCAAGTTGCAATTTAAACCTAGAGCAAAGCTGTATATTGACATTATTCTCAACATATCACAACCAACTAGGTTTCCATTCAACCCGTTAAAGTAACGACGATAGAAAAATACTTTGTAACTCTGTAGCATGGCTTGATATGAAATTATTCACTACATTAACACAGCCAGCTTTCAGGTCGTTCAGAATTCTAAAAAAAAAACGATTGAATTCTATTTGTTGATGAACA
This sequence comes from Microvelia longipes, assembly GCA_018340805.1. Lineage (NCBI taxonomy): Eukaryota > Metazoa > Arthropoda > Insecta > Hemiptera > Veliidae > Microvelia > Microvelia longipes. The sequence goes on from JACMZG010001863.1 coordinate 39,379,249, forward strand.
AATAAATCTCTGAAAGACCAGCTTAACACCACTTTTCTTTAATCGAGAATGTTGAAGTTTTTGTCTTTCAAAAAGTTTTTTTTGCAATTTAGAAAAAAAAGATAAGTTTATTAAACTTCGCTCTTATATCATGTTTATGTCTAGTTTTTTCAATAGTTCGCCAATAGATACACTGTAAACCACTACATCATCCGACAAGAGCAAATAACGTTTTATTGGCTTCTTGTCTGACTTTTTTCCTCTTATACACAATGTCGTGAATTATGTGATTCATCAATATCTAAAGAATTATGTACATTTGCTCAAACGGTAAATAATGCTGAGCACATTGTTAATCATTGATTGGCCATTGGATGACTGTAAATTGGGGTCAATTACATAAATTCTTGTCATACCCTATTTTTTTTTATTCAGCGGTTGTTATGTAAGTGTTAATATTAACGGTCATTGTGTACGTCTGATTGTACTCTATTAATTAAATCGCAATAATCAAAACCAGACTTTCTAAAAATATCGTGAGAATCGTTCTCGATTATGAAGATTATTGCTGTTCTACAATATTAAATAGAAAACTTTAACTCATTCTCATTATTATTTTCGATTAGAAATGCATGTTCAGCAATGAAGTAATATTTGTTTCGTGCTCTATTGTTAATTCAATAAAATACTTTTCTCTTTGACCTTTATGTCAGTTTGTCCTAAGCTCTTAGTTCTCGGTTAATGATTATTATAACCTTAAATTTTTCTTAATAATTCGTGTCAATAGTCCTTAATTATATCATGTATACATGATAACCCGCACAGAATTATGTTCCATTCATTAATAATTAAACGTATTCATTTTAATTATGTTGTCATGTTTAAACATTAGTTAGGACCTATCAATAATTTAACGATTCTGAAGTACTATTGGAATTAATTATTCGTTACTAATTTATGTTGTAGTTTTTGGTGCAATATTCGCGTTACAAAAATACAATATGTTGAGGTATTTCTTCAGATCAGCATTAATTGAATTTTATTTTCCAATGGAAAGATAGAATTAAAGCCTTAAGTAAGTTTCACTAGCACAGTTAGTGACTCAAAAAAAATGCATACAGACATTATTATATTTGAGACTTCTAAAGCTTTAACGATAACCCCATAACACGTGTCTCGATTAAATCTTCTATTAAAAAGTGTGAAATTGAAGTATGGAGTGTAGTCTCATTGTTAAATTCATTTGCCAGACCTTTCATCGTCAGATTATCGTTGTGGAAGCACTAATGCATTTATTGCCTAGAAAGCCTTACGCGAGGAAGGTGACTTGCAAAATAGATAGCTAAATTTTATAAATCCAAAATCCTACTTTTTATAAAAATGAACCAACAATGTGTATCTTGCTTGGCAAAGTGTATTAACAAGGGCATAATCTATATTTATGAAAATAAGATTGAACAGGAAATATAAACAATATAAATGTTCAAACACATTATTAGCAAAATAATTCATAATATGTGACAAAATAAAAATCGATAAAAAAATTCACTGCGTTTAGGTACGAACTTATGGGACACTTTATATAAAAAATTATCATTAAAAAGTTTCGCAAATATATACTAATGATTGCTATTATTCAGTTTGTTTCAAGTGTGGACACCTAATTTGCAACACCCTTGCATATTTAATCCTCATTTTCGCTTATGACATGGATTGCTTTTTTTAGAAATTTTTTTATTTTACTATCCACTAGTATTATCCTTCTATAATAAAGATACTACAATTCTCATCAATTCATTCCAATAACCGACTGAAAAGGATAGTTTTTGCAAGAGGGAACACAAAACTAATGTAAATATCTTAAAGAGTTTTCATTAATCTTAACTAGCAAAACCTATTTAAAAGGTCAATGGTTAATCTTAGTTTTGATTGTTTTTGAGTTGCCAACAAATTTGTGGACAAAATTT
>JACMZG010001863.1:39382194-39407194 GCA_018340805.1 Microvelia longipes
TCAAACTTAATGAATCGATCATTTTTCCGCGTTTAATATTTTTCTAATTATGAGCCATTTCAGTGGGTTATGATGTCCAATAAAATATTCCGAATAGCACCACTACACATAATAACTGATTCCGTACATAATTCCAAACTTCTATATAAAATACACTGGGAGCTACAATGACAACACACACAACACACACACCACACACCACACACACACACACACACATCATTCATCACACACAAAGACAGACAACAATAAAACACCTAAACGGAAATTCCGGTGGCATCCGTTTCGGGATGTTTTCAACAATACTTTTCCTATAACCTACGTATAATGAGGAAAGTAAAAACGTTAGTTGTAGTTAAAGCGTCGTAACGCTTAAACTAGTGTTAGGAATGAACATTTTTCTTTGCATTTTAAAGTATTTTAATTTTTTGTATTTTTGTTATCTATTAGAATTTGGTGACAAACTTTTTGTGTATATATAATAATAATATATATATAATAATATAGTATATATAATAATATATAATATATATAATATATATATATATATACAAAGCATTTATCGGTAATAGCATATAACATCACATATTTGGTAATTCATTTATTCTACCTTCGCATTTAAACTTTATTCTTATTCGTATACTTATTATATAGATTATCTTATTGTTACTCTACATTTCATTTAGAACTAATTCTACAAAAAGGATACTTTCAAATTTTATATTGCTCTGACGATTTTTCGATTTATTATGAACTTTTAAAAATTCTCGTCACTTCCATATTCTTTAGCCCCCACTATGAAAAGAGGCCCAGGCTAGTATTGAAGACAAATAATTAGTCATTAAAAAATTTAAAGTACCGCAACCACATAACTCTAAGCAAGGAATGGCCCCCCATATAGAGATAATACAAGAGAGGGTCCAGGAATATTCTTACCAATCGGTGGTACATTACGATTATGTGTTACTATAGAAGGCCGTAATAGTACATTAAGGTTATACTTTACTAGAGAAGACATAAATAAAACATTACAGTGTTACTTTTCAAGAGAAGTCCTAAACAGTACATAACAGTTGTACTTTTCTAGAGAAGTCCTAAACAGTACACTACTTCTAGAGAAGAACTAAATAATAATAACAGTTGTCTTCTAAAAGAACTAATATACATACAGTTGTACTTTTCTAAGAAGAACTAAATCATACAATAACATTGTCTTTCTCGAGAAGAACTAATATAACATTGTACTTTCTAGAGAAGAACTAAATAATACATAACAGTTGTACTTTTCTAGAGAAGAACTAAATAATACATAGCTGTTGTACTTTTCTAGAGAGGCTTAAATAGTAAATTACGTAACTAGTCCATCAAGTGATTTGCTTGGAAATTAATTATTAATTTGAATTATTCCTCAATAAAGAAATTTGCGCGGCGATAAAAAATAAATTGCTTAGTCTAGTTATATAATCTACATATTTATCAACATTTCTCAAAATGTATCTCCGTCTTTAATTGCTACTCTATTTAGATCCAGACCAAAATTTACTTTGGTTAAATTTGCGGTATTACTTGAGCATCACGGATTCTAATTTAACAGCGTAGCTGAAAAATATCACGTCGGTGCCCTCATTATGTTAAGTTGCTTTAATATGGGATGCTTGGGCAGTTTGTATAAAGATACAAACCGCCCAAGCATCCCATATTAATAAAGATTTGTAATCTCGGTTTTTTATTGAAATAAATTATCTTACCTGTAATAATCTTGTCTCCGTTAAATTCTTTATTAGTTCGAGTAAATCTTACTGGATCAGCCCACGGTAGAACTAACCCATCTGAGCTAATTTTATTTAAATTATTGTCTATATTCGTAGCGGGTTCATTATTGTCACTGCCTGTTGTTACGCTATTTGAGTTATTTAAATCATCATTACTAATGTTTAACGACACGACTTGATCGATATTATTCTCGTCACTATTCGTATTTGTAACATTGGTTGATGTATTAGCGATATTTATCGGAGTTGATAAATTAGTGTCAATTGTTATTTCCGTCGCATTAGTAACAGTGTTAGACTCATCGATACTAGATGATGCGTTAGCTAATGAATTAGATATCGAATCTTCTGGTGTATTATTACTATCGTTATTATTCGCAGTTTCATATGTATTATTTAATAAACTTGTATCATTAATATTTCTATCATCTAATATAGAAGGATTAGTTGTATCAGAGATTTCTTCTATTAAATTAGGAACACTGGATTCTAATAAGTCATCATTATTTGTAGGATCGGAAGATTCAGTTGTGTCGGAGATTCTTATTATTTCATTGGAAACACTGTTTACTGAAGAGTCAGCATTATTTGATGGAACGGAAAATTCAGTTGTATCAGAAATTCCTGTTATCACATTAGGAGCACTGTTGTCTGATTGGTCAGCGTTATCTGTAGAATCGGCGATTTCAGAGTCTTGACCATGTGGAAATAACGATGGTCCATATTCCTCAAGAACTGTTTCGCCCTCCTGAATTTCTACCTGACTGACAGCTTTCCCTTCTTGTTCGATAAATTCTCGGGAATACTGGCCATCTTCTTCGTCGTCAAAAAGATCTTCAGGAACTTTTAATTTTTCCAATTCGGCAAGATCTGTGGCTAGAGTCTTTGGTACAGACAAGGAATCATTCTCATCAGACACCACATCGCTTTTACCAACTGTCTCATTGGAATCACCTTCTAGAATATTATTATTGGTAACATTGCTATCCAATTCTTGATTGTTTGAACCATTTAATTCTTCAACATTAGTTAGGAGCTCATTTGTCGACTCTAAAACTTGTAAAGGATCACCATTATCAACGTCTGCTTCAGATATGTTAATCAGTAGGGGTTCGGATTGTTGTCCATCCGTCAGTTCATTGGTATCAGTGTTGTCCAATATTTCAATCTGATTGTTGATGTCATTGTCAATATCGGATTCGGGTATTTCCATGTACCCAGGAGGTCCGCTGCCACTATCTATATCAAAATCTATAGGTTCTGTATTTTCGATCGGTTCTATTAACTCTACTTCATTATTGTCAAATTCATAAGTTAACTCTTCATTGATATCGGGCTCGTCCGGCTGTTCGGTTTCTATAGAACTGCTCGCGTTCCTTTCGGCAATTCTCTGTAATCGTCTCGCTTTATTCCCCATCGTTCGACCTAATGACTGCTCATTGTACAAATCACTCAAACATTCATTGGGAAATCAAAAGAGGGAAGAAAAGGGAAAAACTCATTAACCTCTCATTAAAAATGCTATTAAAGTGAAAGCGGTTATAGTATCTAAAATGTTAAAGGAGTTTTTAACTTACCTGTGTCGAGGCAAATACCCATCGTACTCCGGATGGTTCATTACCGGCTAGCCCGATAGGGCTTGTATCATTGCAAGCCACTTTTTTAATTATCGAATTCGACAGAGGATTATAACATAATAGCGTATTAATATGTTACGCATGTTGCAGCAGATAACTAACTGGTTGAAGGATGGACTCAGACTACTGACCTTCCCCCCAGTGTTGTCTCCAGGCTACCGCCCCCAACCCATCAAACATTGGCCCATTACGGCCTTCCACTTTAAAAATGCATCAACCCGACCACTCTTCATAACTTTCTCGTGTCTTTCTGACCTACATATATCGAACATTATTTATTATTTCCTTTGGTCTTTGGCTCTGTGTCTCCTAGTTTTATATACTTTTCTTTTATGAACAATTACTACAACAAATAACTAGTACAAAGTTTTTATTTTTTCATTTTTTCTAAGTAATTCTATTTGTTTTATAAGATATTACCAATAGTTACAGATACACGTAATAGTTAATAAGAATTATGATGTCCCCAATTTTTTAAAATGTAATTTATTACGGAAATTTATCTTATGAATCATTCATGCATTATTTATAGGTCACTTATATATTCAGCGTACGGCAAAAGTACTATAATAGTAGGGCAAGGACTAAATGTAGTATTTAGTCCTTAATAGATATACTATTTTAGTGTTATCTCAGACCAAATTATTCTTGAGGGTACTGTTGTACCTTAACCATATTAATATCGGGAAAGTGGGAATCATACATGCTTATCAGGGACAATAAAGAGTTGGAAAGAAGAAAGCATCATTGAATTTAAAATTTTTAAATCCTAGCAGTAGTGGTAATACGGGAGGCAATGAGTGTAATTACACCCATCCTCATAGCTCCTATTATTTACCAAGATTCCCTAGTGTTTTAGTCTAAAACACTAGGGAATCTTAGTGTTTTAGTTTCCTAGTGTTTTAGTCTAAAACACTAGGGCATCTTGCCTTTAAAACTTTTAGAGCAGACAATCCCAGGACAGCATTCTCATAATTTTTTCCATGGTAGTTCACTTGTTTTTACAAAACTAATTTTTGATGTTCTTTAAATATTGCAAGTATATTCATGATCTTTCAATCAATCAATCCAAGAAAACATATGTAATACATATATGCCTATGTAAGTAGGGTACCTAGGGTAAGTGTTCTGTGAAAATCGAAATCATACAAAATTATACAATGGGCAACAAATATATTTTTTTAGACATCAGGTGCAATAGAACTAAGTTTCACTAAACATAAAAATTATTTTGGTGATAGCCATAGTAGTAGGAGATATGTACTACCTAGTACTACTAATATATCTACTATCTATCAAATATTTGACATAGATAAATAGTATCTATACAGCTATAGGTTTTCACCAAGAATATAAGACTGGAAAAATTTCTATTATATTTCTAGTCTTCTATTCTTGGGTTTCCACAACTGCCTGTACAAAGTTACACTCCCGCACTCCTTTCGCCATTAGATTAGATTATCTGTAATATCTGTGGAGTAAGTCAAGATTGAGGGAGAATTATATCAGTTTCAAGAATACCCATTTAAGTCGCTAAAGAAATTGATCAGGAAATAAATAAATGTTCATTTTAGTGCGATCACCCCTTTAATTCAGCCGCCTACGTTGTCCGTTGGTTTATGACACATATAAAAATATAAGTCGATTCCCCGGGAGTTGAACTCTTAGGCATAGCAACTTGAATATCAGGCATAATAACGTTTGACACCTGAAACCACGTAGGTTTGAGGTTTTTATCACAGGTTTTTTTAGATTAGATTGATTATTGTTCAAAGACAAAATGACACTCTAAGCGTAACGTTTGTTGGCACAATACACCCGCCTGAGGTGATTCCCCCAGCGATTGTCTCTGATGATAGCATAGCTCTAATAAAGAGTATTGTAATTAAAATAGTGCCTTCGCAATAATGATGAGCGGACCAACCATATTTTAAATTTAGATTCAAACACAACAAGGAAAAGAGTAACCATGCTAGTTGTATGAGTGGAGTTAGTTCGTCACGACAAGGTGTCAACGGACCGAGGAAACTTGCTGGGATAGCGTGGTACACACTTCCTGCTTCTTAATAATTCACTTACTAATTCACTTTTATCGTGTTTCAAGATGACTAAATTTAAACGTTAAATTAATATTTCCGTATTATTTAAACAACCTTATTTTAGTTCGGAAATAAATTAGACTATGAGGTCAAACTATTAACAACGTATTACGATTTTCTTCAACTTTAACTCTTATCAGAGCCCCTTGGTTGAATTGGCACAATCTAATTCTAATAAACATAGTTGATAGTAATTATAATAAGCTGCGCAATGGCCAAGTCACAAAGTGAAACCGCCAAGACCTCATATTTTGACAAGCATTATTGGGAACGTACGACTTGGCTTATTCAATGATCACACAACTTTTTACGCTAGACTTGGTTCTTTTTTACACGTATGTGTTTTTATTGTGATTTCATTCCTTTTTGCAGGCTTGGACATTATTTCTTACAAAAATACGCCAAGAAATATAATTAAATGAATAATTAGTTACGACATGTAACACCACTAATTTATTACTAAACGCACAGCCCGTAGGCTTTATTATCTCTGACTATAGTTTAACACATGGCTAAAATCAGTTGACTGCGTGGGAAAATATTGTTGAGGAACGAATGTGGTTGGTCCGATTTAAAATGGTGGGCGTGGTTTAACATCCAAGCATAACCTCATTGGCTCCCTGGCATTATTTTCCCACGCTGTCAACTGATTTTAGCCGTGTGTTACACTATAAACAGCTCCATTTTCATTAATTAAACAATAGATGAATTACGTAAAAATATAATTTGTTATGATCTGTCAAAATAAAACTCTCGATATTCTTGGTTAAAGATATGAAATTCGGTAGAATGGGTCAGCTCAACATGATCTTTTAGCGAATTTCCTTTGGAAATTCGCCTAATGGGATAGGCGTCATGGCGGAATTCGAACCTCGGACCACGACACAAATCCGTTTCAGAGGTCCCTAATGACAAAAAAATAAGTTTCGCGAGACTTATATATATATATATATATATATAATTATATATATATATAATATATATAATATATATATATATATATATATATATATATATAATATATATATATATATATATATATATACATATATATATATATATATATATATATATATATATATATATATATATATATATATATATATATATATATAATATATAATATATATAATATATATATATATATATATATATATATATATATATATATATATATATATATATATCTCTAGACACTTTCTTGTAAACACTCTATCTTTCGAACGGATTAATATTTTTTAATCAAACTTGGTACAAAAATCAACCTTCGGAAGGACACGAACCCTATTGAAAACCAGGTTTTTGTGACGTCATTAACCCGGTTTGCTGAGTCAGCGAAATTTTCAAAAAATCGGCAAAATTCAGGGTTATATTTTTTGCCGCGAAAAAGGTCAATATTTATGTTTTTGAGACGCTGAATCGATGAAACCGGTCCGAAGTCGATACGACCACTTTAAATACCAAAAAGTCGAATAAACCACAATAATTATAAAAAACCAAAATTACGGTCGTTAAAAATTAAATTTCGAGTAGGGTGTCGTTTTCAATGTTTTTTGGGCCTCTGAGTTGAATGCCAGTGGTCCGGAGTAAATACGACCACTCAAACGATGGGTACCTGGGTTCACATCCTGGAAGGGTCGATAATTTTGTATCGTTTTTTTTTTTTTTTACTTAATATAAGTTTACAACTAGAAAATAATTCTGGCGCGGTGTTCCGCATGTCGGGCGAATTTCCTTTGGATGCGAGCACTCAAACCCAGAGTACCTGGGTTCAAATCCTAGTAGGGACAATAATTTTTTATCGTTTTTTACCTACTATAAGTTTACAACTAGAAAATAATTCTGGCGCGGTGGTCCGCATGTTGGGGCGAATTTCCTTTGGATGCGTGTTTCCGTGCCTTTTACATTAATATTAGTTTACAACTACTAAATAAATAATTCCGGCGCGGTGGTCCGCTGTCGGGCGAATTTCTTTTAGAATGCGTGTTTCCGTGCTAAACAACCCATATCTTGCTTATGCAAGAACCATGCCCATTGCGTGGTTCCGGTTCATGCTATCAAGCACTGCTCGTAACTCATTTTGTCTGTATTTTCCAAAGGAAATGCGCTAAAACCTTTTAAGATAACTGACTAAGCTTAAAGATAAGTAACTAAGCTTTAAACTAGTGCAAATAATAGTGGGTACTTCTAATTTTAGAGGCATAGTTTTGTACAACCAACTAGATAATTATGCGCATTTCCTTTGGAAAATACAGACAAAATGAGTTACGAGCAGTGCTTGATAGCATGAACCGGAACCACGCAATGGGCATGGTTCTTGCAATAGCAAGATATGGGTTGTTTAGCACGGAAACACGCATTCTAAAAGAAATTCGCCCGACAGCGGACCACCGCGCCGGAATTATTTATTTAGTAGTTGTAAACTAATATAATGTAAAAGGCACGGAAACACGCATCCAAAGGAAATTCGCCCAACATGCGGACCACCGCGCTAGAATTTTAGTTAATATTAAAATTATATTTAATAATTTACTTAATAAAAAGATACGAAGGGGTGAAAATAGCCTCGAGATTACTCGATATACTTCCTGTAAAGGATGGTACACCAGTGACCGCTAGACCACTGCCATCGTGCCCCCAGGTAGTGTACTCCAGTTCATGTGAGGAACAACCCTAATTATAGGTGTTCAACCCAGTGTTTCAATACATTCTGTAGACGAGGTAAGTTTCGAGGCTTTATAGTGTCGGCATCCCGGAGGGACTAAAAATATTTATTTTTAATATTTTTACCCTGGCAGGATATCACGTTGTAGTGATATTGAATGTTTCGACACGACTTAACATCGACACATGGATCAGTTAAGGTGCATTCACAACACTGCGGTAGCGATGCGTCCGTCCGTTGCGTGCGGTGACAGCTCAAATTCTAACCTATGTAATCGTATGGGACGTTCTTAAACAACTTGCGGTAGCGTTGCGGAAAATGGAAATTTCCGCAAACCTACTAAACCCGCACAAATGATATAGTGGTTAGCATTTGATTGATTAAATGTGTCGAGATTATCAAGTGTCGATACAACGGAGAACTCTGCCACGAAAAGCGTCGACGTCAAATAGTGTCAAGACTACATGGGGAGCCGGTGCAGTTTGCTTTTGACATTCGTTTTGTGATGGATTCTTCTCTACATTTTTCTCCTCAGCGGGATCACGTTGTTATATGGCAAATGGTCTTAAAGCCTCATCTCCTTAAAGCAAGATCCTTGAGTCAACCCTACACGTATTATAGATATTTCAAAAGCTAATTTTAAGCCATGCAAAAAAATTCTTGCATCGACACAAAATTTAATACACCGTGAACATTTGTAAATTTTGCGTCGATTTTACATTTATTGATTGATGCATATTTGTTAACATAGAACAATTAATAATTTTCCAGCATATATTTAAATATTAGTATAAAACATAAAAGCATAATATATGAGACAATAAAGAAAGAATAGATTAAAAAATATTTTAAGAAAAATGAGAGAAATAATACTTTCAAACTAACTTTAGTGGACGCTGAAGGTTAAGCTGAACTCTGGTAGCAGACTGGATAGAACTGGCGACCCTTCCTTTGTCTACTACGTCTTTATCCGCCATCTTAATTATAACGCTACACATTATTTAAATGTTATACGACAATTTAACAATATATAAAACATATACATTTATAGGGAATTATAAAAATTCTGTTGGTTGTAATTTTACTCACACACACGCATACACACATATGTAATGTTTAGCAAAAAAAAATAACTAGTAAAATGTAACCAAATTGCCTCATTAATAGATGAATAAATAACAATTTTTTGTGCACATCTTAAAATTAGGTATAGCCCTAGAGATATTTCTAGAGAAGCCCTATAGGTTAAATTGTGAAACATCAAAAAAGTAACCTGACCACCTTCGATCATAAATACAATCAAATAATCAGTACAAACTTACAGTAACTTATATAGGAGAAGCCATAATCAATTTATTATTTATAACCTTAACTCACTCTTAAAGGAGGATTCAATGAGGTTACACAAGGCCCTTGAGAGCCCCAAAAAGATGTTTCAAGTCTTTCAATGTATTGACATATCCTTCCCACTTCGGGCTCGCTTCGCTCGTCCTCAGATAGTAAATGAATTCGTTTCATTCCCACCGGTCACCCATCCAGCACAAACCACGCTCGATGCTGCTTAACTTTTATGATACAACACAAATCATGGACATACTTATCGAATTGAAACGTAACTTGGTGCCCTTATTTATTTTGTAAAGGTTACACTTGTACCAAGTTTCAATTCAATTAGTTTATTTTCCGATTTCTTAAAAAACGTACACAATCCATTAGATAAAAAGTTAACTAATGCTGATAATGAAATTAAACTTGACACATTTGTTACTCTTATACATGACATTTATGATAGACGTTTTATGATTATTCGAAATTTTTGCTGAGTCATTATTGCGGGTTAATCACGTCATAAAAAATTATTTTCCGGATAGCACAACTACACCTACCTTTGATTTTAGTACAAAGTTTTTAGTATAAATACTAGTAGTATACTAGTATAAGTTTCTACTCACTAGTATAAATACACTGGAAGCTTTGATGATAACAGACACACACACACATTAACACATGCAGACAGACAACTTTGTGCAAACCACTTAGGAGATCTTAAAAGCACATGAAATAGAAAATTCAGGTGACATCCCGGTATCGAATTTTTCGCAAACACAATTCTTTTCCTGTATACCTAAGTATACATTTGGAAAAAGTAAAAATATGATGTTTTGACCCAAGTTTGTTGTAAATGTTTTTAACTTGTGGTGCGGGTTTAATCTATTAAACTATTTAGTATGTAGAGTACATAGACGTTATGTATACAGACGTTATGTTTTTATAAGCACTTTAGTATTATGTAAAGGTGATAGATAAAGTGCCAAATGCATTAATTACTCATACACGTTACAATAAGTTGGACTAATTATTATAATTAGATAAATAAGCCTTAATTTTGCTTATAAATTTTAAGTTATTGTATATAATTTTGTAGTTTCATCAAAAGTAATAATTTAAGCAGACAAATATTTCGCTCATATTATAGAGTAAATAAAAATGTATAATGAATTTTTACTTTTCCTCATTTATACTGTAGGTATATAGGAAAAGTACTGTATTTACAAAAAAACCAGTACCGGAATCTGTTTCAGGTATTTTAGGCCTCCTGACTGGTTTTCACAGTTTTCTGCCTGTATGTGTGAGTTTCCCTTTTTCTGTTATCATCGTAGTTCCTAGTGTATTTACACTTGAGAGTTAGCACATTATACAAAAATCAGTCTACCGCTGTAGTTGTGCTATTCAGAAAATATTTTTTTGACTTCATTAACCCGCAATAAAGACTCCGCTAAAATGTTGAAAAAACATAAAAGGCGATGCAAATGGATTGAGATTTATAGGACGATTTTTTTTGTTTATTGTAATATTTTTTTGGTTTAAATTTTACATAATATTTTATTTTATATTGTATACTTGTTTTTTGTGAAGTAAAGAGCTTTGAAAAAAACAATGTATCCTGGCTCTTATATTTTTTAAAACTGTCTTGCAAAACTTTCATCTCACTGTTTTCACCTCAAGGGGTGGGCAAGGGTTCATTTTGTCTAAAATTTTAACTTCATCAATCTTAATTTCTTTCAATTAATGCTCAGCATACATTCCTGAAATTTGAGTTTTCTGGGTAGCAAAACAATACCTCCTACCAACAGGGCAATTTATCTGTCAAGTTTCAACTCTCGACCATATAGTCAGCAGAATTTGTATGGATGACACATCTCTAAAATCACTCAGAATGTTTTAAAAATCCCTGATGTTTAGGGTGACCAAAATTATTTTCTTAAGTATGTACAGAAGTATGTTAGGAAAATAATTAAAAGCACACAAGATCTTTAAATGTCGATCTTTATATTTTTTATAACCTTTTGCTTTGTGTTCTGTTGTTATAAGACAGGAAGTTATTTTGCACATTACTGAAGATAATGTTTTGTTATCAGTAAAAGAGTTCGTTCCCTTTCCCTCCAACTGGAATGCTCAAATTAAGCTATTGAGACACAAGACTAAATAGTTTTCAACCTTCTACTTAATCCACCTATGGCACTCCAGGACATGGAAAATTAAAGTTTCAACAATAAAAATTGCCAATATCTTATTAAAATTGTTTTAAAAACGTTAAGGAAAGATTAAAAATACCATATTTTTTTAAATGAGGTTTTTATTAGATTCATAAAAGGTATTATAATTTCTAAACACACAATATTTTTATTTTATCAGTTTAACTATTTAATATTTTAAACAAACCTAGCAGTTGACAGAAAAAAACATGTGATTAAACTATCAAAGTCAAACTCAATTAACATTCAATAAAATAATGATGGATTCTTCAAATAGATACGACCTTATAATCAGAAATCTGTTAAAAAAGTAATAGTTGTTATAAAATCTTGGATTAACAATCAAATAAAAACATAATTTAAGAAGCACAATTTAAACATAATTTTGAGTTTAACGTACTAAATAGTGGGAAATAATTTAATCCGTGCTGGATTAAAATTAGAAGAGGTTTGATTTTTTTTTGTTAAAAGAAAATATATTTTTATTTTATAGATTCTAATTTTCTTTTTGAAGAGGAAGAATTTTAAGATAAGGCTGATAAGTGAAGCATTACTATTGGTTTATATTGGTAATTCCATTGGTTTATGTAGGTAATGCCATTAGTTTTTAAAATTATAGGACTGTGCTCAATATGCTATAAAGTTTTTGTGTAAATAAGTTGATCCACGAAGGTCTGACTAAATCATATAAGTACATAATAAAACCTATTTGTTTCATAGAGATGGATCAATAAACTACTTAAGGCATTATGTCAAGGAAAGTTAAAATTTATTGAAAATTACCATAAAATAAAGAATAGTTGAGCCTCTTCTTTTAAAAATACTATAATTCTCTTCAATGAAAATGTAAAAGCAACACATCAAAAATTTAAAGCACTTATCTTTTATTCTGCAATTTTAAACTTCCAAAGCCTTTTCTGATAAAAAAGGGGTTAAACCCACTTCAATGAATAAGGTTGAAGCAATGCATAAAAAATTCAGAGTACTTATCTTTTTTTAGCACTTATACTTTTTAGCACCTAAAATGGAGGCTCGATTTAAAAAATATGTTAAAATTGTACTTCTATAATGGCATTTTTATTACTAGTCATATGTAGAAATGGATTAAATGAACACAGAAGAAGTTAGTTTAAGTAAGTTTGTTCTAAATGTATTTAAGTTAAAACATTAGAAGAGAGCTAACTTACTTTTTTGATATACACTGAGATATTAAAATGTTTGCTTTTTCACCTTTTACAGATAAACATTTCAAATGAACTAAAATAGAAATTAGAATTGATGCAACTGATCTCATATATAGAATACTCTAATGAAAAACTTAGTGATTTTTTAAAAATGTCTCTAAATTAAATGATACAACTTTAAATTTCTAATTTTAAACCTGTTTTCAATTTATTCTTTATTTACTTTAGCCTGCCATCCAGTAAATTTGTTTTCTAAAGATCATTTTATCAGTTTACTAAATAAAAAGAAACACAAAAAGCTCAGGACCAAATAAAGAGCACATTGCTTTTATTTAAACAAAATTTATGACACACATAAAAAACAACTCATTAATTTAATCAACAAATTTTGAAAAAGATAATTTTTAATAAAATGTCAGAAAAAAGTACTTTTTTCATCTTGTAACAGTCCAAAACTAATAAGGTCAAGAACTAAGATAATAAATACACAAATTGCACTTTAATACAAAATATTACACACGGGAGATATTATAACTAATAAATTAAATTTAATATAATATTTTTACAAACGACTGACTATTTATTTTTAACATCTAATAAATATATTCATCTCTTTTATAAGGATTTACAATATAATTTACTTTGGAATAAAGGAGAACCTTAAAACTTTTATTTTCATTTACTCGTACATTACATTACTAACTATGATTATTTTAAAATCTATACACACTAACATATAAGATATTTAGTTGAAACTATAAACAAAATTATCCTACAGAAAATCTATATTTAATAAATATATGTATATATATATTTAATAACAGAACATAATATGATCACAACTTTTAACAATTAATAACAAAAAATTAAATAAATCTTTAATTTGTTAAAATTTCAAAAGAAGACTAATTTTATATATTTTAGAGTTCAGCCTACAGTTGATAATAATTTGATAAGAGATATTGAAGACTTTTTGAATAAAATGTAAGATTTATTCCCATGTCAATAACATAGGAATAAATCTTTTTGAATTTTTAAATACCTCTATTAGAATTATAGAGAGGAGTAACCATAGCCTACAGCAGAAAGGTAAAACAAACTAAAAGTGTCTTATAAATAGGTGATAAGTTAAGAGCAACTTCTAAAAGTTCTTTTCGCAAAAAATAAGCTCACAATATTGACGAACAAGCATCAATTACCACACATCTAAGACTAGAGACCAATTTGACTCTATTCCTGAATTTTAACTTCTGAACACTATTGAGTTGGATCCCAATATTAATACAATCATATTTAGTATAAATATTAAAGGAATATTTGTGTTAAATTAATATGACTTAAGTAGTAAACAAATTAAGAAGAAACAACTAATTATATTAATTACAAATAAAGAATTAAAATATATATAAATGAAAATCTGTTATTTCCTTTTGAGTGAAACCATTGATTTATTTTCTCTTATTATTTATGCAAAAAATATTTTGAAGAAATGTAATATCAATTATTGTATACAAATATTGTATAATTAAGCAATAGTTTTGGTCAAAACTTTATTGTATAACTATTAACAAAAGTAATGTAGCTTCAGGAACACTATCAATTTGATCTCTAGCCTGGCTTATTTATGATCAGTAATGTGGTGCTTTCATACAATTATTTTTCCAATAATAATTTATATTACTATGATACTCTCAATGTTGAAAAGCTTCAATAAAACATTCTTTAGAAAACTCAACTGCTAATATAAAGCTGCAAGAAGGATTGAAAAAGTAAAGTCTTAATAAATGACTTACCATTCAATCAATAAAGGTGCCATAGCAACTGGGAACATGGTAATTAACAGGTGTTTTAATACCATTGTACAAAGTGACAGGAGCACTTATATTTTTTTAACTTCTGGTCAGCCTCTAAAACTAAATTACAGAAAATAATCCTGAACTCACAAAACTTCAAAGTAAACTTTTTTTTTACTTGTATCAGATGATTTTTAAAAATTAAATGAAAATAAATAGTAAGAAGATGACTTCAAAAGAAACAATAAGATATAATAAGAATAACAGGACAGTCATGATAAGGTTCTAATAATTAGAAATGGAAAACAAACAAACATACACACACAAACCTAAAAAAATAATAACACTCGTGAAACTAAATGTGTAGAAAATCTGACACTAACACAACAGATTTTTATATCATGCTTCGCATATTCATAAAAAAAAATTATACTTAACTCTGACTTAACTCTCACAAAGAGCTCCAAGCAAAATTTGATTTACTAACATACATTTTATACTAGATTTTTTTTAGCAAGGAATAAAATATATTTAGTCATTATTTAATTGCACTAAGTCCCTAAGCCTTATTAACTACAAAATAATTAAACTAAGATAACTAAATTAAACTTAAGAATATATTTTCAGTTTTACACGAACACTTTTAAAATGCAACAATTTAAATGGAGATTTCAGAAAAATCATCAGGAAATAGAGGAGACCCCTGTATCTTTAGAAATTAAGGTTAAACATGTTTCAAATCAGTTGTCTGAGGCTCAAAACATTACCAACATCTACTAGAATAGCTATATAATCATAGCAAAGAGACATATACTACTAGAGGGAGGACTAGGGTAGAAAAGCACAGTGATAATGTGTCTGTTAGCGTGCCAATGTCCATTAGGTACCATGATGGTACATGACCCTATTCTACAGAAACTAGAGACTCTCCTCCTCTCTACAACCCCTATCAGAGCACAAATTTAAAATGCACCCTACAAACGGCAGGCATTTTCTCTCAGTTCACATTTAATCACTCTATACAATACAGAAAATTAAAGAATGCATCCAATAGATAATTAGTTAACTTAATTTTACTTAATTTAAGAAAAAATTGTCAAAAAAGTTGAATAATAACGTAAAGTCATGATTAATGACATTACTAATGTACCATGTAGTACCAAGCTACCCAGGTCATGATAAGAGATGTTATATCCTCCATCTATTAGTATATGTATAATTGAATCAGAATAAGGACAAGTGGATATACTTAACAGTAAGTGGTAGAATTTAATAATTGGTCAAAAAGTTGAAGAAGATCTTATCATTCTTCTAAGAAAGCATAAGATTTGTTTCAATAACATATTTTTTTTACAATCTTCTTTGTACTGTCCATATCTAATAGTTTTTAACATTTCTTGATGCAAATTAATGAATAACAAATTAATATGAATCACAATAAAGAACATCACGAACATGTTAACAAATTTATAAACTCAGTCCACAATGTGTCTAAATAAAGATTTTTATTAAATCCTTCTTTTCTTAGTGATATACAGTTTAAAAATTGTTCTATTGCCTATACTCTGATTATATAGCTACTCTACCCTCTCCACTGATTGAACAAAGAGTAAGTAAAACTGTAGATACATATTGTTCTGCTGCAGCTTTGATTTAACTCCATTGACATTCTGACAAATTTAAAATAATGCTCTAATGTAATTTATAAAACCAACGAAAACTATCAAAATATATATTTTGAATAAATTATTTACGATATACATTTATATGAATGTATATCATAAATAATTTATTCCTTTTGGATGATCTTATAATAGTTCCTTTGTCAAGAGGTATGACCAGTGCTCTCCTTATTATTTTGTGCCAACGGAGGAAACAGCCTCTAGAAGAAAGGCTTGTTAATTAAACAAAACAAAATCTTGCCACAGCTAAAATATTTTATAGATAGACAGGTATAGTCTGCTAGTGACTTTTTTATGCAATTTGACTTAGCAAAATGAAATAAAGGCAAATACCGCATTAGAGTTTGCTCAAAGCTTATAGTATAGTGTCATAAGCAAAAGGTAGCGAAGTGTTAGTATAAGTTTCTTTACACATAAAGAAATAAATAAAGAAGAAAATAACTTACAACATAATTAACAACAATAATTAAACAAAAAATATATTTGAAGTATAAATTATAAATAATGGAATGACTTGAAAAACAACACAAATTTTAAATATTTAAATTTTTCTATAACAAAGGATACATTTTTGCTTTTAATAAATAAAAAGAAAATAAATAACAAAAGACAAAGAGCCTAAAAAAAAATATATAATTTTTTGAGCCGAAGATCCCATAGTAAAGGGATATTAATAAAGATAGCAACAAGAAAATAAATTTTAGTAACATTATAACAAAGTAAGGCAACTAAGTCAATACTAAAGCCTCTGACAAAATATAGAATACTAATAATTTAAACAATGATATAACTAGATCATAAATTGCACACATTAGAATGAAATAATACAAAAATAAATACAAGACAAAATAATAAAGGTAAAAAATTAGACCAAATTTCTTAAAATCATACAAACAGAAAAGTCAAAAACGGAATTTTCAAGCTCCTGGCCTAATTTTTAAAATAAACAAAAGTAACCGTGCTCCTTTGGTTACATTATTTATTAAATAATAAATCAATAAAAAATAGTAATAAAGACAATAATACAAAATTAATGAGAAAAAAATGAATAGATAACAAAATATAAATTGGACTAAGAGGCTTCGATATTCAATATTTATACTAATGGAAAAAATAATAAAAATAAATCTAGAATTTGAATAAAAATCTACAATTTGTACTAGTTATCCTAAGGACAAGAGAAAAATAAGATTAAGTAAATGTATAAGTAGAAAGATAAGCTAAAGAGTCATTATATTAATTAATCTACAAATTATGTATTATGGCTTTATCAAAGGTGGAAAAATGGTAACAGGAAGCAATTTGATAGGTTTCATTTTAAAAACCCATATCAAGCTTTTTCCCTCTCTCTTGTTGACATTTTGATGAAGCCATAAATCACATATTTTACAATGCAAAATAGCTTTATTTAAATAAACAAAGTACCTTAGAATAATGCTATATATATAGAAGGAGCACTAATGATAACACGGAAGCTGTTTCTCTGGTGGTCATAAGTAAGGCTGACAAAATAAAATGTGTTTTAACAAAGTTGGCAATACTTTTGTTTGTTGAAATATTAAATTAAATTATTAATTAACACTTAATGTTTAAAATGGTTTAATATAATTTTTTAAATATAATAAATTCCATGTTAACAATTCTAATATGAAATATTTCATATTAACATCATTGAGATGGCCGATAGCTTAGATTAGATGTGTGTTGTGTTTATAAATAAAATAATAGAGAATTTAGGGACATTTTTTTTCTCTAACATATTCGTAAAGACATAATGTTTGATTATTTTTAATTTTTTCCTGTTTTTTTATTGATAGACTCAGGTAACAAGAAGAGTATTAAAAAAAGATAAATATGTTTTCGTTTTGTAAGGTATTTTCAAGGTAGTAGGTACAGGGTTTAAGTGGGGGTAGAGGAGAGCTAGCTACACAGAGGGTTTGCTGTAGGGTGGGAGATCATAGCAGATGTTAGTACATCTGCTAAGTAGGACCACTAGACTGGAGATATACTTATAAACTCCAATTCTACATGTAACCTATCCCAGTAAGAATTACCTAATATGGTGGGTTGTACTGCTGTAAATTACCTTAAAAAAGAGCCATCAAAGTAAAGCACAAATTTCCATAGGTAGGCGTTAATGAGTAAAATATGCATGGGGAAACACAAAAGGTGAGGTAAAATATACAAATAAGTAAATATTATAATATTTCATGTAAAAAAATGATGTGCCAGGACACCAATATGTAAGGACGACAACATAAAAACAAAAAAAATTTTTTTTCTTAGTGTGGCACCCCTATTTAAGACCACCAATTAACCAGCTTTCGAGTAAAAAATGAATTCCATTGTTTACGTTGCTATATTCCTTCTATACTAGTATTATAGTAAGCTAAGTACAGATTACTTTTCCCTTTTAATGGAATAAATTACAAAAGTAATCTTATAATAGAGTTAATTTAATTAAATAACTCTATGAAGTAAACTAATTAAATTCATTTCGCCATAACTTACAAAATATACAATTTAAAAAAAACATTAAGAAGTAATTTAAAGTGCAACCAAAGACTGTTTTGATACAATGTCAATATTGTTTGTTATAATTTGAGATTTTTTTATGTGATATGAACAACCTGAAAAGTAAAACTATAAAACTTACAAATTCATTTATAAAAAGAGATAATAGCACTAATCCACTTAATCCACTATTTTGATAACCTATTGGAGAAACTCATTAAAATATATATTTAGTTTTTTACCACTTTAAATCTAGATTGTATCTTAATATTAGCTTGTTGAGTACCAATACAATCATAGATATTATCTATATATATAGATAGATATAATGTAGATTACATGGGAATAATACAATCATTTTAGGTCCTCTATAGGTTATTCTTACCTGTTTACCATAAAAATATTTCAATTTAAAATTTATCACAACCAACTAATGTATTATATTTTCTTACAAGTATAAAATTTTGTATCAAAACATGTTTAATGTTAACACTTAAAATTGTCTAATTTCTTTAAGTGACATCTAACATTAATGTAACACAAAATGTGCATTACAGAATTATTATTAATTATCTATTTAATTAATTAACTAAAGTATTAAGTAAATGTTGATTACTAAGGAAATGTTATTAAGTAAATATTTAAATCATTAATTATAATTAATTTTACAAAAATGGTATTTTTTAAACAAATCTACGACTTAGTACTTTTTATTAGATTTAAACTTAAGACTAATATATATTTAAATAAATTATTTCATAACTAAAATAGAATTTATTCTGAAATATATTTTATCTATATTATATTAAGAAAGGTAAAAGTAGATAATAATATATCTGTTGTATGAAAAAGGTTAAAAAGGTCAGATTTATGAAGTAATATTATAAATTTTTACTGATTTTTTTTTTATTTTTATATTTCTTATTTCATAATATTTTATTATACAATAAATATTATTATTTCATTAGATTTTTTTTGTTTAACTAAAAACATATATGACTGAATGAAATAATTATTCCATGCTATTTTAATTTTAATAATTTGTTTATTATTAATAAATATTGTAATTTTAACCTTAAATACAACAATCATATATGTAAATTATTAACAAATACGACAAGAGAGATATTGGAAAAAATGGTAAATAAAATAGTTCAGTTCTTAAGCAATATAGGTATTAAATGTCAATATTATAAGAATATTTAACTCTTACATATAAATTTGATACGCAATTTAAATTTGAAAAATATAAATATTTACATTAAGGGAATTTACTAAATTAAACTGAAATTTGTAATATGAAAAAAATCAAAAAAATTTAGGAACAAATTTGGCAAATAAATGGCTAAATAAGTAAATTTATAAATTTACTAAAACACATAAGTAGTTTTTATTATTTCATTAATTTGATGAATTTATTTTAGTTTTAATATTTTTAATGAAATAAGTTATTACACTTAAAACTAGTGTAAGAAAATGGTTGTAGATAAAACCCTAATTAATTGTCAATTTCATGAAACGATAAAACATACAATAAAGGGTCAAAAAATTAAAATAATGCAGCAAGCCACTCTTGTGTTTGAGCTCCCATTTTTTTATGCTTGTCTTGGCAAAAAATTTACAAGTTAATGCTCGAAGTATTTTCAGGGAGAACAAGAGGTGGATATTTGTCTTAAGGGCTTAAGCTGCAGCCGAGTGAACTCCAAGATAATCCCACGGTTGAGTCTGAAACAGTAAATATAGAATTATAAATATAACTCACCTTAAGATTAGAGATATTAAAAATCACAATCAATTCATTGATTTCCTAATTTAAACAAAAATATTTACTAACTAAAAGAACGTTCACTCGAAAGTCGAAAAACAAACATATTTTTTCTAGAAAGCATCATTTGTTGGGTCAGCATTATAATAGATAAGATAAGTTGTCTGAAGACATGTTCAAAGAGTGTTTAGATAATGAAAGATGGTCCAGGGATTTATGATTTAGGGCAACAAAAGGTTAGTTCTGTAGCCAGTTAACAGGAGCGCTAGTATATAATATGGTAGTTCCACCATGCCAACCACGAGAATGCGCCACTTCCGTCTTGTTTTCAGTAACTACTTCTGGCCCTAAACTTAATCCATTAATATTTATCCAAATTAACTAGATTAAACCAAATATTTACTTTATATAATAATGACTAATTTAAAGTAGATACTCGTGTCGTTAAACTGGTAATAAAGAACAAGATGATTTCATAATAAGGAGAGTTAGTTTCGGTGCTGCCACTAGATGCCAGCACCGGCTATACTCCCACCTTCTGTCTTACACTCTTGTATACCTTTTGACATTCTATACCTATTACATTCTTTGGGCATGATTTTGATTATAATTGATGATGGGCCAATCTTGAGTTTTAATTGTTTTTACCACTGAACATTGAATTGAATAATAAATATTTTTATGCGGCAAACACCATATTCTTACAAAGTATTATAAAATAAAGAAAATTTAATAATATATAAGAATAAAATTACAATAGTTAGTCACAATAGTACACATTGGTAAAGCCTCAATATTCAAACCAGATGTTAACTTGCTATACTTGTTAACTTCTAAAATAGTTTTTGATCGCCATAATAGACCACTGTAGGAATGTTTGAAAACAGCTAAATTTCTCAGTGAGTTCCAACTCTATCTCTTTTAACATTATATTTTCCATTTTTTTTTTTTTTTTTCATTAATATCTCTTTATTTATAACAATATTTGACTAATTAATTATTAAAAAAGGGAAAACTTATAAATTCTTTCATTGACAAAGAACTGTTTATTTGTAGATTCCTATGTAAAAGAATAGCCAGTTGGTTAAGACTCAAAGCATAGACTTTTTTTAAACATTTACCCATAAAGAGGCTGAAAGGTTATCCATCTTTAATCATCATCTTTAAATACATGAAAATATAATATACCTCTAAATAATGATCATGTCGTGTCATAACAAATAGTGTATGCTGTGGAGGTGGAGATACAGGAGGCCACCACACATAGTTAGGTGCACCATGAGGACTAGAATAACAATAAGCACCAGGAGCAAAGCCTGCAGCTACCCCCCCTCCTGCCCCCGCCCCAGTCCCTGTAGGGCTCCCGGCAAAACTACCTGTTGGCAACAAACACTTAATCATTCATCTACATAATAACTAATTAAAACAAGAAACATATTTATAAATAATAGCTATGTGTTCCAAACATAAATAAGAATCAAGGTTCAAACATATTCAAAATAATACACTGAAAAAATAAGGTCAGTTTAGTTTAAAGGTAAAAATATAGAAAACAAACCACTCCACAAATTTAAATCAATGCTAGTGGAGAGATAAATTTCTTATTTCAAATCAATAAATTTGTAAATAAAAATATATACAGAGTGTAATCAAGAGTTATCAATCTACACTAAATTGTTTTCAATAATTTTATGCCTCGTTCAAATCATAAATTGTCAATAAAACAAATTAAGACAAACTAAATTGACAAATTAAAAGGGAGTTCATTTATAATTTAGTACATCAATAATTTATATTGTCAAAAATAAAAATGTCAAAGCAATTGATTAAAAACAAGTATGAAGACAAAGTCAAGAACAAAATATTAAGTTAAGATGCTACTAGCCCATGCACTAATACTTTTATTAGTCATGTTTATCTTCTGTTTGTATGTGGGAATAGAGTAAAATCTGAAAACATCCACGTCAGAACTAAAAGCATTAAAGTAAACTTGGAAATATTTTTGAAGCCTAGGCCAATACATATTAGGGTCGTTGTGAAACCCAGGGCAATAAAGAACAGCACACAATGAAGAGGGACTTATGCATTGTTAAGTAATGACTAGAATTTAACTATATGTATTTATTTATTATTACAGACAAACTATTTGTCTAATTATAATAATGTTAAAAACACATATAAAACAAAAAAAATTGTTAAAATAAACTTTGAATTACAATTCCTCCAGCAGAGTTTCATAAAAAATAATGAATAAAAAAGTATATACACACAAACACTTATATATTCCCATACACAATTTTAAGTAACAAGAAAAATAGCAATATTGAGAAAACTGTAAATATACCTTCTTCGTGGCTTCTACAGTATCAAATTAATTTTTTTTAAGATTAGATATTTTTTTTTTGGGGGGGGGGGGGGGCAAAGGAGTCATATGTATTATACTGTATTATCCCCACTCATAAATATCTTATGAAACACAAGTGACAATAAACGAATGCGGCAGCCATATGAGAATTAATTTTGGATAGGGGAACCTTAACTTTGATGGCTACCAAAATAAGAGAAAATTTGTAAAAGAGTGAAAATGCAAAATGAGTGAAAGGGTCATTCAAATTTTGAGGTTCAGCATTAACTTGGAGATACCACCGAGGTAAATGCATGGGATAATAGCCAAAGTCATAACTAAAGGAATAAATCTTTATGCAGCTTTTATAATTGCTCATTATTAACAACACCAAATTAGCTGGCAGTTTTAATAAAAAGTACTGTGTACTTGCCACTTGTTGCATCTTAAGAAAGTGTTGAAACCCAGATCAGCAGAGCACCTATAGTGCAAACCCAATTTAATCAATTATATATTTAACAAACCCAAACCTCTTTTTTTAGTAATTTTAACTATTTTGTGAAGTGCTTAAAATCAAGTGTTAAGAATATGGCTTGAAAATTCTTTTAAACAATAAGACCCTTGAAGATTACTAAAAGCAGAATATTGATCATAATTCATTAGTGATTAACAAAATGATCAATTGATGTACAAATGTTTTGATATTGGACATGCAATAAAAGCACAACAGCACACTCCAGCATTGCTCAGCACTAAGTTACAGTTAAGTACAAATGTTAATTAAGACATGTATTATTACACATAAATTGATTCAATCTAAAAGTAACAAAAAAAGTAGTAATTAAAAGTAACCATAACTAACTAACATAAACTCTAACCAGAACTATGTAACAGTTCTGTAAATAACAACTGAAGGGAAGTTAAAACTTATTATAAAAAATTGGAAACCCATCTTAACACCTTTTGTTATCTCTATTTTTGCCACAAACAGTAAATATTCTTTTTTGTCAATAAGAAAACAATACAAAATGAGGGCAAGTAACACCTTTTAATTACCACAGTTTTTGATACTAACCCATTTAATTTTGAAGGATTTACACAAAAAATTAGCATTATTTTCTAATAAATTCACTAAAATAATTCATTCTCTAACCAGTTTGCACTTACATACCATCATGATGTTTAATAAAAAAAACACTAGAATTAAAAACAATTAATATATTGTCAACAAAAAAAAAATATAACTGACCGGTTTCGACTTTACGCCATCATCAGAGCTGTTTACAAACTGAGTATTTTGGGTAGCATGTAGGAGGAGAGAGCGGAGTAAGGAGTTAGTGTGGGTGTGGTTTGGGGGTTCTGGTGGGGGAGGGTTAGCTGTGTCTGGAGCAGGGGGGGTTAACTTAAATGAGGAAAAGTTTGGATTCCATTATCGCAAGCTACTAAAAATAGCGCTGCGGCGGACCGGTGCGGACAACTTATGAACTAACCCCAATAGCTTTCCAAAGACGACTGATTATATTTTTATATTTAAATTCATGAATACCATGGCAATTCTTGGTTATGACAGCTACATTTATTATTATTATAAAATTGATTGTTTTCTGTATGTATTTTTCACAAAAACGGTTCGCCGTTGCATGTTCTATATTTCCAAAATTCAGAAACTAAAAGTAAATAGAAACCTTTTTAAAACTTCCAGAGAACGCTAATGATGGCAGATAAGTATATTTCATTTAATTAATTTATTGATTTAGTCGATTTTATCAGGTAATTACATTTAATCACATGTGCGCATCTCGCCGATGTAATTAAAATACAGGCTGCATTAAATGCCAAAATCTATCTTTTAGCACTTGTAAAACTTTAGCCACTATTTCATTATTACCTGATTGAATCAATTAAAATAATAAATTACTTGAATGAAAAACTTAAAAATAATCACAAGTGTTCTGTGTAAGATTAAAGTGGTAGGGTTAGTTAGAAGTATAACTATACAAAGTATAGAA
>JACMZG010001863.1:39412194-39444694 GCA_018340805.1 Microvelia longipes
ACTGACAATACTTAAGTTGCACTAGTGATATTTCCTTGACAAGTAGATAGACATCTAGAAAATGTGAATTGTAATAGACATTTAAGTATTACTATTTAAGGTGTGGATGTGAGCAACCTAAGTTTCAAATTAAACCTAAGTACGTAAAACTTTTTTTTAAGATGAAATAAGGAAAATAAATTCTAAATAAAATAATAAATTATAATGAATAGGACGAGCTTGGACTGAATCCAAAAACTTTTACTCCTCTAGATATTTTCAATAAAAAATGGCACTAATGAGGAGTATTCAGTATTAGATATTGGTATCCACAAACTAAGTGGCAAAAAAATTATTTAATGCTTCACATTTTGATAATTCTAAATGTCAGGCCTGCAATACTTTATCCTTAGAAGGCAGATAAAGATCAAATTCATCACTGAATAAATAAATTTGTCACTTAGCTAGATAAGAATTTAATTAAAGTGGGACAGGAAAAGGTAGTAAACTATGATAAACACTTGATCAGGAGGTATATACACCACAACTATAAACTATTGGGTATTACAGTATGTTGGTATCGGGTTAAGCAAATTATAAATAACAATAATAAGTCATTTAAGGCTGTTTTCTAGTAGCTTCTTAACCTAAATCAAATAATAATACTGGCGTTTTTCCTCGCAAACCAAAACACATTAATATCATTGTATAGTCAGGGACTCCGTTTAAACCAAAACAAATAAATCCCTTTAACTTTAAAAATCAGTTTGACACCTGTGGCATTAGTTAAACTGTATGAATATTTTTTCAACCTGTGAGATTTTTTTACTAGAAATACATTTCAAAAGTAATAGAAAAAGTATCAAAATAATTACTTAGTAAATATTATTATTCATTTATAATTCTGAGGACATTTTTGTTTTGTAACATTACTATAATTATATAGAGAATGGAATTTTAATGAAGCTAATTAATTAGACTATAAAATTAAGTTAGTAATTAAGCAAAAAGAAATTAAAAATAACCCTCTAGCTTAAACACCTTGAAATAATAGAGAAACAATCAAAAAGTGCCAAATTAATGTAGTTTGCCATGCAATTCCATGAAAACGCAGACTTGCCACAATTAAAACCTAGAAGGTCCAGGTAATTCTGTAGGAATCACAGTGATGAGGACGTTGAAGTTACGGTTTTCCACTCCTGGAATTGAATATATTGAGGTGTAGCAATACACTACACTGGAGGGAATTCATTTTTTATTCATTACCTCCAGTGTAGTGTATTATGTATAAATGTACAGTACATTCATAAGACTGGGTGTTTTGTGTTGACTCAACATTAATATACATTGGTTACAACGACACCTGTAACCACCTCTAAAAGAATCAATGTTTTCTAATCCTCGATAACTCCAACTTCCTCATCACTGTGTTTTCCTCCGCCAGACCTTCTACTCATGAAATAAACTACCCAAAGAACAATAATTAATGTGTTATACCTAAATATTATATGTAAACATATAGATGCAAAAGTAAAGACTGTTTGTAGCTTATCATCTTTTATATGCTTAAAATGTGTGTTACTGTCAGACAATAAAAAATTATGAGAAGAAACAATTATAAAAGGTTTTTTTAATTTTCTGACCTACTACCATAGGTAAATAGGAAAATTATGTTATTCACCCTAATTATCTGAAGCCAAGAATTGACCATGATCATCCATTTCAGACATTTTCATGATTTTCTGAGTAGTTTTCATCATGCTGTCTGTCTGTTTATGAGTCTGTGTTATGTATAACACTAGCTATGTTCACACAAGAGAATTGAAAACTGGCAAAAAATCAAACTTAAGGAGAGTATCCATGGTATCCAACTTAAGGAGCCATGGTATCTTGATTAGAATGAGGGTAATTGTTAGTGTGGATGCCACTTTTTTGGTATAAATGGGTTTATTTAGTTTAAAGATTTATATATATCACTGATTTATATCAGTATATATATATATATTCCTCTATGATATATATATTTTTTTAGTTTTAGTTTTTTTGTGTTTGGGTATTTTATTTATCATTAATATTTATATTTTTTTTTATTATTATATTAATATTTTATTTATTGTATGTTTGTAAAAAATATTTTTGATGGTATTTTAAATACATTGATATCGTAGGGGAGATATTCAAGGCTCTGTGGATTGACTTTTGATGAATCAATCCAACAATAGCATGGAGGGAATAAATTATCAAAAAGAATCCGTAATATTTAAGTTAAACAATAAAAATTAATTTAACTCAGTAAATAACACAAAAATGAACTTATTCCTCCCCTTTATGGTTTATGATTTTGTAAATTAATAATTTAAAGAAACAGGCAATGACAATTGCAAAATCTCTAACTAAGCCATAATGCTTAAACATCTTTTACACACGCTATTATCCAAAAAATAACATTTACCTTTCCACACATTAGAAAGATCATTTAAAAGTAAATTTCAAAAGAATTGAAATGAAATGCTATCTAATTAAAAGCATTAAAAACTTAATTAAATAGAACTAAATTAAGGACTTCTATATTAAATACGAACAACAATGCTAAAGAACCATTTTATAAAAGCAATCTTCAATTACAGTTAAAACAATTTAAAGAGATAAATTTAAAGATAGCAATAACATCAATTTTTCAATATTTCATTAACAAAGCTAAAATTTTACAACATAATAAATGTACAAATTTAAACAAAAATACGATTCAACTTAGAAAATACCAACACCATCTTAAATATTAACTACAAAGAAAACAGCCTTAAATTCCATTATAAGCATCCGGGGGTTCAAAATATAAAATATCTAAAGACGAAACACTTTGACATATTATTTTTTTTAATTTTAAAACAAAAAAAGGAGGAGATAATGTTGTAGGTTAAATATTATTTACTACAAAACAAGTTCTCACAAACACCAATAAAGTAAATATAAAAGTTAAATCACTTGCACAGTCATCTATATTAAATATTAACAAAAAAAACATCAAAGAAAACTATATGAATCTCTCCTCTTCACCCAGTGAAAAGAAAATACCGCATATGGGCTGATATTAACACATTTTCATTTATTTTAATTTTCCTTAAACTTAAGAATATAAAAGAAGTTATAAAATCTTTTTAGGTAAAACCAAAAGCCAAGATAAAAAAGAAGTACAGCTTTTTGACCTTAATAAATGCTGTCCTAGGTATAGTAATATTATAATAAAAATGCAATACAATTAAGTTTACGTAGATTGATAGAGGTTTTTTAGTATAGATGTAGATTTTAGTCTGGAAGCAATATAAATCTGATTTTGAATGAAGAGTTCCTAAGTACAAAGCTCTTAAAGATTTCTTGGTCAGTTACGCATTTAATTTTAGCTCGCTTGAGAAGCGAATTATTAATAATAAATTCAACTAATCAATGAAAAATTATTAAATTACCGAAAATCGTAGTGTCAATGTTTATTATAATCGAATTAAAACAATGAGGTACTCGCGTATGTCTAGGATTATTAATTTAACCTTTTAAATAAAAGTAATGTTAATTTTGATCATATTAATAATAAATATTTTATCATAAATTAGGTTGTTATTTTAAATTAATTTGAAAAGTGAGAGAATTTTAAACGATTATAGAATAGACAAAATGATATCTATCTGACTGTTTTATGCATTTTTAAATGAACCCAGCCAATTTTTATTCCAAAACAAATATTAGATTTGTGTAGTATTAGTTTACTTTATTTGTTCTAACATTGCTTAAAACATATTATATACTGATTTATCAGAAAATTTAATGTATACAATTAAAGAGTTCAATAAATATTGAAGGTTTTACAAAAAAAACAAAAATCCATAATAATGGCATGAATTACTTTAAAATTTCACTCCGATTTGGGCTGAATTTTTCTTGCCACTTTTCAAATTGTAATAAAAATTTTGATTCATATTGATTGATTGATATAAATTAACAAAAAATTATTTAAGGTTTCCTAATTATTTTTAAATCCTATCCATTCATTTTAAAGAATAATCCAAAATCGTGGAAATAACTCATTAGCAGTCTAAAGACAACACAACCATCAATGGCTTTTAATGATAAATTAATAGTAACTAAAATATTAAATAATATTAATATTGCATTGTCATGGAATTCAAAACTAATTAGTGTCAAACCCACAAATCAATCTGTTAATATAAATAAAAAAACAATAGACAGTGCAAATGATTTCAGTATTAATTAATGTGATATTTCTGAGGACTATAAAAAAAATAGATAACAATATAAAAAAAATGAATATTTTCTAAAAATTAAAAATACATAAAAATAATTATCGACTAGAAAAAATAAAAATAAAGCCCAATAACCACAAAACCAACACAAGTGATTTGTTGTACCCAAATGTTAAAAAATGCGACAGTCACAATACTGCCCAATAAAGTGATCACCATTATTTACTGTAAAAGTAAGCAATAAGAAATAAAAAAATACCATCAAATAATAACTAAATGTTTATTTTTTAAAATTAAAAAAATACCATATTAAAATTAAAGTGGGACAAAGGACTGATGTATGTACATTGAAAAAATATATATAATTATTAAACATAATGTGCAAAAAATTAGGTTCAATCAGTAAATTTGAACTTATAGTTAAAAAAATGTTATTTTATTATTACTTTTTTCAAAAAAGCCAAAACAATAAATGTAATTTATTAATATAAAACTATTAAGTCTACAATTTAAGAATACAGTATACAAATATTTTTTAAGTAACAGTAAAGTCTGCTAAGTCACTAAGTATAAACATAATTTGTTAGAATTATTAAGAAGGCAACTTTATCAGGGTAGTTAGCAACATGTTTCAAGCAGAGCTATAATAATTTACTCGAGATTAACTCGTCTGCTTAAAATTTCATA
Organism: Microvelia longipes; assembly: GCA_018340805.1. NCBI lineage: Eukaryota > Metazoa > Arthropoda > Insecta > Hemiptera > Veliidae > Microvelia > Microvelia longipes. The sequence continues at coordinate 39,417,117 of JACMZG010001863.1, forward strand.
CATTCCAATTGGTTTCCATAGTGATTTTAGGTCCATCAAAACAAAATAAAGATCATTTTAGTAAACATTTAACAACAATAAAACAATAATGCCTTTTAAAGATTAAAATAGACAGTGTGCATACAGGGTGATTTTTTATTGTTTTCTCCAAAACAGGACAGGAGAACATCTTAAAGTAGCCTCTGAATAAATTATTACAATCTATTAATGATCACAGACTATTCAATTTCCTCAAAAATTGTTATTTTTACACACTGTCAAATTTAATTCAGTGTTTAGTGGTCAATACTATAAAGGAATCAACAAAGGCGAATTTACTTTTCATAAGTAATCCAATTATTTGTCATAAATACGATTATAGATACTTTAATTATTGGCAAGGAAAAGTAGGAAAATACGGATACAGACGATCTTTATTTCATAATGAACAATCACATTCTTTCTCTTTAAATTTTGAGGTTATAGTTGTCCAATAAATGTGATAAAGATTGAGATGGATTTTAATTAAAAAAATATCTACCTATGATATTTTTTACAAATTTGCTGCCATTTAAATACTAATTATTTTAACCCTCAAATCTTTTCTTTTAAAGCAACTTAATTGTAAATAGAATTTAAAAAAACCAAGTCCATGCAGTGACATTTTCCTAAATTTGAAAAGTATTGAAAGGAATTTTAAAAGGAAATAATAAAGGAAGCCATGGAAAGTAAACCAATTTTAATTAAGCACCAAGTTTTTTCACCAAATCATAACAAACAATAATAAAAACTAACGAAAAAAGGAAAATCATACACTGCCCCAACAAATGTGTATACCTCCTTCCCCAAAAAAGTTAAACAAAATTAAAATAATCCTTTATATCAACAAAGTAAACAATACTTATCTATTGGAGTTAAATAATGATAATTAGATAAAGATAATTGTACTTTTCATCTACGTATTTTTTTCACATTTTTAAATGAAAACAGTGACAATATCATATCACATTTTCATATAATTTAATTTTAGGTTTGGATTGATTAAAAATAATTGTCATTTTAAATAAAGAAAATCTGAGATTAAAACATAAATAGTTTAATAAGTACCAGATTTTGCTTCAATAATTTTATGATTTCTTCAAAAATCATAATAGCTCTTTAATTATTTTTGGAATTATAGATATCTTGGAATCTTAGTTTAGATGGTATCTTTCTCCTAAACTTGGTTGGAGTGATAGACCTTTTAGAATCTTTGTTGGAGATAGATTAGTTACAATTTTTGTTAAAGACATAGATTAGTAAGAATCTTTGTTGGAGAGGTATATTAGTAAGAATCTTTGTTGGATAGATAGATTAGTTAGAAACTTTGTTTGAAAACTAGATTCCAAATTTCCAACTAAGACATCATTAATGCTAAGATTTTAAAAGACCTATTATTCAAAAGAACTTTCAAACCTTTGAGAAATTACAAATGCTTGTGGAAATAGGCACCACATTTTGTAAGAGTAATAAGAAAAATTATTCTTCCCGGTAGCTAACGTAAACAACAAACCTACCAAGAAGTAATTAGAAAGCACCATTGGAAATATCAAACTTCAAAGCTAAAAAATGAAATATAGTATAACATACTTCAATAAAATATTGGAATGTAAATAAAAAAAATAGAAGAAATTTGAATCCTTGAAAATTTGGTCCCATTATATCATACAACCATCCTTTATTCAACTCATTTCTTAAACTACTAACTTCATAAACAATGTCAATAGATAATAAAACAACTAAACAAATATTTAAATTGATAAAAATAAAATAATATCCTATAAACTAATAACTAACTTGTAAAAAGATTAAAACAGTTTTATGGAATATATACACAGAAATCATGATAAAAGAAAACTGGAAACGAAAAAAAGAGGAAATCAATCAAAAAATAAATTTATATTAATATATAAATTAAACTGAGACCAAAATAGACAACCTATTACGAAAGGAATGCTGAAGATTGTTTACCTATTGTCTTTGACAAAAGAGCAAACTGCAAAAATATATAACTTATTTTTTTAGATTTGAATTCACTATTTTCTTATGATAGTCCTAAAAATATCAAAAAATAAAAATTGTTTTTTTAGGGAATTTCCAAAGAAAAAATGTTTCTCGACTAATAATGATCAATTTACATAAAAGAGTTTAATAAAAAATCGATAAATATATATATATATATATATATATATATATATATATATATAACATATTATATTCATACATATATATAATATATATAATATATATATATATATATATATATATATATATATATATTATATATATATAAAACAAAAACCTTTCTTAGAATTTCATTTATTTTATCTTTAAAATATTGAAACCAATAACGAAACGTTTTAGATTTATTTAATAATTCATATTTTTACTTATTCATTGTTTAATAATAAGTGCAAGTAAATAATAATAATAAACACGCCAAGGCACTTATATGGAAATCAATATTAATTCATACAACTAAATTGTTAATAAGTACAGGTTATTACTAATATATAAATTTTATAAAAAAATATTATTTTTTCTTAGAGTTACAATATTCTACAAAAATAAAAAATTAGACTAACCCTAAAAATACGAACACTAATTCATTGAAATTAAGAGTGGTTCTCAAGTAATGATCTCGAAAACTTTAAGTAATCATTTAAGTTAAATCCTATAAATTGTTAATTTAAAATAAAATGTACTATGTATAATTAAATGTATTTTATGCATATATTCTAAACTATGACTTAACCTAGTTATCTGTGCTTTAGCTTTAAGTATAATAAGTTTAATATTAATTTTAAAATTGTTAAAATTAAAGTACACTGATCTGAAAGGTAACATGATGTACTAAACTTTCAAGAATTGTTGCAATAAAAAATTGATGTTTAATAATCCCTCTTTTTAACTGAGCTTGGTAAATTAAAATTGATTAAATTTGGGCGATACTACAAGTGGACAATTTGAATTTTTATCATTTTTATGGGGCTGCAAGAGATACATGAGAGGATACATATACTTTGAACATTACAGAAAACTCCCAGACATAGTTTTTACTTGAGTATAATATAAGTTATGTTACTTGATAAAGCTTTCTTGTTTTTTTAAGTTTCCTATTTCTTTACGAAAAGTATTATAGTAACAAATTGGAATTCCCTGTCATAAGGAATCACACAAAGGGGAAAAATGTTTTTATATAATCTACTTAATCAAACTATATTTCTTTCTTATGGAGCATAACCATGTACATCTAAAAGAAAAGGGATTTAAATGAATAAAAAAGAAAATATAGACCAAATGTCTATAGTAAAATATAAATCATATGAAGCAACAAAATTAATAAATTTCTAATAATTTGTTGTAGTTTTATATTTTGCCATTTAACTCAGTGTGCATATTTTATAATACTTTTATTATAGAATTAAAATGAAATTAAATAATAAATAGTATTATTTGATGACCTAAGTAGTGGTTTTATTTTATCATTAAAGAAAGCCGATTAAATATTGTATGCCACAAGGGGACATTACTGACATGTATATGGCATCTGCCTGCCTCAGCTGAGCTCCGGCAGTCAAAATGAAAATTACCTGCTTTGCCAGCAAATTACTTGGCTTTACCTCTGCAGGTCATTTCTATAGCTAACCCTCCCCCTAGGCTTGGAGGCAAAATTAAAAACAAGTCAGCAAAATTTGTCATTGCTGCCAAGGCACATAAATAACTATTTTTTATATGCATATGATTATGCTCTGAATGAGAGTGAACTATAGTTTGATGAAGTACATTACAAATCTTTTGCTCCATTCTGTCAAGGTAAAGGAGTTCTAAATTTAATATGGGCAACAATACTGAATAATTGTTTTACAATTAACAACTAATTTATTTTCCAAAACTAATCATAGCATTTCTAAGAGTATTTTCACTCATACATGCATAGTGCAAAATCTAATTTTATACAACCTAATTTTAATCCTAATTCTAAATTAAAATAACGGAAGAACTTCTTAAAAAAAAAAGAGAGTCAACAATAACAAGTCTTTAAGTCATGTCTTTATAATTTAACCCAAACAAACCAAAATCCTTCAATATTAAGCCTTAAACAATAACAAACAACCCTAAATAGAAAAACCTTCTAAATCTTTAAGAAACCAAACAAATTTCAAAAATTAAGACCTCACAACACGACACTTCCAATTTTGACAAAATTAATTATAATCATTTTTAATCGTGCACTTTATTGCTTACACCTTAATTTGATTGTTCAATCATTTTAAGAGCAAATAAGAAACAAATCTGACCTTTTTAATAAAAATTTAATTCATTGTTTAACAAACCACCACCAAATATCATTGGATAGATAACTTGTAACAAACTAAAATAAAAACAATTTATAAAAAAAATAGTTTCCTTAAAATAAAACTTCCTTGAAAACTCAAAATATATAAAAAGATACAAATAAATTATATAATTGACTAGGCAAAAAATGAGTCACAGAATACATTTCAAGACGGATAAATGTAACATGACTTTTTTGTAAAAAGAACTAAAGAACTTTTTTACAGCCTTCAGTTATGTTTTCAATTATATAAAATTAAACAAGTAGGGACTTAAATTATGTAAAAATACATTTTCACCCTAATTTGTTTAAACAACCAAAAGTTTAGCTTAAATATCCATTAAGCAACAAAAAAAACTAACTACAATGACCTTTTAAGTAACAAATTATAAACCTATCACCCAAATTATTAAGATGACAAAGTGTAGAACAGAACCAACACCATGATCTTATCTTATCTTAAGTATTATCTGAGTTTTGGTTTAAGAATGTAAATGGTAAGGGTTCATGGATAAGGTAAGAATAAGGGTTCACTTCTAAACCCTAATCGATCAGAGTTCCACACAACAGTAATATTTTGATGGAAAATACCAATAAAAGATTTTGGATAAATTAATATTTTTATCCTTGCAGGAGCAATAAAAAAGTAAATTAAAAAAGACAGAATAACTCCATGAAAATATTATAGCTTGTTAAGATCTTAAGAAGCCATATAATTATATTTAGTTAATTTGTCCCATATTGTGCAGGTTTGGTAGTCTATATAGTGTAGAAAGTGGAAGTAGAGGGAGGAGGTAAGGGAGGTCTCTTTGCAGGAGGAGGCATAGCTGCTGTCGTAGCAGCAGTAGTCTGAGTGGGAGGAGGTGGGGGGATAGATGTTGGGATAGGTGGTGGGGGAACAGATGTATGAAGGAATGCCTGGTTCCATGTTCTCTTTAACTGGTGAGAAGTGTTCGGTATCATATTAGTGTTAATCATATTATTAGTCATCATATTGTTGTTCATATGAAATGTAGGTATGAAAGTAGTATGAGGACCCATAGTCATGGAAGGCAGGCCAGGCTGAGCCACGGACACCTGGGGTATAGGCATCTGGTGGGTTTGTATGGGAATGGTGGAGTGCATGAATTTGGGGAACAAGAAAACCGGAGGTGGGGCTTGCGTAGAGGCTGCGGCAGCCGACACTAAATCTTGATTGAACCACAGAGACGGAGGGGGGAGGCCGCTGGCAGAGGATACGCTAGGCATGGAAGGAATCTGTCCCGGCAGAATCATCCCGGGCAGTACAGTAGGTACAATATCAGGAGTAGTGAATTCTTGCTGACCTGGACTGATAACTCCTTTAGTGACAGGACTGAGCTGCGGTGTCATGGGAAGGCCTCCAGACAATACTATACTCATGTCCTCCCCGCTACACTGGAACACCTCTATGTATCTCTGCTTCTTGCCGTATGTCATGTAGCGGTGGTGACGATTCTGAGCAGCCAGGAAAGCTGCAGACTCATTTTCCATCTGGATAAACGCTTCTCCCGATGGCTGTCCCTGTAATAATACAACACATGAGATACTGAGTAATAAATTATTACCAAAGAAATATACATACATACAAAATGTACTGTTTTTTTTTTTATACATGATCCATTGATTTCAGCACTGGAGGTCTAGGGTTCACAGTCCAGGCTATACACTTAGATTGTCAGAATAATTGTTTTTAGAAAAGATTTTACCAACTTTAATTAATACCTTGAGCAAAGCAGACGGTTTGGAAAGATGGTTTCTGCAGGATAAATATGGATACTTTGATGGGCATGTAGGCCTTAAAACAGGCATTTTGTTACACTAATTACAAGAATTAGTGAACATTTGACAAAATACTTTGTGTGCAAAAGGTGGCATTGGGGCATGTTTAAGATCAATAGCATGATTTAATCATCAGAGATTAGAAAATATCAAAAAATGTCATGAAAATGTGCACCAATCTACAGAATAAGTGCCAAGTCTTTAAATGGAGGTGACATTTATGAGGAAATTAAAGGTAAGTTCATTTTTTCCACTGATGCATTGAGATATACATTGTATAGAGATATTGTAGTTTGAGTTAAGAAGAAATTGAACATCAGGAAATTCTTCCTCAATCTGATCTTAACCGTAAGATTGATGACAGGTGAACTTAACATAATGAGCCAAGGCCCAGGCCGCCATACCTTTAGGGTAGCCAAATTGTCCCTCTCCTTAATATACAAGATATGGAATCAATAGGAAGAGGGGGCAGAAAAATATCAGGGGCATATAAGCAACATATTCATTTTTATTTACAAACAAAATATAATAATAGTTAAAAAGTTTCTTTTTGTGGACTGATAAAAAAATAAATACAAACAGATTAATTACACAAAAGTCATATATTTTTTATATATAATAATAACTAAGCATTCGACTACAAATTAGTCATCATCAGAGTTTAACAAATATAAAATAAAAATAAATTTTTACAAACTACTTCTTATTGCACCTTGGTATGGTTTGGTATAGCTTACCAACCCATACCAAGGTACAATATGAAGTAGTATGTAAAATTGTTTTTTTTTCTTTTATATTTGTTAAACTCTGATGATGACTAATTTTTAGTCGAAAGCTTAGTTATTATATATATATATATATATATATATATATATATATATATATATATATATATATATATATATATATATATATATATATATATATATATATATATATATATATATATATATATATTAAAAATATAGGACTTTGTGTAATTAATCTGTTTTTATTTATAATAATAATTATTATTATATTTTGTTTGTGAATAAAAATTAATATGGTGCTTATGTGCAAACAAAATATAAGTATAAACAAATTACCAGACACCTGCACTCTGTTTGCAGATGCCTGCAAATATATGTTTTGAATAGTTCAAATAAAATTACTAAAAAGCAAAAGCAATTATTGAAAAACAAAAATTACAGACACAAAAAATCTTAGTTTTGAAATTTTTAGTGAGAACAATTCTTTCCCTACATGTATGTCTATGAAACATATTGTGAGGCAAAGTAAGAATTAAACACACACACATTTAAATAGAGCAGTCTAAGGATTTATTAATCTAAAAAAAATATTCAAAGCTTTACTTATAATAAGATCAAGCAAACATTAGTTTAAAATTTATTCCTAAATAATTTTCTTTTTAGACGAAATACCTGACTGTAAATATGAATCAACAAATGAAATTTGAGTTAAATAACAACAAAAATTATAATGTAAAAATAAATAAAAAAATAATTATTTATTTATAAAGCATGGCTTACTTATACGCCGAATAGAAAAAAAACACCCCAACAAAGAAAATTGTTGCAAGAAAGAATTGAAAATTGTTGAAAGAAATTTGTCAATAATTGAATATTTTGTCATTTCGCTAAGTCATGTCTGTTTTGGTCTGAGATGGTGTGCAATACTATAATATTATTAAAATAATATCATATAATTATGTTAATAGAAATGTAAAATACGTTGGCTTGACTCAAACCACTTTCAGTTGAGAGACAACAGCAATATTGCTGATATGCATATTTTTATTTGTACTTTGTATTAGAATGGTAATATTAATAAAATGTACAAAGAAAAGAAATGCCAACATTCTTATAAGCCTAGTTTTATTTTCTGATAAAAATTAGCTAAAATAAAGCAAAAGCAAGCTGCAAAAAATTAATACTTAAGGATTCAAAATATAGGTGCGAGAGGTGATCATCGTAATCACAATAAAATAAATCTCTCCAATGATGTAATATTTATTTAAACTAAAGCATAAACAGGTTTTAACTAATTAAAGGCCATTATCAGTGACTGTTATAAGACTGTATTCTTATATTAGACCTTAAGTTAATTAAAAACAGGTTGTGCATTATTTTAAATAAATATTAACATCAGTGGAAACTTATTTTATTATTCTGAATATTTAAGGATTTTCACATAAAATGTTTAAACAATTCAAGAACTTGTTTGCACTATCCAAGAACTTGTTTGCACAATTTAAGAACGTGTTTATACAATGCAAGAATTTGTACAATCCAAGAACATGTTTATACAATCCAAGAACTTGTTTATACAATGCAAGAATTTGTTTCACAACCAATAACTAGTTAGAGCAATCGCACGACCTTGTTTGTACAATCCAAGAACTTGTTTGCACAACCTAAGAACTTGAAGGTACAATCAAGATTAAAACATGTTTAAAGAGGGCAAAACAATTTTAATAAGTAACCAAACTACATATGCATGCAAATTAATAGTTTCATCTAATTTTAAATTAAAAATAACACTCGACACTGATTAAAATATAATTAAATACCTTATTACAATGAATATCATCTGCTTGCGGAAGAGCATTGAAAACAATCAGGAATTATTATCAATACAATCAATGGAAAATAATGTGTTGAAAAATATAATGGGTTGATATTCAAATTACTTTAGGGATCATACCTTAGAGAACCCCTAAAAAAGGAAATAGTAGATTTTTTGTGTACTCAAAAAAGTAAAAATCATGGAATAATTAAGGGCATTTATAATACCTCAACCTAGCCTAATACTTAGAGAACAATTGGTTGGAATTTTCAGCATGCTTTTATGATGCACTTACAATTTTTAGGAAAAATTAATTTTTGTCATTGCATTTTTTGTGATTTCTAAAAATGTTGAATTATTTTCAGCAAAAAAAGGAAGATCACTTCAGCATTATCTAAGTAATAAATACAACTACTGTATGGATTTTATTCATTAAAGTAATAAATAGAAGAGTAGGATTACCTGAGAATTATAGACCATATGAACACCCTGGTAAACAATACTCTTGGCGTGTTCTCCGAGGAATTCGAGGATATGTTCTACCTGAGCTTCATACGGTAATCCTCTCAGTCTTATACAGTCCTTCCTACAACCAAACAATATATACATATTATAGATCAAGTCATTGTAATAATAAAAGCTGTCACATATGAAACTATATTTTCTATTATATTATAGATGAAACTAATGAAAACTTTAGCCTTGTTATAAAAATATGCTTTATACATATTTTTAAAATAGGTCTTCACTATTTTCACTAATAATTTAAAAGTAAACAGACCAATAACTAATTTATTGATTAAAATCAATAAAATTTTCTATATACCTATGGTATAAAAGAGGAAAAGTAAAACCTGTTTAGAGTACAAAATTACATACCTAGTGCCTGATGTAATAATATGCTGAGGTAGGAACTGTGCCATCTGAGCAGCTTGCGCAGCCTGTGCAGCTTGAGCGGCCTGAGCTGCAACCATCTGAGTCTGTAATGCTTGTGCAGCCTGAGCAGCTTGAGGTGGTGGGGGTATAGTGATGGGAGATGGTATCATAGGAGGAGGTGGGGGTAAGCATAGCGGTGACTGGGCCCCAGCTGCTACAGCACTTGTAGCTGCGGCTAGTGCAACCTGAAACACAAGTCAAAATATCACATGTCAACATGTACATCATCTTATTGAGAGTAAAAATATCCCAGTAAAAGTTCTTTAAATCATGGGAGGGGTTTTTAAACCAGTTTTGGAAAGGATATTAAGAAACCTAAAAAGAACTAAAACTATGTCTACAACTACTTAATAAGTTTTAATAAACAAACAAAACAATTTAATTAGTACAGGGTAAAGCAATATATAAACCAAGAAGGGAAACTCCTATACTAACCTGTGTAAAAAATTCATACATGCGTGATTAGCTGACAGCTGGCTCAACAATAAAAAAAAATTAAAATTGGTATTACTGCAAATGAGCCGTTTTTTATTTTAATTTTATTGGTAACTCTGATAACATTCGGCGAGTTTTACTATTATTATGATTTTGTACTTAAATATGTACGTGCTAATTTAATGATTTTGTATATTCTGTGAAATAATTTTTTACAATAATATAGTTAAAGAAAAAGAGAAATATAGTAAAGGTACATCACATGTTTTTATTAAGATTTTGAAGAACATACAAACGACAGAGTATTGCATGAAATATAAATTAAAATTATGATTGCTTTAATTATATTCCAAAGATATAGGTTTAAGTAGTTAAATTACAAATTACAGTTAATGTTTGAAAGGAAAATAAATATCACTTGCAAAATTGCACTAGGTTAAGTTAAGTTAATTATTAGTACACATGAAAAAAATGTAATTAGCCGCTAGTTTTAAGTAATTTAAACAAACCTAGTATTTAAAGATTCTCACTTAAACCTCTATTGGATGTGACTACATGTATTTCTTACACAATTATTAACATTTTATACTAAAATGTACAAAGAAATGCAATAAAAACTAAAATGTTGAGTACTGTAAATAGTTTGTTTATGTTCACAGGGGTAAACAAGATGGCTGTGTCTGTAGGAAAATTTGAGCTATCTCCCTGGTGGACAAAATTTGAACTAAATGCCACGTCAGACAGAAATCACATTTGTTTCCCTACTTGATTTATATATTACTTTAGTACAGGGAAATCAAACTGTAGTACATACAAATAAAATTGTATGTACACACACTGAAAGTTTCAATAAAATTTTTAATCATAAAATTTAATAGCGACAAGACATTGAAGCAGGTACTATAAGTATTTTTTTCGCTCTTAAAAATTTTTTTTTAAAGCATAAATGAACTCACCTTTGCTGGGTTAAAGTGAGGAATAGTGGCTGCCTGCAGAGCCTGGTTTAGCGTGACTTTGTTAAGCTGTTGTTGTAAAGCTATCTTAGCAGCAGCTGCTTGCTGTGACTTCTCAAAGTATTCAGTTGTCCTGTTTAGAACTTGTTGAACTTCAGCTGTTGTACTTCTAAATAATTCTATGTATCGAGTACCTGAAAAAAAGATTAACATTGTAAAGTTGTCATCCCTGACTGAAGTAAAGGCCTGCTAAGTGATAGAAATATTATAACTAGAGACGCCCATATCGGATAAATTTTGAAACATCAATAAAAATACCTAACATTTTTCAATTATAAATATGAAAGAATAAACGGTAGCAAATATATAAGTAGCAAAGTATTTATAGTATTGCACATGGTTATTATCAGTTGATAGCGAGGGGAAATATGGTTCAGGAACCAACGAGGTTGACCAGATATGAAATAGTGGGAGTGGTTTAAAATTCAGGACTAACTTCATTGGCTTCCTCGCATTATTTTCCCACACTGTTAACTGATTATAACTGTGCGTTTTACTTTAGCTTGTTATAACCCTAGGTGTCTCTGCTGGTTGTTATATTTCAGAGAGATATATTACTAGAGGGGACTATTGATTGAATTTAGAAACATCGAAAAAATAACCTGACCTCCTATGACTGTCAATATAAAAATAAACAAATCAAAATTACAGTGACTTATCAATATAAATATAAATCACAACAAAAACAATTTGCAGGAAGTCGAAAACAATTGATTTATTAATAACCTTAACTCAATTTTAGAAGAGGTTTTGATGAGGTTACACAGAGCCCCAAAATGATGTTTCAGGACTCTTAATGTATTGAGATAGGCTATGCCCCCTCTAGTATATATCTCTATGGTTTTATTCAATTTATAAGCTTTTGTAACAAAAACTGCAGTTTTACTCTACAACTACAACCAGTTAAGTAATATTTAACTACTTCACTAGTTAAGTAAACTCAACAACCAGCGACTCTGTTACAAGGTTGCAGTCAGATGGAGTCATATTGGGATCTTTTCGTCAAGCATAGGATTATGACTGTAACAAACCTCTTCATTAATCAGTCTTTAATTTGTATTAAGAATGATTTAGAAAAAAGTTCCAAATAATAATAGTTGTCATAACTATCCTACTAGAGGTAGTTCTATGTTGTTTATACCTAGACTTAGCTTAAAGAAGCCTGAAGTAGGAATAAGGATGTTGGGCATTAGATTGTTTGACAATCTTCCAGAAATAATTAGAACTAATTTAAGTTTATACGATAAAGATGTTAGGGACTTAATTATAGGTGAAGATTTCTAGAGTGTAAATAATCACCCTGTTATAAGTTGTAAACTTTTTTTTGACATTTTCTACAAAACTATTTTAATTTACTTAAAATAGTTATTAAGTTTATTTACTTAATAGGATTATTAAGTTAAAAACTATATCAAACTAGTTACCTATGAGTTCTCGATGCCTAGAGAGAGCTTTAGGGGCGTCAGATTCATCTTTAAACAAAACAAAAGCATCACCTGTTGATTTACCATCTGGTTTCTTTACAAACAGTACACCCTCTTCCCCGTCCATTACATTACACGGCATTGCACCTCCTTCAAAAAACTCCATCTAAAAACACACAAACAGGCAAATATTTAGACTAGGATTGATGGCAAAGTAAACAACTCTAACAACATGACAACAATTAATAAAGCAATACACAAAGTATAAGTACAATAGTAAAGTCTGAACTTTTTTAAACAAAATATGTTTTAATTTGGTTCCACACCAAATCAATTTGGTAGATAAAACACAAAGTAGTATTTTTAAACACTCTAGCTTTAAAACTGTGTGTGTTACAGCAAACACTTTAGCACCCACTGAGAGCACTATGGCACACACTGAGCACACTATGGCATCCACTTATGCAATAGGCTAAAAATTCAATTAATGAATAATAGTGATGAATTAAATGATATACTAATATCAATTAAAAGTCAAGTCATTTTAGTGAGAGCAATATATATTTAAAATCAAAATAGTGACCTCCCACAGAAAAACCACTGACTCCTAAAATTTGAAAGCAATATGTACCACTCTTGACAAACAGAATAGTATAATTTAATTTGGATGCTATTTTTCAGTCTATTTTTTATCATGATTTTAAATTCTCTAATTTTTAAATGCAATAATTCTGAAACTTGTATGTATTTAACTCGTATGTATTGACACTTATAAAATTGACCGCATAACATATGAAACGTGAAAAAGAAAATTTTAAATCTAGGTATTAATTGTTACTTTTGAAGTAATTAGAAAAGTTGCTTTGCTAAAATTTTAGCATCTAGGTAGTAACTAATAGGCTAAAAATAATTCAGAAACTTGTATGTATCTAACTCATATTTATTGACACTTTAAAATTTACTGAATAACATATGAAACATGAAAAAAAATTTCAAATCTATGTATTAATTGTTACTTTCAAAGTTATTAGCAATTTTGTTATGTTAGTTGAAGCTTGAAACAAGTCCAAAACTGTTAGGATAAGTTTGCAGTTATTCTGTACCAGATTTTTGTTTCTAATTAAAATATTGTCTATTTAATTTGATGGTTCTTGTGGTTAAACGATTTTTAAAGGCGTAAGGGCGGGGGATGTGGACGTAGTACCATATTTGATTTCTAGAAATCTGGGAACCCTAGGTTTAGAGTCGAGTCAATTTTTAAAATTTTCTCTAGTCTAGGAGTGTAGTAAATCACCAGCAGTGATCTACCTGAACCAAGTACACGCTGTCCATGAAGCTACGAGCCAGAAAACCTTATTTTGGGTTAAAATAAAAACAATAATTATGGAAAAGTCACTTACAACTTGTTTAGCAGTGCATTCATAAGGAAGACCTCTCATTCTAATAATAACATGAGCTCCTTTAGTTAAAAACGCCTGCGCATCATTATTACAACCTGAAAACAAAGATCTTCATTAATTTTGGAAAAAATTCCACACAAATTTTGTGTGTGTGTGTGATGTTCTGTAGCATTAAGTCCCCCATTCCAGAAAAAATATAATAATAAATACTCAATTTACACTAAGTTTTACAAACCATAAAACAATAGTAAATTGACAATTATCTAAATATTAATACTTAAAACAAGGATTAAAATATTATAAATAATTATTTACAATTTACCTAAGAGTCATTTTTTTGCATATTATATAAGTTCTTGTTGTAAATAAAAAAGGATTAAAGGATTATATGCTTTATAAATATTTTTTCAGGCAAATCCTGAATTTTCTTTTCACAGTAATTAAAGAATTTTACACCAAGAATGCTATGATCAACCTCTGATTTGGCTAATCCGTGAGGCAGGATCACCAGAGAGTCTTTGTTTTTAGTGTTGTAGTTATGGGTTATGTTGTTCTTGTTAAAGAGGTCAGTATGAGTCCTAACTCAGAGGAGGCTGTTATAGATAAATAGGTTAACTAAAGTTATAATTTTTAGTGTTTTAAAGAACTGTAAACAAGTCTTTCATATGGCAGTCCTAAAATAATTCTTATCATCTTTTTTTTGGATAAGTAGCAGCTGATTAGTAGTTTGCCCCCAAATTAATCAATGTGTACCAGATTAATTTGTACACAGTAACCATCGTATTTTCTGGCTCTCAGATTTTTAGTATTCTGAATAAAAATACATACGTATTTTTACTATAATAAATGGTTTTAGTAAATCCACCTCTCTTCTGGAAATTCCCGAAGACTTTAGGGAATTAATCTGAAGCTTCAATTCCAACAAGACTTCTCAGATCTGTAGCTAGCTCAACTCTAGAGACATTTGATTAGTAGCAATATGTGTTAAGCTGTGATATTTGAAATTTAAGATAGGGAAGCTTAGCCCAATACTTAATAGCTTCTTTTAGATTAACATTAGAGCAAGTAGATGGAAATTGCTTTGTTCATATCTATAACAGTTTTAATATAAAAACAGGCAGTGCCGAATCAATTCATTTGTCATGGGGGTGAAGTGAAGGATGTTGGACTATGGGAGAGAATTAAAAACAAAAAACTTACATAAATTTTTGTGGCGAGAGCTAATGTAGTGCATAACTGATTTTTGTTGAAATGTGCATTATTTCTTTATTCATAAGTCAAAGTAGTTTTTATTTAGGCTCTAGAGATTCTCATTTACTAATAACGATATACTTTATGAGAAAGAACATCTTTTAAAAAAGTGATTGTGAATGTATACATACCTCCTGCCACCGACACAAAGTCGTCTCCAGAAGCTCTATAAACTTCAATATATCTTTCACCAATGTGGTGCTTATGTCTTTTAAGGGCCATGTCTCTGTGTTCTTGAGAAGTAAATCTGACTAATGCTTCACCGTTGCGCCTGCCCATAGGCGACAGGCACAATGCAACACCTCCTTTACCTATATTCAACCCGATGAAGAATTTGGCTATATCCTTATCACTGGATTGCCAGGGTAAACCTCGAGCTCGCACTACACAATTTGGATCCACTTCCTCATCTCTTGAGCTGCAATCAAATGAAAACACCACTAATTATTCTTAAGTGTGACTAACGTTAGATAATACATACATTTAAAATAAAAATTAGATCATAATGGATAAATCTCAGGGACACATTTTTATGGAAACAATACTTTTTCAATAATAATATGGAATTAGGTAAGGAATTGAGTCACTAACCCGCAAAAATGACTCAGCAAAAATTTCAAAAAATCATAAAATGCGGAAAAATGTAGCCATTAAAGATTATGTAGTATACCAGATCAAAGATATGTGGTATACTAGATAATCTTTGGTAGCCATGTAAAAGACTAACATATGTGCCAACATTAATTATTTACTTAAGAAAAAGTCAAAACTACATAAAGTAAAGTCACGAAAAACTATCTTTACTTTTCATCATTTATACAAGGTATATAGCAAAAGAATTTAAAACCCGAATATCCTAAAAACAACGTTTCAATTGTTTTTAGATGTCTGTCTGTAGGTGTGTGTGTCTGTTATCACCATAGCTCCCACTGTATTTATGCTACAGAGTTGAAACTTTGTACAATAATCAGTCTATAGGTGTAGTTGTGCTATCCGGAAAATATTTTTTATGGCCTCATTAACCCGCAAAAATCAGCAAATTTCAAAAAAATCATAAAACAAAAAAAATAAAGGTTTATTAGATGTCATAACCTTAACTATTACTTCTCATAATTCCATAAAATATAGGTACCATAAATTGAAAACAAAGACAAAAACAATTAAAATAATAAATAACTTAAGCAGTTTAAATACAAGTAATAATTATAGAAAATGAACAATAAAATTGTAAGTTCACATCTAATAAACAATGGTGAAATAATTAAAAGAACAAATAACCATAATAAAAAACAATTAAAAAGTGAATAAAATGAAAATAATTTATATTTTGACGCATTATGGCCTTGTTACAAGACAAGATAAAGCACCAAATAAGATTAAACAACAATGCTCTGAAACCATTACAATGGTAAAAATAGATATTTTATTATCTGTTCTTGTAATTAAAGATTAGATTAGATAAGGGAGACTGATAGAGAAATAGACTAAACTACAATCAAGAAATGCTAGACTAGACTAACATTGGCAAGCCTAGGTAAAAATCTAAGGAGACTAAGGCCCGTATTCAAAGACGTTTCCTAACATTTTCCTAACATTCTCCTAACTTTTTCCTATCATTTTCCTAACTTTTTCCTAACTCCTAACATTCTCCTAACATTTTTCTAACATTCTCCTAACATTTTCCTAACATTTTCCTAACGTTCTCCTATCGTGTTTTAAAAGTCTTTTAGAGGCTTCGCATGATTTTATTTAGTAAGAACCTAAGGTAGTTATGTCAAAAAGTGATACCATTGTAAGTAACGTAATATATCGCAAAATATCAATGTTATTAACTTATTACCTGGATTTACGACACATTTTGTCATAAACAACAATGCGGCCTTCCTATGGCGAATGTTAAATATATTAGAAACTTTATTTACATATGTTTTCAGTAAACAGTAGAGTTACATAAATAAAGCAGTATCAAGCGTTTCAAGTTTGAACGTGGACCAGGTTGTACGAATCCAAAGGTGTCTAAAATCCAAACCTGTTAATCAGTGCAACACTGTTTTCATTTTGCTGTAAATTGTGTAAAATCATTTACACAATTTTGTTTTTCGTATTTTGTCATCAAATTCATTTTTGTTTGTGTAAATTTTTTTTGGTATAATAATGGCTGAATTATTCACACCGGACCAACTGAATTTCCACTTTGAATCGATACGCGATTCAAAGAGATAGTTGTAAGGTTGGCAATACCAATGGCGGGGAAAACGAAAGGGTGATGGAATTTTTTTATCATAGGATTTGCATGGGACCCGCTGAAAATTCTTCTTTTATTCCTTTATTGTTCGTTAATTTGTGATAAATGAGATAAAAATTAATAGAACGACCATCGGTGCTAAAAAAATGGCCAATATTTCATAGATAAATACTTCGATTATTCCAGGATTTTAAATATAGAATCAGGCTCTTATCACTACAGACTTGGATTTGTCCGATTTAACCCAGAAATAATAAACCTAAACGGATGATTTAAACAAACATTTTTACAAAAAGTAAATTTATTGAGTTATTAATTATTTTAGTGCGTAAATAAATTGATTAATAAATTAAAACACCATTACAGTGAAATCGGCTTCTTATCAGTTAATTTAAATACCTGTTACAACTAATTTAAACAATTTAATGCAATTAAATGATAATTTTGTGTGTTTGTGCAAACTAAAATTATTTAAAAGTAACATTAATTAACACTAACTAAAATAAAACACTATATAATGATCTTCATCCTCTTATCACACTATTTAAATACTCGTGACAACCCATTAAAACGCTATTTTTCAATGAAATAGTGATTCCACTGAGTTCATACGCCCTAAATTAACTAAATTAAAGCACTTTGATAAAAAATTTAAAGAATAATTGTCACAAAAAAGAAAAACCAAAAAATCTCATTTTTTGGGGATTTTTTGGTCCCCAATTATTTGGATCCCCATAAGGACTTTAACAACGATCACCCTTTCGTTATCAATTTCTTATCAGCGACGGTGGCGCTGCTACGGACTTTGAATCGCGAATAGCCCGCCACAAACAGACCATAGAAAATAAAAAATCTGATTGTGTTAAAAGAATTTCAGGGTAAACTCCCTAATAGTAAGGTAAGTGGATTAACAGTAACTTATATTATGTAAATTTATGTAGATAGTTATTAATACGACAAAGTGTGTCGTAAATCTAGGTAATAAGTTAATAACATTGATATTTTGCGATATATTACGTTATTTACAAAGGTATCACTTTTTGACTAAACTACCTTAGGTTCTTACTAAAAAAAATCATGCGAAGCCTCTAAATGACTTTTAAAACACGGGAACGATCCTTACCTAAACCTAAGGTGAGTGTTAGGAGAATGTTAGGAAAATGTTAGGAAAACGTCTTTGAATACGGGCCTAAAGCCCCCTTATCACACAAACACAGATATATATATATATATATTATATATATATTATATATATATATATATATATATATATATATATATATTGGGGTATATAATAATATTTTTTTAATAAGATCTAATCTTAATTACGCCACAATCCACAATTACTTTTGACTTACTTATTTCCCTATTTGACTGGTAATTAAAATCAATCTAGGTAAGTAGATTATATTAAAAATAAATTATTCATGAAGAAAGTATTTTGATTTATATTGCACTGTGACTGAGTAGGAATGGTTTAATTTGTTTACTTTCTTTATTATTTTTATTATTATTAATATATTTTTACTATCACTCATTTATACTGTAGGTATATAGGAAAAGTATTGTGTTAGTGAAAAAATCCTAACCCGGGATGTCACCTGAATTAACCGTTTCAGGTGTTTTAAAGGTCCTCTAAGCAGTGATAACTGGTAATATCCTAGTTTCGGATTTTTTTTTGCAAACACAATACTTTTCCTATATACCTACGGTATAAATGAGGAAAAGTAAAAATTGTAAAGATATTAAAAAACAACTCATTTGAGCTGAAATTTGGTACAAGTGTAATCCTTATCTTAATAAGTACACTATGTTTCGTTTTAATACGGCAAGTATATCTATACGTTTTGTTGGATCTATACGTTTTGGGTGATCACTGTGAAATAAAACAAATGTATTTACAACCTGAAGATGAACAAAGCGAGTCCGAAGACGTGTTGGAGTGTCACCAATGGTGAGTGTATACATCACCAATGGTGAGTGTATACATCACCAAATGGTGAGTGTATACATCACCAAATGGTGAGTGTATACATCACCAAATGGTGAGTGTAGGTCAGTGTATACATCACCAAATGGTGAGTGATATACATCACCCAAATGGTGAGTGTATATATCACCAAATGGTGATTCTTATATTCTGAGAATAAGCGTAGCGAATTCGATGTAGTGAGGAAAACTGAGGTACACTGTACCCGAAGGTTAATTCAATTGTATATATTGGTATATAAAAGGCAGTATGATTTTTAGGGGGCTGATTTTAAACCCCTCTAGCCCCCACCTAGGATCGCCTATGCCTGTTAATAAGATAAGCCCTTAATATCTATTATTAGGATCGCACCTAATTTGATGTCATATTAAGACCTGTAGAATGCTTCTCGCAGTCATTTTTTTCCAATTAATACTATAAAAAGTGAGTCTGTAACAATGATATCGGAAGTCCGACGATGATAGACTCATTAACATCATTTGTTAAGCATGTGTGCGAATTTCAAGTCTCAACGATAAATCGTGACAGAGCAATTTGGGTGGCACAATAGATAAATTTGTAAACGGATTTATTTCTACATATTTCACGCTATCTAACGATATATTAAGCTGCTATCGAACTTTCACAACTAGATGACGATACGTGGTACGACGAAAAATAGGATGATTAAAAAGTATTGGCCGTCAAAGCTTGAAAATATAAAATTAAACTGGTGACGGATAATTTTTTGATGACAGCAAAAAGTTATCGTGCTCTAAAAAATATTATACTCCAAGCAGCACCACTAGACACTAGACTACAAGTTTGCTTTTTGCCAAGTTTAATAGATATAGTGTGAGATAGAATACACAGACAGAAAGACATCATGATGAAAACTATTCAGATCGGCTTAAAAATTCCGAAACTGGTAATTCTGATAAAAACTTGTTTTCGGATTATTAGGGTGATAACAGAACTTTTCCTTCATAGCTATGTTAGTAGGTGTGAAAAAGTAACAGTAGAGAAGTTAGATCGTCACATTATATCTAGTAAGAATAAGGGATAGAGAGATAAAATAACGAGAGTTAACAGGTTGCTTGTAATAAGAAATATAAGTGAAAGAGATAAGGAAGAGTAAAAACATATCGTATCATATTAGATGAGGTCAAGAGGTGCACATGAAACATATTAGAAACATGTGCGGGTATTACTGAGCAGTACTGCACCTACAGACAAGAGATATTATCAGTCAGAGATGTATACTGTACATACCGATTTGTTTTAATCTACACTCTACACTGATATAATCTAAAAATTCAAACTGAATAAAAACATCCGCGGCCTCAGCGCTTCGCGCCGCGGGCTGCTTCGCGGTTACATGGTCGTTGTACAACCATGTAACCGCATGTAACCATATTATTAGTTCGTCAGTTTACTGGTTTATATAAGTGGCATAGTGCCACGATATAAATGAATTTTCAAATTTATTAGAGAAAAAACTTTGTTTACATTATGTTATGACATATTGTTTTGTTTGACATAAATATGTCAATCAATAAAACCAGAACTAACACTGTTAATAAAATGTAACTTCGTATTTTGGTGAACCATACATATTAGTACGAGTGTAAAAAATTCAGCCTAATCAATACACTATAAGACCACCTCCACCCATGACCCCAACCTCATAAGTTCGTTTTTTCTTCGAAAATTCGCTAAAACAGGCAGTGCCGAATCAATTCATTTATCATGGAAATTAAGGGTCTGGTGCCAGGTAGAAGAAAAGCCAATTATGATCACACGTTATGATTATCATAATTATTTTACGGAAAAGAAGTTAAAAAATGCAAAACTTACAAAAATTAACTGGCAAGTGCTAATGTAAGTTAGTAAATAGCTAAAACCGATTTTTGTCAAAATATGCTCTTTTCGTTCATTTTTTTATTTAAAAGTCTACGTAGTATTTTATTTAGGTTCTCAAGTTTTTATTTACTAATAAAAAATCATTAAATAACTAAAGTTATATATATTTGATGAGAAAGACACTCTTTTCAAAATTAGATTTAGTCTGTAAAAATAGTTTAAACAAAATCTAAGTGTTTCTAAATGTTTTGTCGTCACTCTAATCGGTCTTCGTCATTTCTCTTTAATTATCTCGGTATAACCTACATTTCTCTTATATAACCTAAATGTATTTATAGTTTTTAATACATGTCAAATAAAAACTATATTTGCGTCTTTTGTTACCGAACGTATAATACTTTCAATTATACAATGTTACAAATATTAATTTATTATTGATGAATATTTGACATCGAGTTGACAATAACACCTGTTGATTCAGTGACAATACCGTACAATTTGCTTGATATTGTACTTAGTTTGATTTAGCATATGATACTATCGATAAATCATTAATGCTATTTGTCCTGACGACTTTATTATATCGAGAAGTTTTTTTTTGTTTACATGATGTAAATTACGGCGAAAGAGTGTTTAATTTGTGGGGTATTATTACAAGGTTAATATAAATTTATTGGAATACACAAGTTTGACATTTTTTTACAATATTAATTCATTTGTTGAATTTTTATTTAATTTCAAATCTAAAAGTCTACGAAGAGTCTCCCTCGCTGTTTTACGTTGTTGAAACAGCATCTCTGTGTTAATGTTAAAAACGAAACGTAAAGTGTTGTTAGATAATTCCAACAGTAATAAAAAGAAGTTAACATTTTTCGACAGCAGATTAAAACTAACACATATATATATATATATATATATATATATATATATATATAATATATATATATATATATATATATATATATATATATTTAATACTCTATATATATATATATATATTATATATATATATTATATTATATATTATCGTTTAGTGTAAAGAAAAGTAATATTTAATATACTATATATATATATATATATATATTATTATATATATTATTTATTTTTCTTTTGGAATTCACTAAAACGATTATACAACTACAACATAAGGTTATGCATAGAGAAATTTAGGTTATATACAGGGGTGTTTCATATAAAGGTGTCCACCAGAAAAAGGAGGTGATAGTACTCCTCAAAAGAAACAAAAAATGTCCTATAATATAACCCCGATCTCCAACCGTTTTCCCACAAGGTCAAATTTAATATTTCAAAAAAATATTTGACCTCACATAATTAAATTGTTAATAGGGATTTAACTATTCAAGCTAGAAAGGCGAAATTGGTATCATTAGAAAGCAGAGTAAATTTCCTAAAGGACAAACTACTAACTATGTCAAATATTTTGGAACTACTGCCCAAAAGTTTGCATGAAACATGATTTTTTTTAAAAATGAATTTTATGGAATTTTTGTAGTAGGGCATTAGAGGAAGTAAGAGATGAGCAAAAGTTCAGCCAAGAACGGAAAAAACTTCTCTTATGACTGCCCTTTAAGAAAATGTAAATAGTTTCATACATTTAATAGTCAAAAATGTAAGCTATTGGTGCTAGAAGTTGCAAAAACTGATCATTTTTGTCGTATAAAAATGAAAATAATGTGTTATTTTAACAAAATATTTTATTTTCGAAAATAATTTAATAATACGATTTTTAGACTCTAGAAGGCAAAATAAACCTATTTTATTCTTACACATTTTTCTCTAAATCTTTTTCTTGTGGGAAAATGGTTGGAGATCGGGGTTTATATTATAGGACATTTTTTGTTCCTTTTGAGGAGTACTATCACCTCCTTTTCTGGTGGACACTTTATATGAAACACCCTGTATAATGAATGATAAATAACAAAGATGGATTGGGATGACGATGTAACATGAAGGAACACTTCGAAATGCTTCTTTATCAGATAAAGTAGTATACATTAGAAAATAATAAAAGTTTAGAGAGTAGTACATAGTATTTCAGGTTTCAGAAATTGATGAAGTATCAAGATTCTTGCATAAAAAATAAGGGGATACAAAGGTAAAAACACAGAGACAGACTGCATGGCTAAACATAACGCAGGGTCTTCAAAACGCCTAAAATACAATAAAAGACAAAAAAATATACCTGATAAAATCTGCATACCTGATTTTTATACCTTAGTATTTCTTGTACATTAACAGATTATAAGGTAAAGAATGAGAAGGTAAGAGAAACAATGTAGATATTGTATTCTGATGGAAGTATTTTAAAAGAGGAAAAGTCAAAATAATTTGTCTATAAATTAAAAAAATATTAATAAAATAAGCAATAAACTTTACCTGAATGATAAAGCAAAATATGATTCGACAGCAGAACAACAAATATATAGCTAATGGTACAGAAGGCTGGAAGATGGCAGTATGGGTCTCATTGATGTGGCACACATACACATACTGCTGGTTAGATAGAACTTATTGACACAGGTGCCATGAGGCGCTCTAGGAGAGAGAGAACTAGTGCATTATTATAACACACACAGAACTCTTATTAATTGTTAATTGATTTGAAAAAATGTTTTGAAATATTTTGATAAAATTAT
Source organism: Microvelia longipes (assembly GCA_018340805.1). NCBI lineage: Eukaryota > Metazoa > Arthropoda > Insecta > Hemiptera > Veliidae > Microvelia > Microvelia longipes. The sequence goes on from JACMZG010001863.1 coordinate 39,441,032, forward strand.
TTAAAAGAATCCAAGCCTTGGGAATATAGCTACTGTAAACTAGAGGGAGATATATAGAAGCTCTCGAAGTGGCGCGTGTAACGCGAAATAGACTATCCATTTATGGATAAGACTATCCATTGCTGTCAAGGGCAGATTATAACAAAAGAAATGGCTTATCTCGGCTTCTGGCCGGTTTTGAGAAAAGTATTCAAAGCAATAACGTAAGAAAGAGCATGGAAATCAAACATCGTATAATTTAGAGAAGAGTGTAGGGCTCATTCTGCGTAGTATAACGCAGAATGAGAAGAGTATAGAACTAAAAACAACGTATAACATAGGAGATAGTATGGAACTCAAACTTAGTATACTATAAAGAAGAGTATAGAACTCAATCTGCGTAGTAAACTATAGAGAAGAGTATAGAACTCAAACTGCGTAGTAAACTATAGAGAAGAGTGCAGAACTAAATCTGCGTAGTAAACTATAGAGAAGAGTGCAGAACTAAATCTGCGTGGTAAACTATAGAGAATAGTATAGAACTCAATCTGCGTACTAAACTAAAGAGAAGAGTATAGAACTTAATCTGCGTAGTAAACTAAAGAGAAGACTATAGAACTCAATCTGCGTAGTAAACTGTAGAGAAGTGTATAACTCAAACAACCAATAACATAGGAGAGAGTAAAGAACTTAAAATTAGTAAAGTATAAAGAAGAGTTTAGGTCTCAATCAACGTAGTATACCATAGAAAAGAGTATAACAGAGGAAATAATATAGAACTCTACACTCAAGCAGCATGTACCATAGAAAAAATTATAGAACACTATCAGCGTATTCCATAGAATAGAATATGGAACTCAAACCATATTATAGAGAAGAGGTATAAAACTTAAGTAGTATTTATTTTAAATTTCAAATTAAAATATTTTAAAAAATATCTTAAAACGTGGTGCTTAACACGTGGGTACTCCTAATTAACCACAGTTAATTAATCGTTTTAATTGTTGAATTATATATGGTGTTAATGAACATATTTCGTACAATCAATAGTATACAAGCGAACTAATCATTTAAGTTAGCTAAACTCTATATTATTTATAGAGCAAGTAAAATGTAATAACCACATCATATTGAGTAAAATTAGTTGGACGTAATCCATTGTCAGTACTATTTACAATTAACGACGTTTCGGGAACAGGTACTTCTCCCATCATCGTAGACAAGGGGGGAAGGCCCCATCGTAGACAAGGTTTCAAAGTGCATAACAAGTCGTTGATACCTGCCTACGAAGTTAGGTTAAAGTCCTAACACCCAACACTTGACTCACATACCGTCTTTCTCAAGACGAACCTGATGATGGGAGAAGTACCTGCTCCCGAAACGTCGTTAATTGTAAATAGTACTGACAATGGATTACGTCCAACTAATTTTACTCATAATGCACCATTGTCACAAACTTTCACGTCCACATCATATTAACAAAATCACTCAAACTAAACAGTATTTAGGTCAGGTTAAGACACAAACGTTGATACAACCATCTTCACAAGATGGGTAAGACATGTTGTACCATGATGGGTCAAATGTGTGCATGAAGTAAGACTACTACTATACGATATGACTACTCTAAGTGACCAAAAAGTCTATAATAACGGCCGATAAAAAAACTACCATTTCTTCAATAGAAATCAGTATATTTATGTGAAATCGTTCAACTGAAAAACTGCTGATTTTAAAAACGCAGTAGATTACCTTAAAACCAATAAAAACAATATGTAACAAATTGGGCGTATAACTGCTATGGATAGAGGTCATTTTAAGCCCAATTTGAAAAAAATTGCCCCTAGTCCCATTGGACGATAAATCGCCCTGAAAAAACGCCAAAATTATGAAAACCTTAACTTTCAATAATTCATTGACCCCAAAAGGTAAAATTTGGAACATTAAAATATTTTTTCTTGTTCTTTATGGTCACCTTAGTAACCAAAAAATTATTTCAATTTTTTCTAATATTACCTTATTGTTAAAAAAAATAATGAAAAAGTACATTTTCAGTAATCGTGGTCAAATTTATAATGCAATCTCACGAGTAGATTAGCAGCAGTAGAACAAAAAATATTGGTTCTTATGAAAGCCCAAAGAGGACACTTTCAAACGAGACCTGTTTTATTAAGCTAGGTTAAGCCAAAGCCGAAATATTAAGCCTCAAAAATTGGCAAAAAAAACTCAAAATTTGGGCGTCTCGGGAACTTAAAAGTGATTTTTGAAAATAAAGGAAGCTGTGGAAAATTTAATACTAGGCGTTTTGGACACCTATGGGTAGGACTAACACAGGAAAAAAATTGTTAATTTTATTTTTTTCGAGCAACATCTCTGGATCACTTGAAATTGATTGACCCGAAGGTAAAATATATAAGTTATGGAGCTCAGGCACGAGGATCTAAGTACCAGTCAAGTAACTATAAAAGTAACCTGAGTTTTCCCTCACCTAAAGGTTTTTACTTGAACCTAAAGAGTAATTTCAAAAAGTGGTTCGGGAAATGCGGTACTTTTAATTTTAAGATATCTGAAGTTATGTCGAACGTTGAAAAACTTTAAGAGTGAAAGTTCATCAAAATTAAAAGGTCATAAAATCTTAAGTCAACGTTTTCAATTACACGACATATAGCAGGATATAATTAAGTGCGATTCGCCACTTAAAAAGGTACAAATTTTAATTATATCAATACATTTTTTCGATTTTTAACTTTTTCTTTAATTACATAATTCAGCGAAATACGGTAACGTGGCTAAAAACCATTGTATTTCGAGCAGCAAAACTAAACCTTAAATCTGATTTTGTATTAAGTTTCAACTCTCTAGGGCAAAGACAGTATGGGTGACAAAGACAGACGGCATGATAAAACCACTTAGAACGTTACAAAAGTGCCGTCATACTGGTTTTAAGTTTTTCAAACTTCATCAGGTAGAAAATCAGATTTTCTATCTTCATCAGGTTTTTCTAATCTTAGGTTTTCAAGTTAAAACTAAGATAAATGTTAACTAGAGAAACTCGACTATTATACAAGAAACAAAAAATAATTACCTTAAAATATACTTCAAATTATTACTAACATTCAATCAATTTGTATTTAAATTAATTAAAGTAAAAAAATTGCACTCAGAAATAATTTAAATTCTATAAGTGTAATAATGATAATTAAATAAAATTGATCGAGAGTTCAATGACGTAGGGTTCATATCTAAACCCAAAAACTAACTGAACCGAGCAAATGAAAGAGCAGCGCGGAAAAACGCTGACTTGTAAATTTATCAATGATATATTAAAAATTGCAAGCTATAATTAAAAATTTGAAATAAAATTTAATGAACAACTGTAAAAGTGCAGATCTTGGCGTTTTCATTATTTATTTTTTTTAATAAAATAGTGATAAAATTTTATATTAAATTCACGAAAAGTTAAATTGTAGACTATCGTAACAACAGACGAAATGTAAGTTAATAATATTTATCGAGGAATAGATTAAATAAAATGGCGTTAACTCCATAGAGTTATATTACAAGAGAGGCCCTATTAGTTAAATTTTAAAGCAACAAAAAAGTAATCTGACTACCTCGATTATAAATACAATCAAATAATCAGTACAAAATTTCAGCGACTTATACAGTAGAGCGTTAAAAATA
>JACMZG010001863.1:39449694-39469694 GCA_018340805.1 Microvelia longipes
ATATAAAAAGCTACTTTGTAAAAGAGCTATTAAAACTTGAGTTTCTAAGCAAGACAAGTTACAATCAGATAAAAATAAAACCTATTTTCTTTATTTGTATTCTGAAGGCTAGAGGTACAACCAAGGATTATATACGCTCCATGGTACACTTGGAGTACCTATAAAAATAAATTTACTTATAGAGATATCATTACTAGAGAGGCCCTATTGGCTAAATTTTGAAACATACAAAAAGTAACACTAAACACCGTTAATTTATTAACATTAAATTAATAAACTGCGTAGGCTTCCGCGGTTATTTTCATTAAGTTTTAGGTCTTCCGGTGGTGACCGCGTCAATGTAGATAAAAAATCCGACTTTTCGCTGTTATTGTGGGAGGGATCATCAGGGATGTAGGACGTTATGGATAAAAAACGCAATGCTCTACAAAACTGAAACTGAGTTTCAAGTTTTACTCTGATCTGGAGAGCTGGTACTCCAGATTACATACTGAGAGCTGGTACTCCAGTACTCTATACTGGAGAGATTAGAGCTGGTACTCTAATCTCAAAAATATTTTTTTCTATGGTAACTTGAAAAAGTTAATTTGGAACATATCATTATGTACACGGATAATTTCTGAACCTGAGTCATATCCAAGACAATTTGATACAGAAATCGCTAATTTCCGGTAATTTTTCTTAGATCTATATTTTCCCGTACAATTAATTAGAAGTGATTAATTTTGGTGTATCACTAAGCTTATTTTTAATAGTTTGTTTATAATTATTTTTAATTATAATTATTTTGTTTATAATCATTTTTAATTGTAATTATTTTATTAATAACTGTTTTTAATTGTAAACAGGTAATTGTACTTATATATGCCAAATGATAGCTCAGAAGAAAATTCACTGAATTTAATGATATTGGTATCAAATTGTTTTGAATAAGACACAAATTCTAAATGAAATTAATATAAAGGTATGCTCCAATTTAAATTTTTAAAGTAACAGTAAAAACAATTTTAATAATCAGATTAGCATACATGCCATTAAGGACTAATAACTTATAATAACACTCTAGTGTTAATAATTTAACAACATGAAATAATGTTATTAAATATTTACCATCAGCTATTAGTCGTTGAACTATGTTAACCATATCTCTAAATTCGTAGGCGTAAAAATCAGATTCCCCTGAATGTGGTATATCAAGATCTGATTATTGTTCTATTAAGGAAAATGTATCAACTGAAAAATAAGCATTTTCTTTAGAACTCCATTAAAACTAACTTAAAATTAAAAATAACAACTACATTAACTTGAAAATATCAATTAAAATAAATTGAGAAATAATAAAAACAAGATCGCCTTTTAAATTATACAAAAAAATGTAAGAAAACACAAATGGGTAAACGATTTAAAATAACCAAATAACCGAATAATGGAATTCCGAAAAAACGAATACTGATGTTCACTCTTAAGTTATATTTTACTAACGTACTTTCAAAAGTTATAAATCTCTTACAGAAGTACGTATTTTATACATACATGTAAATATTTCTTCTCGTGTTTTATTTACTAACTATTTATGTATTTAAATAAATAAATAATTTTATTTATTTTACAAAAGCACGGGCACAGGTCCTTTACAATATTATATAAATAGAGGGTAACATAAGAAATAAAAATAAAAATTTATAAAAAAGGAATACAGCAAGAGTAAAAAATGAAATAATACAAAACTTACTTCAGTAAAATAGAACGATAGACTAGAGTAAGTAAAATGCAAATAAGAAACTATAACTATGTCTCTTACAAATATAATTTAGACTATAAGGAAGCTACGAAGCAAAAATGAATACATGGGCGCTCATTGGCCTTTTTGTAGTACTGAAGCATCACTAGCGATATTCTCGCACACCCCACTTGATTTATGACACGATATTTTGAAAATAGGTTGTCCCTTTTTGTAGTTATAATACGACACACGGCTAAAATCAGTTGACAGCGTGGGAAAATAATGACAGGAAGCCAATGAGGTAAGTCATGGATGTTAAACCACGCCCTCAATTTCAAATCAGGCCAACCTTATTGGTCCCTTATCACTACTTTCCCGCGCTGTCAACAGATTTTAGGTGTGTCGTACTATAACGACTAATGGTGTCATCATTTTTAATAGCAAAATAAGTTATACTGTAGATTTTTTCCAGCGAAAAATTTTAACCCTTAATTTTACTGATTTTTTGAAGATTTGGCTGACCCGGCAAACATTTAAAAAAATACTAAAACTGAGATGAAATCCACCGTGTGACATAATTCCACCGGTGAGCTTGAGTTGATTTAAAAGACAAGCCGATAGTATTCTATTTATCCTCCTTTTGATAAAGATAATTCTTAGACAATTTCAGTGGAAGATTAAAATTTAACAAACGATTAGAGATGTCAAAAAAATAAATGAAAATAAAAATATAATAACAATTTGTTACAATTACAGATAGGGGAAATGACGAATGTAAACATGATTATCTTTATCATAAAACAAATTCTGGGTTCTTTCTTCATACAAAACCCAAATAGAATTCATTATTTTTTTATTAAAATTAACTCATCGTACAACTAAGTAAATAATATTATTTTATGCATTTCTTAGAAAAAAAAGTTGTTAAGATATAAAAACACGTAAAAATTATCAATGACAAAATAATCTGAAAACTACAAGCACTATTATATTTATCATGGAACAGTTTTCAAAAAATAAAAAATACTTCAGTTAAATTTAATTCTAATTTAAAGTATTGACTTATCTTGCGTTGGTGTTGAACAAAGAGACTATTACTTAGAGGGAGGATACAACAGCTCTTATCATAGCTTGGTACCATAACTGTACAATGGTGACATACTTTTTTTATGTATGACATATTTTTTATAATAATTAGAATTTCAAGTTATTATTTTATTTTTCGACTATTTTGTCTTAAATTAAGTTAAATTAAAAGTTTTATTTATTATCCATCGCATATATTCTTTAATTATCTTTGTAGTATAAAGTGATATAATGTGACTTTGATGTGATTTAGTAGAGTGCATACTAATTATTTGCTCCGATAGGGGTTGTACAGAGGTGGTGTCCGATGGGGAGACTTGAGTTGGAATAAGTACAGTTATGGTACCTAATGGAAACTGTCACAATTCCATAATCCCTTATCAGTGAGTTATTGTACCTAAGTCCTTATCACTGTGTTATTGTACCCAAGTCCTTATCACTGTGTTATTATTTTACCTTTGTTTTTGAAGAAATGGGTTATATTAACATAAAGCTCCTTCAAACATAATTTTAGAACTACGTAAAAAGGTTTTCTTTAGAAAATTCGAATTTTTATTAGAAAATAACGCTTAAAGGTTGTTTTAATTTTTTAATTAAATTGATAAGTTGAAGTATTGCTTTGGTCCGTAATTTTTATTATAGCAATCTCATGCAAACCATTTAATCTACTGAGCTCAAAATCATAAGTTTGATTTTTTTTTTAATAATTAAAGATGTTATTACTTAACACAAAGGTGTTTTGAAGTAGTTGAAATTTACCAAAACACATTCAATTTTTTTTAAGCTTAACAATATTACTGACGTATATGACAACAATTATTAATTGAAGGAGTAATAGTATAAATAATTTACTGGAAGTAATATCAACATTACTCTCGATCTTATAGATTGAATCGGACTGAAGTTGTAAGATGGAAATAAAACAGAGAATGGAAACAATAGGGTCCGTTGGCAATACTTGCTGGGGAACCATTCCCACAATTTTTTACTTTGATCCTTATGTGGAGTTTTAAAAATACAGTAAAATTTTCTTGGGCTGGTTCGGTAGGAAGTGCTGCCACCCGGCTCGATGTTTACATTAATATTAGTCATAGTTTTGATATCCTGCCAAAAAATCAGCGAGGTAAGAAATTAGGTCAGTTTATCATGTTGATTTCTTTAAGAGGCGCCATCAGAAAGAACCATTAAAAATACGCTTTAGAATTAATCTTGACGGAATGTCAACCGATGAAAACCAAAACTATCGAAATAATAATAATAAAAATATTTTTTAAACTTACAAAAGAATTCCGAAAGTATTAATTGATGCTTTTATAATCTCCCACTACAAATTTCTTCCTCTTTAACTTCGCATATCAATAAAAATTAAAGTAATAACATTAAAAACAAACTTAATATTTTTAATACTTTAAAATGTGATAAGGTCAAACAAAAAGTTAAGTACAAAGAAGTTCCCAACGAAATAACTCGCAAGGAAAGCTATTATAATAATGATTTGAAAATCGCTGACACTAATAAATGAAATTCTAGGCAATAAACAAGGCGGGAACAATGAAGCAGAGTGGGGAAACTTTAAATTGTATACGGTTTCAAAATTATGACAAAGAGAAATGTAACTATTTTTTATTTCTTCTTCGACTATGAATTATTACTGTACATTCACGTTTGTTGGAAATCCATAAAAAGAACAATTAAATGTATTAGAGATTTGTTTTAATATAACTATAAAAGAGACTATTAAACATTTAGAAGTAACTTAGATGGAAAAATTTGAAAAAAGGCATCACTTATTTTAGAATATCAACAATATTTTAACATACAAACCAGACAGCATTAAGGGCATTGCGCTTTATTCTGTCTAGAAGGCAAATTTTCGTATACCTAATGCAATCAGTATTCTGTCTTAAAGTTAAATTAAAATAACCCAAAACTAACTATCATAATCTGCCTTGAAAATGAATAACCAAAACTATCAGTAATCTGCCTTAAAATAAAATTACAATAACCCAAAACTAACTATCAGTAATCTGCCTTGAAATGAAATTACAATAACCCAAAACTATCAGTAATCTGCCTTGAAAAAAAATTACAATAACCCAAAACCAACTATCAGTAATCTGCCTTGAAATAAAACTACAATAACCCAAAACTAACTATCAGTATCTGCTTGAATAAAATTACAATAACCCAAAATCAGCCTTGAAATAAAATTACAATAACCCAAAACTAACTATCAGCAATCCGCCTTGAAATGAAATTACAATAACCCAAACTATCAGTAATCTGCCTTGAAATAAAATTACAATAACCCAAAACTAACTATCAGTATTCTGCCTTGAAATGAAATTACAATAACCCAAAACAACATGCTTGAGATGGAAATTCAATAACCCAAAACTAACTATCAGTAATCCGCCTTGAAATGAAATTATAATAACCCAAAACTATCAGTAATCTGCCTTGCAATGTAATCTGCCTTGAGATAAAATTACAATAACCCAAAACCAACTATCAGTAATCAGCCTTGAGATGGAATTACAATAACCCAAAACTAACTATCAGTAATCCGCCTTGAAATGAAATTACAATAACTCAAAACTAACTATCAGTAATCTGCCTTAAAATGAAATTACAATAACCCAAAACCAACTATTATTAATCTGCCTTGAGATGAAATTACAATAACCAAAAAAGTAAGAAATTGTAGATGCAGCATGGCTATAAAAAGGTCAAGAAAGTCAGTTCTATCATCTTGATATTATTATTAAAGGTGACATGGCAGATTGTTTGAAACCTGCAAGTTCACTAAAACTCCTGGGTGTTACTTTAGATTCATTATAATCTTAGAATCTTTGGGTGTGTTTGCGAGTGTGACTGCGAGATCTGACTGTGTGAGATCTAAATTTGTCACTGTCATGGCACCTATTTTACCAGAGTGACCAGAGTTAAGTTGGCACACTCTTATAGATCTCTTCATGAGATCACTGATCTCATTATTGCTAAATTTGATAAATCAACTGAAAGTAACTAACAACAACATATTATAATGTTAAAATAAATACAATTTTTTTGAGATGTAGAAAAAAGGCCAAAACAAACAAAAATAGGTAAAACTGACAAAAATGTTTGTAGACCTGATTGAAGTAACCCACCTTGTTTTCGGTCACTTTGATAAAAAAAATCACCTTAATTTTTGAGATACGCCCACCGAGTAACTCTGTCTACAAACTGGGAACAACACGCTGAAACAACCCTTTGGTCAGACCGGTGTAATGGTCAGTACTCGCAAAATAAACTTTCAGCAGTTGTATTTATATAAAGAATGTTATCCAAGCTGTTGGATATTGTGAGCTATCCAATATAAAATATAATATATCTGTTTCTTGAGGTTATTTACTAAAAAAAATCAACACGGTATTTCACTTTGGACAACAAGTGAGGATACCTGCAATAAGAAATTTTACTAATAAAAAAGGCCTTTAAGTACAAATAATCAGTGGCACTGTAGACCAAATTTTAAAAAAAATATATTTTCTCCTAACAATATCATGTTTTATTAATTTGAACCTCCTTTTATCAAAACTTAAAAGGTAATAAAAACCTTATTAAAAACAAGGATAATCAATATATGTTTTGCTTGCCATGCATGATGGCGATAAGAGAGCACCGCTCGTCTCTGGTAAATACTTCACATTATATTCTTTGGAATTTAATTGAAGGTCAGAGTGAGTTCAGGCTCTGTTGGCGTCCTGATGAGTTGGACGTAACGAAACAGAATGGGACATGACATTATGTCGAGCCATCAATGATGACGAATGTCGAATGATGGAACTGTTCCCAGATGTAGCATTGCATTTTGCTTGTAGTATTTCCTAGGTGTCTCTCACACAATGTTATTGTGTCAGCCATTTATGTTTTGCAAAAGTGTGTAGTATCAAATGATATAAACTGCCAAAATGTAGACTATGCAATGATATACTTATGGCCAAGCACATTCTTATCGACTTTATTAGACTACAGCAAAGCATGACCACTACAATATTCTCCCTAAAATTTACCTGACGTTTTAGGCAACAATGAAAGCAACATCAAACACCTATTCAACTATTAACAAGAAACTGATACCAGGCACGAAATCCAAAGAGTATTTCAACTTGTATTTTTATTTCTAATTTTAACTATCTATTTATCTTTCAGTCAATTATAGTTATCATGTTTTTCTTTTCTTTCCTAGTTCTTAAAACAGGGTGGTACATTTCAAATATATCATTCTGATTACTCAGCTCCATACAGAGCTATAACGATAAAATTGGTATCTACCCCCCCTTAATCGACCACTGAGATATTTTTTTTAGTATTCGTCTGGCAGTTTTAATTTTTAAAGTAACTGTAAAAACGATTTTTGTAATCCGATCACTATACATGCCAGATGATTACCAAACAAATAACTTGGTCTCTGAACTTCCAGTGGTCAACTTAGCAGGGGTAGATATCAATTTTCTATCGCGGTAGCTCCACACAAATCTGAGTTAATTAGGGCGATGTATTTCAACTGTACCACTCTGTATATTTGAATTTAATTCAATTTTCATTTAATATTTGGTTTTTTTAATAATACAAGAATATTGCACAGTAATGCATTTTTACTACCCAGCTAATTCAAATACCTTTATGTTGTGGGTCTTACTTTATTATTACTATACAAGTTGCGTGGAGCTAATTATGTTTGATTAAACTATACAATTAATAAATAAATGAGACTAAAACAACGTTGAAGTCTGTAAATGAGAAAGAGAGGTAGTCCGGCATGAGTAAGAAGGGAGTCATTGGTTCCTAATGAGAGCAAAGCCTATATCAGCAGAAATATAACACTCCAAAGCCTCCCAGCCTTGTCTTTACAACTGCACCTTGCACACAAAGCTATTTCTTCTACTGCATTAATAAATTTATAAAATTCATTCCAATTACAAAACAATTTTAACAATGGTATTAATTTGTGACCTTAATGACAGGTCTGCAACACATTAAATTTAACCTTATTGAAATTTAATTCTACCACAACAGATATGATACAACCAATAAGGATCCCTAACATTTATTGCAATTATTTACTTTCAACATAACATTAAGAATGTAAATAAAAAAATATGATTAGTTAATTGAAAAAATTTGATACCTTTTGACTCATTCAAAAGAAAATAAATTATAAATAAAAACTATTATATTATTTATCATATAATTTGTATGGTTACAAGTACCTATAAATTTACATAGAGTCAAGACACTTAATAATTTGTATGTAATCTTCGTGTGGAAGGCCTTTTACCCATATCCCTGGAGGGCCTAATTTTTTACAACGAAATATTTTTTTCTCAAATTAACAATTTACATTAAATTTTTTTGAAAATTTTACTTAAAATTTTGTCTTTGGTATCACCGAGTTTAAACTGGATATTAGTCCAATTTAAAACAACATTGTGTAATTACCATTTTTATATCATCAACAAATTTCTTTTATCTGTAAATAATATTAGTTTAACACAAAATTATTGAAATATTAAGATAAGACTAAAAATTAGAATAGTGGAAAAATTGAAACATGCTGATATGTATGGAGCACATTATACCCACAGTTACCAACATTATGATAAGGATGTAAAACCATACTCTGCCTGGTTCCCCTAACATGACCTTTACACTGATAGGGATTGATAAAACCTAACATCAACCCAAAGTAATTCCATAATAATGAAGACATATCAAAATACGATTTCTTATAAAGGGAAATGTAACATAATACCTTTTAAGTACAAGAATAATATTATTTTAGTTAAGTTTCAAGATAATACATCCTGATTTACCAGGAGATACAATTATAATATAGAAATATAAGATTCTATTGGGCCGAAACTTTGGTAGCAGCATTCTCACTAAGTTTGACTCTACCAATGAATCACTAGTCAAAAAGATCCTAGACCTAGTCCGGGGAAAAGGATTATTCTGACCTGGACCAATTGAGGGGATTGTACAATAGACTTCCAGTCGCAGTGCAAATGGGGTCTATCCTCGACTCCAACCCCAATCTTTAATAATAATAATTGGGCCGAACATAAAAGAATTTAACTGTAGACCAATAGTATTGTTTCCCTCACTACATTTTTTGCCAATGAAAGAAGTCATAATAATAAAACTAACGGTAAATAAAAGTAAAGAATACAGAAGATATGGGTACAAGGCAAAAGAAGACAAAAACGAACGTCAAATGTGCTTTGAAAATTATGTAGGGGGATCAGATCCCATCACTAGAACAGGGCAGAGGGGGGTTACAATCCAATCCGTACATGCCATGTGAGAACCTTTGAGCAGATCATTTAAAGATTATACTTGTTAAGAAATAAACATAATTTGTTTAACCCTCAACCAGGCACGGGGGTACCCGCAAAAATTGAATTTTCTAAATAAAAAATAAAACTTTTATTGATTATTTAAGACCATGGAGCCTCAAGGTATGCTTTAACTAAACCTTTGTCCAGATAATAATATCATCATCCTGTGGGTCATAGTGAGACCTAGTTTTTTATGAATATTTTTATACAAAAAAAAGTTTGTTTGCTTCTAAATCCCCACAGCAAGCCCGGTTTTTAGGCATATTTGTTTTAATTGAGTAACTTCAGTTAGTTTTATTTGTTTACTTTATTTATTAAATATAATTGGTCTAACTTAACTCCCCCAACCCCCTTCCTATCTCTACACATGATTTTTAACAAATTAGAGGGGTCCCCTACCCCTCTTATTTGTTAAAAATCATGTAAAAATTATGTTTATGTATTTTCCAGGATAGAATATTTATGAATCCAGCTGATACATGTTCGTTTGTTCTTTCAAATCTTTGTTCATTTATAAACAAATTTAAAATTATTAAATAATATCATTCATGCCTAAAGATAGCTATTAATTTTTTGTTTAACTCATTCTTTACAAACATTTTAGAAGCTATCGTGTAACATATATACATATGAGGAGAAATCCCTGCGGAAAGTCCGTTATTGTAACTTTTCTAAGCCGCCCCTGTAGAGGGTTAACTTCATGGTTACATAAAAATCAAATTAAGTATATATATTATAAATTCCTTAACAATTAAGTGTTAAATTCACTCTAAAAATGCTAAGTTAAAGTGGGTTTCATTTTGATAAAACTAAAAAAATCTGGGAATTGAAGTGTATTGCATCTAGTTACAACTTGTAAAATACATTGTCTGAACATATTACATAATTTTAACAACCCCCTTTGATAGTGAAATTAACAGCAGATATCTGCAGACGATTGGAACCAATACAGTGTCTTATGGAACGAAGTTAAATTCATATAGGCCCAAAATTTTGATGTAAACTGAAAGATGTGAAAACCATATATAATCTTAATAAGACATCCTTCAAACTTAGAACTTGAATGTCTAAACTTAAAATTAAAAGCCAAAAAAATCGAAATTTGCAATAGTATGTGTACATTTGATTTTTTTTGCTTACCGACTTTTGATCAAATATTTACAAGTCATCTTGAATTATTTATAATTAGAAGAACCAGGTAGTAGAAGAATTAGTTGAATAAATGCCATATACATTTAAAATGAAGAATTAAAAAAATAAATATACTTTTTCCATACCTACGTGAGTAGGCGAAGAAAAGTAAAAAAACATAAATAGAAATGCTAAAACAAAAAGAAAGCTCAACAGGTGTGGGTTACCTCAACAAGTAGTTGAATTATGACTCATACGGCTACTGTTCTTCTCCTCTAAAAATGTATGTAATTTAAACAAATTTAAACACAACTTAACCGATACACATAGAAAACTAAAATAGTAACTTAACTAAAAGTGTACGGATCACAAAACGATGCAAAAGTAATAAAATAGAAGGCTGCTTGCAGTGGCCAATAAACTGAAGCTGTCTTATCACTAAAAAGACGGTTTTTTAAGATTTTTCTCCTTATCTAATCTAAATGCTTCTACTGGTCATGTCTTTACACAACCCCACTCTAAGAAATCCTAACATTTTTTTAACACTTTAAATACTAAATAAAATAAAAAATGCTGATAAAATATCATAAAAATATCTAAAATGATTTGTCTTTTGTTCACATAAAAAATAAATGAATTGCAGTGTTGCAATTTATTTAAAAAAAAAATTTAATAAATAAATTAATGTTATCAAACTTAAGCATAATAAAAAAAGCTATACAAAAACTTGAAAAATGCTATTTTTAACGATAAAATTAACCAAAAGGGTGATAAGCAGAAGTTCAACAAAATCGAAACTTTAAAAAAGAAAATGGAATGGCAACATTGATTATTATTCCCGCTAAGATTTAAATAATTTAGATGATCATAAAAAGTAATATTTAGTTGAGTTTACTTTAAAATTTGCTAAGTAATCGTTTATACAAAGTGATGCGATAACGTTCGCCAAGAAAAGATGTTTTATTTTTTTTGGAATGCATGAATTTCTAATAAAAGCCACGCGGTACACGTTACTATTGACACTGACT
The DNA here is from genome assembly GCA_018340805.1 of Microvelia longipes. Lineage (NCBI taxonomy): Eukaryota > Metazoa > Arthropoda > Insecta > Hemiptera > Veliidae > Microvelia > Microvelia longipes. The sequence goes on from JACMZG010001863.1 coordinate 39,461,049, forward strand.
CATGCTTGGGTTTAGGACCCCATATTAAGTTCTTTATTACTCATCACACAACGTAATCTACACAAAGATATGAGATACCCCTACTTAAACTTAACTTATAAGCAACCCTTCAATCTTAACTTAAAAATGCGGGTATGGAGTGTCAGCCATTTTTTACGAATTATCTTTTGAGAAAGATAACATAATATTTCCAATAAAGTGGTGGACTAACAAGTATAATATTTTTGTGCATTGTTAACTTCTAGTAAAGTTTAACAAGTTGTCCAATATCAACTTAGTGTATCGGAACCACAACCCCAAAAAAGATATTTAATCGTGTCTTCTACTAAGATTGAAATCAATAGTAACAAAGTGGCGCTAAGTAACACAATTTCACCACCATATTAAATTGTTTAAATTTTAAAATAAAACCATAATGATAATGGGAGTACAACAATTTATGTAATTAACTTCGTCTTCAAAATGTAAAATATGAGGATAAAAAACAATTAAAGAATAATTATTTCGAAGTCCTTAAAACGCTAATTAAAATAACCAGTCATGATAACAATGTATATAACACTTATCATTTTAATCGTTTTTATAACAAAAAATAAATAAATTTTAAGGTTGAAGATAAGAGGGACAAATTTTTTTAGCTTTATCGCATGGGAATAATAGCGGATAATATCATGTTGTAAGACAGGAGTTGAGACAAGACTTAAAGCGGTAAACAACAGCCTATATCTGGAGTTTGACTTATTTCTATGTTCATATCACTCACATAGGACTAAGACTTTTTCAAATGGGACAATAACCAAACAAAATAATTTGTTTTTAAAACTCCTCTAAGCACATAGTTTTACTAGTACGCGCTTACAGAAATAGAACATTTGAAAAGGCTGTATCTATAAAAAAAATTACATTGAAAAGAAGATTAGCTATAATATAATATCGTCATTGCAAAGCGTTTCGATACCCAAATATGTTGCAGAAACAGGCATTTGCTTAATATGTCAAAGTTTAAATTATTAAAAAATATTTAGATAGATTTTTGTAGAATAGAATTGTACTTTTTATACAATTACTAGTAAAAAACAATTAGGCTATTTTACTAATTTCAGCCGATTTATGCAGCGCGTCATTTTAATCTATTAGTTTTTATTTTTAACATCCATAAAAGTGTTATTTTTTGTGTGTGATGCAAAATGTCAGTCTGGTATATCGTGATAAAATAAAATCATTTGAAAAGTTACCTTAAAATACTCTGCACATAATCATCTTTAATATTCTTGCACTGAAATTAATCTGTAATAACCTATTTATTCACGGGTTTTATGCAGCAATACATAAAATTACTTTTAGTCTTACAGAATTAGCGGACAGAGTACTTACAATGTTACTCCAAAATACAAATGAAACGACTTTTAATCACTGCTAAGCTAAGGTTCAAACGAGATAATTAGGTTTAAAAGTGAAAGGACTCTTAAAATTAAAATTCTTTTTTAATGAATAGCAATGGATAGAAATAGAATCCAAACGAAATACAGAGTTTTTGAAGAAGAAAGACTAATAGTGCTGCATTTATCTAGATTTAACTGACAAACTAATAAACATAATTACACTTTAATGACCCTGTTTTAAATTTGTATCAAAACTAATTTACTATGAACTATTTTATCAACGTATAGTAAAAAGGGCGTCAGCCCTAATTTTTTTATTATTTATTTTTGTAAAAAATCAGAGGTGCAGATTTTTTTCTTGGTAAAAAACCATAAAGTAGTTCAACTGTAATTGATTGCAAAATATTAAAAAACAGAATATAAGCTCGCATTTGGGGAAAACAGTGTTGCCTAGCCGGCCGCGTCCTCAACAAAATTACTTGAGCCTTCTATTAGATTAAATTCCACCCCTCAATAGGCGATTCTAATCCTACAATCCTACCACAGAAACGAATGAGTAAAAGAAGCTACTCCAGTACCTTTGATTGAAACAAAAAATTAACATTAAACGGCGTAACTTAAGTTAACTCGTAAAACATAAGTTTTTTGATCAGTTGATTTCGACTGTAATTTTAGTTTTAACTAACTATTCTAAAAAACTAGTTACCAATTAAATCAATAAAAATGACAACATATAAAGAAAAAATCCCAATATGAAATAATATAAAAAAAATGTGTAAAATATAATAGCTATAAATAACACTAATTATGCCCATAAAACTCTATTTAATTAAGATATTGCCCAACATCGACATAATTATTGAAATACATAAAATTACACTTACAGATAAATAAAACTGAAGAGGTACATCCAGGGTTAACTTTAGCATGCGGTTGACTACAAGTACAAATATAAGATAAAATAAATTAAAATCGAATCTTATAAATAACGATAAGCGCCGCATATCAATCAATCCATTAAATGTATGTAAAATTAATATATAAATTCTTCTATTTCATCACACTCAAGCTTTCAAGATAATTATTTAAAATATCATAAATAATGTATTATTGATGAGTTTCTATTCAATTTTATGAAGGATAATTCAGTAATCTAACATCTAATATTTGCTTAATAATAACTTCATCTGATGTTCGAGCATTGGGAATGAACTAGTAACGTAAAAAGAAAAAAACGCAGTTTAAGAGAGATAAAAAAGTCGTTTTAAGCACAATAAAAAAATAACCAAGATTCGAACCTATATTTCGAATCTTATTCAGATTCGATGTATAGATTTCGGATCTTATTATATTTAATATTCAGAACTAATTTCTTCTTTAACTGAGCGAAATTTATCTTAACGCAGTTGAACTAAAACTAAGACAATCAAAAACGTACATATTTTTACAGATTGTTCTTAGTTTTATTTTATTGTTTATGTACAGAATATAGGTATGCACCCGATTAAGCTTTAATCAAACTTAAAAGTCGAATTTTAATAATAAAAAAATAACAATTCAAGGCAAAATTTAAATAAAATTTATGTTTGTAGAAATATAGTAAGAAATTACCGTTCTATTAAAAAGTTGAGTAGCTTGAATTTTAAATATTAAGTTGAAGTTGAATTCATTGGTGGCAAAGGTACATTAATAATAGCTTATTCTCTTTGGGTAAAGATTGCGTTGTTCTGTCGCCATTAGTAACGTTTTTATAGGAGATTATATCATGCTCAAGACTAGCATCATCATGATGCTGCTCGTTGAACAAGTCGCATAACGACATCACATTCAGCAACATACATCATGATTCCTCCAGATGTTTCTATGCGTATAGAAACAATACTTCTTATCAACATGGTATGTAACATTTTTATATTTTGTGTATAGGGAAATATCTCGGAATCTGATAGGGTCCCATTAACAGTTTATAGCGGGAACACCAAAATTGACAGGTTTAAAATTAGTTATCTCGTTTGAGGTGAAGTAATAGTAAGTAATCGATATAATGAGTTCATATCTACAAACGAAGATATGCATAAGTAATGATTTAACAATCTTTTAAGAGTAATATGTTCTTTCTTTTTAGAAAATATGGGCCTTCGACCTTATAAGAGTACTTTTCATGAGAAAATATAACTAAGAAATCATTTGTTCTCAGTTGTCTATTTTTATTTATTACAAACGAGGCAACGAAAACGTAATATTTATAACCTGACTATTCAGTGTTGCCAAGTTTAAAAAATAGATAAATTTTTCTTTGAACTGTGTTGTGTGTTGGCAATGACAACCCCACTATTTTTCGACTCCAATATGTAGCCGAATAAAAAAGCGGCTCTTAAAACTACTACACGGAAGTTCTAGGATGAGCACATAGTATAGTGTAGTAGTTATTGATACCTGAAGTAGTTTTAGAGTAGTAAAAGCCACTTTACTACAATACAGCATAACTCTATAACCCGAATTGAACACGCCTGCCATCTATCGGTAAATCTGTTAACTACTTTTCATTCAACAGGTTTCAAGCAACTAGAGATACCTACCGACCAGTAGACTAACTACAAATAATGCAACTACTAACTACATACCAATTACATACCAACATTATTTTTAGTAAAAATAAATATAAAAGATAGTAAGTATATAGTATTACTACCTTTAACTTCATGCTTTATAATATTATCAAAAATCCATCATCACTGAGAAATATAATTGTACCAAGACTTAATATGAATAGTTATTAATTTATTGAAAACATTTATTTTTGAAAATTTAGTTTTATTCACCGAAAATTCGACAACAGGTTATTTCGTTTTCTAACTTTTAAAAATTATTCCTGCTTTCATTTGAATTTATGACACTTTAAATTTTATAAATTTGCTATAACCTTTTTAAATCCGAATAATCAAAGATTTTTATCAGATTTATAATATTAAAAATAAAAAAGCAAAGTTTATTTTAAAGGCTATTTAAATTTTGAGAATATTAGCAACTTAAAAATGTTAAAAGAATCTAAACAAAAAATTATGATCAAAGTTAAATTTTATATTACTATTCTTTTTCATTTAATTAGTTGTATTTTGATTTTTTAACATATTTTTATAAATGTATTTCCTTTAAGTTAATTTATAAAGCCTCACAAAATCTGGATCAATTCCAAATAAAATAACAATAAATATGAAGTTTCAGGTTTTAAACAAATACAAAAATGAAACTGGTTTCCAACAACGGCCTTAAACAGAACTGAATGAAATAAAAAGAATTCGTTATTTCCTATATCAAATAAAACCAAAGAAATAATTTTAAAAAACTAAGAATAATTATTATAAAGCAGCATGAGTTAAGGTATACAGTGTTACTTCAATCATAAAATAATGAATTAGAGCAATTATTGTTTGTCATACATAGCTTTTTTATAACTTTTTTTTTTAACTCCAAAAAAAGAGGAGGAAAAAAAACTCAGAAAAGTTTTAGTTGCTTTCAAGAAGATTTATAAATTAAGAACGAATAGAATTTAAAAAAATAACTATGCATATTCTTATAAATCAGTAACATAAATTGAAGTATAAAAAAAGGGAAATAATTTATATGAATAAAAAAAAATTAACTACAACTTATAGCATCTTTAAGTAACTCCAAAAATAAATAAGGAAAAAAATGAATTATTAACTAATATAAATAACAAAAAAATTGAAAAAAAAATACTCAGAATAACAGTGTTTGTCTCTTTAAATAAATTCGAAGCTTTGCAAAGAGACTATCATTTTTTTAAATAAAATTTATACAATTTTGAAAAAAAATGAATTATTAACTAATATAAATAACAAAAAAATTGAAAAAAAAATACTCAGAATAACAGTGTTTGTCTCTTTAAATAAATTCGAAGCTTTGCAAAGAGACTATCATTTTTTTAAATAAAATTTATACAATTTTGAAAATTTAAAATCAGTTAAAATTTACACATAAATCGTTGGCCCAAATAATAAAAATAATAGTAAACAAAATGTTTTAAAATCTTGCAGAGCAATTGCAAAAATTTATAAAATAAAACATTAAACACACTTTGGAATAGCAGCCCAAAATGAGTTTGATTGCGAAAATAAAGAAACTATACTGAAGTAAAAAACATACATAATAATAAAATTACATCAGTCGTACAAAACAAATACGTCAAAATAAAGTCCTGAGAAATTGCGTGTACACAATTAATTACTTAATATGCGGCATTACTGTTTATTTAATAACCGGTGTTAATGAAATAGCCCTAGTAATTAAAATACTCCTAGGCCTTATACTCAAATATCAAGATCTTTAGCCAATGGATAAAGTTTATAACCCAATAAAACCTGTGGGTTTGACATGGCAAACCATGTAAGAAGTAACATGGATGACTCAACAGTAATATCATGTTACAATGCGTTTATGTCATGCATCGATGTCCTTTTTATTCCGCTCTGTCTAGCGTGGTCCAACATTGTATTTTCTTATATTTTGACAAAAATTACTTTTAGCTTTTCTTATTTGAAGTATTTCGTGTTTTCATCAATAAATTGTCATTAAAGTAATAATCCTGTTATTAGATTGAAATGACTTTTTTTCTAAGAAAAATTAAAAAAAAACAGAATATGGTTCTTAATGGGAAATATGAGAGAATAATTAAATGTGAAAGAGTAAAAATATGAAGAATTCGATATAAAAGGAGCCCAAAAATAAAATATAAAAATAAATATCAGAAATAATGTTAAAAAATAAATCTAAAAATTACACAATTTAGAAATCAAATAAAATGTTCAAAAAAGATCTTATATGGCTATTTAAATTAAAGGAAAATACCTGAAACCTTAGATTAAAAAAGTATCAAAGTTACTAAAGTATAATCTTCAAGTAGTAAACTATTTCAAAACTGTATTCGATTTTAAGGTAAAATTTAAAAATATTTTCTGTCACCATCTGCTTAAAGTTAAGAGTTTATAATGCCAAAAAATCTGTAGCACGTTACGTGAAAATGGGATAAATTGTCAATACAAACTATTTTATTTTAGTTTTTAAAATTGTAACTCTTGTATAAGAATAAAGTATTAAAAAATAGGTACATTGTGAGATAGAATAAATTCCCTAGAAAGTGCGAAGTGGTATACTAAATAAGAAATACATAAAAGTAATACTCACTTAGTATATTACATGGCTTTAACATTTTTATCTTTAATAAATAATCCCAAAGTATATTAATAATTAATCACATAAAACAAAACAATTTTTTAAACTAAATATTTAAAATAAGAAATAAACCCCCATGCTAATAAAAAAATAAAAAATCACGTGACATAAGACGTTCTACTTATTATAGTCACAAGAAATTTTAGTTAATTAACTTGAATTTTTTGCACAACGGAAAGGGGGATTATGCACCCCTTCTGATTTCGTCCTAATGATAAAAAACCCACGTTCCAATGAGAAGGATTATAGAGAGATTGTCAGACATTAGCGTTTGATTTTATAACTCCAAACAAGTTTTGAGTGATGTCATGTAAAGATTTTCTAGGAATTAGTAAGATGGCGCTAACCGCATGCATAATGGTCCAGTGCCACAAGGACGTATAGTCATTCAACAGTCTGCAAGTATTAAGTATTGTTTCTAAAAGATGTTAACTAATATTGTCTCTATAGTGAACCGTCCTTGACACTGCAATCTAAATCTATTCAACTTAAATCCAGTCTTTTGTCAAAGGGTTTATGGAACGAGCTTTGTCTGTCTCAATCTTCTATATGCGTGCAAAGTCGTCCAGATTTCATTATAACAAAGAAAATCAGTTTGTACTAGCACTATCAGCACAGAAGTAATTTTGAGATAAAAATCAGATTATTTCACTAGACTAGTGGCTTTTTATTTATGCGGAAATTTGTAATTATGAATTAATTATTAGATTTAATTTGCAATTAAATCACTTTACTTCCATGTAAGATACATTTTTTTGAGAACGAACTTTCCATACAAATTTTTAATTAAACTTTTAAAAAATCACTACAAGAAAAATAAATAAAGAATTATTATAATTAGAAATAAATGGTGTTTAAATTGGTTAAAATCAAACAAGTTACTACTATAATTTTTTTATCCTCTTAAATGTTATATGAAACTTAATATGCCGGACAATAATTACTGTACGATAACTACTTTCACTGCCTTAACAATAAAAATAATACTTTTCCTGCCTTGGACATAAAATCACCTTCACTGAATTTTTTGAGTCAGTAAAGTACATACTTTACTGCCGCTCTCGAAAAAGAAAATTATAATTAATATAGGTTTTGAAACGTTATGTGACACTGCATGGTATAGCGCAAACATTAAGACTTTACGCTAAAAGTATCACAAAGATATTTTTTGTAGAGAATTTTTAGTCTGGACTATTATACGAATGGAAACATCTGCAGGAATAATGATGTATGTTGCTGAATGTGATGTCGTTATGCGACTTGTTTAACGAGCAGCATCATGATGATGCTAGAGCATGATATAATCTCCTATAAAAATGTTACTAATGGTGGCAGAACAACGCAATCTTTACCCGAAGAGAATAAGCTATTATTAATGAACCAAAATACAATATATTATGACTTTGACCAAAAAAGCGCTAAGGTTAAGTAAGTAGGTTAAAAAACCTATTTACATAAGAAATAAAAAATAAGAAGAAACTAAACATAAAGTATGAATAAAAAGGATACATATAAGCATATCAGATATGCTGGTAAACGCAGAATCCGAACCGTAAAAGGTGGCTACATCTTTCCTCACGTCGCAGAAGGTGTTGTAATAGTGTTTGAGGGACATTCCTTTCTTCCATGCCTCAGGATGAAGGACTTGCCTGATAGCAAGCTGCCCATCCGTAACCAGTCTGATCTCCGTCGTATCCAGTAAACCTAAAGTCATCAGGTAATTCTCAAACTGAAACAATTCAAATTAAACCAAAAATTAATTACAATAAAGACGATAGGAAAATAACAGTGCAAATTAGTTCGGCAGGGCATAAAAGGTTTGGCGATCAAGAGTGTACTTAAGAAAATTAAAAGGGCTCACACCCAGGTGACCATTATTTATTTCTCAAGCCCCTTTTCTAAATCAGATATTAGATATTAAATAGGAGGATATTATAGGATATTAAATCCTTCGCTGTAATATCCCAAAACTGGTCTAAGAATAATTTCTTGAACTCTTCAAAACTTTGAG
>JACMZG010001863.1:39477194-39484694 GCA_018340805.1 Microvelia longipes
TGGGCAGGTTCGTTGCATAGCAAGAAATGGGATGTTTACACTGGGAACACGCATCTAATTGAATTCGCCGACAGCGGACCACCGGCGCCGGAATTATTTATTTTAGTAGTTGTAACTTATATTAATGTAAAAAGCACGGGAACACGCATCCAAAGGAAATTCGCCCGACTATGCGGACCACCGCGCCCAGAATTAAAGCCCTACTATAAAAATTCCAAACAATTCAGGTTTTAAAAAAAAAAAAAATCATGTTTCATGCAAAATTTGGGCACAGCGTAGTCTAAATTTTGACTATTAGGAGTTTTTCCTTTAGGAAATTTACTCAGCTTTCTTAAAGAGACCAAATTTTCGCCTTATCTAGCTTGAACAGTTAAACCCCTAATTTAAAATTTATTGATGTGAGGCAAATATTTTTTATAAAATATTAAATTTGACCTTGTTGGGAAAAACGGTTTTGGAGATCGGTGTTTATATAATATGACCATTTTTTTGTTCCTTTTTGAGGAGTACTATCACCTCCTTTTCTGGTGGACACATTTATATGAACACCCTGTATATATAGTTTATATATTATATATACAGGGTGGAAAATTTCACTTAAACCACATTAAACCATAAAATCATGGTTGAAACACATGGTCTAGACTAACGAAATGGTCTCTAACCCCTAGTAAGTCGACCACCTGAGTTCAAATTCACCAAATTTGTTTGGTTAATTATTACCCAAATGTGGTAATTTAATTACCATTATCGTTTTTTATTAGTAACTTTAAAAGTCAAATTGTGGAACATACCATGATATAGACTATTTAAAAACGGCATTTATTCTGAGAAAATTTGATACCATATCACAAAATTCCGGTAATTTTTTACCGAGCTATCGATCGACATACAAGACATAAATTATTACCGGCATTTTTGGAACAACAAAATGCGCCAAACCTAAAAATATGGTTAAGCATGGTCTAGCCTAACGAAAATGGTCTCTACCCCTAGTTAGTCGACCACCCTGAGTCAATTCACCAAAAATTTTTTTGGTAATTATTACCCAAATGTGGTAATTTTAATTCCCACTTTTCGTTTTTATTTATAACTTTAAAAGTCAAATAGGACCATACCATTGATATAAGACTAAATTTAGGAACTGCATTTATATCCTGAGAATTTAATACTAATGTCACAAAATTCCGGTTATTTTTACCAAGCTATCGATCGACATACAAGCAAATAACCCTATCATTGTGATAGTACATCGAGTTTGATGGACCTTCTGTTGTTTAATAGATTGATAGATAACCACTTCCATTTCCCTACCCTTATAGCTACCCTCCTTACCAATTATCTTATCATCTATTCAATATGTCTATTCTGTCTATCTATTTTTTTTTCCATTTTTTTTTTTTTTCTAATTTTTTTTTTTTTTCTTTAAATTCCCAATTCTTAAATTCTTAATTTTTTCCCATCTTACATTTTTGCATCTATCTATTTTCCATCTATCTTAATCCAATCTATCTATTCAATCTTCTAGCCATCTATTCATTTCCATCTATCTATTCCATCTATCTTCCATCTATCTATTCTCTACCTATTCCATCTATCTATTCCATCTATCTATTCATCTATTCATTATCTATCTATTCCATCAATCTATTCCATCTATCTGTTCCAACTTTTTATTCCATCTATCTTTTCTATCTATCTATTCTATCTATTAAACAACAGAAGGTCTAACAAACTCGACATACTATCACAATGATAGGGTTATTGCTGGTATGTCGATCGATAGCTCGCGTAAAAAAAATTACCGGAATTTTTTTGATATTGGTATCAAATTGCTAAGAATATAAATGTAGTTTTTAAATTAGTTTATTATCATGTATAGTCCATTGGACTTTTTATAATTACCAATAAAAAACGAAAGTGTAATTAAATTACCACATTTTGGGGTAAAATTACCAAAACTTTTTGGTGGAATTTGAACTCAGGGTGGTCGACTTCCTTAGGGTAGAGACATTTTTCGTTAGTCTAGGACCATGCTTTAACATATTTTTAGGTTGGCGCATTTTTGTTTGTTCCAAAAATTGCCGTAATAATTGATGTCTTGTATGTGCGATCGATAGCTCGGTAAAAAATTGCTGGAATTTTGTGAATATTGGTTATCAAATTTCTTAGGGATATAATGTTGTTTCTTAATTAGTCTATATTCGATGGTATGTTTCTATTTTGACTTTTAAGTTACAATTAAAAAACGAAAAGTGGTAATTAAATTCCAATTTGGGGTTAATTAATTACCAAAAAAATTTATGGGTTGAATTTGAACTCAGGGTGGTCAAACTTACTAGGGGGTAGAGACTATTTTGTTTGTCTAGGACCCATGTGTTCACCATTGTTTTTAAATGGTTTAATGTGGTTTAAGTGAATTGTTCCACCCTGTATATTATTATATTAAAATATATATAATATATAACATATATATATAATATATATATAATATATTATACTATACATTTATATACATTATATATATACATATATATATACATATATATATAATATATATATACATATTATTATATACATATATTATATATATATACATATATATATTATACAATATATATAATTATACATATATATACATATATATATATAACATATATATATATATATTACATATAATATATATTATATATATATATATATATATAATATGTACATATATATATATATATATATAATTATACTTATATTATATATAACATTTATATATAATATATAATACATATATTATACATATATATATACATATATATATATATAATATACTATATATTATATACATATATACATACATATATATATAACAATATAATATATACATCAATATATATATATCTTAATATACATATTATATATACATATATATATATACATATATATATAACATATATATATATATATATATATATATATATATAATATTATAATATATAATTTATATATATATATATATATATAATATATATATAATATATATATATATATATATATAGAATTGATCGTCATTCATTGTGTACTAAACTTTAACAGTCTGAAACGTGTCGAAAGATAATTTATTTAATATATTGTATAAGATATTGAACGAACAGTAAATTCCTTCTTAGTAATAAAGTTGTCTTTTAAAAACGTCCAACTGTTTTTATACTGACTGGAGGACAAGTCAAAGTATTTTAGAAGGCTTCTTGGAATGCAAAGGATAGCTCTTCTACAAGAAATAACGAGGTAAACCTTCATAAGAAATTCTGTGCCGTTCTTCAAAACTATCGACGAGAGAAAAAAAAGAGAACCAACAGCGGCCTTTCACCTCGACTAGGGGTGTTTGACATGACAAGTAATCTGACGTCATACGGCCTCGGGTATCTTCGTGAAATACTTTTTGATTCAATGAATTTACCAAGTTAAAAATAAAGTACCTAATGTAACAAAAAGCTAAGATTAAGTGAGAATAAAAATTAAAAGATAATATACCCAACAATCCAAGGCGTTTAAAGAACCTCTAGGGTAAAATTGTAAAGCTACGCCTAACGTAGCTTTAATAAAGTATATATAAAGTAAGTAATAAAGTATATATCTTTCCTTCGCTAATTAATGTGAAAATAAATATAAATTACTACTGCTATATTCCGCTACGAACATCAATGTTGTTAGGAACCAGTACTTTCAGATACGGGGTATTAACTTAGTATGTAATTTCATACGAAATTTGAAAAAATAAATGTATATAATTATAGTAAAAGGAAAAAGATAATCATAGGAGTATAAAATGAAAATATTTATAGTACACCATTATAACAGTAATAAGATGAGATCACTTACTGTCTGACAATCTAAAGTGGGGGTTAGAATCAATGGAAAATAGCACTTGTGAGGTAAATTGCATGGAAAAAGTGAGAGGTTAGCGAATTTTCCATAAAGAATGACGCCTATAAGGTAGGTCACATAAGAGGAGTAGGAGTAGTGATTTGCAATAGAAAATAACGTTAGTAAATTTTCAATAGAAAATGACGCCTATAAGATAGGTAACATAAGAGGAGTAGTGATTTGCAATAGAAAATAACGTTAGTAAATTTTCAATAGAAAATGACGCCTATAAGATAGGTAACATAAGAGGAGTTAGTGATTTGCAAATAGAAAATAACGTTAGTAAATTTTCAATAGAAAATGACGCCTATAAGATAGGTCACATAAGAGGAGTAGTGATTTACAATAGAAAATAGCACCTATGAGGTAGGTTGCATGAAAAAAATTAGAGTTTAGCGAATTTTCAATAGAAAATGGCGCCTAGGTATCTCACATAAGAGGAGTACTGATTGAAATAGAAAATAACGGCAATATACGAGATAGGTCGCAAGGAAGGAGGGGGGTGCAACTAAATTTTACCCGGTTTCAGAAATACACATTTATTTAGCTATATTGTCCCGATATGTTGTCTTACTGTCTTAATATCAAGAGTTGGTCCAATCGAAACCGTTAAACCCGTGACAGGGGGCATATCCTTATCTCAATACATTGAGAAGCATGAAACATTTTTTGATGCTCTCACTGGCTCTTTATGCGTAACATCATCTAAGAGTGAGTTTGCTTTTCATAAATTGTTAGCGTTATCTCTGTATTTCAAACGTTTTTATATGTTACTATAATTCTTTACTTTTCATTTGATTATACTACTAGTCGAAGGTACGAGTAAAATTAGTTGGACGTAATCCATTGTCAGTACTATTTACAATTAACGACGTTTCGGGAGCAGGTACTTCTCCCATCAGGTTCGTCTTGAGAAAAGACGGTGTGTCGTTTTGTAAATAGTACTGACAATGGATTACGTCAACTAATTTTACTCATAATGCACCATTGTCACAAACTTTCACGTCTAGTCGAAGGTACGTTCAGGTTACTTTTTCGATGTTTCAAAATTTGACTAATAGGGCACCTCAAGTAATAATATCTTTATGGGTTATGACATTTCATAAGGAAGAGAAACACACCTATGAGATGTTAATGCGGAATCTGCGTAAAAACAGAAATGAGAACCAGGTCTTTTTTGAAAAGATCTGGGTGTCCCATTTATGCTTCTCCATACGAGAGAGATAGAGGAAGTTAAATAAATTAAATATTTGCTAAAATTAATCTATTGGAAAAAGAATTGAGCTAGACTAATACAGTTGGTAGCAGGTAGTTGGCATGCTTGCAATATTGTGATTAGGCAACCTTGAGATAGTTTAGAAGGTTAAACATAATACCATATTTAATTATTAAAATTATAACGATTGTATTATTTTTATTTAAATTAATTCTCAACATAAATATAAGCAATATAAAATTAATCCTAATGCAATGCACAACATAATCGGGGATTCCCTCAGCTCAAGGGAATTGTTTAAGAACAGTTACTAAAAGAGTATTATAGTTTGTCCACAATAATAGTAGACAGTGCAACTCTGCTGTACACGGTGATTTTAATGCTGCGAAATTTATTTTCCTCATTTACTTATAAAGGAAAGTTATGAGTTTTCACTGATATCTTAAACCAAGTATGCAATTACCAACTAATAAACCAAATTTCGTTTGTCGAAGCATTTGTGTGTCTGTTATCATCGTAGCTCCCAGTGTATTTATGCTAGAGAGTTGAAACTTGCTACAAGAATCATTCTATAAGTGTAGTTGTACTATCTGGACAATAATTGTATTATGACGTCATAAACCCTCAATAATGACTCCACAAAAATTACGAAAAATCATAAAACTCGGAAAAATGTTACGATCAAATTGAGATTTAGCACACAGGTAGCCATGTATAAGACTAACCTACGTGCTAAGTTTCACTTCATTATTAGTAATAGTTCAATTTTTTAAATGACTTTTGTATGTTTTTAAAAAATTGTGAAAAAATCGGACAATAATCCAATTGGGTAGAAATTGTGTACAAGTGTATACCATTACATAATAACATACCTTACATAAGTACATTAAGTTTCGTTGTAATAGAACAAGTATATCTATGACTTTTGTTGGATCATAAAAGTTAAGCAGAAAAGAGCGTGGTCAGTGCCTGGATGGGTGACCGCTGAGAACGAAACTGATGTATTTACTATCAGAGGACGAGCAAATCGAGTCCGAACATGCGTTTCAGCATACATTTGACGAATTGTATATTCTGAGGACGAGCGAAGCGAGTCCGAAGTAGGGAGGATGAGCAAACATGATTTTTAATTCTAAATTAAAGTCTTGCGTTTTCTTATAACTCTTTAATATAAAGAGCAAAAAAAGAGGCGTGACGATAAACAACTCTACATTTCTCGGCATTATAGACAATTTGTTACTGCCTAAACCACCTTACGGTGTTTAGGCAGTGTGTACTGAATTGACAATGTTGCGAGAGAATACAGGACCAAATGTATGACCACGTTACAGGTTAAATAGCGATTTCATTAAAGTTCTTAAAAAAGAACACAAAACTAAAATTATTAAGTAAATTATCAGCAAAGATATAAAATCAAATAAATACTAAAAGAGATGAGAAACCCCAACAAAAAATCATTTAAACATGTAAGTACAAACAATAGAATTTGTGAAATAAACAAAAAGAACTAATTTAAAGCAGTATGGATTACATTAATTTTAAAGTTTAAGTATTAATGTATGAAAAAAGTAACGCTTCAATTAACAAATTAATTTTTATTTTGTAAATACATATTTATATTTATCTATGCCGTTTGAAAATAATTAAAATACAGGTATTATTTATTCATAATTAGTTAAAGTTATACAAAACTTTTTTCAAGGAAAATATAATAAATTTAAAAAGAGGATTTAGACCAAAAAAGTTGATTTTCAACTATGTAAGAAAAGGATTAATAAAAACAAAAAAAAATATAGATTAAAAGTAATGAATTAAACAGTAACCTGTTAAAGAAGACGAAGAATGTGTATAATAAAAGTGCGAGTAAATGAGATGGAAAAAAGGGAAGAGTGAAAACTAATATTAAATTATACATAAGTGTAATAGAGATAGAATTAAGAAACAGGTATAACAGGTATAAGGTCAATGGCCAAAAGTTTGGGCTTCTCAAGGGAGTCCACCACCCAAAGACTAAAGGATTTCTCAGCATACACGCCACACGCCCCTAAAGAAATACTAAGTCATTCTCCTATTAAGTGTTTATTTCTTTTATAGCTAGAAAGATATTTGGTATTTCTTGCTCGGGAATCTTTTGTTTTAATACGCGATTCAAAGAGATAGTTGCAAGGCTGGGAATACCAATGGCGAGAAAACGAAAGGGTGATCAAACATTTATTTAACCTAATATTTGCATGAAAGCTGATTGAAGTTTTACATTTATTTTTTTAATGTAACTTAATTTGTGTTACATTAGTTATAAAGTAATAGAGCGACCATCGGTGCTAAAAAAAATGTCAATATTACATAAATAAAAAGTTCAATTA
>JACMZG010001863.1:39487194-39497194 GCA_018340805.1 Microvelia longipes
TAATCATAAAAATATAATTAATTAACATAAATAACTATATTTAGCAAGAAAAATAAAGTTAAGTTTATATGAGACTTAAATCACATTTAAATAGTGACCTAAATAGTTATTAAATATGCAATTATTACTAAACATTAATTTTACAATGTTTTTTTTGTAGAGACCTAGTTAATGTATATTAATTAAATAATATATTGGTAAAAGTTCATTAAGTATGGATTTGGGTTTCCAGTGCAATAAGACTGGCACGGGGGACGGACTCTGTCTACAAGTAATCATTACAACGGGTAAGTCGAGTGCGGAATAATACGGACCACTTCCCGGCTTCAAGGCAGGTTAGTAATAACTAGGTAAGTGGACGACTTAATTGGATAAATATGTAAGAAGTAAATTAAGTTACATAAAAAAACATCAGTAAATGGGTACAATACTAAACAATCGGGTGCGGGGGTACCAAGGAACTTTTTCTTATCACATCGAATCCGCTGCGCTTATCCTATACCTACATTGGACTCGCTTCGCTCAGATAGTCATCAGTAAATACATCCGTTTACGACCCAACGAAAACCATAGATATACTTTTACTATTAAAACGAAACTTAGTGTACTTATTTATTACGAATAGGTTTACACTTGTACTTAAGTTAAACTCAATTAGATTATTTCCCGATATTACACAATTTTTAAAAAAACGTACACAAGTCATTCAATAAAATTGAACTAATCCTGATAATAGGATGACACTTGGCACATATATTAGTGTTATACATGGCTACATGCGTGTATTTATAATAGTTTACAATTATTATAAAGATTGAGAAATAAATGGTTATATATTTATATCAATCAATGAAAAATTGCCGGAAAACGGAATTAAAGCAATTTTTCATTAAGCTCACGGATTTTTGTTCAAAATATTTCCTTATAATAATTGTAAATTTAAAGGCTAAATTTAGAGTCAATTTCCGAGGATTAGAGACCATCTTAAAAGTCTAGGACCTTGTTTTTGTTGGTGCACCTAAAATGTCCCCCCGGTATTTTAGCAACGCGGAGACTGCCAAACGGTTTCTACAGCAGACGCCGAGCGCAGAAAGCCTCTTGTTATCTAAAAGAAATGCAGGAATGCAATCAAAGTGTAATGTAGTTTAAGACTTTATTGATGTGTTACATAAACCAATACACACCTTCATACTCATACCACTACTAGAGACCTTTTTCGAAAGTCTTAGACCATAGATTCTACTTATTTTTAAAGGATTTAATGTTTGGTTTGTAATGTTGGATTTAAGAGTATATCTCTCTTTTTCTCTCTCTCTCTCTCTCTCTCTCTCTCTCTCTCTCTATTTATATATATATATATATATATATATATATATATATATATATTATATATATATATATATATCTCAATCATTTGTGCCCTCCCCTATAAAAAAAATCACCATCCCCCTTCTCTACTTCCCTCTTCTTCCATGTCCATGACCCTAACCGTTAAGTTAACTAAAAAGACGTTTTACTTAACTTTATCCTAATCTCATATGCTCATTTTTCTTTGGAAATTCAGTGAATTAATATATAAGCAACAAGACTAAAATTAAAAAAAGGAAAATTCCATTCTATTCCAAAATAATCTTATGGGTTTATAAGTATAGGAAAACAAAAAATTCTAGGATTCCCAGATAAATACTGTTATAGGATAAGAAAGTTGGATCTACTTTCTAAGGTCTAAGGTCTACTACTAAGGTCCCAAGGTAAAAATATAGTGTATTTATTATACTCTCTTAAACAAGGGTTTATTGACTTATTGTTACTTAAATATACCTGAAATTGCCGTAAATGATTGTCATGCGAACAAGGATAGGCGCCATCAGGTATAACTCAGGCTTAGTGTCATAAAATTATTATTTATGATCAAATTTAAAGTAATTTATAAGAGGATTAAGAAATCATTTTTTGAGTTCTTCAATAATGTATGCATATAATAGAATAAACTAATTTAATTTAAACATGACCAAGAAGTTTACAGAAAATATTATTACTTGCTTCTTGAATAATCGTATTTCCAAGAATTACTAAACTATATAGTATGTATATATACACTATATACTATGTATATAGTGTATATACTATATTCTATGTATATATGTATATAGTGTGTATACTTATACTAAAGTATATATGTATATAATCTATATACTATATACTAAAGTATATATGTATATAGTCTGTCGTTTAGATAGTTTGTAGTCAGGATGAATAAAAGAATTCTGAGAAAGAAGAACTTTCTCCTCTTAAGAATTTTATTTTTGGAGACTTTTTTATTATTAAATATATAATATAATTACAAATTAAATTAATTGATAATTAATAATGTAAACAATAAATAAACATACTTATTTAATAATAATAATAATATTTAATAATTATTAAATAATATTTAATAAATAATAATTTATAAATAATATTTAATTATAATAAATAATACTTATTTAATAAAAAAAATGAGAACAAACATATCAAGGTTTCTATTTGATAAAAACCGACTGTTACGGATCGACACTAGCGACTGTTACATATCGACACTAGCTACTGTTACATATCGACACTAGCGACTGTTACATATCGACACCAGCGAATGTTACATATCGACACTAGCAACTGTTACATATCGACACTAGCGACTGTTACATATCGACACTAGCGACTGTTACGTATTGATACTATAAAAAGACTATAAGTCTACAGTTCTAAAAAGACTAGAGATGCAATCTCTTTCCGTCCGTAGAACTGTTTCTGATCTAACCATCCTTCATAGAATTGTCAATAACAAAATAGTCTGCTCTGATCTGCTTTCCCTCGTGTCCTTTAGAATTCCAACTCACCGCACCAGACTCTCCTACACTTTCTTCCTACCTCATACCATATCCTGTACTAACTATATGTATAATGCTCCTATCCTTAGAATGCAAAGACTCGCTAATATTTTACTTCCAGGTTATGATTTTTTTACTGATTCCTCAACAAAACTAAAAAACATATTATATCTTTCCCCTTGATTATAAAATGTATACTTTCTCTCTTAACTGCCCTTTTGCTCAAATTTGCTTAATTTCAGCACTAGAATTTTATTAAACTCTGTTTAACCTTTTTCTATCATATTAGTATTAATAATATATTTTTATTACTCCTTTATTTATTCATTTATTTTTTTTTTTGTACAAATACTTATTTGAATGTGTATTTGAATATAATTAATTTATATATTTACTTAAATTTATTAACTTTCTCACTCTTTTTTTTTTTGTTTGTTTTAGTTAATTTTTCAAATACTACTACTTTTTGATTGTGTTTTATAAGCAATTCTACACTTTCATTTTATTTCCTCTTTAAACTTTTAATGTTACTTGTTTCCTTCATAATTTTCTAAATTTTAATTTTTTTTTTTTTATTAATTTTTGTTTCCTACATTTTTATTCCATATATTTTAATCACATATAAAAAATATTACTATACATTTATATTTAATTCTTTTTTACAATTTTTAATTTTTTTGTATTTTACTTTGATTTTATATATTATTATTTTATCTTTATATAATTTTTAATGCTGTTTTTTTTTTATTCTTTTGACTTTTTTTTCTTCCTTTTAGAATAATGGCTAATAGTATTATTATAAATATTGTATGATATTTTGTAATTAGTATGTTGCCTAATTGTATTTCTTTTTGCTATGTTATTTTTTTTATGTAACTGGTATAAAATACCGTGAAATAAAGAGATTTAAAGATTTAAAGATACTAGCGACTGTTACATATCGACACTAGCGACTGTTACATATCGACACTAGCATCGTTTTCCTTTCAATGCTTTCCAAAATGAAGCAGTTTCGCAGCAAGATGGCCACCGGGATTCTAACGCTCGAGCAAACACCCAGCGATCGAGCATATTGTCGATGAGCTTTACGATTCCGCTGTTCAGGGTTATTTTTATCACGTTTTTTTAACAAATTTTATAATTTTTTTGGGTTTTACTATGGATCAACATCCTTACGAGCAAAGACAATATAACTTAAACTCTTTAAGAGGTATGAATAAAAAATGATTACTATAACCTTAAATAAAAAAAAAACGTTCAAAAAAGAGAAACCGAGATTCTTGCAGCGCTAGCATCATGCAGCAAAAGCAAGAGAAGCAGCTTTATTTAGGAATATTTTGTAGCAGAGGTAGCGCACTACTATTTTTATCAACTCAGATAGCCTTTCAATATAACAAATAAAACAGCACAGGGGAAAAACATAAACAAGGCAAAGGGCAGAGAAGGTTATCTATGTCTAGCCTACAAACTATTTATAAGAACCTCTCGCCGCCCTTTCACTTCTACAATCACATTTTTATCGATTCGCATTAAACAAACACATACAATCACATTTAATCGATCAGCAAATAGAGCCTATATTAATTATTAGATGTGCTTGGAATTTTAAACAACTAGTAATTAGTACTAAGTAATTGAATTGGTCTCTTAATAAAAACTCTTCTCAATTTTATATTCTGGAAAGCAAACATTCTTAATTATTATTTGTATCATAAAATGCTGATTCATTTTAGAGATAATTAAACCTAATATGACATTAGGAAAAAATAAAGATTAAAAAATAAAAATTAAATCATGCAAATCATTTAAAAGGGGTTTCCTTAAAAGACAATTATAAAAAAAAAAAATAATATATCATATCATCATGGGCAATTCGAGGTAAAAATGATAGGAGGAGGCTTTCACACCTTAACTATGTATATATGTAAATTTGTATATATGTGTGTATATATATAATATATATATATATATATATATATATATATATATATATATATATATATATATATATATATATATATATATATATATATATATATATATATATATATATATAAACCCCCATCTTTCAGATGGGGCAGAGAAGGGCCTCTGCCCCCCCCCCCTAGAATTAGAATTGCCTATGCATGTCATAGTACCAATTTTGCAAAATATTAATAGTTGACACTAATAAATAAAATTTAAAATTGTGTGGATGGTTAAAAATAAGAACATGATATAATGACATTTATTTCTCAACAAAGTGTCGATAATTAAATATGACTATAAAAGTGAATGAATATTAAAGAGGATTATAATTTACTTAGTTAGGATTCAAATTATAAAACTTGACATTTCTGCCCAGAAGATAAAAAATATCAAAATAATTGTTTATTTGATTTATTAAATTATTATTTGATTTATTTAAAATTGATAAAATTTAAAAAGAATGGTGTAGGGTACCTCGGTACTTTTCCTCACAACTTTGAATCGCTTCAATCCATAATGTAATGATTATCAATTTTTTAAATTCGGTCTCGCTACACTCCAACCCAGAATAATTATAAGTTCTTGCTGTGTTGAGCTCAACTAAATTATGATTTTAATCTAAAGTCAGAAGTGTTACGAAATCGGACTCGCTTTGTTTGGCTTTAAATTTTTCGGTAAATCGTATTGATTTTGACTGATGCAAAAAACCTGTTTAATATACTTATAAGAATCGTACCAAAAAATATCTATTATCGCTAGTAACTTAAAAACAAAAAGTTAAATAACTATCGAATTTGAACAACTTGTTAAAATATACAACTGTAAAATAAAAAATACAACTGATTTCGAAAAACAGTAAGAAATTAAAAATTACAGACCGTCAAAGTTTAAAAGCTAATTTTCAAGATGGCGACCAATATAAAATTAAATGTGAATCTAAATCGATATATATATATATATATATATATATATATATATATATATATATATATATATATATATATATATATATAGAATTCTACATCTCTAAATTGAATAACAATTTAGAGATGTACATGTGTGCCAAATTTCATCTTAAACGGTTAATGTTACGATTTTTAATGAATTTTGTAAATTTTAGATTAAATTTTGTAGATATTCTCTAGTAAAGAGAAACAAAATTGTAAAATATTAATATATTCACTTTATAGAACTGAAGTCTTTTCTTTTTCTTTAATTAAATTTTAGATGAGTCTGTAAAATAGGTAGAGTGAATTTTCGGGTAGCATAACTTGACTTTAAGACTGACCTTTGTGCTTAGTTTTAACACTCTAGCATACACACTGCAGGAGTAATGTGTGAAACAGACAGCATGATGAAAACCATAGAGATATATAATAGAGGGAGCATAGCCTATCTCAATACATTAATAGACCTGAAACATCGTTTTGGGGCTCTCAGGGGTTCTGTGTAACCTCATTAAAACCTCCTTTAAGAGTGAGTTAAAGTTATTATAAATCAATTGTTTTCGGCTTTCCACACATTGTTTGTGTTTTGATTTGTATTTTTAACGCTCTTTTATTTATGTTACTATAATTTCTTACTGATTATTTTATTATATTTTTACCGAAGGAGGTCAGGTTACTTTTTCGATGTTTCAAAATTCAACCAATAGGGCCCCTCTAGTTATAGTATCTCTATGATGAAAACCACTTAAAACGTCATAAAAATGCCTGAAATAGATAGGTATGATGAAACCTCCTGTTTTTTTTAGGGTGAACAAAATTTCTCCCCTATATACCTACCGTAAGTAGGCGAGGAAATGTAAAAACTAACAATTATCAGGGATTATAAAACTCAAAAACAAAATGATTATCTGCGTTATTACCGGCTTTCGTTACATAACCTAAAACTTGTAAAACCTTGGAAAAACTATAACTATTCTAAAGTAATTTGGTCGACACTATAAATACATCTCTACTTCATATGCATGTAGAGTACTTTGCTATATCAATATGGAAAATAATAGTCATACAAAAGAAACCGGAAAACCCAGAATATTATAATGTTTTATAACATCACTTTCTATACAATTGAAAGTAAATTAAAAAAATATTTTTTGGGGGTAAGTATGAAAGTATATTTAAATATAAATTAAACATAAAAAGTCTTTGTATATTTTTGAGAAAAAATATACATATAAGTTCATGGCATACTCAATTATTACTCAATTTGATACCACATAGTTTTGCAAAACGTAAATAATGGCCTTACAATTAAGTAATAATATTTAGTAATAAATAATAATTAAGTAGTAATAAGTTATTGTTTACATTTATTATAATCATGCCTATATGACTGCTTTCGCCTTCCGTTCTCTTAATTTATACACTATTGGACAAAATTCAAGGTCAGAAAAGAGAAAAAATATCAAGAAATATGAACTATTATGGTTGGCCAAAAGCAGACCCGTAGCCAGGCCTACCTGCGAGGATGAAGGAGCGTCGCCCTCTTTGACGAAATAGGTTTCAGTGGAAGTCCTTTACACGTGTCTGAATATCGCCCCCTCTGGAATTAGTTTTGCTCCCCCCCCCATACACCATTCATAGTTTTGGTTGGCTACTGGCCGAAAGATGACACAATTCACCACTTTTGATTTTTTTGACAAAAGAGTTAAGAAGTAAGTTCGGATTCACTACGCTCATCCTCCCAGTTTTGGACTCCCTTCGTAAGTCCTCAGATAGTAAATACATACGTTTTATTCCGGTAACCCATTCAGGCACTGAACGACTCGATGCTTCTTAACTTTTATGATCCAACAAAAATCATGGATGTACTTGTCATAATGAAAGAAGCTAGGTGAACTTATTTATTGCGTGAAGGTATTCACACACACATAAACAGACAGACAACTTTGAGAAATCCCCTCAAGAGGCCTTAAAACCTGAAACGGATAATACAGGTTTTATCCCGGTTTCGGATTTTTTCGCAAATATAATACTTTTTTCTATAAACCTACGGTATAAATGAGGAAAAGTAAAAATACAAGCATGAATTATTTATGAATTTTTATAAATAAACCAAAATAAATCGAAAAAAAACGATATAAGTAACAAAGAAAAACATTAAATTACACCTCCAAAAATGGAACTTCCCTAAATATTTTTTTTTTTAATATGGGAGTGCCGAAAATGACTTTTGGCGTGATTTTGAAATTTGCGGAGTGATTATTAAATTTGCCAACCTAATAAAATTAATATTTTATATCACAGTTATCATTCAGGTTTAGACAGGTTTTTATAAAATTTAAGTAAAAATTTAATTTTTTTTAAAATTGCTTTCGTAATATTTTCGTTATTAAATTCATTAATAATCATTTATGCAAAAAGATTCAACAGAATTCATAAGATTTAACCAGATTCCGCAATATTATTAACATTTTTAAATTTAAGTTTAGTAATATACAGTAAATTTTTAGAGTTATTTATGAGACAAGATTTCTTTATAACAAAAAGTGAAGCAAGAAATATATAGAATATATAGAGAAGAATTGTAAAATTGTAAATGTTCGGACCCGTCAGTTTATACACCCTAATTCACTGTAATATAAGAACAAAGCTTTGCTTATGAAAAATAAGACAGTTAAGTTCAGTAGTTTATAATTCTTATATATACGTAATTAGTTTTCTTATTCACTTTATATTTTATTATAACACGTTTATAAGCTAATTATTGTTACTTAAGCCAATAAGGGTCATAATGATGTGTCAAATAGATATTGATTTATAATGCATCTGTCATCCGAATATCATTGAAGGAGGCGCTTTCTATTGGTTGGTTATTCTGTCCCAGTAGTGTCCCAGTAGGATCAGAATGGAAGGAAGGAATAAACTAATAGAAATATCATTCCACAGTGATTTTTTGGCTCTAACTGATCGAAGTATAACAAGAAGCCCTATATTTAAACGACCGCTACCACGTTTTGATTTACGATCTATAAAAGATAAATCAGTGCACGAGATACCTCGGAAATTTTTCCTTTATCCATCGGATTCGCTTCGCTTCGTCCTCAGAATATAAAAGTCGGTTACTGTATATAACAACACGTCTACGGACTCGTGAATCACCCATGCAGTAACTGATCGGATATGCGTTTAACTTTTATATAACAACAAAAATCATGGATATAGCTGATAAACCATACTTAGTGTTATTTTATTTAACAGATGGTACAATTTAACTCATTTATAATTTTTTAAACAACAAAATCATTGATAAAAATTGAACTATGGATAATGACATAGTTCTCCTATGTTGGTGAAGAAATGCATACACTTAAATGTTCAAAGTATCGCAAGCATATTCCGCGTATATTAACGATTTTAGCAATCATTTTTTTTGCGAGTATACAATCGTGGATATGACTACCAAATTTGAGTAACTTTATTACGTAATTACATCTTGACCTATTTCAACTGATTTTATTTCCCTATTTTCAACAGATTTTTTAAAAAAACGTACGAACACCATTTATTTGATTAAAATTGAACTAAATGCTGAAATGAATGACTTTGTTAGCAATGTTATATGTTTTACTTAAAGATGCCTAAGATGCGTTATAAAGTTTTCGAAATTGTCGTTTTAGATTTGCGAGATTATTAAAAAATCGTGGAAAAATGGCGAAACGAAAATTTGGAGTAATATTTATTACGTATTATTTGTACGGACTAATTGCAAGAACTAAAACGTACAGAACACTCATTTGGGGCTAATGAGATTTTTGCAATATATGTTATAGCAGGTTTTATATTTTTTCGAAATTCGTTTATTGCGGGAACTGGATAGCAGAAGATACTATAGTTTTAGGAGCTTTCAATCCTCTTGGCATAATACTTTTAGAGCTATACATTACAGCATCACACACACCACACTCAGGAGGCCTTAAAAAACACCTAAATAACGGATAATTCAGGTAACCTCCCGGTTAAGGATTTTTTGTTAACACAATACTTTTCCTATATACCCACGGTATAAATGAACAACAGTAATAAAGGGAAGTGAAAAATTGACACAATATAATTACGCGAAAGCTATTGTGTCAACTATTTATGTTTTGCAAAATTCGGTAGTATCAAATGATGTAAGTGAAAAAGCTCACTTCAGCTGGTGGTGACAAAAGG
>JACMZG010001863.1:39502194-39566716 GCA_018340805.1 Microvelia longipes
ACACAGACAGACAACTTTGAGAAATCCACTCAGGAGGCCTTAAAAACCAAAAACAGATAATACAGGTTTTATCCCGGTTTCGGATTTTTTCGCAAATATAATACTTTTCCTATAAACCTACGGTATAAATGAGGAAAAGTAAAAATACAAGCATGAATTATTTATGAATTTTTATAAATAAACCAAAATAAATCGAAAGAAACGATATAAGTAATAAAGAAAAACATTAAATTACACCTCCAAAAATGGAACTTCCCTAAATATTTTTTTTTTTAATATGGGAGTGCCAAAAATCACTTTTTGAAAGTTTACTTGATTTTAAATTTGCGGGAGTGACCAACCTAATAAAAATAATATTTTATCATCACAGGTTAGACAGGTTTTTATTTTAAGTAAAATTTAATTTTTTAAATTGCTGCAATATTTGTTGCGTAAAATTCATTACATTAATCATTTATGCAAAAAGTTCAACAGAATTCATAAGATTTAACCAGATTCCGCAATAATTAACATTTAAATTTAAGTTTATAATAACAGTAAATTTTTAGAGTTATTTATGAGACAAGAGTTTTCTTTATAAAAATGATTAAGCAAGAATATATAGGGCAAGAAAGCTTGTAAATGTTCGGACCCCGTCAGTTTATCACCCTAATTCACTGTAATATAAGAACAAGCTTTCTTATGAAAAATAAGACAGTTAAGTTCTCAGTTTATAATTCATTATACGTAATTAGTTTTCTTATTCACTTTATTTTATAACACGTTTATAAGACTAATTAATGTTACTTAAGCCAATGGGTCAGTAATGATGTGATTATTGATTTAATGCATCTGTCATCCGAATATCATTGAAGGAAGGCTTTCTATTGGTTTATTCTGTCCCAGTATTATGGAAGGATCAGAATAAACTAATAGAATATCATTCCACAGTGATTTTTGGCTGACTAACTGATCGAAAGTATAACAAGAAGCCCTTATTGTAACGACCCTACCACGTTGATACGATCTATAAAAGATAAATCAGGCACGGAGTACCTCGGAAATTTTCCTTTATCACATCGGATTCGCTTCGCTCGTCCTCAGAATATAAAAGTCGGTTACTGTATACTACAACACGTCTACGGACTCGTGATCACCCATGCAGGTACTGATCACGTTTGATGCAATTTAACTTTTATAATACAACAAAAATCATGGATATAGCTGTCCTAATGAAACATAACTTAGTGTTATTTATTACTTACAGGTATACACTTGTACCAAATTTAACTCAATTCTATTATTTTCCGATTTTTTAAAACGTAAACAAATCATTTGATAAAAATTGAACTAAAGCTAATAATGACATGAAAGTTAGCACATATGTTGGTCTTAAAGATGCCTACATGCGTGCTAAATCTCAAAGTAATCGCAACATTTTCCGCGTTTTACGATTTTTGCTGAATCATTTTTGCGAGTTATTAAAAAATCGTGGATATACTTATTGAAACGAAATTTGGAGTACTTATTTATTACGTAAAGGTTACACTTGTACCAAGTTTCAACTGAATTGATTTATTTCCCTATTTTCACAATGTTTTTAAAAAAAACGTACAGAACACTCATTTGATTAAAATTGAACTAATGCTGAAAATGAGATGAAACTTGGCATATATGTTAGTTATTACTTTTTCGCGTTTTATATTTTTTCGAAATTGTTCGTTATTGCGGGAAAATGGCGTCATAAACAATTATTTTTCGGATAGCAGAACTACAGTTTTAGGCTGATTTTTTTACATAGTTTCAATTCTCTGGCATAAATACTTTAGGAGCTATAGTGATAACAGACACACACACACACACCACTCAGGAGGCCTTAAAAACACCTAAAACGGATAATTCAGGTAACCTCCCGGTTAAGGATTTTTTGTTAACACAATACTTTTCCTATATACCCACGGTATAAATGAACAACAGTAATAAAGGGAAGTGAAAAATTGACACAATATAATTACGCGAAAGCTATTGTGTCAACTATTTATGTTTTGCAAAATTCGGTAGTATCAAATGATGTAAGTGAAAAAGCTCACTTCAGCTGGTGGTGACAAAAGGTTAAAATTTTTATAAGTAGTCCGGTATGGGTAGCTTTCTTAGGTTAAAGTGTAAATACCAAATACGTGCTTGAATCCGCTATTCTGACTTTTGACTCCAATTTTGAAATCAATTCACAGAAACGGCCAAATGAAAAGTAAAAATAATCAATAATCAAGTCACACAAGACTATGATGACAAGATATTTAAATATATAATGATTGAACTTAAAGGAATTATAATAAATTGAACTTGAAAATTATGATAGTGACTCGAGAGACATTACATTAATTAATGAGCTAAACAGAGGTTTATTAAGACTAAACACCACACAAAGTGATGGTATTCTTACAGTATGCACAGCATTAAGTCTAAATATTAAGGTGAGAAATACTAAGTAAATGACGACTACTAATCACAACTTGATCCTAATCTCATAATCTCATTTTTTCTTTGGAAATTCGCTCTAAAAAGTCTAGTGTAAAAGACGACTACTAATAACAACTCCATCCCAATTCCATTAGCTGATCTTTCCTTAGGATTATCACTAAAAATACTGGTGTAAATAAGTACTAATAAAAATTTCATAAAAATATTATTAGCTTATTTTTCCTAAAAAAGGAGAATTACCTATGCGTTGTTAGTGAGTATTCAAACATAAAAAAATATAATTAACATTAATTACTTATAAATAATTAAAGTCAGTATGAACAAGTTAAAACTTCAAATTATTTCTTTATCATGCAATTTTACTAGGTCAATATTAATTATTTATTGGATAGCTGAAATTTCGGATAATTATCGCAAGAATTAACAGCAGTATGACTGACTCCTATAGGGCCATTTAAATAAAAATTAAATGCCATATCACTAAAAATAAGCAATTTTTATGATAAATATCGTCATGAAGGAAAATAATAGATAAAATAGTGATGTATATTTAAATAAAGAAAAATAATTAATCTAGGCTAGCTCAAATTAAACGTCAATTAAAGAAAATAAATTAGTTTTTGGAGTTAACCAATATAATGGTTTTGATATGAAACTAATTTTTTATACAGCATGAAGAAAATTAACTAGTATATATAGATAAGTGTCCACAAGGACGCCATAGTTAATTTATTGGAATAACCCAATGGGTAGTTAATACTGAACGTTAAGTAATAAAAACTTAGGAATACCAATTTAAATATATTCATAAAAGCTAAGTTATTAGCAAGTAATAAAATGTCAGCGACTAATTGGTTGATATATTGATATTTTTTATACAAGCAACTTGAGGAATATTTATTTATTTACACACTTGAGGTGATTTTCTAACAAAATTTCCCGATTTTCAAAATTTTACAATGAAATAACAAATTCTAACGCAGAGGACCGCGCCAGAAATTTCCGCTGAGTTCAGCAAGAATTATCTTTAAAATGCGCTCTTTCTTACTTATCAATTCAATTATTGCTTAATTTTCCGGTATATATTTAATAACCTGAGCAGTAGCGTCACATCTTGTTCGTTGTGGCGCTAAGAAAATGCGCACATTTATCCCATAGATTATACATAGCACAGGACAGTATTATTTGCACGCATTTGAATCTCAGTTTATGCCACTTTTTAGCGCATTTTCTTTGAAAAAATCGAAAAAAAAAAATAACAAGTTTTGACGCTTCTGCTCAGGTTAAGCATAAATTACAAATTGATTAAAAAAAGCTTAACATGACAAACATTAAACATTTAGGGTGGAAATACTATAAGTAGGAAAGTAAGTACTTAAAGAAGTAGGAGCTAAGTAATGAGCTAAAAACTCGTTAAAGTTATAGTAGGATTTCTCAAGCAACAAGATTTTAATATTTTTTTTAAGGTTTTGAGTGGCAACTCACCCCTCAGCGCCCAGCTCAGTCAGAGAGGCAGAGCATCAACTCACTCTTCAGTGCCTTGCTTAGTCAGAGTGACAGAACGCCAACTCACCCCTCAGGGCCCAGCTTAGATAAGTTTACAACTTTGAAAAGACGGGATAACTCCAACAATACTGTTGGATATAATACTGACGGGATATAATGCTCTAAACAGTAATGTTTTCATAAGAAATCGCAATCATTCTTTAAATTAGTTTTATCTCTCTGAACTCTAATGAATCAACAAACAAAGAACCAAAATGATGCACAAAAAAAGAAAGTTACCTGGTTAAGAGCCTTTTCAAGTGGAATGCCAGATTGTTTGACAGCATGTTCGGTAACACGAGACTCAGCGAGTATTTCAGGTGATAGAAAATTACCAACTAAAACTTCCTCACAAGGTTTCACCAGGTATTCTTGGACACCAATAACCTAAAACGACAAAAACCAACAGTGTATTTAAATAAAAATGGTATACAAAATACTAACAATAAGAATTGTTATCCTAGGTAGACGAACCTTCGGATGATCAGGAGCCATCCCCTTTTAGGGGTGTTGGCTGCTTTGATTCCGAGGGATAAAGCTTTCTCCTAGAGGCCGTCGCGTTTCCCCTCCGTTGACAAAAAAAAATAAATAAATAAGAGTTATTACTCTCATTGCTGTAATTACAACTCTTCAGCATAAATATGCTGAGAGCTACGATGATAGCAGACTCACACACTCACAATACAGACAGACATCTTTGTAAAAACCACATAGAAAGTTTTAAAAACATTTGAAATGGATAATTCAGGAGAAATCCAGGTTTTAGTTTTTTTTGTTTTTTTTTTTTTTAACACGATGCTTTTTCTATACACCAACAGTATAAATGGAGAAAAGTAAAAATAGAAAAATAAAATTCTGGCGCGGTGGTCCGCATGTCGGGCGAATTTCCTTTGGATGCGTGTTTCTGTGCTTTTTACATTATATAAGTTTACAACTAGTAAATAAATAATTCCGGCGCGGTGGTCCGCTGTCGGGCGAATTTCATTTAGAATGCGTGTTTCCGTGCTAAACAACCCATTTCTTGCTTATGCAAGAACCATGCTTTAGAACCTAAGCAGTTACTCAATTGTCAAGCACTGCTCGTAACTCATTTTGTCTGTATTTTCCAAAGGAAATGCGCATAATTATCCAGTTGGTTGTACAAAACTATGCCTCTAAAATTAGAAGTACGCACTATTATTTGCACTAGATTAAAGCTTAGTTACTTATATTTAAGCTTAGTCAGTTATCTTTAAAGGTTTTAGCGCATTTCCATTGGAAAATACAGACAAAATGAGTTACGAGCAGTGCTTGACAATTGAGTAACTGCTTAGGTTCTAAAGCATGGTTCTTGCATAAGCAAGAAATGGGTTGTTTAGCACGGAAACACGCATTCTAAATGAAATTCGCCCGACAGCGGACCACCGCGCCGGAATTATTTATTTACTAGTTGTAAACTTATATAATGTAAAAAGCACAGAAACACGCATCCAAAGGAAATTCGCCCGACATGCGGACCACCGCGCCAGAATTATTTTAGTTGTAAACTTATATTAGGTAAAAAAACGATAAAAAATTATTGTCCCTACTAGGATTTGAACCCAGGTACTCTGGGTTGAGAGCTCGCATCCAAAGGAAATTCGCCCGACATGCGGACCACCGCGCCAGAATTATTTTCTAGTTGTAAACTTATATTTAGTAAAAAAAAAACGATAAAAAGTTATCGACCCTTCCAGGATGTGAACCCAGGTACCCTGAGTTTGAGTGGTCGTATTGACTCCGGACCACTGCCATTCAACTCAGAGGCCCAAAAAACATTGAAAACGACACCCTACTCGAAATTTAATTTTCAACGACCGTAATGTTGGTTTTCTATATTTTTTGTGGTTTTTTTCGACTTTTTGGTAACTTAAAGTGGTCGTATCGTCTTCGGACCGGTTTCATTCGATTCAGCGCCCAAAATTACATAGAAAACGACACCCTACTCGAAATTTATTTTTTATCGACCTAAATTTTGGTTTTTGGTAATTTACAATGTTTTTTTCGATTTTTAGGTCACTTAGAGTGGTCGTATCGACTTCGGACCGGTTTCATTCGATTCAGCGTCTTAAAAAACATAAATATTGACCTTTTTCGCGGCAAAAAATATTAACCCTGAATTTTGCCGATTTTTTGAAAATTTCGCTGACTCAGCAACCGGGTTAATGACGTCACAAAAACCTGGTTTTCAATAGGGTTCGTGTCCTCCCAAAGGTTGATTTTTGTACCAAGTTTGGTTAAAAAATATTAATCCGTTCGAAGATAGAGTGTTTACAAGAAAGTGTCTAGAAATACATACATATATATATATATATATATATATATATATATAAAGTCTCGTGAAATTTTTTTTTTCGTCATTAGTGACCTCTGAAACGGATTTGTGTCGTGGTCCGAGGTTCGAATTCCGCCATGACGCCTATCCCATTAGCGAATTTTTTCCCAAAGGAAATTCGCTAAAAGTAACCATTTACATCAATTATTACAGTATATACAATTATTTAGTAACAACTAAATAAACAGGCCTGAGCCTCAATCAAAATACGTGAAATATCTATTACACCTATAATTATTACTCTATCTAAGTAAAGCATGTCCGCTTATTCTTTTTCCCCTATGGTCAAATTACATAAATTTATAAAAATAAATAGAATAGGTAAAAGTTTATTCTCTTGCATTCTTTTAACTTATTTTATATCATGGGAACCATGCAATAAGAAAATTTGCATTATACATTCCATACTTTATCAAAAAAAAAAAGAAAAAAAGGCATTCAACGGTATATCTCATAGATTGATTTTCTATGTTCTTTTATGCAACGAAAATATGGAGGTCAGAATGAGAAATGTGTACACGATGAATAAAAGAATATCTATGGAGCCCATATAGTTTAATCTCTAAGTCTAGTCACTGTCTTGTGTCTGAGGATACAATGGTATAGTCAGTGTCCTCAACGCCATTGTCACTTTCCATACGGAGCGCAAGGTGGATCTTCCCGGCTCAATCGATAACGACCCGTAACATCCTTCCACAACTGACATTTTTTACACACCGTGCATTATAATGACACCAAATAAGAAAAAAATTAATAAAAACAAGTCCCTCTTATAAAAGATAGACCCAAAAGAGTTTTTCTTGTTCAGAAAAAACTTAAGAGAAAGAATGCAGTTAAAAAGAGATTGAGATCTCTCGGAGGCGAATAACCCCGAACTAAAACAAGGCCACTCGGCTTTACAGAAAGGTACTAGGACTTGCAACAATGTATATTTGTGTATCACCTTTATGCTAACACACAACAGGGTCACGAATCTCCATAAAATATCTTTTAAGATATGCTAACCTTTTTTTTGCTAAATAAAATTTCTCATTGACAAAATACCCTAATAGAATTGTTAAGTTAATGTAAACTGTAT
Source organism: Microvelia longipes (assembly GCA_018340805.1). Classification (NCBI taxonomy): domain Eukaryota; kingdom Metazoa; phylum Arthropoda; class Insecta; order Hemiptera; family Veliidae; genus Microvelia; species Microvelia longipes. Next base: position 39,509,631 of record JACMZG010001863.1, read on the forward strand.
TATAAAAAGAATTAAAACACGAATAATGGAGCACTTATAGTCCTTTTGTCTTTGTGATGTTTAAAGAAGATGTCGTATTTCCGTTGTGTATCTTGAGCTTGTAATACATCGTATGATGTCATACCTTTTACCCTTTCAGTGACATTTACAACCTCATTTCACGCTTTTAAGTTATCGCATTCATTACTTGAATCATAAAGATATTATTACTAGAGGGGCCCTATTGGTTGAATTATGAAACATCGAAAAAAATAACCTGACCACCTTCGCTAAAAATGTAATCAAATAATCAGTACAAAATTACACTAACTTATATAGAAGAATGTTAAAAATACAAATCAAAACACAAACAACGTTCGGGAAACCGAAATAAATTTATTAATTATAACCTTAACTCACTCTTGAAGGAGATTTCAATCAGGTTACACAGAGCCCCTGAGAGCCCCAAAACGATGTTTCAGGCCTCTCAATGTATTGAGATAGGCTATGCCCCCTCTAGTATATATCTCTATGGAAAAAGGTGCGTTACTTGAACTCAGGTCTACCAACCTGATAGAACCTGAGCTCTGTGAGGTTACACAGAGCTCTCAAGGGCTCTGTGTAACCTTATTGAAACACAGAGCCCCTGAGAGCCCCAAAAAGATGTTTCATGTTCTCATGAATAGAGATAGGCTATGCCTCCTCTAGTATATCTCTATTCGTTTTTTCATAAGCCATTGATAGGCATTATATTTATATACAATATACATTATTATCATCATGTACATTTAAATAAGTATGTTCCATTCATATGGGGTTTTGTTGAACCACACAAATCCCTTTAAACTTAGTTACAGAGAAATGTTATTTTTACAAAAAAAAATATATTTATTCATTTTTCAACAAATCACCTATATAAAAACACACGGTTATAATCAGTTGACAGCTTGGGAAAATATGCGAGGTTGATCTTGGATGTTAAACCACTCAATTTCATATTTGGCCAACCTCATTGGATACTCAACCATATTTTCCTTAGCTGTCAACTGATTATAACCATGTGTAATAAAATAATTACATTGACCAACTTGGACAGCAAACAATACTTTCAGCACAGAGTTAAGAACCCATATGCGGTGAGTTTCCGCAATTCTCTAGTAGATCGCAAAGCTTTAAACATGCATATATTTATATATTTACTAAGGAATATGATGTTTACCTTGTTAGAAGCGAGATCTATAAGGGCATATTCTAGCAACACGATTTGGGATTCGTCAGATCCAAGATTATCTCCTTGCTGACCGGCTGTGGCGGCTTGAAACACAGCTATGACAACCTTGTTCATCATTCTGTCGGCTGAGGCAAGGGCCTGGTGACCTGGCCAGCACGTCCCTTCCTCCTTCCGTCCACACCCCGTGGTTGAGAAATTAACTTCCCTAAGGAAGTTCCAGCCAATTTAACTCAACATAACTAAATATTTTTTTAGCGAAAATCCACCAAATTTCACTTTTATATTTAACTCACTTTCAAATAAATTTTATTTAAAAAATTAATAATAAGAGATCACAAAAATTAAATACTAAATAACTTTTAAATCAAATTTAAACAAAAAAAAATTAAGCACTTCGAATTAATAATTACTACTTTTTAATTTAATGAAAATAAATTTAATAGTGAAAGCTCTCAAAAAATTAATTATAAATAAGAGATCAACAAACTTAAAATGAATAGAAATTTTATAATTATTAATTTAATGAATCTTATAAGTAAAATATATCACAGTCTCGAAATCTGAAACATAAAAAAACATTAAAGATTAATTAAGGAATTAAAAAATTAATTAATTAACCACTGTGTATAAGGAATAAACAATAAATGAAGAGAATGTGATGATAGGTCTCTATGTAACTATTTAGAGAATAGGACAATATCCAGTAACTTTTTTCTACAGGAGTAAACTTTTTAACATGGGGCGATCTTCTCAATATATGTATAACTTCAGTAAGCACGTTGAAGTTATAAATACACCAAGAATCCGGAATTTCAAGAGTCCAGCAATTGGGTACTGACCAATCAGACCGGTCTGACCAAAGGGCCGTTTTCAGCATGTTGATCCCGGTGAGTAGGCAGAGTTACTCGGTGGGCGTTTCTCAAAAATCAAGGTGGCATTGCCTCTGAGAGCCGCAAAAAGATGTTTCAGACCTCTCAATGTATTTAGATAGGCTATGCCCCTATATCTCTATGGAAAAAGGTGCGTTACTTGGACTCAGGTCTACCAGCATTTTTGTCAGTTTTACCAATTTTTTTTGCCAACCTAAAAGAAACGTACTTATTTTCACATTAAAATACGTTTTTGTAAGTTACTTTCAGTTGATTCATCAATGAGAAAGTAGTTCATCAAGTTCTAGGTTAATTAATGAAGACTTCAATCCTTTAGAAATTTTATTTATATAAACATTAATTTTGTTAATTATGTCTAATGGAAGTAGTTCATCAAGTCTCATCAGTTTTAGCTATAATGAGACAGAATAAAGTCAGGAGGTGTACCTTTTGCTCAAGTAGGATTAATAAACATCAACACGAGATAAACAAGATAAAAAACATAAGCAATATTTTAAAGTAATGACGAGCATATGAAAGCGTAAACAAAGGCAAGCACATTGTTTATAAAAGGTTATACCGGACACCGTGAGGTTACTTATCACTGATCTCAAGAAGAGATCAAAAAGAGTTCAAAATTGATGTGTTTCAAAATTGATTTCATCCTAAGGTTTGGATATAACCTTCAAGACCCACTTAATGTATAAGACGCCTTTATTGTCTTGGTTGCATCACGGATTTGGCGTAAGGGATAGGTTTGCGGCTCCCAAGCCTGATGGTGGCCGCCTCGTAGCCATATTGTATAGCCCTCCGTCGCATTTTCTATATTATATATAATATATAATATATATATATATATATATATATATATATATATATTATATATATATATATAATAACACCCTTATCGATTTCCTTTATGAACTCTATTAGTTTGGATCCACACAATCTTATAAATGTATTTTCAAATGAAAATCCGCTAATAAATTTATTATGAGAAAATTTATGCTCTTATAGACAATATACGAGTGTTTATTTTCATCCGACATGTTTTCTTTAGGTTGGAGTTCTTTGCTTTGTAAGAACACTACATAAGCGCATGACGAATTTAATTTTTTAATAAAACAGTACAAAGAAACAGAAGATACTGCATATTATTAGACGAGTATTGAAGAGTTCTTTAGCTATTTAACAACACGATCTTAGAGGAAATGCAAATCTAAGGTCAACTTCGCACGACACTAATTCACAAGAACAATACATCTAGTTGGCAACTATACACGTTAGTCTTTCCTCATAAACCCCTTAGACGTTATCAATACACATAGTAAACTCATGGGAAAATTTGTGTCATGAATGAATAGAATAAATAATATACATATTACAAACACATAAGTAATACGAGCGTATATACAAACCCATGCAGTATAATTTAAAAAAGTATGATCCGGGTAATAATGTGCAGAATCGTTTTTTTTAAATATCAAGTAAAATATCGAAGTCGACTTTAGACAACACACATATATATATATATATATATATATATATATATATAATATATATATATATATATATATATATATATATATATATATATATATATATATATTACATAAATTTGCTAAAATCTATCAAATGTTTAGAAAATAATTTATGGTGGGAACTTGAATATATCCTTATGAGGTAGCCTACAGACAATTGCGCTATACCTTTCGCATACGAAATGCTGAAAATCGTATCGAACTACATATTTGAAACTGAGAATATAATAATTAAGTCCTAGCACAAAACTGTCTAATTAACAGATAGAAAGTTACTTAATTAAATAAAAGGAAGGATGTGTATGTAAGAAACAAGTCTTACATACAACAGTTTCGGAACTAGCCAAGGTCATTGGTTCAATCCTGCGTCACGGACATTTATTTTTACGGCTTGATGGTTTTTCAATCTAAATAAACTTTTTTATTTTGACAAAATTCTAGTTAAATAAGATTCAATTAAGTGCACAATATAAAACAATAATAAGAAGGCTTTGACCTATTGGCCGCTACGCTGAGGGCCATTGGTGACATTTGTTGCTTTTATGATTGATGTAACCGTACTCATAGAGATATATACTAGAGGGGGCATAGCCTATCTCAATACATTGAGAGGTCTGAAACACTTTTTTGGGGCTCTTAGGGGTTCTGTGTAGCCTCATTGAAACCTCCTTCAAGAGTGAGTTCAATTGATTTTGGCTTCCCGTACATTGTTTGTGTTTTGATTTGTATTTTTAACAATCTCCTATACAAGTTATTGTAATTTTGTACTGATTACAATATGTGTATTTTTGATTGAATTTATAATCGAAGGTGACCAGGTTACTTTTTAGATCTTTCACAATTTAACCTATAGGGTCCCTCTAGTAATAATATCTCGTTGGTCGTACTAGTCTTTGTAAGTAGCATACTTCAAAAATATTAGTGAATTTCCAAATGTCGTAGTCGAAAAACATGATTTGTTTACACAGATTATACATTAATTTTGATATGTACACTAATGCTGATACGATAATGAATTGAGTTTACTTCGCCATTTCGTTTGTCATACGTAGTATGAGAAACACAATGAAGAATTAACAAAATCATTTATTGTTTCAGCATTAGCGTACATATCAAAATTAATGTATAATTTGTGTAAACAAATCACGTAATTCGACACATAGCTGAAACCTAATATATATTAAGTATAAAGTTTCAGCCCGATCTATCAAGTTCTCGATTATTAGTGATTTGCCGAGTCATTGTTGTAGGTTAATAACGTCGTCAATTTTCAACAGTAGGATTTTTACTTTGTATCTTTGTATATTTTATTTGTATATATTATATGATTGACTTTGTATCAAGTTTAATTTAGATCCAAGAAAGCGTTCAAAAGTTATCGTAAGGGAAAACAAGTAGCGCTCGCGGCTTTCTGTTGCCGATGCGAATTTCCAAATTTTGTGGTCAAAAACATATGGTTGAATATGCTAATCGATAAAATCGAAACTAATGCTAATAATAAAATTTAACAGAGTAATTTTTTAAATTTTTATCATGAACAACTGAACTAGTGCTCTTGAGAAGACTAAATGATATTAAAAGGCCTCTTAGGAAACGTTATGTGTAAAACAAGCAGGATCAACCCCCCCCCTCCCCCTAACTCCTCATGACGACGACCTCATTAGGGTAATCGAGTTGAAATATTCAAGTAAAATAAATTTAGGAAACATATAATGAAATCTCATTAGCTCAATTTTCCTCTTTGCAAATAAAAATTCAAAATAAGTTACAAAAATGTTAATTGAAGAATCAGCAAAGATCTATAGAAAAAGATCTTGGAAGTTCTGGATTTTAGAAGTAATCTACAGAATTTGTTCAATGACTTATGAAATTGCCAACTTTTAAACATTAAAATTACAATTTTTATACAAATGTCAAGAATTAATAATTCATCATAATTAATGGCATAAATTATTAAACATTTTACATACATTTAGTATTTTAAATAGAAAACACACAATTTATAATATTTCTTTTAATTTATGATTTAGTTAAAACGGATTTTTTTAAATATACTTAATTTAAATGCAACAAGTTTTAATTTAAGATTAAATACATAAAATGCATAGAATACATTAATAATACATAAGACATGAAATCATTTTAAAAATCAGAATAATAAACTTAAAACAGCGATTATACTTAAGTATCATATGACAGAACATAAACAATGACTGTAACAAAAACTTGAAAATAAAATAAATAATACAAAAATAAAAGATACAAGGACTAAAATGAATAAATTAAAATCTATAATATTCTAAGAGAGTAATAAATTTCGAAAAGATCAGATTAAAAAAGATTTTTAAGAAGGTATAAAACAAGTTTCAAAGTACTATTTGGTTCACAGCCAAAAAATAAATTTAAACGAACCTCAGCTTTACCTTAGTTAGGGATAAGATGTAAAAGTTTATAATCTTATTATATTATGCAAAAAATATATATTATAAAATGAGTTGTTTAAAATTAAGAAAAGTTATAAACAATCAACTTTAAATGAAAAACTAAAATGATAACTTTATTCTTTTATATAAATTTTAACAAATTTAAATTACTATTGTCGAATTACTAAATTAGGCCCAATGGATACCATTAATACATTAGGCAGTATGCATACAGTTTATTAATTATGTACAAGTATACTACTAGTGACACAAAATTGTAATACTTAGAATATGATACAGTACTAGTACTACATGCGATATGATAGATACAATAAAAGTACTAGATGAGATATTATAAATACAGGAAAAGAGTGCAACATGAGATATGGTAGATACAGTAAAAGTACTACTTGGATATAATGGATACAGTAAAAGTACTACTTAGGATATAATGGATACAGTAAAAGTACATGAATATGATTGTTACAGTAAAAGTATTACTTGGGATATTATGGATACAGTGAAAGTACTACTTAGGATATAATGGATACAGTAAAAGTACTACTTAGGATATAATGGATACAGTAAAAGTACATGAGATATGATTGTTACAGTAAAAGTATTACTTGGGATATTATGGATACAGTGAAAGTACTACTTAGGATATAATGGATACAGTAAAAGGTACTACTTAGGAATATAATGGATACAGTAAAAGTACATGAGATATGATTGTTACAGTAAAGTATTACTTGGGATATTAGGATACAGTGAAAGTACTACTTAGGATATAATGGATACCAGTAAATACATGAATATATTGTTACAGTAAAAGTATTACTTGGATATTATGGATACAGTGAAAGTACTACTTAGGATATAATGGATACAGTAAAGTACATGAGATATGATTGTTACAGTAAAAGTATACTTGGGATATTTATGGATACAGTGAAAGTACTACTTAGGATATAATGGATACAGTAAAAAGTACATGAGATATGATTGTTACAGTAAAAGTATTACTTCGGATATTATGGATACAGTAAAAGTACGGCTAGAGATATAATGGATATAGTACAAGTACTACTTGAGATATAATGGATACAGTAAAAGTACTGCTAGAGGTATAATGGATACAGTAAATATCTGCTAGAGATATAATGGATACAGTACAAGTACTACGAGAGGTATCTTGGATACAGTAAAAGTACTACTTCAGATATAATGGATACAGTAAAAGTACTACCTTGTATAATGGATACAGCAACAGAACTATTTGAGGCACAATGAATGGGTACAGTATAAGCATAATGGAGTATAATGGATGTAGTGTAAGTAGTACTTAGGGCACAATATACATACAGTACAAGTACTACCTATAATACAATGGATAAAATACAAGATGAGGTACAATGCAAGTACAACATGGGATACAATAGATACTGTGCCAGCACTACTTAGTATAATCGATCCACAATTGTATCTAAGTGTTTGAAAAATATTCTCAACTAATAAATGCTAATGATGATCAAAATTGTTTCATCAAACACGTAAACAAAAAGAAAGGCTTTCAAAATCTAGTTTTAGCACAATACATACATATAATTATTATTATTATATAAAGCTCTTGATGATTAATTAATACATATAATAATAAGTTAACGCTCTGGTCGCTAGCGCATAACTCGAGTTCATTCATCTCTCCCTTACACGAGTTTCAAATATCATGACTGCTTACTTCTCTTAGTCATTCTTTAGCTTTAATTTAAATAAGCGTGGAGTCGACCTATAAAATACTGAAATACTAAGATATAACTATTTTAAATTGAAGAATCGATTGCGATAGGACTGGTTCGCTTAACTTATTTTTTCTGTATACATTATTACATTTTCTCCGGTACTTTAAATCTCCTTGAAGCCATAAAGTTAGATTGAAAAAATGGCATCATGTAGAAAACAAAAACAGGCTATTAATGAAGGTTGAGATAGGTTAAGTTGACCAAGTCAAGCAAGAAAAAGAGTAGTTTAGTTCGAGTTACTGTCATGAACAAAATTTTGGTTTGACTTAAATAATTTCCGTAACCATTTTGAATAATTCCATTTTTAACTACTACTAACTAAACTGGCTATAAGTCTACAAGAAATAAAGCCTGGTTTTGTTAGTAGTGGTTAAAACTAAACAAAATATTTTTTTTAATTTATTTAATCAAACCGTTTTGGTAGACAAACAAACCATCAAAGATAATTCATTGATTTTTCTCTTCCCTATAGATATCAAAACTGATAACGAATGTAGTAAAATCAAATAAAAATATTATTGTTATGCTATACCTATACCGGAACTAAAAATACATTTGTAGAAAAATATTAAAAACTTCCGTAAAAAGGAATCATTAAAAAAAAATTTAATATTTTCGTTTTATTTTGTTATACATTCTATTTATTTTACAGTAATGCGATGCTTATGGCTGAAAGATAATAAAATAACGAATAAGTTCTGTCTTTAAACCAGGATTTTAAAATAAAATATTTATAAAAACTGGCCAGGAAAGCAAAATAATTGTGTTTGGCCACTTTCTCTCTCGAAATGGTTAAATCTCTCACGCAGTTTAGATTATAGATTAGTTATTATTTATCGATTATATCCTGTTCGTAAATGATTTAGCGTTTGTAAAGATAAGAAATGCAGGGCTAATAAATAATTTATTTTTCTTAAAAAATAAGTCGATACATTAAAATGCATCGAGTTTAGAAAACAGATTATCGAATTAAAGGTCGGATTTATCGAGATATACCTGACAAATATGGAGTTATGTTATAATTTTTTCACCTATACTTCAAGGAATTTGGGGCATTAACGTTTTAAAATTGTTGATCAAAACATTAAAAAATTTTAATAAAAATATACATATATTTGTATTTAAGATAAAATAAAATATATTCATGATAATAAGCGTTATGAATAAAAAATTGTAGAATAATGATAAGGGACATTCCTTATCATAATAAGGAAAGTATTGGATAATATTAAGGGATTTTAATTGGGAAAGTACAGCATAAATCAGGGATTATGATAAGGAAAGTGTGGGATAATATTAAGGGATTTTGATTAGGAAAGTATATATCAGAAATTAGGGATTGATAAAGGAAGTGTGGGATAATATTAAGGGAATTTGATTGGGAAAGGGAAAGTTAAGCATAAATTAGGGATTATGATAAGGAAAGTGTGGGATAATATTAAGGGATTTTGATTAGGAAAGTATATATCAAAAATTAGGGATTGATAAAGGAAGTGTGGGGTAATATTAAGGAAATTTGATTGGGAAAGGGAAAGTTAAGCATAAATTAGGGATTATGACAAGGAGAGTGTGGGACAATATTAAGGGATTAAGACAGGGAAAGTAAAACATAAATAAGAGATTATGATTGGGAAATTGTAGGATAATAATGAGGCATTGCGATTGGAAGAGTAAAGAGAAAACATACTAAAGATAGAGTAAAATTCGTTGAAATCCATTAACATTTTAATTTGGTAAAATTTGTACCCAATATTGACTAAAACCGATCACTTTAGTAATAACTTGACAAGACTAATTAAAAAAGTTACATAAAAATCCGGTTTTCTTGAACCTGTTGTCACATCGTAAAAATAAGATAAATGGAATACTAAAAACGGCAAGGGTGTGGCATGAGATCCAACTCCATCAGACAAATTTAAATACTAAATTCATTTATATATTTTAAAAATTAAAATACATATAATTGAAAGGAAGAGAAGAAACTTGTTCTGAATCCGGGTTATCAAGTCAAATTTGTGTTTAGCTCACTTGTAAGTTGTTGCTTTTTTGTCAGAGCGCAAAGCGCTGTTTGTTATTAGAGCGAGTATGTGAGAGATGATTGTGTATGAGTTTTTGACATTGGAATAAGTCCCACTTAAATTTATGTTCTTTTATATAGTTTTTATAGAAGCTGATAAAGGTCTGTTTAAATGGCTTTATTATTGTGAAGAATACGACTAATTCTTAGACTTAAATTACTAATGCCTCTGCCTCGGCTAGAATTACTTAAGCCTTAACTAGATTTATTAAAGCTCCGACTAGATTACTAAAGCCACGACTAAAATACTAAGGCCCCGACTACATTGCTAACGCCTTGACTAGAATTACAAAAGCCCCGGCTAAAATACTAAAGCCCCGTATAGAATTACTAAAGTCCCGACTATATTGCTAACGCCCTGACTAGAATTACAAAAGCACCGACTAAAATACTAAAGCCCCAAATAGAATTACTAATGCCCCGATTAGAATTACAAAAGTCCCGACTAGAATAGTAATTCTATCTAATTTAGTAAAATCTCTGACTTAAGTGATTAAATCCGGAACAGAATGATTAAAGCCTCCTTAAGACTGACTATTGCATATGTTAATAACCTACTAAAAAATCTGAAGTCAAATAAATTTTAAAATCTTCCCAGATATAATTCATATTCAAATATCCCAATTAATAATATTCTAATAAATATACTAAGATGAATTTAAAGCACAGACCTAAGCATAAAATAACCTAATTTAATTCAAGACATACACAATAGATTTTTAATAGAAAAATACAACATTTTAATGTTTATTTATACCCCATTATTTTATCGATAATTGCCGGGTTCTCTCAATCTTTAAGAATTAACGGAACTTAAATATAAAGCGAAAAAAATAAGGTGGACCGCTGTAAAAGCAACAAACTTGATTTGTTGGTGTTCATAACCGGTTTAAGTATGTTCTGTGAAGTGACCGTACCATTAAAAGAAGCAAAAAAATTTGGATGCAGCGGTTTTATAAGTCTGAAAAAAGAAACCTCATTATATGAAATAAGGCGATGTAAAGTAACGAGCCAGAGTAAAGAAAGTTGATATTTAGACTTAAAATTGTTTTGATTATAATAAACGAGTTTTAAGGGGTTAAAAAGGAAGCCGCTATTATTTACAGATAATTTATGGTATTAATTTAACAGGTAGAAGTAAATGCCACACATAGTTAGGGCAGAAGAACTTAAGACACAATTTAATGTGTCCAAAGATAAAAACATGATTAAGTACACGTTTAAAAGTTTAAGGTTCAAGACTAGTGGCATAAACCTTAGTTCTTTTCCTAGTAAAGGAAGAGAAAAATCTGTGCAATGGCGAAAATGCCATCGCAAAAATGTGATTTAGATAAAAAAAACGAAACCTCAATCATTCGTAAGATCAATAATGATAATTGCTAAGGACTATGCCAAGAAAAAGGTATATTACGGTTTACACGGTTTGATTCAGCTATTTTGCCGTAATATGCAGCATAAATTTTGTCTAATTCATCATACAAATATTTATCATGGGAGAATTAGAGGAAAGTGAAAAAGCAAGTTTACGTTGTCGAGGCAGGCAAATAAAAGAGCATCATTTCCCCAAATAACGAAAAATGGGATTCTCTATATCCACATTTAAAAAACTTATTTATAAACTCATTTTAGAGACATATTTATCAAAATTTGAAAACTTATCTATCATGTTATTTTAGATTTTATTTTTAAACTCATTTTAGAGATATATTTATCAAAATTGGGAAACTTATTTATAAACTTATTTTAAATACTTATTTTTCAACTCATTTTAGAGACTTATTTATCAATACATTCCGGAAACTTATTCAACAACTCATTTTAGAGAGTCTGAAATAGAATAACCATGCTGACAACATTATTACCATATTTTTGCAAATTCGTGAAACAAGAGGCAGTTTAATGATATAAAATTAGAACCACAAAAATAACCAACAGGTTTTTCAGAACTGTAAATTATAAAAACAGAGAGAAAAGCATTGAGTACGAAGACGCTGTGTTTATTTCATAAGAATAAAGAAATTACTCCAACAAAAGATTTAGGATTCTAGTCTTCTATTCTTCTTATAAAATTATTGTGGGCTCTTTTTACAATATAGTCAAAATAGGTAATCATCTAGAAAATATACTAGACCAGAGGCATTGCCTCTAGTGGGGCAAGGTCTCTATCACAATCTGTCATCAAACAATCTGTCAGGGTTTTGTCATTTTTTACACCTCAAAGACAGTAAGGGAAAGGATTTCGTATTTTTTTCTCCAGCACAGATGCTATAAGAGAGAATTTTTGTTGAATATTACAGAACTATGATTTAGTAACTGGAAGTTTCAATGATATTCAAAATATTTTTATCTGCATTATTACCTACATGTGATTACAACTATATATGTTTAGAATAATATAGTTTTTTATATAATAATTATATAATAATAATAAATAAATAAATCTTGTTTAGAAATAACCAGCTTAAAAGTCAAGCCAACAAGTAAAAATATACAAACTAAATTTAAGGTCCTAGTTAAAATTCTAGGTGTGGAACAAGGTGTGGTGGAATCATTAAATTATTAACTAAACTAATTATTTAAATTTCTTTTTTCGATGTCATGTATTTAATAGATTTTTTTCACTCAATTTAACATCAAAATTATTATCTTGGAATCAGATGTTCTTTATTTTCGTTTTAATTTATTTAATCAATTAGTTGGGTCATACAATAAATTACAAAAGCAATGAATTAAACGTACAAAATTAGTTGGCTGTAATCTATTGTCCCAGTTGCTTCTTACAATTAATGGCGTTTCTAGTGCAGGTACTTCTTCTATCATCAGGATGGACTAGAGAAAAATAATATTAAGTGTAAGGACGGAAAATAGAAGCACTTAATAAGGTAAGGTATTAAGCTATTTGAGAACATGTAGTTTATTGTTAGATATATATATTATATATTATATATATATTATATATATATATATATATATATATATATATATATATATATATATATATGTAATCGAAAGTAATACTGATAATGAAAACCGGTGAAATCGGTTTAAAGGGTGAACACATTTATAAACTTAAATGGCTTATCTGCGAAGGTACCGTAAATTAATTTCTCTCGAAATGAAAGTAGAAGGGGAAGAAAAGTAAAAAAGAAATAAACAAAACCAAGATATTAAAAATGAGTAAATAAAAACAAGATAATTAAAAATGAGTACAAAAAATCAGGATAAGATCATAAGTAATTAAGGCGAGATTACGATCACATAAACCTATATAGATTTATCTATGGCTTAGAAGTAAATAATAACGTGTTTTGTATCTTTAACAATAAACTTGTTCTTACTATATAAGGATATATTGTTTAGTAGAGTTGATACTAATGAAATGACAAAACCATTGTCATTTGGTTCTGGTTGAGGGTAACCAACGAGGTGGTTTGAATCGAGGTGAATTTGCTAACCTATATCTTGCTCATCAAGGTCGATCAAAAATAAATAATACATCGATAAAAAGAATTTATAGTTTAAAAAAACCTAGTTCCGACAAGGTAAAAAAAACTTCTTTGAAATAAAAATAATATAAAGATAATAATAATGATTAAAAATGGTAGGATAAAAAACAAGATTCCTTCGGCCTTTTGACCACATAGCGGCCACGGCGCTTCGCGCCTCCCTGTGACCGCTTTGCAGACGCATTATTGTTGTCCAATATCAGTTTATCATATTACTAGTTGATTTAAGTAGGATACTACCACGATTAAAGCGAATTTTCAAATGTATTAGCCAAAAAATTAGTTTTTTTTATCGATATATGACATTTGATAAAACCAAAACTAATGCTGACAACAAATTTGTATCTTCATACATGTTGACCATACTTAGAAGTATATTTTTACAGACATATATTACTATTAATAGTTTTTTCCAACTATTAGCAACCTTTCTATACAATTTTAACTATTGAATATATAAAAATGTTTGGCCTTTCTAAAAAGACAATCATAAGAAAAGTTTTTTTCGTTTTTAGCTTAACTTTTGCTCATCTCTTACTTCCTGTAATGCCCAAACATAAAAATTCAATTTTTGCAAAAAAATAGTTTTAGTTTTTTTTGGTAGTAGTTCGAAACTATTTGACATAGTCAATAGTTTGTCCTTTAGAAATGAACTCAGCTTTCCAACGATGCCAATATTATCTTTCAGGCTTGAACAGTATAAGAGCTATGAAAAATTTTACTATGGGAGGTCAAATAATTTTTAAATATATTAAAATTAACATTGTGGTAAAACGGTAGGAGATCAGAGTTTTATATGATAAGATATTTTTTGTTCTCCTTGAGGAGAACTATGATCTCCTTCTTTATATGAAACACCTGGTATACACAGGTTGTTTCACTAGAAAGTCACTCTATATTTTTCGCGAAACCTAAAAAAGATATCAAAATGCAGTCATCCGGGGTGGTTTTAAAATCGTTTTTGTGATGGTCTCTTGAGTCCTTTTAGGACAAGTTTTGGCCACACAAAGATTTATAGGCAAGGTGTGTTCCTAAGGAAAGATTTTTGTTTTATGGTAAAAAAATAACTAGAAAGCATCTGCATTCTAGGTATCTCATGTTTTGGTATTTTTTACAACAAAACCTGAAATTCTGGTCAAAGTTAAAAATCATAGGAATTTTTGAAAACTAGACACATGCCTCTATCGACTTTACTTCGGATGTTTTTTGAGTTTATCAAGAGCCATATGACTTATGGCTCTTATATCCAAAAGTCTTATGGATTTTTTGTCAGTTTTCAAGACCAATTTCAATCTAACGTCAGATTTGGATCGGATCTTCACCTACTTAATATTTGATGCCCTCTTTAGTATGCAAGCTTAAAAAAGGTATCCGGATTTTACTTTTTGAGCTATTCTCAAACAACCATTTTTTAATCCGGGTTTATTGTCTTAAGCTAACGTTGAAGTGTTGAAACATAACTCATAATTTCAAGATATGCTATTTTTTTTATAAAAACAAACTGGGCATCTTATGAAAAATGAATTTTTACTTAACTTTTCCCCTATCAATCTAAAGCAAATTAAAGTGATAGAGAGGAAAATTCAGAAAATTAGATTTTTTGTAATAACTCAGTGGAAGAATGCCTAATTTTGATGCATTATCACAATTATTCTTCTTTTTTAAAGCTTTAATAAATAAGAAAAACTTCCCTATACATAAATTTAAAAACAAAGAAGTTAGCCTAAAACAACCCCCTAATCGAGTTATAAGCACTTTTCCTGAAAAGTTTTTTTCCCCGAAAACTGTATCTCAATATTTTTGTTGGTTTCCGAGAAAAATCAATTGAAGCTATTGAGAAAACCTCAATAGCTTCAGCTTCAAATAATTTTTTTATTAAAAGTGACTATTTCAAGATGAAATGAGATTTGAAGAGACGCTAACAAACTAACACTTAACTCGATAATCGTGACCATGAATTTCCATTAGATACAAGAAATACTAAATATAACCAATAACCGTAGACTAGACAAACGATTGAGAAACATTAAACATGAGAAAATATTAAAACATAATTACAGAAATAGTAAGAAAAATAATCGACAGAAACTAATAACAGCAAAAATATATATAAATAATAATAGCATTATTTAATTATTTATAATAAATAATTATTATTAATTATTTATGCAAAAATAGCATAAGTAATACAAGGAATAAAATAGTTTTAGTGAAAAATTATTAAATATACTAGATGTATAAATAAAAATACAATAAAAAAAATTAAATTATTATTGATGTCTGTATTATATATGTTCATACTAGTCAATTCTTTACGAGACATAAATTTAGGGTTATGTGTATAGTTATAGGGAAATAGATTTAAATGGATTAATGAAAACGGGTAAACATTAGTATTTTTACTTAATAATAGATTTATATGGATTAATGAAACGGGTAAACATTAATATTTTTACTATAATAATAGATTTATATGGATTAATGAAACATGTAAACATTAGTAATTTTTACTATAATAATAGATTTATATGGATGAATGAAACATGTAACATTAGTATTTTTACTATAATAATAGATTTATATGGATTAATGAAAACGGGTAAACATTAGTTTTTACTATAACAATAGATTTATATGGATTATAGAAAACGGGTAAACATTAATATTTTTACTATAATAATAGATTTATATGGATGAATGAAAACATGTAAACATTAGTATTTTACTATAATAATAGATTATATGGATTAATGAAAACGGGTAAACATTAATATTTTTTACTATAATAATAGATTTATATGGATTAATGAAACATGTAAACATTAGTATTTTTACTATATTTAATCTATAGAGAAGGACGTATGTAAAAGAAAGGATTGATAAATAGATCTTACTTAAATACTGCTAAACTAAAATTACTGTACAAATTTTTAAGTAAAATGAGGTATTGAGGTTATGGTTACAGAGGGAGACAAATTTTAAAGGTTAATTTTTGTAGATAAGAATAGTTGAAAATTATTGCCTAAAGAGATAATAATTCTCTTATTATCTCTTATGATTAAGAGATAGTAAGAGTTTTCCTTTGCATGAACCTATCCCAACTAATCCTAAGCATAAAGGAGGCGTTAAGGAATCCTTCAGGATAAATCCATAAAAAGGCAGCAAGAGATCCTTACGGAGGTCTTACTTACGGAATTCTTAAAGACGCTAAGTCCTTGAGTTGGGTTTTAAGGGATCCTTTAAAAGATTCTTAAGTAGGCCTGAAGGTATAAGCCTTAAGGAGACTTTAAGAGATTATTAAGGAATCCTTAAGGATAAATACTTAATAATAGAGGCTTTAAAAATTTTTTAAGGGGGCTTAAGGAATCCTTAAGGATAAATACTTAATAATAAAGGCTTTAAGAGATCCTTAAGGAGGCTTTGAGAGATTCTTAAGGAATCCCTAAGGATAAATACTTATTAATAAAGGCTTAAAGGGTCTCTTTAATGTCTCTTATAGAGGGTACGAATTTTAAGCTAGTTTTAGGAACCTTTAAGAAATAGATAAGGTTATTGAATAATGAATTGAAAACTTTAAACTTAACAATTAAAGTCACTATAAAACTTTAATTTAATGTTTTATTTCCGTACCAAAATGCTTATTTAGGAAAACTTAGTCCAAGAGATTTAGTCCACGAACCGCTATATAATTTAAACAGCTATAAAAACTAACTTACAATAGAGAAAATTAAACATATTTTATTAGTTCATACAAAAGGAAGAGAGAGTTTTAATTGCTTATTTATTAATTGAAAATAATATGAATCAATAAATGATATAATTATTTTATTAAATTTATAATTTCTTAGGTGTTGATTTATAGTAGATTGAGCGAATTATTAATACAGAACAGTGTTGCATGTGTAAAAGTATATGATGAATTGATTATATTTATACATAATTCAGTACATAACTGCCTTCTATTAAAATGTTAAATATTTATTAATTGATTAAAAATATTTTTTTCAATATTTCTTAATTATTAAAAGGAAGTTAAATGAAAAACAAGTATCTTAGATCAAAATGGTTGATGGAATTGTAATTAGTGTATTTCCTGTGCGTTAGGTTGGCAGTACCGGTTAAAAGAATTTTTTGTGTTTCACGGTGGACTTGATATAGCTTGATGTTTTCTTTACTTGTGCAGTTCTTAGCTAGCTCCAGTCTGAGAGTAGCGGTAATGCTTCTCAAGGAACGTTTGAAAAAAAAACAGCGAGAGAGTTCGTTGACTCTGTAGAAGAAAAACAGACAAGGTTTCATTTTGCTTTACTTGATTCATCGTTAGTTTTCAGGGGAGGTTTTACAAGACACGGATTAATCGGTACTCATTAATTTCAACTCAAAGGCTTTGCTTTCAAATTCCAGACTTACTTGATCTTCGCTGTTTCTTTAATGATAAATGATGACAAACTGCCAACTGTTGTCGGCGAAAACAAAGAACCGATTTACTAAAAAAACAATAAGAAATAATTGATCAGTAGCTAATTTTTTACATCGTTAAACGTCCTCTTTAATAGGTTTACAATGCATTTGACATCCTTACATGCATTTACTTAGTGATCCTTTATTATATTCGGTTTAAGTACAAAACGGATAAGTACATACTTACAAAATAAGAATAGCAACAAAGTGGTTATTAGAATAAGCAAAGCCGTATAAACGTGCCATTAAATACTGGGGAAAGAAGAAGTAATAAGTTATTTTGACCTTAATTTTAAAGGAGATTATTAGAAAATAGTCAAAGCATTTTTATGACCATAATCGACGACAAATAACTAGCAAATTATGCATCCACATCAGCATATCTTAGATTTATACTTGTAAGTAAGCAGTAAAAAGAATTAACCAAATATCAATGGTATATCAGTCCAAGGCTAAAATTCATTAAAAATAATAGACATGATGATAGTCGCGCAACTAAGTAATAAAAATAGTAATTTAATTAAAATTTGCTCATGTAATTAAATAAAACTTTTTAAAACATTTTTGCCATTCAGGTAACCAGCATATATGAGTGTATCTCTACTATTGTTTTCAACACAGCAAATCTATACTATTAATTAATCTCTGCTATTATTTTCAACATAGCAAATGCAACGAAATTATTTTTTTTAGAAATGACAAAATGATTTTTAATTTCTTAAATGAACTTAATATTTTTAATTTTTCTAAACAATACCGTAGGTATAAAAGAAAATCATTGCGTTCACTTTAGAGATCCTCAACCAAAATTTCACCCAAATCATCAGTTTCCGATGTTTTAGGGCCCCCGAAGAGATTTCTACCTCTGTACATGACAGTATGTGAGAGTACCTTTGTTTCTGATATAAATACTTAGTCATAGCTTAAAATAATTTTATAAAAACATAGATCTCAAAGACTTTTTAACAGCGGGTGCGAAACAGCCTATTCAAAAAATAATTTTGTTTAACATTAATGGTAATAAAAATGTATTACGTATTATATATGATTATATATGATGTATTATGTATAATAAATTGTATAATTCATTATATATACTCGTAAAAAACTTTTCGCTCAAAATTTTTAAAAAATTATACATTGCAGTCAATATTACAACTCTACGACTTATTTATTAAATGCATAACTTTTAATATAAAATTTGTTTCGATGAAAAAAATATTAACTTAACTTCATATAAAAAACTATTTTTAATATTTTTTCAAATAAACATCAACAATAAGATACAATAAAACTCATATTCCGAAATAAAATAAAAAAAATTACAAAACTCTAAAATGATATGTTTCATTCATTACACTTCCTATAAAAAATAAAAATGAAAATAAAAATAAACAGAAAATTACATCCAATTCCGCTCTCACTCTTCGTCTCGCAATCTAGGACGATAATAATACCTCGACAACAAAATACAGGGGAAATGAAATGGAAAACATCTAATGGACATCCTGAAAATAAGACCTCAATCATTTCATACCAATCAGAGATAATCGAAGTGCAATTATATTTTGAAATAGACATTCACAATTATGATAGAAAATAAAAGTATAGAGTTTTGATTTTAACTTGATAAAATAAAATATTGTAGGGAAAACTTGTCCTTCAGTTCTATGGATAGTTAGGCATAGGAAAAGAAATGTAAAATGGCAGCACAACACTGATTACAATATATATTTAGCTTTAAGAATAAAGTTTAATTTCACTAACACTTTTTTAATCATCGGTAATTAATTAGGCCTTATTATAAACGTACCCCCTCCCCAACCTACTATGTCGTGGCTTCCAATAAACTATTTTTTTTAAAAAAATCCTAAAATCGTTCTGATATGATGGTTCGCGCTTAAAGTTTTAAAAATCAAGTCCCTCTATCGCGCCATTATTTCTAGATTTATAGAGTGCCCACTTTCCATTATGCCAGTTAAAGGATTTGTCAAAGCATTATGAATATCGGTAAGAGATAGTTCCAAACGATGAATCTCAGTACTCTTCAGACTAGTACGCATCTCCATCATCTTGCCGATTTATTTTTGTCAATGTTTATTTTTGTTCTTATTTTGCTTCATTCTAGACGTGTTTTATATTTTTACGTAATTCTTTTAAATTGTTGTACTTTTATTAAACTGATGAAGGCCAGATGCGGCAAAATATAAGATTATTTTTTATAATATACAATATTATAAAATAATATTTTATAATATAAAAAAAAAAGAAATTTTTCAATTTCTATACGTTGTATAGAAATTGAAAAAATAAATAACTCTGTACTACTTTATGATATTTTAATGGATATATAGGATGAATAATAACCTCGCAGTTGCATATTTAGCAGCTTTTTCTTTTATTAGCGGTCCTGTCACAGGCAAATTTTTGTCCTTTAACATTGTCACCCACTGTAAAATTGCGTCATCAATGTCTTCGTACTTGCATACTCGAGAACTTTGTTTAAATCGCCACTCGTTTTCGAATAACCTAAGTATAGACTCCAGATTTTTTAAAATTGTTGATATAGAACTAGGAGCGATTTTATACTTCAGAGACAAGTCTTTGTTTTTGACTCCATCGTCAGAATCTTTTAATAAATTGGTTTTTTGAGAAAGGTACAGCGATTTCCGTTTTGACATTTTAATAAACTTGATTTACAAACAAATAAAAAGTTTCACAAAGGAACTGGTCAGACCGAATACCAAATTAAAACTGAAAGATTTTTAGTTCTATGCTGTATTAATCCTAATTTCATCGAATTGTAAAGAAAGAGTTCGCAAAATTAGATAAGGCAGGGCGAGAATCAATATATAATTGTTCTTGGAAATTACAGAAAAACAGAAGTGCCGTTTTGGTCAATTCCCTGAAAGTTTGCGGGTCTTGTCTTTATCTTTATTTCTGGAAATTTTGTTTGTTATATAGAAATTTTTTTTGTTAAATAGAAACACTTTTAAACACAAAATTCAAGGGAACGTAAAAAAATTCGTTACATAGAGACTTTCGTTGTATAGAAGTTCGTTATATGGAGGTCCGACTGTATATATATATTTATTTATTTTAGTTATACTTTTTCATAATACTAATAAATTAACAGAACCAAAAGTAATTGATTTAGATCAGTGCTTTTATAGATAACTTTAAAAGGATTAGAATCAATTTAATTAAAATTTTAGTAAAATTAATTAAACTAATTAATCTTCATCTGTATAAATAAGTACTCGTGGGAAACGTCGCTTTCGGGTCCTTTCCTTACTCCTTTATGAGCTAGGTTTCAAAGATGTACATCCTGTCTTAAACAGGATTCAGAAAACTAAGGTATTATACTTTAAGTCTTAGAACCAATAATAAATTTTATGATTGGAACATACATAAAAGATGTAAAATTAGGTTGGTTTTCAAGAAATTTCATTTCAAATTTTACCTGAATAACCATTTATTAGGTCTAAAATTGTGCATTTTTAACATATACACATTTTTTTATAATATTTATTCGACCTAAATCAGCCTGAGCTGGTGGGCAGATAAGATTAAAATATTAAACTTAAAAATCTTTTTTATTATTAACTATAATTATTACTTTTAGCGAATTTCCTTTGGGAAAAAATTCGCTAATGGGATAGGCGTCATGGCGGAATTCGAACCTCGGACCACGACACAAATCCGTTTCAGAGGTCCCTAATGACGAAAAAAATTTTTCGCGAGACTTTACATATATATACAATATATATATATAATATATATATATATATATATATATATATATATATATAATATATATATATATATATATATATATATATAATATATATATATATATGTATTTCTAGACACTTTCTTGTAAACACTCTATCTTTCGAACGGATTAATATTTTTAACCAAACTTGGTGCAAAAATCAACCTTCGGGAGGACACGAACCCTATTGAAAACTAGGTTTTTGTGACGTCATTAACCCGGTTTGCTGAGTCAGCGAAATTTTCAAAAAATCAGCAAAATTCAGGGTTAATATTTTTTGCCGCAAAAATGGTCAATATTTATGTTTTTTGAGACGCTGAATCGAATGAAACCGGTCCGAAGTCGATACGACCACTCTAAGTGACCTAAAAATCGAAAAAACCATTGTAAATTACCGATAACCAAAATTTAGGTCGATAAAAAATAAATTTTGAGTAGGGTGTCGTTTTCTATGTAATTTTGGGCGCTGAATCGAATGAAACCGGTCCGAAGACGATACGACCACTTTAAGTTACCAAAAAGTCGAAAAAACCACAAAAAATATAGAAAACCAACATTACGGTCGTTGAAAATTAAATTTCGAGTAGGGTGTCGTTTTCAATGTTTTTTGGGCCTCTGAGTTGAATGGCAGTAGTCCGGAGTCAATACGACCACTCAAACTCAGGGTACCTGGGTTCACATCCTGGAAGGGTCGAAATTTTAATCGTTTTTTTTTTTTTTTTACTAAATATAAGTTTACAACTAGAAAATAATTCTGGCACGGTGGTCCGCATGTCGGGCGAATTTCCTTTGGATGCGAGCTCTCAAACCCAGAGTACCTGGGTTCAAATCCTAGTAGGGACAATAATTATTTATCGTTTTTTTTACCTAATATAAGTTTACAACTAAAAATAATTCTGGCGCGGTGGTCCGCATGTCGGGCGAATTTCCTTTGGATGCGTGTTTCCGTGCTTTTTACATTATATAAGTTTACAACTAGTAAATAAATAATTCCGGCGCGTGTCCGCTGTCGGGCGAATTCATTTAACAGTCCATAGTTTTTGTTTAAAATCCCCAAGGTCATAAGTATTTTGGAGATTGACCAAATCAGAGAAGCCGCTGCCAACCTCTCACTTAAAAAGAGAAAAAAAATATCCCTACCTCTATAACGCTGTAGGGAAAAAACCTTCTTCCCGGCAATCGTTCACTTTGTTTGTGGTTCTTCTTTTGATTACATCGATTTGAAACTACTTTCAATTTAATCTTTAAATGATATTTTAAAATAAAACTACCCAAAAAGAAATGTAAAAAAACATCGCCAAGAAAATACGGGTAAAATAACCTGATTTGTTTACATAGTTTTTTCCTCTCCCTTCTTGCAGGATTTTATTTCTTAAGAATCAGTGGTGTCTAAACTGACCTGTCAAGATTTTTAAACTAACGATAGACTGTAGAATGCGTGTTTCCGTGCTAAACAACCCATTTTCTTGCTTATGCAAGAACCATGCCATTGCGTGGTTCCGGTTCATGCTTTAGAACCTAAGCAGTTACTCAATTGTCAAGCACTGCTCGAACTCATTTTGTCTGTATTTTCCAAAGGAAATGCGCTAAAACCTTTAAAAGATCTGACTAAGCTTAAAGATAAGTAACTAAGCTTTAAACTAGGCAAATAATAGAGCGTACTTCAAATTTTAGAGGCATAGTTTTGTGCATCAACTGGATAGTTATAGCGCATTTTCCTTTGGAAAATACAGACAAAATGAGTTACGAGCAGTGCTTGACAATTGAGTAACTGCTTAGGTTCTAAAGCATGAACCGGAACCACGCAATGGGCATGGTTCTTGCATAAGCAAGAAATGGGTTGTTTAGCACGGAAACAGGCATTCTAAATGAAATTCGCCCAACAGCGGACCACCGCGCCGGAATTATTTATTTACTAGTTGTAAACTTATATAATGTAAAAAGCACGGAAACACGCATCCAAAGGAAATTCGCCCGACATGCGGACCACCGCGCTAGAATTTTTTTTATATATTTTCTTTATTAACTAAATTAAAAATTACATATTAGTTTTCTAATATATTTTCAGTTAATGCATTCCTTAAATTTAATTTAGTATTTTATTACCCTTTTTCTTTTATTATTAATATTTTATATCTTTTAATTTTTTTATAACTCGTATATATTTTTTTGATATCCTTTTATTTTAATTTTGAAGTTCCTTTTTTGTAGACAGATTAAATAATAAAAAAATTAATAACTCATAAGTCCTTCCAATAATTTTTATTTATTATTTCATAGTTATTTATTACAAAAAAAATGAACGACTTTTCTCAAATTTAATTTATTTATTATTTTTAATTTGAATATAACATATTATATTGTATAAAATTTGACTCATATTTTTATACATTCTGGATTCATCTTAATTTAAGTATTTTTATAGCGTTTACTTATTTCAATTTAGTGGTAAAATCTAAAGAATATTTTAATGGTCAACAATGTTTATTTCCTGTCGATACAAATAGTTCAGTTACGTCTTTAAATTATAAAAGGTTTGGACTTGGCTCAGTTAAATTTTAAAATTATAATAAGATGAGTGACTAATTATTGGAACAAACAACTCAATGGAGAATGGAAAGTCATTAGTTGTTTTGACGAAGATTTTGTGGTATAAACTCACTATGATGTTTAATAGAAAAAACACAAGGGAATTAAAAACAAGTAATATATTGTCAACCACAATAGTATAAAAAGTTATAACTGACCGGTTTCAACTTTACGTCATCATTAGAGCTGTTTACAGGCTCTGATGATGTAACGAGTACGCCTATGATAGTAAGTAAGCATTAAGTTCGTATATTAAACAAATTTGTAACTTAATTAAGACAATATACATAATAATTAAAATTAAATTTCATGTAAAAAAAGAAATAATTCTTGCTTAGGAAGACATATGATTTTCATAACAGACAGTATTATGTAAATAGCACAATAAATAAAGATTGAAAAAAATAGTAAATAAAAAGCTAAAGAATAGCAGAATGCAATGTTATGCCGGAATAGAAAGAAATTTCTAAATGAAAAATCAACATGCATGTACCGTTCGCTTTTATTGATAAATTGCCAAATAAATCAGACTAGTAAATAAAGAAATTAATTCGACCAAAGAAAAAAATTATGTTTATTTAATTACGAAACAATAATAAGTTACAGAAAATTATTGCAAGGCGAGGGTTGCTAGCCCCTTTCAAATCACATCAAACTTATTCTAATAGGACTATCTCAGATTAACACTATATAGTTGACGTATATTTATTTACATTAATACCTTTTTGTTTCTTATTAGACACTGTACTTTACAACAATTTTTAAGTGCAGTAAACATATTGAGCGAATACATATTGTTAGGTTACTTTACGTTATATGAGATCTCTATAGCATATTTAATAATGCCATTTAATCTCGTTTATGACAAAGCCTTCGTGTGAATGTTTGGATATAATTTAAACATATCTCAGATACCATATATATATATATATATATATATATTATATATATATATATATATATAATATATATATATATATATATAATATATATTATATATATATATATATATATATATATATAATATATATATATATTATGTATGTATGTATATGTATATTTTTTCTGAGAAGCATTTATTTTTTATTATAGAAAATTATAAAATGTATCTTTAAATTACCTATTATAGGATACTTATAACTAATACATTTATAAGAATATTATGATAAGTATCTATTGCGTATTTTGTGCCAGGTGTACACATCCCTGAAAAAACTTAGTAAGTTCTATGAGCGCTTCTTTATAAAGATGGTATTAAACATGAAGGTAAACTACTTTCTTACCAGCTGCAACTATTGTAACCCTCAGGTACTTAATAGCGTGCAAAGGTAAGAACCTGGTAGACCACGTGGTGTCATGTAGTACTAACAAGACAATAGAGAGAAAACACGTGGTTTTAACTTTTACCCATTTATACCATGATAAGTAGGAAAAGTTGTGTTTGCAAAAAATTCGAAACCGGGATGTCACTGGAATTATCTGTTTTAGGTGTTTTTTTTTTTATTTCCTGAATAGAAATAGAACAGAAACAGACAAAGTTGTCTGTCTGTATGTGTGCGTGTGTGTGTCTATTAACATCGTAGCTCCTAGTGTATTTATTCTATAGAGTTGAAACTTGTGTAGTTGTGTTGTCCGGAAAATAATTTATTTTATTGGCCCGCAATAAAGACTCTTGCAAAGACAATAATTTTCCTACATAGGTACGGTATAAATGAGAAAATAATAAAAATGCAATAATAACAATAATACCTGTTTAGAGCATTGCTGCCCATCAGGAATAACCCCTGCGGGAACCATCTCAGTGCAGGGGCAACCGTTTCGCTCAAAATGTAATCTAATGTTGGCAATAATTTACTTAAACAATAATTTTATACAATCTGAAAGCAAAACCGGGGGTGCGAACCACAGACCTCCTTGGAGACAAAGGTCAGTATAACTATCGACGCTTTAACCCCCTCAAGAAGCGGCATATAATATATCTACGGTATAAAAGAGAAGAAAAATGCAATAATCAATAATATTATTAAGAACCCTATCAATGCATTATCAGCAACATTAAAAATAAAATAAGGAGAAATAAAAAAAACCAAATCATTCATAAAAATAAAAAATAGGATTTGCCACTGGTGGTAACCTTGATGCAAAAAACACAAATGAAACGATCCTTTACATTTTACAATTTGAGCTCACAAGTGCAAACATTGAAAATAAAATAAAGAGAAAACCCCAAGATAATTTATAAAAATGAAAAAGAGGATTGCCGTCCTGTGAGAATCTTCAGGCACTAAACAATAATAAAACAACGATAACGCACAATATTTTAAAATTTAAAGTCACAAGTTTTTAATTTAACGAGGGTGCATCTAAAATGTTCTACCAGATATATATATATATAAATTATATATTATATATATATATATAATATATATATATATATATATATATTATATATATATATATATTATATGTGTGTGTGTGTGTGTGTGTGTGTGTGTGTGTGTGTGTATGTGTTATTATCATTATATTTATTGTTAATTATTTAGTTATTCATAAAACTTTGGTTTCAAATTTATAAACCGCGTTAGTACATGATTAAAGGAAAATGCAATAACAGAAAAAAGAAATGGTTTAATAAATAAAATAATTAAAGTAATTAAAGAAACTGTAATTATTAATTAAAACTAACCAATTAGTAACGCTTCAGGAAGACAAAAGTTACAAGCTCGTTTTCCCTTTGAAAATTCGCTACAACATTAAATCCTAAAAACCTTCGAGCTGTTTCCTCAGCCCCTTCTCCTATATTATTTTTTCTAAAACTTTTTTCTAAAACCTTTATTTGCATAATTTATTATTACAATAAAAAAATATCTATTTCCTCCATTGAAATAGTCGGTTTAGGGACATAAAATTAAATAATGGAATATGATTAAACTGAATCTTAATATTAATGATACAATGAAATTTTGATGTCACACTAACTTGTTGTAGTATTCAACATAGAGATATATAGTAAAGGGGGCATAGCCTATTCATTACATTGAGAGACCTGAAACATCTTTTTGGGGCTCTCAGGGGCTCTGTAACCTTATTGAAACCTCCTCCAAGAGTAAGTTAAGGATACAATAAATCAATTGATTTTGGCTTCCCGCACATTTTTTGTATTTTGATTTGTTTTTTAACTCTCTGATGCATAAGTTACTAAAAATTTGTTGCGATTATTTTATTGTATTTATAAGCGAGGTGGTCAAAAGTTACTTTTCGATGTTCAAAATTTAACCTATAGGGCCTCTCTATTAATATATCTAGAGAGGCCTATATATCTATAGAGTAATATTCTATATATATAATACATATATGTATTATATATAATTATATATATATATATATATATATATTATATATATTTATATATATATATATATATATATATATATAGAATTAATTGACATTAAAAAAATTAAAAGTAAGTCAAGTAAGTAAATTAACCGTTAAAACAATTAACAAGCATAACATTTCATTTTTTTATAATTAAAATACTGAACTAAGAATTATTACGACATATTTTATTATCTCATTTAAATACATTTTTCCCAAACTCACAATTAGTGTTAAAACCAGATAAAGGCTTTCTTTTTCTACAAACGAGCAGATAACAGAGTGTTTTAGCAGTTAATTGTGTATAAGAGTTATACAGGCAAGTTAGTTTTAAAAACTATTCCATAATCTTAGAGTAGCTTTTATGAGGCAATCGACAAAAAATGTTTAAAGCATTATTTCTCCTGAAAGAAAACACGCTAAAAGGTGTTGTAAAAAAAGTGAAATACGCAACCTTGGAAAATTATAAATAATATAAGAAAGAAAAATATAATATATAACAATGGTATGTCATATGCAAGAGAGCTGAGAAACAAATGTCTTTATATTTTTAGACCAAGGGTCCATTAAATTAAACAAAATTAAAATGTTTAATATGTAATGTAATAAGTCTTACACAAACCCAAGTAGCACATTTAAATGCGGTCTTTGATTATTTAATCATATAAATACAGTCTATGAATATCGTCTTTAATCATATAAATACCGCATATGAATATCGTCCTTAATAATATAAATACCGTCAATGAATATCGTCCTTAGTAATATAAAATACGGTCTATGAATATCGTCCTTAATAATATTAATACCGTCTATGAATACTGTCCCTGATAATATAAATACCGTCAATGAATATCGTCCTTAATAATATAAAATACGGTCTATGAATATCGTCCTTAATAATATTAATACCGTCAATGAATATCGTCCTTAATAATATAAATACCGACTATAAATATCGTCTTTAATCCCTGAATGTAAGCTAGTAACAACCAGGATGTCTTGAAAACCCCTTCTACTATTTTTCCTTAAAGATATAAAAATAAAAAATTGTGATTAGATATATTTACCAAAATATATTAACCTTACATGAACCCCTAATAATGACCCCCTAAACATGTTAAAAAATCACAAATATTCAAGAAGCGTTAAGATCTGAATGAAATTGTTTACGCATGTAAAAAAGGCGAACTTTAGGACAGAAGAGGTTAACGTAATAAAAATGTTCACCTTCTGACCAGATGAAAACCTACAGCTTCCTTAGCGCAAAGCGCCGAGCGACCTAGAGGTGGAAGGCCTCTGGTTTCAAGTACAATAATTACGGGGTTTATAAATTAAGGAACAATATGATAATAAATGACCTTGAGAACAATACTATTTTTAGTTATGACCAGGACCATTCTACTTAACAATGAAATGAAAATAAAATTATCTACAATTATTGCGAAGAAAGTAATATAGATCCGTTGTAGAGGAGTGGTTTCCCTACTACTTTGGCATTAATAAACCAATGAGAAATAAGCTGTAGTTTCCCACCTAGTCGGAGGGTGAACAGTTTAGAGTCCGTTCACCCCTTCTGTCTTAGACGTTCGCCTTTCTCTCACAGGCGAATCCTTTTTGCCTTTTCGTACTGGGAAAAGTCCTAAAATTGATTGACACGTTTCTCATCTCCACACAAGCCTACTGCAAAATTAGGTATTAGGTAAAATTTAGACATAAAATCCTATTTAATATAGTAATAAGTAAAAGTAAAATGTCAAGAGAATTTCTAAAGCATCCAACCAATAAGTGTTGTAGCGCCACTTGACAGCAAGGACCTGTTTTAACCTTGCTGAAAGGATCCTTTAACCCTCCATGCCCAGTCTCAAGTCCGTGGGTCAAAGCTTAGCGTTTATCACCGTCTGCAGCTTATTTATTTTTCAGCCTTTGTTTGCATAGCCCTTAACTTCTTTCTTTTCAAGTACTAACTGGTAACTGATCGAGGTATATTGTCCAATTCTACACTAAACAAGTAAAGATATATATTTATATATATATATATATATATATATAATATATATATATATATATATATATATATATATGTGTGTGTGTGTGTGTGTGTGTGTGTTATCTATTTAGTTAGTTCTAAATGATATCGAGCAATTTATTTTTGAAATTTATAACATATTAAAATATAAAAATAAGATAAAAATATTAAAACGAAAATTTAAAACTTGTAAATAGAAACGAAATTAAAACAAACTAAAATAATTAAAAATAAAAATATAATAATCATAGTACAAACATTTTTTATATTATTTCATTATCTTTTCAAGTGATTAATCTTTTTGGCTATTACACTTTGTCAATCAATTAAAATCGTATTTTAATAGAGATTGTTAAACTGTCTTAAAGATAATCTTCATGCATTTGAAATTATTGTTCTACCGGTTTATCTGTTGTAATATAGGCAAGTTATTATCTATATACCTCGAGGGCTTCTACTGATAACAAACCAGCACATATTGTTTAGCATTTGGTTAGGAATTGTAAAGTATTTTGTAATCGCGTAATAATGTACAATTTATAACAAAATTTCAGTCATCTAATGTAAAATATATGAATTCAAAATTTAGGAACTTACGTCACTCAAAAATTAGTTTAATAAATATTTAGAGGTTGTTTATACTTTAGTTTTATAAGTAAGGAAATAATAAATAGGTAGTATAGAAAAGCAGGTGAAGTGGTTTATGTAACGCTTTCTTAAGCCACTGCTCCACTCTGACTGGCTCCGCCACTGACTCCTGCACAACTCTGACCTTACCGACCGACTTAACCTGGTCTTCCACTTCGTCAAACTCAACCGCAAAAATATAACTCATTTTTTATCTTTACTTTTCGACTTTTACTAGTCAGACGAGTTTCATGATTTCACCTCTCCGTGGATCAGTTATTACGACAACATTTTTATATAAATAATGAAAATAGGTCACAATTAAATTTGAATATTTTTTAAAGATTTTAGTGTTAGAAATATATACAATTTTTCAGTATTATTTCAGTAGCTAGATATGTGTCAGTAAAACATATATAAATCTATAGGTAGAAGAATAATTGACAAAATTAATGCTATACGTGAAAAATAAACGGCGAAAAAATTAAAGAAATAGTCAAGATCAAAAATACCTCATAAATAATAATAAAATTCTGTCTTAGTCCAGCGGAACATGTATTATCCATTTTCCATAAAAAAGGAAATAGCCATGATGGTTTCCGAGCGTGTAATCTTGAGTAAAATAACTTTATAACTTTGTGTCTGTATAGGAAACTTATTTCCTGAGCGGGGTAATTAAAGGTACCAACTAGTCAAAGCTAAACCCTTATACAAGTCAATCAAGGTTTTTCAGAATTCAAAATATTATTATTATGTTAAGCAGTAATTAAGTATGATGTACTAAACATAAGGGTGCAGGTATAAGGGTCTAATTTTCAGCGAATTTTCTTTAACAAAATTCGGTAATGAATTGGCTCGCATAACAGATCGGAATTCCAGAAGTGTTAGACCGTTTGGAGGCCGTTTCAGAAGCCACTGGCCAGAAAAAAGTAGGTTTTTAGATAAACAAGCAACTTTATGAAAGCTTTACGTCTAGATAAATAAGCTACATTATTAAAGCTATATGACAACATACACAAGTTAAGTCTTAGTTAAGTGTAAGTTACAATGCAACGGTTGTGTTAAGTTTAACTAAGTGTCATACCTCGTTTAATTAATTAATTCTTACCTCAAAATAATCGTAACTTACACTTAATGTTGACTTTATGTTCTATAAAGAGAACCATTATTTATAAAATAAGTAAAGTAACTAATTAAGTACTTATAACGTAAAGTGTATATAAAGCGTATATAAAGTGTATATAAAATAATTAACACTTTATACACATAAATCAGTACAATTTGCGCAAAATGTTTTTATACACGGTTTTTTGGTCGGCTTCTAATAAAAATTGTAACTTTGCAAGTTATTTTAAAATGATTTTACAAGAAACAAGAATGCTATTATGCACTTAATATTTTAAAAAATTGGTCAGCAGGTCAAAACGTGCTTGCATTTTGATTTTACCGTCAGTGCATTTATCAGCATAAATGACACTGGAGGCAGCTGCCACGGATTGGCTCGGGACCAATTGCAAACACACTAAACAGGTACATAAGAGTGCCATTGAAATCTGCTTATGAATATAGTACAGTATAAAGAGTAGATAGGTTCAAACGAAGCAGAAGAAAACAAAATCGCAGAGAAAGACGGTACAAGGTTATATTAGAATATATTTAAATTTCAGTTGAAATAAATAAATTAAAAAAATATGCAAAGAAAATCTAGTGAGGTTCGTGACATTTACATAGGAAAGGTAAATATTTAAATATTACTAGTCTGAAAGAGATTATCATTTGTATATCATTGAACGAACGTAAGTGAGTAGATTGGGACGGCGCGGTTGTTTGTTGTATGTTTGTATGTTTTATGTTTGTGTGTTGTTTGTGTACGTGTCGCGAAACTGCTGTAAAAATTGACCGATTTTGATAAAATTTGTATACAGGTAAAACTATTATGTGTCAGAGCTGTATAGTTTTGGTAATATTCCGAAAATATTTTCAAAATGGCAGCCAAAATGGCGGACCGGATAAAAAAAAATTTTGAGCGAAAAAATCGTGTTGTATATCGTTTTTGAAAGCTCTTAAAGAGTAGAAAAAAGAAAATATATGTTTCATGGTCAAAATTTAAAATTTTTTGAATAATTTAAAAATGGCGGCTAAAATAATGAACCCAAAAATTTAAATTGAAGAATAACTCGAGTAATATATCGTTGTAAAGCTTTGATTAGTAGAACAAAAAATGTATATAAATTCCGAAAAATTCCACATGGCGGCCATAATTTAATATAATAATTAGTTTTTACTAATTTTATAAGAATTTACAAGATAAAGATCTATTGTAATATACTTTAGATACTTTTATACAAGTAAAATTAACTATATGTCAGAGCTGTATTGTTTTTGGTAATATTCCGAAATATATATTCAAAATGGCGGCCGATATGGCGGACCGGATAAACATTTTTGAGCAAAAAATCGTGTTTGTACATCGTTTAAAAGCTCTTAAAGAGTAGAAAAACAATAATTTTTCATGGTCAACATTTCAAATTTTTTTATTAATTTAAAAATGCGGCTAAAATAAGAAACTCAAAAAAATAAAATTTAAAGCGAGCCTTCTTTTCCATTTATTATTATTAATATACGCGAGCCTTTTTTAATATGATTATATTAATATAAGCAATCTAGCGAGCGAAGCGAGCCTATTTTTAACGTTGTATTATAACAAATATAAGCAATCTAGCGAGCGAAGCGACCTTTTTACTATGCATTAATATTAAATATAAGCAATCTAGCGAGCGAAGCGAGCCTTTTTACTATGCATTAATATTAAAATTATGCAATCTA
This sequence comes from Microvelia longipes, assembly GCA_018340805.1. Lineage (NCBI taxonomy): Eukaryota > Metazoa > Arthropoda > Insecta > Hemiptera > Veliidae > Microvelia > Microvelia longipes. Next base: position 39,542,738 of record JACMZG010001863.1, read on the forward strand.
GCGAGCGAAGCGAGCCTTTTTTACTATGCATTAATATTAATATAAGCAATCTAGCGAGCAAAGCGAGCCTTTTTTAAATATATATTTATTATAAATATAAGCAAACTAGCGAGCGAAGCGAGCCTATTTTTAACGTAGTTATTATAAATATAAGCAATCTAGCGAGCGAAGCGAGCCTTTTTTAACGTTGTATTATACAAATATAAGCAATCTAGCGAGCGAAGCGAGCCTTTTTTACTATGCATTTTATATTAAAATATAAGCAATCTAGCGAGCAAGCGAGCCTATTTTTAACGTTAATATTATAAGTATAAGCAAATCTAGCGAGCGAAGCGAGCCTTTTTTACTATGCATTAATATTTAATATAAACAATCTAGCGAGCAAAGCGAGCTTCTTTACTAGTATTATTATAATATACGCAATATAGCGAGCAAGCGAGCCTCTTTACTGCATTAATATAAATTACGTAATCTAGCGAGCGAAGCAGCCTTATTTACATTATATTTTTATTAAATATATAGCAATCTAGCGAGCGAAGCGAGCCTATTTTTAACGTTGTATTATTATAATCTCGCAATCTAGCGAGCCTTCTTTACCATTTATTATTAAAAATATAAGCAATTAGCGAGCGAAGCGAGCCTATTTTTAACGTTTATATTATTAAATATAGCAATCTAGCGAGCGAAGCGAGCCTTTTTACTATGCATTAATATTTAATATTAGCAATCTGCGAGCAAAGCGAGCCTTCTTTACTATGTATTATTATAAATATACGCAATCTAGCGAGCGAAGCGAGCCTCTTTTACTTGCATCAATATAAATTACGCAATCTAGCGAGCGAAGCGAGCCTTTTTTACAATATAATTTTATATAAATATAGCAATCTAGCGAGCGAAGCGAGCCTTCTATTTACATGCAGGAATATAAATCTACGCAATCTAGCGAGCGAAGCGAGCCTTCTATTTACCATTTATTATAAATATATGCAATCAAGCGAGCGAAGCGACCTTTTTTACTATGCATTAATATAAATTACGCAATCTAGCGAGCGAAGCGAGCCTTTATTACAATATATTTTTATAAATATAAGCAATCTAGCGAGCGAAGCGAGCCTTTTTACAATATTTTATTATAAATATAAGCAATCTAGCGAGCGAAGCGAGCCTTTTTTTTCTTGTATTTATAAATATAAGCAATCTAGCGAGCGAAGCGAGCCTTTTTTATCTCTGTATTATATAAATATAGCAATCTAGCGAGCGTAGCGAGCCTTTTTTACTATGTAAATGTTAAAGATACCTAAACTAGCAAGCGATGCGAGCCTTTTTGGTTTATACTTTAAATAGTATAGATCCGAAGGTTTTGATAAACTCATTTCGCTTGTTTTAAATTAATATTTTTATGTATTCTTTGCCGTGAGTTCTTGATGAACGCATTACTAGTTTAGTTAGATTATCATTCATATTAAATAAATAATAATTTGAAATGGTATGAATTACAATGGCTTTCATTAATTCAAGTTGCATGCAATTAAAGTTTAATTGCATATTTTTTATTAAAAAAAGGAAAGAATTTGTAAATTGCATGAATAATTATACAACCCAAATATTTACAATGGTAAATATTTATAGTTGTAACATATTTGCAAAGTGACAGAACAATTTTATCAGCGGCGAGGACAGAAAGCCACGAGTTTGCATCCCAAAAGGGAAGGCAATTTTTTTGGTTTATGGATAGTTCACCAAGTCTAGATAACTTGTTTTAAGCCTGCCTTAGCCTAACATCCTAAACATTTCGGAAAAAACGACTAACTTTGACGTTTAATTGAGTTCGAAGATCTAAATTTGTCCAATGTTTACTAATTTAATCAAAATTGCAATGTAAGCATAATGAAAAAGAGATTAGGTAGTTACGTATTATTTTTTAAATCTTATAAACAAGGATAATGGGTAAAGTAGCCCTTGCAGAGAATAACCAATGTCATGCGCAGAACTCAAAACAAGAACTGAACTTTTCTATTACCTAGTAAAACATTTTTAAAGAATCAAGGTCATTTAAACCTTAGCATTCAAGGAAAAAATTATAAAGAGATGAAGATTCCTTTAGTTTATCAAGTTCTGTTAAATTCTTTCTACGTTTATAAAGTTCGCACTTAACTAATAATACAAAGTAGACTTCTTGTAATGATTGTAACCATCAATAGCCTTTATCCTTATATTTGTACAAGAACAAATCACTTAAATCTCATAAAATAATTCAAGAGATTATTATTAATAAAATAATAATAAATAATGGACATTTGTATGAAACTGTTTATTTACTTACTATTAAACATCAGACTGAGGTGTATTGTGAGTATATTTTAATTATATTTTTCGCGATTTGCAATAAGTTAATATGCTGAAACCAAATAACCTTTTTTAGATGATAAATAATTGAATTAGTTTTTAACTAAAGAAAGTAAATAACTCAAAATTTCGTAATTTTTAACGAATAAATTAGTTTTCATTAAAAGAAAAAGCTTTTTAATGAAAAATCATTTTCAAATCAGGTTAGCCACAATTGAAATAAATAATTTAGAAAACTTATTACTTTTAAATAATATATAATCTAATAATTGCGTTTTTACAATATTAATGTACGTTTTAAAGGTTTTAAGATACTAAATTTTAGTCAATGAATAGTACTAATCTTATAAAAATTATTAGACACTAAATTAATGTTTTTGACAAAAAACTCAATTTAGGGGCATTTAAAAAATACAAGCATGAAATAGATAAATCCAATATTGTTTCCGTTTCAGGTCCTTAGGGAGCGCCTTAGTTATGAAGGGGGGGGGGGGTATATTATTAGAATTACATAAAGTATACAAAAAAAACTGGGAGCAAAAATGAGCTCCGAACCTACGCCCTAACTTTTAGTACTTAAATTAAAAAATGATACATACATTCACTGTTTTGGAGGTGTACCTCATTCATACCAAACTTCAAAATAAATGGTTATATATGGCTAATTTTTGTTGTATTCAATGTTAAAATCAAATCAGGAATGCGGAGTTTTGTGAAATCAAAACTGTCAATCAAGTTATTTACTATTACTTATACTTATTAAATTTACATTAAACACCTAATTCACGTTAGTTTCTTTAATTTGGCAAAATTAACAAAAAAACGTAAACAAGTCATTAATTAAATTTTAAACATACTTAAGTTGAAGTTACTTTTTATACGTGGTAGGTAAGTTAGGTTAAGTTTTTTATTCAAGTACTGCGCAGATCTAAAGCCAAAAAACAAAAACTCCCTCTACATTCATTCCATTGAAGATTCAATTAAATCTTTAATATACATACTGTTATGGAGAAAAATGTGTGATGAAAATAAAATAATTAACTTACTTTTAACGAACTGAAATTCTGCAGCAGTGCGTGATGCTTTCGGTAACAGACCCAGATCGTAACTGCGCAAAAAACAAAATGGCGTCGGCATCAAAAATTGTGAAAAAAAATTTACAACGGTGTATTTTTTATTAATTTTATAAACTTATTATTTTTTATTAGTTCAAATTAAAATATTTTAATTTTTATTTGCTGTAAGGGTTATTGTAATGATAAATTTTTGTAGCGCATAAATATATTATTTTAATTTGACTATTGTTTCTTTATATTTTTCCTTTTTATAAAAATAGACACGTGTTAATTAAATTAAGGTTGCTAGTGAATTTATTAACAATATTTAAAACAAGTCAAGCCTGTTAAGTGCGTACCTCTAATTGTAACCTATTCATAACCTTTAATAATTCCAGTACGAGAGCATAAATATCTTGTTCCTATTACCAATTAATAATTTATTTATAAAAAAAATATAATTTTATACAACGGTTTTTTTAAGTGTACATATTTTTAGGTTTAATTTGGTTAATCTAAACAGAGTAACAATATAACCTGTCTTAACCTATAACCCAAAAATCGTACAAATGTCTTATAACCTTCTTATAACCGATTAAAAATTTGCCCAAAGAGTTTTCCGGGAGAAACTCGAGGTGAACAATATTAAAAACTAACTCATAGTGTGTTAAGAGGCATAACATTGTTTTATGCATCAAGGCAGTACAAAACCTGGACAAGTCCAGGTTAGGAACATCCAATAGGTACCAACCCAATATAAATACTTTTGCATATTGAACTATTACTGATAAATTTTTGCTTGAATTTTAAAATATGGATTATTCATACTATAACAAAGAGTCTTAACATTTTCGGCACAATTTCTTAGAAATTTTAGCTAAATAAGGATTCTTAGAAATTTTAGCTAAATAAGGACTATCTAAATAATAAGGATCAATGTTTAAGTAAAATTATAAAATTAAACGTTGAATTAAAAACGAATACCATAAAAACCTATTTATTCTTAAAATAATGTCAGAAATCGTTAACCTTAAATAAAATACAGTAAGAAATATAGATAATTATTAAAATTCACATATTCCTACGGACGTTAAAATTGATTCCATTGTTTGAAAAATACGCGGTTCTTTTCCACTCACAAGAACCTCACGCTACGGGAAATCTTTCAATTTTCAATACAATAATAGATGTCGCTTTTTGTCATTTAGAACAAAAACATATCGTGGCAGAGTGGTTGATTACATCACACCAGACGCCAATCTAACACGATTCCCACAACTTAAAACTTCTCAAAAATTGTTTCGTTCTCAATGTATTAGTTTGTTAATGAATATTTTAATTAATTTTTACTTATGCTTCTTATATAATTATTTGAATTTAGTGTTTTTCATTTTCATAAATTATCATATTTTATTTCACTTAGTCCAAGGTCATTAATTTTTTTTTTAATTAGTAAAAATATTAATTTATGACCTAATTTAAAATAAAATTAGATAACTTAGACAATTGGATATTGATGTTTAATCTAATGGATGTTACAAGAAAAATTATTTATAACATATAAGTGCAGCTATAATTTATGAATAATATTTTCAGGCAATTTATAACTCGTGTTACGAACATAGCTTTTATAAGCAAATCAAGTAGGTAATATATGTAAATACCTTTATGTAAATCACCTGAATTATACGATAAATAAAAAAAATACGTGACTTTGGCCCTTAGCCACTATACGTCCTTGGCGCATCGGCTGTTTTGCGGCGTCGGCCCCTCAGGCCGCTAAAGGGGCACATTGATATTGTTTTGTATTATTTTTTTTTATTATTATTTGTTGTTACATGGCATTTGCCATTTATTTAGTAATTTTCTTCGCATTGCTATGGTCTCTTCGAGTCCACATATTTTAGAATTTATATTTTTCACTTTCTAGCACTGCTGAACTTAATTGTGTGATATCTATTAATGACCTCTACGGATATCGCTAGAAGTCATTAACTATACGTATACACCCAATATAATAATATATATATATATATATATATATATATAATATATATATATATATATATAATTATATATATTATATATATATATATATATTCAAAAAAACGTAATATCAAGGTTTAATTATAGTCGCAAAAAAATTATGTTTAGTAGCCTGAATGAATAAAACCGGTCCAAAGTCAATACGAACACTCTAGGTGACCAATAAGTTGAAAAAACCATGCTAAATTACCGTAAAACCTTAAATACGGCTGCTAGTAAACAACGAATTTTAAGTGGGAAGTCGTTTTCCATCTTAGGACCTGTTAGTTGGTCCGTAGTCGATAAGAGAACTTAAAGGGTTTGAATCCTACAGTAAGGACGATTAGTTTATTTACATCATACAAATTTATAATCACAAAATAATCCTGGAGCGTAGGTCTGCAGACCGGGCGAGATTACTGTGTGTTTTCCGTGCTTTACAATCCATTTTTTTGCTTAAGGTTCCGGTTTATACCTTACAAAGTGACCAGTTATTCAATTATCAATGCGCTCAAACAATGATAAGCACTAACTGATCTGTAAACTAGTGTGAATTATAGTGTGCAGTTCTAATTTAGAGGCACTGCTTTGTATAACCAAACGGATACTTATGTGCATTTCTTTAAAAAAAATTGAGAAACTTCAAATGATTAAGCATAAACCGGAACATTCAGCAAGAAATGGATAGTTCAGCACGGAAACACGTATTCCATAGGAAATTCACCTGGCATGCGTACTATCGCGCCAGAAGTTTATTTATTTTTGCTTTAGAAGCGTTAGAAGTTAGTTATATTTTTTTCATCTATTAAAATAACCACTAATGTAAGACACTATGTTAAATTTTCAATAAAACCTACTGATCACTTCCTCTCATTGGACTTGGAATTTGGTACCAAGTTTCATACTGTTAATTAAAGTTTAGCCTCTACCACAAGAAATGTTCGCACACATCTACACTTTCATTTTCATCTATTCTATTCATACCTACAGACATACAAAGACTGTTTATCCATTTTTAGAATCTAAAAATATTTATAATAGCTGCTGAAACGTGGATGTATGAAAAAAGTGGGCGTCACGTTATCTTAAAACAATGCTTTTTCCTTTATTATATAAATTAGGAAGCAAAACCTAACGGTAAATATTTATACAGGCTACATACCTTTATTTTAACAACAAACTTAATGACATAAAAGAATAAAATGTTTGAGCCATATTTAGTTATAACATGTCTGGCGGCCATATTTGGATCTACTAACAAGACGATAACACTGTCTTGCGTAGCAATTTAAAGTACTTTAAAAGGATAAATCAATTAATGATTGAATGCAGGTACAAATTTCTTTAAAATTTTGAAACTTAAATTTTTAATTAACATCATTACAATTAGGTTAATTAAACTCATTATAATTACACGTTTTATTTATTTATTCTTTAACACTTAATATTTTTTTACATAAAATAAGGAAAATCAATTTTTTTCTTTATCCGTTATTGGTACTAGTATGACTTAAGGGGGGGGGTGTAGAAATACCGTTTCGTTAATTTTTATTAGAAAATGACGCTTATGTTTTTTAACTTTTACTTGTATTCGTTGTAAAAATATTATGTTCGACTAAGACTTTTATAATACAATAATATTTTTAAGTATTTTAAATCCTGATTTTAATAATTTCAAATTCAGCATTGCATTAGTTCCAGGGAGATCCTTATAATTTGAAAAGAGAAATTTAAAGTAGCAATGGAATAAGAGAAATTGATTTGGTTCCGGTCTAAACGCAAGCTGTAGATTTGTTCCATATCTTTCTATACTAAAGCTTTCTTTATTTAAATCCCTTGAATTAACTTATTAAACTGGTATAATAAACGATTTCCGTCATCCCGACATGATCATAAGCTTCAGATGAAAATTCTCTAATAAAGCATAAATACAAAAAAAATATATTTACAGTGTAGCCGAAAAGTTTGATTTTATAATGTTATAATTTTCCTAAAAATTGTATATTCTGTTTTTACTGTAATTTTTGTTTTTTATAGTATATTCTGTTTATTGGTTTTTTTATTTGAAATAAAAAGTATTTGTATATTTTCGATATTATACACTAGCATGTCAGAGAAGAAAATCAAATTGTTGGTTAAAAAAATATAAATAACTAAAAGGGGTGTGATGTCGTTCCGTCGCAAATCATTCCGTCGACAATCACTCCGTCGACAATCGACGGAAAAATTTGTCGACGGAACGAAACGAGTTGTTGCGTCGACAAATCACTCCGTCGACAATAACTTGTCGATGCAATGATTTGTCGACGGTGATTTGTCGACGGAATGATTTGTCGACGCAACAACTCGTTTCGTTCCGTCGACAAATCATCCATCGACAAATCATTCCGTCGACAAATCACTCCGTCGACAAGTTATTTGTCGATGCAATGATTTGTCGACGGAGTGATTTGTCGACGGAATGATTTGTCGACGCAACAACTCGTTTCGTTCCGTCGACAAATCATTCATCGACAATCATTTCGTCGACAAATCACTCCGTCGACAAGTTATTTGTCGATGCAATGATTTGTCGACGGAGTGATTTGTCGACGAATGATTTGTCGACGCAACAACTCGTTTCGTTCCGTCGACAATCTGTAGACCTTCAGTGTTTAGATGTATTGTTAATTGCATACCTTTGAAATGTAAGGCAAGGAGAAGAAGTGAACAAAGCAGAGTAGAGATTTATTTGCTCCCCCTTATTAATATATAAAACGGGCCTTCGGCCCGTAGCTGCTGCGCGGTCTCGGCGCTTCGCGCCTCTTCCAGCCCGGAGGCCTCCTAGTGGCCGGTGGCCTCCTAGTGGCGACGTTCATTATCGTTTCTTGTTACATGGCATTTTGCCACGTATTTAGCGAATTTTCACAGCCTCGTTTCACAGGCCCGCTTCGCGGGCCTGAGAGGCTTCTCGCAAATTTGATTTTGCGAGAAAGCCATTCGCAAAATGGCTTTTCGAATTTGATTTAGATTTTTCCTCCATTTTTTGTCCTGTCTCTCTGGGACAGTAGGCTTACTAGGATGGAGCAAGAGGTAGAGGCTCCTCTAATATACTACATCCCACCCTCTAACACTACTGAACCCAACAGATATCGTACGAGTCTTTGACCTAGACGCATACATAATATACAAATTATATATATATATATATATATATATATATATATATATATATATATATATTATGTATACCGTTTGCGCCATTTGTGATGGTTCGATTGAGCTGAAATTGGTCTTAATCGATTCAGCTAGCCGTCTACCTAAATACGAAATACCTTGTTTTAAAGCCATTTTCAAGTTTTAAAAAAAATTTTTTTTCATGACGTCATAATGTTTTTATGAACAATAGGCTCGTAACCTCCACAACATCTCGCAATTTGCAAGTTTCGTTTCAATTTGAGAACGCCTTCAAGAGTTATTGTTCGCCATCGAAAGGGTAGAAACTTACATACATTTTATAATTATATATATATATATATATATATATATATATATATATATATATATATATATATTATATATATATATATATATATATATATATTATATATGTATATATATATTATATATATATATATATATATATATATAATATACACTAATACAGAATTACGATAGAAAACACTAAGAAAATACTTACATAAAATTAGTAACGTTTCGAACTATGTTCTTCGTCTGACAGAGAGGACTGGAAGGTAGAGGGGAAGGAATTAAAGGAAAGGAGTGTGCACGGTGTGCAGGTAGAGTGGGTAATACAAGGAGGGGTGGTAGATAGAACGGTATATACATAAACGTTTACAGTGCCAAAACGCTCGAAGATACTCAAAAATCTCATACAACAAGCAAAACATACCGCTGTAATATAATACATATACTCTTAGAAACATAGTCAAAATAAATAAATAAAAATGATTTAAGCAGGTGATAAAATAAGAATAAATAAAAAATACATTAAGAGCAATAAAAAAGATAAAAAACTTAATAAACAGGATTATTGTTTATAATGCCAGGGGGATGTCGGGATTTCAGGATAAGTTGGTAAGCGAGTTCCCAGTTTCGTCGAGCTGGGGTGGAGGTGTCATGAGGGAGTTTTCTGAGGATTTGGGCTTTAAATAAGTCATTGAAAGTAGAGGACTGGTGGGATCTTGCGTGCACTGCAACTGGTAAATCACTCCTTTGGTCACGGCACGATTGTCTGTGGTTGTTTAAACGTAGGTTGAAAGGAGTAGATGTTTCACCTACGTAAAAACAATCACAATGCTTGCACTCAAGCAATATACCAAGTTGCTGGAGGTGCAGGTTGAGGAAGAAGGAATACGGTAGGAGTATTAGTGGAAGGACTTTGTGAATGATGGTGAAGGATCTAAAATAGGACAGGTCAAGCAGCGTTTTCTATTACAAGGATGAGATCCACGAGGAAGGGGTTCGGTCACGGGCAAGGCAGGTTTGGTATGAACCAAAAGGTTGCGAAGGTTAGGGGGTTTCCTAAAAGTTACTGTCGGAGGTTTGGAAAGGAGGTTGGAAGTAGACGGATTAGAGGAAAGAGTAGCAAAACCGTCTCTTAGGAATTTATTAATAATATGAAGACCAGGATAGAAGGTTGTGAAAGGTAAAAGGAAGAGGCAGTAGGAGGGCGGACAGGTCTAGGGTGCAAGGAGGCTTCAATTTGAGAGTTCACGATATTAGGGGATAGCCACGGGACAGAAGTGAGGTTTTTATAGATACTATATATCTGTCAAGGAAGGCTTCATTGGAGCAGATTCTGCTGCCTCTGATGCTAAGGAAAAAGGAATAATTTTTTTCTGGGATTGGGGATGACAGCTGGAAAATGTAAATACTGTTGGAGGTTAGTGGGTTTGATATGGACTGCCGTCTCCAGTTTGCCACCCTGGAGATAGACATCCACATCAAGGAAAGTAACATGGATTGGGAATATTCTGAAGTGAAACGGAGGCAGGAAAGGAATTGAGTTTAATAGGAAGTCTTCTAGGGCCGGGAGACCGTGAGGCCATAAGAAAAAATATCGTCGATAAATCGACGCCATAGAGGGTTTAGGGGTTGTGATTCAAGGAAGAACTCTCAATTCGACCAAGGAAAAGGTTAGCGTATATATATATATATATATATATATATATATATATATATATATATATATATATATATATATATATATATATATATATATATATATATATTATATATATACATAAACTTTTTTCGGACATATATTTTTGTTATCTAGGAATAGGAACCGATTCCGATCACTCCCACCCTCAACTTCCGTCATCCGAACAACCTCATAAGCGTCGTTTTCATAATGAAAATTCGCTAAAAACGATAAAAATTCTTGTCTCCACCAGGATTTGAACCCAGGTTTCAATTGTAGTAACATAACGATTGCTCGTCGCCCCTCCATGTCCCCATCCATCTAAACACCATATAAACGTCATTTTCACGAAGAAAATAATTTAAAACGCCTGACATAATGCAAGTAGACAATTGAACAATTACAGGCTGGAATTGCAAAAATAGTATCTCAAAAATATTTGTCGACGGAACGATTGTCGCGGAATGATGGAATGATTTGTCGACGGAACGAAACGAGTTGTTGCGTCGACAAATCATTCCGTCGACAAATCATTGCGTCGACAAATCATTGCATCGACAAATTATTTGTCGACGGAACGATTTGTCGACGCAATGATTTGTCGACGGAATGATTTGTCGACGGAACGAAACCGGGTTGTTGCGTCGACAAATCATTCCATCGACAGATCACTGCGTCGACAAATCGTTCCGTCGACAATTAACTTGTCGACGGAATGATTTGTCGATGGAATGATTTGTCGACGCAACAACCCGATTTGTTCCGTCGACAAATCATTCCGTCGACAAACTCAAATTATTTGTCGATGGAACGATTTGTCGACGCAATGATTTGTCGACGCTATGATTTGTCGATGAATGATTTGTCGACGAAGTGATTTGTCGACGGAAGATACGGAGCCCATAAAAGGTATATGATCTATACCTTTTGCGAAATTATATAATTTTGTACTTAGGTATTGCAAATATAATATACGTATGCAATATATAATTAGGTATATAATTATATACTGTTTGCGTTTGTTCGCGAAATAAAGAAAACTATCGGTCAGTTTGGGCTGATAACAAACATGAATAAAGTCTGATCTGTTAAATCTGCATTTCGATGCGCCAATTACATCAATTATTTCACGGCCTACCTTATCAAACAGAGGAAGGTCCAATTTAGTACCAGAATGTTATCAGCGCAATTTTTTTCATAAAATAACCTCGTTTTTATCATCTACACTATGTATTCCAAAAATGTGTTGCCTCTATGTAACATATAAATGGATGATTGTTTAGAAGTAAAAACTATATGCTACGTGAGCACATTATTCTTAATATTTTTTTCAATTATAATATACTACGTTACTGTACCACACGGCTAAAAAGTTGACAGCGTGTGAAAATATTGTTAAGGAACCAACACGGTTAGCCTGATTTGAAATTGATGGCGTGGTCAACATCCAAGACTAAACTCATTGGCTCCCTCGCATTATTTGCCCACGCTGTCAACTGGTTTAAGCCGTGTGTCGTACTAAACATTCATTTAATCATACAAACCCTACAATAGGAATCCATAGCGTAGAGTTACATTTCGAGCAACATGTTTCACACATTTATTAATCATACATGTGTGTTTTCTTGCAAACACGCTACAAGGCAAATGGCTCATCCGATTCGAATAAAACTTGGCACGAAAATCAAGTTTTATTAGAGAAAGAACTGATAATACTTTGAAAAATTTTTAACATACGGCAATATTCGTTATTACGATTATGCGATTTGTACGGCTCGAACAAAATTGCATAAATCTTTGTGTTAAAAATCTTTGTAACGCAAAGATTTTGTGTTGGCACTTTGAACACAAAACCACAAAACTTTGCCATTTACAGTTCCAGGGTTTTTTTTACAAATTAATGTATTAACATATTCTTTACACAAATATTCAGGTGTGCTTTATAAATTAAAAGAAAAAAAACTCTGAATTTCATTTCTAAATTAGCTAATTTAAATATTTTTTTAAACATTTTTTTTTATTTCTTTTAAACCCCATTTTGGCAAGAGAACTAAAATATAAAAGACCCAAAGAATGAATGCCGGCATACTTGAGATCTTCAAGTCCGGTTAGCAAAAGGTAAACAAGAATATTAAACTTGGCGAGTCTCGAACTCCTGTCGTAACTATTAGAAAAATTATAAAGGTATCAAACGACCAATTTTACTCGAATAATTATTTTATATGTCAATTAATAGAAATTGTTGGCATCAGGTATGCCGTTGTGAAAAGAAGCTTTATTTAGAATTTAATAATAAAATATTATATTTGAGATAATAAAATTTAAAAAGAGGTCTTGCAAGATGATAATTAAAAAAATAAAAATAGCTTAAGAGTGGAATAAACCATGAGGCATCCAAGGCCGGCAAGCATCTCATGGCTCTACTATATCTCATGGCTCCACTATAATAGAAACTTATTTTACTAGTATATTATATTGTTAAACTTTTTATCACATTCAAAGGTAATTCTACAATACGGCAAGATCTGAAAGAAATAAATGGTTATATTAAAGACAGATGAAGTTTCTGTAAAATTTCATACAGTTTAGGTTGCTCAGAAAAAGTTTAAAATAAAAAAATCAAATTTAGTTGGCGGAACTAATAGGTGTTAACTTTTAAATGCATCATTCTAATTCGTCTATAACTACTAACAGCTTATATAGGATATCTATAGTATAATTACTAACAGCTCATATACGATATCTATAGTATAATTACTAACAGCCTTATCTACTCATATAGGATTCTATAGTATAATTACTAACAGCTCATATAGGATATCTATAGTATAATCACTAACAGCTCATATAGGATATCTATAGCATAATTACTACAGAAGATAATTACTAACAGCTCCTATAGTATAATTACTAACAGCTCATATAGGATATCTATAGTATAAAGTTGAAATTCTTAACTATAGTTTTAAATTAGTATAAGGACTATTATAATGATGAAGTCATTAGTGGTCATTAATGATGCCTATATTATGCTATTACAGTTATCAATTATGACATCTATTAAATAGGACTAAGTATGTAATACAGTAAAACCTGTATCGTTTACTTCTCGGTACTTTGTCCAGTTACTTTAATAATTGAACCATAGACGTACCAAATGAGAACCAATGCTTATCGGGTCCCTCAAATTCTCAATAGCAGGATTTCCAAGAAATTTTGGAGGGCCTAAGCCCCTGGTAAATATATTTTTTCATGAAGATTTAGGTCTTCCGGTGGTGACCGCGTCAACGTAGATGAAGAACCGCGGAAGCCTACGCAGTTTATTATCTTATTCTTTCATTTTTTGGTTTCTGATCGTTCTTTCCCATTTTTTATTAATTACAGTAATATAGGATTGAGCACTTCTGGGAAAATAATAATACTCTTTAGTATATTTCGCCCTCTTTCATCGGGGCATTCTCAAATCTACAATACAAATAAAGAATAAAAACTTTTTAAAAACCTAAATTAAATCAAGTTTTTAAGGAAACTAGTCAACTCTATGCCAATATTCTATTCTAGCCGCCTTCGTGGTCAAGGTCGTTAAAATTTATACTAACCTTTGACACCACGGAGGTCTGGGGTTCGCAGCCCAGGCTACACTCTCAGTTTATATACAAGATTTCGTCAAATAATAATTCACCAACTCTAGATTATACTTTGAATGTAACGATTGCCACAACCACCTAAGGTTGTTTCCGCAGGGGGTTTTCCTGATGAGCCCCAAGGTTCTAAACGGGCATTATTATTATTATTATACTTACAAATATTTACTGATGTAATATTAACAAATGAAAGTAAAATTGTAAGTATAATTTCTTATATTATTTTTAGAATATTAGCAAAGAGTTGACTAGTTTCCTTAAAAACTTGATTTAATTTAGGTTTTTAAAAAGTTTGTATTTTTATTTGTGTAGTAGACTTGAGAATGCCCCGATGAAAGGAGGCGAAATTAGTAAGACTGTAAAGAGTATTATTATTTTTCTAGAAGTGCCCAATCCTATATTACTATTATTCTTACATCCTCGTAAAGAAAAAAATTTTAAAAGTGTAACACTCCACCGCTTAGTTACGTAATCTAATATTTCGTACAAGAATCAATTTTACCGCCGGCGGACGTAAATCAGTACATCGGCCACGGAGCTGTTTGCCCTTATTTGTGAATGAAGGTTACGCCTAAAAATTACGATGATTGTAAAGAATTCGATAACGTGATAAAATCTTCTGAGGTATTTGGTGCCCGATTTTAGACACTATTATCATACTTAAAATCAAATAATAATAAAATTATAAATAAAAAATTATAATAATAATTGTGGAGCTGTAAATATCGGCCACTAAACGGCCGCTTATTGTAATTGTTAAAATAAATAAATAAATATAATATAAAATTAAAATATTTTAAAAGTAAAATTTCTTCTTAAATAACTTAATAGTTTAAAATAAAATACTAAATTATAATAAGATGATAATAATAATATGCTATTTAAAATTAGCTACATATATCCTATTAATATATATTTTACAGGGTCCCAATGAAAAATTTAATTTTTATGAAGTTTTAAATATATTTTAATGCAAGTTTTAATCCATAGGAATAACATACTGTGCGGACTTAAGGACGTGAGTATCATCATTAAAAATAAAATAACAGAAAACAATTTTTAATTATAATTTTAAATGAAAAATATTTTTCTGTAAAAATAAATTAGTGAAATGCATAAGTGAGAAAAGATGAGAAATTAAAACCGGAGATAAGGCATTCAGATATAAGTTGAATTTATTAAAACAGGAAAACACTGCGTGACTAGGTTGAGTTCATCGTTAGAAAATCATATAATTACAATGTTAGCCTACAGGTGGCACTTCCTGTGTAACTAACTACCCTTCCTTCATAGGGTGCGAGCCCTTAATCTAATAGGGGTGTTCGAAGGTTTCATTATATTTGACCAGCAAGCAAAACTATTTTTATTTTATAGGTACCACAAATCAGGGAAAACTTGAATTTTCCCACAATAACGGAGGATTAAATTTTAAAATATAAAAAAGAATTTTTAAGCCTTTTGAAAGTAGATAAATTCCCTAGGATTATGAAGTTTCCAAAGTACATAATTCTAATTTTAATGCTTAGCAGCTTTAATCCCTTTCAAATTGCTTTATTGAAACTATTTTAGTAAAGTTTTAATGATTATCCAAAGACGAATAAACTTAAAGTCCTTTAATATTAGCAGGCGTTTGACTTCTTTTATTTGGACAGGCAAATTTAATAAGAACATCCCCTACGAAACTGTTAGCATACAAATGTGGTTTTGGCAGCGTTTACTTCAAAATCAATGTGTATAATAAGAATGCCAACATTATAGTTACACGTTTTCAAGCAAAAAAAAAAAGAAGCATGAGTTCAATATCAGTAGAATGAGCGTGAATAGAGTCCACCGTTGAGATGTTAAAGAAGAAGAGAAGTGAGTCTATGTTTTCTAACAAGGTATTAAGGTCAGACATATCCTCTCCATCAAAATCTCAACGGTTTTGCACTCATGCTGGCCTCTAGTAAGGTTGAAAGCGCTTTGCCAATAAAGTTTTGTTTTGTAGAGATTTCTATTCTTCCATTATTCATGAGGTTAATGATCAACCTATAAGTAGGTGAACCCCATGTCCAACCCAGTTTCATCCTAATGTCACATTTTAACCATAGTTTGACCTATCTTAAACCTAGATATGCGTCAATTTGACACAGGTTTGTTTACAATAATAGTCTTTCAATTTAGACTTATCTTACCCTATATAAGAGGCCGAATTGAGTTAAAATTTTGACCAAGGTTGGACGCGGGAGAGTTCACTATTAACTTTATTAAATATTCATATTGGATCTGTTTTTACAAAATCTGAAATGCAGGATTATAACGACCTTGGCAAAAATATAATTTATTATAGCACATCATATTTAGACATCTTAAAAGTTTAATATGATTTTAAAAAACTCAGGAAGTCTTAAAAACATATAAATCCGGTGATATCTCGGTTTCGGATTTTTTTGCAAACAACACTTTTTTGTATAAGCCTACGGTACAAATGAGAAAAAGTAATAATTTTGTATGACCAATGCAAAAACGTTGTAAAAACCTTTATTTAATTCCCGAATTAGCTTCTTTTGGAATAAGAATTGTTAGACAACAAGATGAGTCAAATTAGCGTGGGTAGGTAAACACAGTTTTTCCTTGTATTACTCAAATACTATAATACTGATATGCAATGCAGTGTAGCCATGATAAACTGCGGTGCTTATTTTAACACTTTCTCACTCTTACTCTGTTGTTATTGGGATTCTAATTGTCTACACAGGTAAACTGAACTCTTTAATCGTTCTAAATTAATTCGTTTTCAGGCAAAATTCAATTAATAATTGATTTGTCTGGTCTTTTATTGTATATTGTCTCAAGACAGGATGTATAAGCAGGATTTATTCAAGGGCTGAAATAATAATTCATAAGAGCAGAATGACAAAGTTTCTCTGTTAATTTCTAAAAGTAGGTAAAAGAGAACCGGTTTATTTTTATTACTATTGCTAACTGATTATAGTACTCTTATTACTATTGCAAACTGATTAAAGTCCTCTCATCACTATAGAGAAGTGATTATAGTACTCTTATTACTATTGCAAACTGATTAAAGTCCTCTCATCACTATAGAGAAGTGATTATAGTACTCTTATTACTATTGCAAACTGATTAAAGTCCTCTCATCACTATAGAGAAGTGATTTTAGTATTATTATTATTGCAAACTGATTAAAGTCCTCTCATTTCTATAGAGAAGTGATTATAGTACTCTTATTATTATTGCAAACTGATTAAAGTCCTCTCATCACTATAGAGAAGTGATTATAGTACTCTTATTACTATTGCAAACTGATTAAAGTCCTCTCATCACTATAGAGAAGTGATTATAGTACTCTTATTATTATTGCAAACTGATTAAAGTCCTCTCATCACTATAGAGAAGTGATTATAGTACTCTTATTACTATTGCAAACTGATTAAAGTCCTCTCATCTCTATAGAGAAGTGATTATAGTACTCTTATTACTTGCAAACTGATTAAAGTCCTCTCATCTCTATAGAGAAGTGATTATAGTACTCTTATTACTATTGCAAACTGATTAAAGTCCTCTCATCACTATAGAGAAGTGATTATAGTACTCTTATTACTATTGCAAACTGATTAAAGTCCTGTCATCACTATAGAGAAGTGATTATAGTACTCTTATTATTATTGCAAACTGATTAAATTCCTCTCATCTCTATAGAGAAGTGATTATAGTACTCTTATAACTATTGCTAACTAATAACAATAGGGACACCTATTACTAATGAGGTTAGCGAGTCTTAGTTTCATTGTGTTATGTTACTACTTCAGGTAAATTATACACAAACTTAAAGGAAAGCAATTATAATGCTAAGTAATTTCCATATCGATAGGAATTGCATAATTAAATCGAGAAAACATGAAGCTATTTATGGGTTTTGACAATATATTGAATATGTATTATTTTATAAAGGCAATAAATATTACTTACGAGGTATAGCTCTACAGATGATAAATCCAAACAATACATGCGATCACTTCACAACATCCACGTACGGTAAGACACATCAATTATTTTAAAACAAAAACAAACAAATTATCACAGGAATTTTTCTTGCGAAATCAACAGTTTATATTCGATATCTTAATAGATGTAATTTAATTTCCAATAATGTTTTTTTCGTCGATTCATTTAATACAACTTCGTGTGTTTTTAATAGGGAAAATGAAGCAGTTTTTGGGAAATTTCAATGTTCAAAATGGGAGAACAAAAGATGTAAGGTTACGGTTAGAATGGCGACACACGACTGAAGGCAGGTAATATTTGAGGAGTGGGGGCTCAGGTAACGGCCAGGTGAGAGTGGGCTAACCTGAGATATATAACGAACAGGGTGCTCCCTCTCTCAGACCTCCATGTTTAATCCTAACAAAAGAATATGTTATATTCTACAACATACTTCTTCCTCAGAAGTACCAACATAAATAACAAGTCGTTCTATAAAATCGACTTAAGAATATATTTAATTAATTCTCTTATGCGTCCTTAAAACAAACAAAATTGTTCTCAAAGTGAAGCATAAGAAGGAAAAAGTGCCGGCGACGTTCGAATTATAACTCCGTTACGAAACTTAATAACTAGAAAAGGTATGAAGACAACTCTAATCTAACATCATAATACATCAAACAGAAGTACAGGTGTCTCCACCAAACCCGCATAACAGAAATGTTCTAATATATTAGTCTATACATCATTCGTTTTCTCTCTTCCTATAACTCCTGTTATTGTGTTTAAAAATAGGGGGGTTATAGCCTCTTTTAGTGAATTTCCTACAAAAAGAAGGATTTTTTGTAATCAGCCAAGCACATTTTCTAATGAAGTGGTCAACTCGTATGGCAAGATGCGGACCCGGGAATGAGACCAAAATCCATTCATGATGGATTTTGGTCTCATTCCTCTCATTTGGTCTCTGATGATGTCTCTTAATCTGGAGCAAGAGCGTAAGCTGTGGTTTTATAGACTAAAAATATTAAAGATTTATTTCATTTTGTTCATTTCTTTATCTATTTCATCGATTTATTTATTTAAGTATTATAATCTTGTGTACATAAAATTCTGATATCAGGATTGAAGAGTCATTCAAAACATTTATGGACAGAAGCTCTCTTTCCAGTCCTATCAGAAATAAGGGTAGCTTACAGAGGACTGTAAGGAGCAAGTGCAGCTGAAGCTACTTACGGGATACAACATAGGTTACCTGGAGATTTTTTTGTACCGTTTCAAGACAAATTCATCGAAACCTCGATAAATTAAAAACTGTTGTGGTGAAGATGCGAGGACCATAGACCTCAGCTCCATAGATCTCACGAACTATGCAACTATCTCTATGCAAGGAGTATACCTATAATATATTCCTTGGACTTTGTACACTCTGATCTAAAAACCTGCACTCATGTGTTCGTCAGGGTGGACTTAATGAGAAAACCATTAGAGCCTTTGTATGAACCCCTTATCGCAAGTTTTACAAAGCGGCACAGAGGGAATGGAAATCAATTTCAATAGTTCAACAAAATGGATGATCAATTCCAATGACAGGTCAAAGCCAACGTACTTAACTTCAAATAAAATCCGCTAGATAAAAAGTAGGTAACACGGCAAAAACGCTCAGGGGGAGGTATGTGGCAGTCCTGTATGCCACTTTGATAATCTTATTTTAAAAATCGAACAAAAAAGGTTTTGCTTAAATAAATGGTTCGTGTGCAGCCACAATCTGACCAGTAATAGTGCGACTTGTATGTCATTTTTTTAAGGGTTTTTAACTAAAAGTGCTAAAACGCTTTAATGTTTACTAAAAATTAAGTATAAAGGATGCCTGTAGATAATTGTAAACGGATTCGTTTGAAAAATCCGTAAAAATTATCTAGAAGTAAAAGTGTAACTTGTCTGATCAGACTATATTGTATAATAAATAAAATGAAGCAAGAAATCTTTTCAAAAGAAATGTGAATATTATGAAATTCCAGGCCAGTTCTTAAAAAAATAAATTATAAAAAAAAACTATACCCGTTTGCGACCTGAGGCCTGTTTGTGTGAAATCTGTTCTGAAATTGGGCCTATGAAAACATTAAAATTGCACCCACTATTTTTAGATATTCATTAATAAAAACCAAGAGTACAGTACCAAGACTCGACCCTGGGACCTTTGGTAATGTAGGCTCCGGTAATAAAATTTTATTTCTTGCAGTGCCAACCTCACAGACATATTATAAATGTAAAACTTGTGTATTACATTTATAACATGACAGGATTGAGAATGATTAAAAACAAAGAGTTCATAAATACATAAAATCGGTAAAGTAATCACAAAACTGTACCTCGATACATAGAGATAGATTCTTCTTAAAGTCTTAGAATGTCAAGTTGAGTAATTAGGAAGAGCTGACTTTAGTACTTCTTGTGTTGCAAATTTGAACCACAGAAGTATGACCTTAGCATCAGAAGAAAAAAATTTCAGCATTATTACGATGATAGTGACTGAGTCAGCGTTATTCGGAAGCAATTTCTGTAACAGTTAAAGGCTAGGTTTTATTAATTGTAAAAATGCCCGAAATGTAAATAAGGGTTAGGGTTTTGGATGAGTTTTACACGTTTGAGGTGTGGTCTTGCCCTTTTAAAATGTACCTTCCTTAAACAGTACAAACTTAACAAGCTAGAAATCAGATATGTATTATATCACTAATGAAAGCATTTTTGGTATCATATATTCAGCTAAAGTGGTTTTAGGAACTTTTTAAGTAGTTAAGAGTACTTAAAAATCGCTAAATATAAAAAAAACAAATAAATATTTTTTTAAAATTCAAATTTAATAAGTAAGTTATATTTTCCTTACATATCTTCTATAATAGGAAGGGGAAGCAATCTAACTAGAAAAAATGTGGAAACGACTTTTTCATAAAATGTCCATCAAATCCAACGTCTAAACTTGGTATGTGAGGATAGATGTGAACTACTCTTGTACATGCAATCCAGGTCAAACGGCTGAACTGATTAGATGCAAAAATAAAGTCCTATGAGAGTAAGGACTGATATGATATAAGGCTCTCAAAATAGCTAAAGTAATCACTATCTATAAAAAAGGAGATCCATCACAGCCTACTATCTATAGGCCCATATCTATCCTACCCGCTGTATCAAAGGTACTTGAAACAATAATAAATAAAGAATTAATAGACCATTTTGAAAAAAAAAAAATATTTACAAATTCGCAGTATGGGTAAAGAAGAAAATTGTCAACTGTAAATGGTGTTAAGGATACAGTTGATTTCATAGTTAAGGGATTTGAAAATCAAGAGGTCAGCTTATTAGCTTGCTGTGACTGCTTTCGAGATTGTCTCGGTAGCAAAGATGGAGTACTATGGTATAGAGGGAGTCGCTCTACTTTGACCAGCTACTCAGATGAAAGAGAGCAATGAGTTGTTATTAGGAACAAGTGGTCTAAAATCTTCGCAGTTACAGGAGGAACACCTCAAGGTTCCCATATCGGCGGGACAGCTTTTATTGCCGACATAAATGACTTGGCTTGTTACCTGAAACAAGACAGAAACATGAAAGATAAAAGACTATTGGAAACAAACAAAGAAAAGTGTAATTAACTATTGATTGTGATGATTCCAACTTCATAGTAAAAAGCAAAGATAAAGGTCAAGCTCAATTTGAATTAGATACATGCCTAGATGCAGCGAAGGATTGGTTTGCTTTTAATGGATTTAAATTAAATAAAAAAAAAACTCAAACCATATGTTTCTCCATAAGAAAAAATTATCCATCCCACGATATCAAATTTCTTGGTTTCATCTTAGACAGCAAGTTATCATGGAAAGGTCACAATATGCAAGTAGAAAAAAAGTTATCTTCAAAAATTTATATCATCAGAAACTTAAAAAAGTATTTAAATGAAACTTACCTTCTAACAGCATACTATGCAATTTTTCAAAGCGTAATGAGCTATGGAATCATACTCTGGGGCCATGCTGAAGCACAAGAAATATTTTTAAAACAAAAAAAGTGATAAGGATTAAATGGTGCTAAATATAGGGATCATTGCAAACCCATTTTCAAACAATTAAAAATATTAACCTTTTATTGTCTATATATCTACTGGTGTCTAAAATTTATAAAGCTTAATGTTAATGAATTTAATTAAATTAATCACAAAATTGTAAATAGACTTAAAATGTATTTGACTTTTGTAAATATTTCTTGTTAAAAATTTCATGTAATAAACATTTTTCTTCATTATTATTTATAATTTTGACCAAAATCTAGCCCGGCGTCTCACAATAAGGGTTATCCAGAATTTTCAACACATTTTATAAAAGTAGCAGTATATAGGGGCTGGGAGAAAGATAATCAAATTTTCTACCTCAAGCACGTAGACACAATTTCTGATCCCTTAATACCAACTTCCTTTGTACTATATAAACCAAGCGTAGACTACATGGGTTCAGTTCTATGTTAAATGAGCTGTGCCGTTATATTGGCTCCCAGTGCTTTAATTGTACCTTATAAATCTGACAGCATGATCCTATAGGCTCTGCAAAAATTCCTGCCTACCATTAGTTAACATATAATATAGTAAGTTCATACACACTTCTAGATCCGCGGATCGTATAGAATATCTCTCAATACGGTAATATTAGTTGTATGAACCTTGCGGAGGGGATCCCATCGCATATGCTAGAACTAGGGAGATGGAATCTAAATGGATCCCCCCATACGCTGAATGTACCTTAAGAGACGATCGTATTTAACGGATAACCTTCTCGTCGAACTTTTATTTCACTTCCATATTACCGTTTTTTATCAAATAACTTTTGGAATATTATTGTTTTTTTAGTGTAACTTTATTATTATGCAAAGAAATCACAATTGAATTAAATATATTTTTTGTTTTAAACTTCCTTATAACCAAAACTAAACCTTCACTATTTAAGACGCGATGTTTTGGCGGGATCAGTTATCACGTAATCTTACTCGATCGACTAAACAAATAAGCTGTAAGAACCGTGAAGTTAGTTGACCTATTGTATACGTATGCAATATGATCGCCTGTTAAATACGCTGTGTGTGTACGTAGTAATAGTTTATTGCATGAAAGAAGATCCTGACATGCACAGGCGGGCTCTCTTGCACTATAGCCCCTTGTTGTTAATTGGTTATACTACGCCCGTAATACTCCAGCGTATTGCATTATATATGTTACTCTTTCTCCTCAATATCCTGTGACCAAATAGCAGTCAATAATTAATTGATTCTATAATGAGAGTCCAGCATTTTGCTTAACCAAGGTACATTTATGGTTAAGGTTCTTTAACGAGTACCTGACATCTTACAGTCTCGAGAGCATCGGCTATACGTCCCTTGCGCAGGACATGTTACACAGAATTTTTACCCCTCTCTTAAAACTAGAGGCCCGAGCGGAAATTGAACCCATGGTCCTTATATAAACTTAAAGGTTTTAAAGTTCGCACTATAATAAAGGTTTACCAAAACCACTAGACCACGACACGGATGGCCGCTAATAATAAGATAAAATTTATTGCTATTTAAGTTACAAGGAATTAATATAATCCCCCAGGCATGGCACTAAGCTTAAATGCTTATTTAATTTTAGTGATTTTAAAAAAAAATATATTTAATACGTAGTTCGCACCAACAAGCTATACTGCTTTAATTTCATCACTAAAATGTTTTAAAAACAATACAATATTAAACAAATGTACATATG
>JACMZG010001863.1:39571729-39646729 GCA_018340805.1 Microvelia longipes
GTGAAGTGTAATTGCTCTGATTACGAATCAAAAACCTGGGCAAGAACTGGATTGGTGAGCAAGGAAATTTGTTTATAAATGGGGGATAACCGTTGTTAATAGAGGTTGCAATACTCCGTACATTCAATGACAGAAAGTGTAAAATCATTAATATCTAAGAAATAATCTGTACAATCCTTTTACATCTTAGCTTTAATAATCCTTTTTAATGCCATGGCTTTTTGCACATTTATACATTCTTGAATAAAAGTAAAACAAAATAGGCTGAAAAAGTTTAGTACCTATTATGACTAACAAGTATAAATTAAATACAATTATTCATAATATATGATGATTAAAAAATTGTATGAGAAACATGAGCTGTAATAATAACTGCAACAACTATTAAATTTCCATAAGAATTCTGTATAGCTATTGAGAATTCTGTACATTTGGTGGATGACCAAGGGTTATTTCCATCAAACAACCTAATCTGCACAATTTTTGTATGTTTTACAACCTGGGACCACGATAATATAAAATATTATCTTTATTTTATTTTTAATTGATGAACTCTGGACCTAAGCATTTCTCTCCAAATAAAATCATACATCTTATTATTTATAAATATAACATTTTATTTAATAATCTAGAAGATATTTTTTTACAACACAATCAATTATAAATTCAATGTGTTCTTTGCATAAATTAAAATACTAATAAAAATTTCCATTATGTCCTCAAGAAAGTATACAATTTTACAAATATTATAATATAAATTAAACTTATAAATCTTAAATAACTCTACATTCTTTTGGGGGCATATTTTAATAAAAACTAATTAAGCAAAGAAAGAAATACTAAAATAAATAACACAATAAATAGACGGAATAGTTACAAAACAAAAAATTAGCACATTTTAAATAATAATAATAATGATATTAACAACAATGTTAGTGCCATTTATGACCTGAAATATTTTGTTTGGTATAAATGACATCAAACAAATAATCTGTTCTGTATTTTCTCATATTTATTTAACTTTATTCCTTCTGCATGGTCATCGATGTACTACAATCAATAAAACTGACAACATCTCCATACACAGATGTTCAGCTTCAATGTTATAAGGATATGAAAACTTTTCACATCTTGATTGTTTTATAATAGTAGCAATTTCATGTCATTTTGACTATTTGCAATGCATAGTATTACATTGGTAAAACCAAGATAAATTTAGCAACAATTGATAAGGTTTTGGCCAAATGATAATAAAAACTCACTACTTTTAAGCTTTCAGAACAGACCTTCAGCTTTCAGAATTTGAAACATCTAAGCTGATAGATTTATATTTATACTAAATTTATTTAGGTAGTGAATACAATGGCTTTCCATAGTAGGAGTGTGAGATGAAAGATTCATATTAATCCATAACAAATCATTCAACCAATAAGATTTAATTATTGGTTTGTGATAAGCCAAAACCATCTAATAGAGTTGCATCAATAACTAAATGAACATCAAAAATTAGGTAAGCTTCTGTGAACATAACTAATCAATTTTCACACCTCTTTTATATAAATTAAATTATCATTAATTTAATTTATTGAAAAATTAAAATTATTATTAATTTAATTTATGAATAAATTAAAAAATTATTAATTTAATTTATGAATAAATTAAAATTGTCATTAATTTAATTTATTCATAAATTAATTCAATTTATTCATAAATTAATTTAATTTATTCATAAATTAAATTAATTTATGAATAAATTAAAATAATTATTATTATTTTAAAATTAAATTATTATTAATTGTAATAAATTAAATTAAAGAAACAAATTAAACGAAACTATTTTTAAGTTTTAAAATGAAAATATTAAAAATTATTTTACTCGTAAAAAACAGTAGATTAGCTTGATATAAAACATTAGAACATAAATTATTGCTTTGACATTAGGCTTAAATGTTTTCTTTATTATTAAGAGAGGATTCATAAAGCCTCAGGCAATGAAGAGCTAATTAAACTCAACTAATATTTTTTATTTGTTCAAAATGTCATCATGAAAAGAAAACATTGATAATCATAAAAAGAAAAACACAAAACTCGAAAGACAGTAAAAAATAATCTAAACATTGATTTATACTAACAAGAATAGTTACATTAAATTTTAAAATGTATATTTATACACTTTTTTCTTGTTGTAAAGCTAAAGCCAAATTGTAAATATTTTAATTAAAAGGTGGTTCAGCTAAGATATATTTGTTCAGTCAGTCCACATAATTCATTTTGCCGAATAAGCAATAATAATTTATTTAAACTATTAAACCCAGATTTATGATAAGTACTCAATATAATTGAAACACAACCTTAAGGATTTAAAAGGTTGGTGTGGAAAATAACCAATATAAAAAACCATGTTATTTAACTCTAATAGGAAATAACATCGAAAAATGGGATACAAATTATTTTTTTAATCAGCCAACAGCCAATCAAAAACCAGTAGGGAAGGAATTCTATTAGTCAAATCTGCCAATAGAATTTACCAAAAATACCACTTAGACAAATCAGCACAAAAAATAAATTCTTTGCCTTACTAATTTTTGGAGGGCTCTCCCAAATAATAAAATCCAAATCTATGTTCCTAAACACCAATCTTTTGACCTCATTTCATAAAAACGTTACACTTTGGCTTTACTTAAAATTATACTAAAAATTGTCTAATATATTTATTTACACATTATAAATTCATAAATTTATTGGTGCTTACAAAATGTCAATTTAAAACCATTTTTAGTATTTTTTAATTTTAGTAGTTAAAGTAAAAATTTTAGTATAGTTTTGTTTAAAAAATGATTTGTACAATATTTTACTAGGTTTATACTTGTAGATACACACACACTCACTTCACATACACACACCCACACACACAGATATATATATATATATATATATATTATATATATTATATAGTAGTATTATATAGTATATTATATATATATTATGATATATATATGTATATATATATATAATATATATATACATATACCACATATAAAGTTTATTTATTTTAATTAAGATTTGAATATGAACAATTATTTTAAGAAGTGATAACTAGGTATGAAGAATCTCCCTGTAATAATAATTTTTTGTACATACAGAATATATTACAATACATTTTTTTCCTTTGGTAAGTTATATTACTTTGAAGAGGTCTACTATTATTTATGGGGAAATAGTTCAGAAGAAATCAACAATAAATTACCAACGACATAGGTAATTTGTTACTTTTATACTATTTCCAAAGAAATAATTAACAATTTATAATATAGAAATGCTTTTAAGGAGGCAAATAGAGACCCTAGAAGCCTAAAATCATTTTTGTTTAATTTCAAATATGCAGTGATGACATAATTAAAGCAGGTAAGTGAAAGAAAAAAAGAGATGTTATGTAAATGATACGAAAACTAATTGGTTCCTGAAGTAATTTTCCTATCTTTAATAATACATCACATATACATAATAGGTGCAATTTAGATTAAATTTAAAAAGTATTTTATACATTTTAATATATAGACAGACGATATGAATGGGAAAATAAATTAGGCAGTCACAGGACTTGTATTAGTAGAGATTAAGTCTCATTCTTTTAGAATGCATAAAAGTTAACTTCTTTGCTTAAAAAGTTTAATATTTTTTAAAGTAAAGTTGCCAGGAAGGGGATCCAAGTCTTGGTTTTGGAATTTTTGTGGATATATGAGATAATAATAACACATTTTACATATAACATATCAATACCATATTTTTTTTAATTTTCTTTATGCCTAGTGTATTTATTTTTTCACATATACCGCCAGTCACCTATTTATTACATTTTATTTAAATTACCAATAAAATTTAAATACAAGTGAAAAATTACATTTTAAAATATACAGTATTTGACCACCACCTTCAGTCTATTATTAATCAAATTACAAATCCAGTAAACAATCAAAGAAAACAACAATTATAAAATCAGTGTTTTGAAATTCAGATTTCCACTTCTGAATTTTTTCTTCGATAGGGCGAATTGAAGGAAAAATAAACAATCTAATGATAAATTTTAGAGAAAATGATTTCTCAGATTTGTTTCATGAAACAGAGGATTTAGTTATTAACAAGGACAAATTCAGACCTTTAACTCTGTTTAGTGACAAAACCCTCCAAGCTAAATAAGTAACTTATTTTAAACAGATAAATTAAAAGCACCAAGTGTGATCAAAATTTAAACACAAGTACAAGCAATAAAAGTTTATAATGCTTTATAAATATATATTTAAGGTTATAAATAATTTGAGTTCATAATTGAAATTTTAAAATATTACAAAAAATAACAAGTTAACGGACATAAAAAGCCTTTCTTAGTAACTTCAGTAATTGCAGTGAAATTTTCTGCAATATTATCAATACCAACAACGTCTTTCCACAAATTAAACTTCATAATTCAGAGCCGGCTTTCGACAAAATTGCCATCTCAGTGCCATAAGGATGGCACTGAATCCTCTGTTTCATGATGACTTTGTCGATGTTGAGTCTTTCAATTTAGATTCCATGAATTGATATCAGATTCCAGGAATTGAAAGACTCAACATCTCACCATGCCACTGTAGATAGCATTATTAATGCTCTGCTTAATAATGTTTTAAATTAGTGGAAAGACGTTGTTAATGTTGATTATTCAACACCAACAACGTCTATATTATTCCTTTCTTTGTATTCATAAATATTTTGTTATCTAACAAAAACACTTTAATGTCATGTTACATACACTATTTTCTTTACATCACGCAATACGAGAAAAACACAAAATTTCAAGTCTTGGAGGTTTTTACTGCCTACGTAACATTTGTATTGCCTATGCAATAAAATCAAACTTTTCTGAAGTAGCAATTTACTGCCAATCTCAAAAAATAATATTTTAAAATCGGCAACCTTCAATATTTTTTTATAGCACCATCCTCAATATTTCACTTTTTTAAGTTAAAAAAATGAAGTTGAAAAAGCTTTCACTTTTATAAGTTTATTTAAAAGTTAAAAAATTGGAAAAAAATGTAAACACTTTCTTTGTGTAATAAAAATAATCCTGAGTTTTGTCCAAGTCAGTATAGTCAGTTTTCACTATCAATTTATTTATAGATTTAACAGATGTATTCATTAAAAACAAAATAAAATAACGTTAACAGACTTGATAGGTTTACTCAGGCTTTGATATGAGGGTTGTGAGTGTACAGTTGTGTAAATATGTTTTTCTATTTTTTATTATACCTTGTATTCTTGTAAAAAAAGACTTTTTAAAGAAAAATGATAAAATATATACATTCATATAAGTAATACATTAAGGATGTCATATTAATAGACATGAAGTAAATATAAAGCATAACCAAAAATATAATAAAAATATAACCTTTTCTTTAGTATCTTATGTCTAAATCATACAACTCACATAATAGATACATAAAGAGACACTACTATATTACAAAAACACAATTGCTAGCATTTAACAAAGAAATTAAACACAAAAGGCACCTTAAAAATTATAAACAAATTAAACATAAATCAATTAGTGTACAATAAAATCACAAATAAATAGAGAGTGTTAACAACAACAAAAAATAAACAAATTCTGATAATTAAATTTACTGATGAAAGCATTTAAAGGAAAATTCTTTTTTACTAGACTTTATAAGAGACAAATTTTGCAAGCATTTTCAATATGCTTTTTTTTAAAGTTCTTTATTTGTACGAGTATGCCAAAATTTAAATGGAAAATACCCTGTTCAAATAATTAATGTAAATAAAAAAATAGACCTGTTGCTGGAGACAAAACATTTATGAAAATTTCTTTTGAAAATACTACTTAGAGACAAGTTATTACTACATACACATCTTTAATAAATAAACATGGAAAAAACTTTAGGGAGAACAGCTGGTCCATCTAATTGTATTGAGCAGAAAACTCTCACAATTCACGCCTGATTTAAACACTCATAATTGAGTAGTTCTTTCAAGAAGTGAAATTATCACTATAAAATTAATTATTTATGCCCCAAGGAAGTAAAGAATGCTATTATTCCCCTGACCAATCCAAGGCCAAAGCCAATGGAACCAAAAGATTTAATTCCCAAGGCGAAGCTGAAGGCAAAATCCAGGGAGCTATGACTATTAACATCCAAAGCAAAGCTGAGGGAGGTAATTATAATTAGCATTTTACTCCCAAGGTGTATACAAGATTTTATCCCCAGACAACATGATTTAATTATTATATATTCTTATTTTCATACATGTTTTTGATTTTTTTTAAACTCCCCTCATAAATTTTATGAGCCCCCCCCCCCCAAAAAAAGCCAAATCACTTTTATCACTCTGAACTGCTTCTTTTAGCCTGAAACAGACTTTGAATCAAAAAATGTTTTGATTGGATCCTCCTCATAAATTTTGGGAGTACCGCCCCCGAAAAGTTTTAACAAATTGATCAATCTCCCTAATAAATTTAGAAGATACCCCTCCCCAAAAAAAGATAAATATCCTCTCCTATAAAATTTGAGGGAAAAAAAAGTTATATTTTTTCCTTGGGAGTGAAAAGTGCTTCTTTACTCGCTAAACAAATTAATTTCATATTATAAACTGTCTGGAGATAAATACATTTTATACTCTTCGAAAAGAACTTTATAAACTTTTTTTCAGAAATATTTATCAAGGTAGCAGTAATATTCTTGTTTCAAAAAACCCTTTCAAAGACACAATATTTTTTCTGAATCAAATAAAAGAGTGTGATTTTAGAATATTTAAATTAACGTTTTAACTACAGAACAATGTTTTGCATCAAAAAGAAAAAAAAAATCAGTGACCTACCTCATAAGCAACATTTTCAATAGAAAATTTGCAAAAAGAAAACAAATTTATTCAGTACTAATTATTGCACTTAAAAATGAAAAAAATACAGTTATATAATAATAAAAATACCTGACTCATCTAAGTTATTATAAATAAACCAAAATAAATTTCACCTAAATATATTTAACTAATTTTATTAAAAACAAATTTTTACTTTAAATTTAATTTACTCAAATAACTTTAATAATATTTGGTAAAATAAAAAACCTTGAATTAACAAATTAACTGATGAAGCATCTGTATAATCTTCTCGATGCTTAAAAATAATTAACCAGTAAATGAAATGGGTTACTTTTAAATCAAATACTAAAATTATATTTTTAGACAAAAAAACTGTACATTATTTCTTCCTCACCAACAATTTCTGATATCTCTGAAAAATAAATAAACATTATTATGAAATAAAATAAAACAAAATAAAATATTTTTCTATAAATTCAAAATTTGGCTGACCATTTTCCTCGAAATTAAAATAAAATAATATTGTTAATACTTGTGAGTATATCCATAATACTAAATGAGAATTTTAGGGCACAGATTAAACTACTATATTTCATTAGATTAAATGAACTATATTTCACTACATACAAGTAGCATATTCATGTTAAATACTAAAACACAGAAAAAGAAATCAATCATGATTGCACAAAAGATAAAAAAGTCTCTCCACAGTTAAAGATTTAATTCAAAGTAAAGCAGAGCGCTTTTGAAAAATGTCAAAACAAAACCCATACATAAATTTTATGTATGAGTTTTGTTTTAAGATTTTTTTGTCTTATTTTTTTAATAGGCACTGATGATGACCTATTGTTATGTCAAAGAGCTCTGCTTTGCTTTAAATAAAATCTTTATCTGTGAAGAGACTTTTTATTCTTTCATTCTATTATGATGGACTCCATTCATGCTTATTTTAAAACAATCATGATTGATTTTTTTTTCTGTGTTTTTGTATTCAACATGAACATGCTACATGTACGTAGTGAAATATAGTTGATTTAATCTAATGAAATATAGCATCTTCTGTGCCCTAAACTGATTCTCATAAAATGATATTGTTTTTTAGAACCCCCTTATACTAGAGCAGTGGTATGATTTGATACTGTGAACTTTAAAGATCTTCAGTCTTGAGATTTAGGTCTGATCCAATTTTATAATTTAGGGATTAATCTAAGTTCAGGTGTCTACGATTTTTACATGGGATAAAACCTCTTTACCTTTAAAGGGATGATAAATTATCATCCCTTTAGAAGGGATGATATGTCAATAAAACCAACCCTGCATGACATCACGTACTGATTAGTGACCCTTAACCCTAAATCCATTAGGACTATCAATATTTATGATATTACAGTAGAATCAATTTATCAGGATATGCTTCGGGTTTTCCACGTAAATTTTGGGGGTATCACCCCGGAAGTGTTTGATTGATTGGATCCCCCTATAAATTTAGAGGATACCCCTCCTCAAAAAGCTTATTTTTTTTGAAAATTCACTTAAAATGGACAAATTTATGGACAAAAAAAGAGTTCAAGAAAATTCACTTAAAATGGACAAATTTTATGGACAAAAAAAGAGTTGAGGACTCAACCCCAATAACAGGAAATACTTTTTACTACCAAGGGAGAAAAAGTAACTTTTTGAAAAGTGCTTCTTTACTAGCTAAAAACAAGTCAATAAACTTCACTTTATACACATTCAGGAGATAAATAGATATTATACAACTTAAAAAGAACCTAATAAACATAATTTTTCAGATGCATTGATTAAAGAAGCATTAATAACATGAAGAGCAAATCTAATAACACATCAAATATTAATTTTACCTATGGGTTGATTATCTTGGTTTATAAATATTATGTCGTGTGGTGGGATTATGCATTGAGGGATAAGTTCCAAACTATGTAATGGAAACCCATGTTTTTTCCTAGATAACAATAATAATAATATCTTGATTTTTTAGACATTATTATAGTCTCTACAAAGGATAAGTAAGTCTCTACATGTAAGTAATTCATTGAGCCTAATAAACTGGGATAGACCCTCAAATAAACTGAGGGAGCAGTTCCCCCACTTCCACCCCCCCCCCTATTTTTTATTGAAGAGAAGAAGTAGGCTAAAAAGAATTTGAAATAAATGAAAAAAATAATTACTTGTAAATACAAATGATTTGGCTGCAGTAGAAGTAAGACAAGGGCTAGTGTGATCTCAATGCCACATGTTGTGAGTAACAGGTTGGTTTTGAGCAGGAAACAGGCTGTCGTTCTGTCCAAGATTCAGTCCTGACATTTGAGGTACCAACTAAACACATAAACAATATATTTAATTAAGTAAACACTAATTAAACAATAATAATAATAATAATGCCCGTTTAGAGCCTTGTGGCTCATCAGGGATAACCCCTGTGGGAACCACCTCAGGTGGTTTTGGTAACTTTAAGCTCAAAGTATAATCTAAAGTTGGCGATATATTATTTGACAAAATCTTATATTGTGCTGCGAACCCCAGACCTCCGTGGTGTCAAAGGTTAGTATAAATACTAACGTGCTAACGTCCTCAACCACAGAGGCGGCTTAATTAAACACTATGATACATAAAAAAGGTACAAAATAAAACAGATAATTGTGATAGAATCTCAGTTTTAAATTTTGAGGGTGAAACAATACGGAGTCAGCGTGACACACTAGTAAAGTGTCTGCCTAGTAAACATTAGTCAGATACTCTACTAGGTTGAAGTCAATTTGCGGACAGATAATTTTTTGTGACATTGCATGGTTTTAATTTTTTTTCTTGCAGATATTAATTAAAATTAGTTTAAAGCTGGGACTCTGGCATTTATAATAAGGTGACTCAGGAAGTATTTCCTGAGTTTATCTGGCCCCTAGCTTTGGAGCACTGGAGTTGATTGATTAATTAAGTGGTTCTCAGTTCTCCTATAACCCTAATTACATGATCTGCTTCAGGTACTTCCTACTCCCAATTATGTTAAGAGCGTAGTATAAACTAAAAAATAAACAATACTTTTTCTATAGTAGCTATGGTAGTATATATAGCTGGAAAAAAGTATAAATAAAATATTGATAATACATATTATTAAGATACAAGTGTTAAGTTTAACAATGCAATTTCTTTCAATAGTATTATCCATTAGTATATTTTCTATCAGCACAGTTGTCAAACTCCAGATCAGAAGTTTAAGTTACATTTAAACTTAAGTTGCTTGATTCTACTGCACTGGTAACATTAATTCTTTCAAGTTAAGTAATTAGATAAAGTCCTGTTCACAAAAATAGCGTCAATAGGTTTAATTCATGTCAGTGTATATTTATAATGTATATGAAGTGCTTCTCTCATAAAAGTCATTTATACCATTATCATTAACAAAATCTCTCTGCACCAAACTGACGGCATTACCTCCTTTCACTAATAGATATATTATAGCTAGAAAGGCCTTATAAGTTGAAATTTGAACTGTTAGAAACATCGATCATAGTACTTGATATTGACTATAATCAAGTAAACAGTACAAATATCAGATCCTTAGTTAATAGGTAAATAAAGCAAAACGCATACACAAAACAAGCGACTAGCTGACAACACTAGATTTATTACATTTACACTCTCTCAAATGTTACACAGAGCCCCAAAGAGCATCAAAAATATGTTTCAACCCTCTCAATGCATTTAGATAGGATATACCCCTCTAATAATATATCTCTATGCTTACACTAGTATAAAAAATAAAACTGAGTAGTGAAAAAATTAAACTTTCATTTTATGGAAAAGACAGAGTTGTGTGTTTTTAATTTAAGACATTCTATAGCAAAACAATATGATAACCAAAAACAACACAGGTTGGTTTAAACTCATTCTTAGGATCCAAAAACCATTGAACTTACCCCATCTGAAATAAATGATTTTAAGGGTTTTATTGATTAGTACAACAACAATTAGATTTAAAAAAGGTAATGGGAGTAGGGTTGAGCAAGAAAAATCCATTAATTACTCTATGATGGTTAGTTTATTGAATATATACTATTTATAATCAATATTATATTGCCTGTTGAAAATATGAAACATTTTCTAATAATTTGCAGTTTTATTTTTTATCAGTAGATAGTATAAAGTAGAATAGATAGTATAAATATTGTATTCATTTTGAACACACCTGTTAAACTAAAGATAAATTGATAGTGGCGACCAGCTCTATCTTGCTCTTTATTGCAAAATGTAAACTAAAATACTTAGCTGACCAATTGGAATGATCGTAATTTACCACCTTGTATCACTGTAAATAAAACCTTTCTAGTTGTGAGTGTCACAATAACTAATTTGAAAAAAATAATTTGTATCCATGATTTGCATATAAAATTGTATAAATACAACATGAAGATGTAGGATGGTACCTAATTAGAATGGCCTCTTTAACCTGAAGACCACTGTACACATTTCAGGACCCTCATATAAATTGGAAAAGAAAAGAGGCTAAAATTTAGGTGGAATAGATAAATATATAATACGGGCCTTCGGCCCGTAGCCGCTACGCGGCCTCGGCGCTTCGCGCCTCGTCCGCTCCACGGCGTCGGCCCACAGGGCGCTTCGCGGCCCGGGGCCTCCCTGTGGCCGCTCGCGGCCACATTGTTGTTGGTTTGTATTATGTGTTGTCTTGTTACACATGGCATTTTGCCATGTATCTAGCGAATTTTCACAGCCTTTCCACACAGGCCCGCTTCGCGGGCCTGAGAGGCTTTCTCACAAATTTGATTTTGCTAATTGAGATTTTATTCATACTCTATTATTAATATTATGCTATAATATTAAAATTAAGAAGCATTATTGGCCGGCAATCGCGCAACAATCGTCACGAAATTCATTCTAGCTACACAAATTTAAATCAGACAGCTTTAACTTTCACAGAGTTTTATTGATATAAGTATCGATACGAAGAAGGAACAACGTAACATAAAACGTCCCGTTTTCGCGAACAATAATCGAACAAGAACCCGTAAAAAACCCATTTGAACCTAGTAGAACCCGTAAAAAGAATATTTTACCGTCTAAACTAATAAATCTTGAAACGAATCGAAAAACTAGAATAAAATACGTCAAACATAATTCTTTCCTGACAGTGTTGTCCAAAACAAAAACATTACAAAAAAACAAAACAAATATAGATAAAAATAAACCTAGCGGCGGCCGCGACAATTATAAACAATATATATCATGATTTTAGTTTTTAAATAAAAATGCCGTTTCCGTCACTTAAGATGCCTGACTGAGCTGAAACCGGTCGCAATCGTTTTAGATTACTTCGACCATATAAAGACTACTTCGAGGTTCTTTCCGCTTTACGGGCCTGCTTAGCTCGGCGTGTTTAGTGGAAGCCATTTTTGTCCTGTTCTCTGGGACAGTAGGCTTACCAGGATGGAGCTAGAGGTAGAGGCCCCTCTTTTATACATAATCACCACCCTCTAACACTACTGAACCCAACAGATATCGTACGAGTCTTTGACCTAGACTATACATATATACAAGATTATATATATAGTATACCGTTTGCGCCATTTGTGATGGTTCGATTGAGCTGAAATCGGTCTTAATCGATTCAGCTAGCCGTCTACCTAAACACGAAATACCTGTTTTATAGCCATTTCAAGTTTCAAAAATTTTTTTTTTTCATGGCGTCATAACTTTGGTTGATGACGTCATAATGTTTTATAAACAATAGGCCTCGTAACCTCCTCGACATCTCGCGATTTGCAAAGTTTCGTTTCAATTTGAAGACGCCTTCGAGAGTTATCGTTCGCCATACGAAAGGGTAGAAACTCTTACATACATATATATATATATACATATATATATATAATATATATATATATATATATATATATATATATATATACATATATATATAAACTTTTTTCGGACATATATTTTTGTTATCAGGAAGTCAATAGGAACCGATTCCGCTCACTCCCACCCTCAACTTCCGTCATCCGAACAACCTCATAAGCGTCATTTTCATAATGAAAATTCGCTAAAAAACATATAATGAATTTCATAATTTATTACATTATGATAAAGGAGTCACCCATGGAGTAGTGGTTAAGATACGCGGCCAATACACAGAATGAATGCACATTAAACTTCCGAGTTTATTTAGTCATGGGTTCAATCCCAGCACGGTCCTCTGGGATTTTTATAAGAGGGATAAAAATTCTGCGGAAATGTAGTAAGTCATCGCAACATTAGACTGATTTCTCCACAACATCAAATTACAAATAAAGATTAATCAAGTGTTTACATTTTCCTCTGAATTTAAAATTAGTGGTCAGGCTTAAGTTTGCCTTTTAATATGGAGAATACATTTAAAAAAAATTATAAATAATACAAGCCCTCTTAGATATGGTAACACAACTCATTGCACCTTTTAGTGGTTGATATTGAAAATTGGGTATCGCAAAACTTTTCCTCACCTAATCAGATTTGCGACCATCTTCAAAATATTTAAAAATTTAAATTACAACTAAGGATATCTTCTCTCAGATATTTTTCACCAAAAGGTGGCAACACTCCACGTTAGTTAACACTAGTGATCCAACAAAAACTGTGGATATATTAGGCATACTAGTTTACAATATAAAGGGGTACACTCGTGACAAATTTCAACTCAATTCGATAATTTTTCAATATTTTAACGTACAAATGTTATTCGATAAATATTGAACTAATGCTGGTAATGAAAGAAATTTGTTAGTCTCATATAGAACTAAATGTGTTCAATTTCAAAACGAACTGATCATTTATCCATGTTTACGCATTTCTGCTGAGATATTAATAAAGGTTAATGAAGTCATAAAAAATATTTCCTGGAAAGCACAACTAGAACTAAAAATTGATTTTTGTACCAAGTTTTAAATATTTAGTGTAAACACACTAGGAGCTATGGTGATGACAGACACACACTCATTTAAAACAGATAATTCAAGTGAAATATCTATGGTTACTGTTTTTAGCAAATTATTAAAGAAAAATTGACCTTATGAGGTTGGGGTCTTGGAGGGGGGGGGTTTAGGGGCCCTCTTATTTTTAGTATAGACACAATACTTCTACAATATTCCTATGGCATAAAAGAGTGAAAGTAAAAAAGTTTTTATTCTAATTCATATTATACAACGAGGTTTTGTATCCAGTGTTCGGTGTTGTCACTAAGACATAAGCAATTAAATTAGTTGAATCTTTAAAACTGATATGCCAATTTTAATGCTTTGAGTACTTTTAAGAGATAATATAAAAGTTTTAGGCAAAAAAAAAACTTAAGGTGTAAAATGTCCATATAAAGTGCACAAAACTAATCCAAATATTTGCTTTACATCATAATGACCAATGTTAACTAGTTACTTGTGTCGTTAAAGTGGTAATAAAAAACAAGATGATTTCATAATGCTAACTAAGAAAAGTGGGAAGAATGTTATGGCAAAGAAAGTTAGTTCCAGAGCTGCCACAAGATGCCAGCACCGAGTTCACACTCACCTTTTGTCCGACTTTCTCATATACCTTTGATATTATATACTGATTATATTCTTTGCCATGGACCTAACTTACACTCTTGATAATTGACAACCAACTTAGGGAGGTACCAAGTTAAAAAATGTCATAAGAGGGATGGTAAACTAAACACACATTGGTTTAAATACATATTTTATTTAAGGTGACTTGATATACAAAGGTGTAATGGTTGGACAGCAAAAAGTATTAACAAAATTATTATCAAGAAAAAAAACTTCATTAAAACTAATTACTTACTCCAAGAAACTGTAAAAAAGAAGTAGGTCATAATAATAAATCAATTAAAACTAAAAAACAATGTTAGTTATAAAAGTTTATTAAGTACGTGAATTAATAATTTCATGCATCTTTTTTTAAAAAACCTTTCATTAAACTTTAAAATAATTATAAAAAATAAAAAAGAAAATTAAATTGACACATATATAGAAAAAAGGCTTTTGATAATTATTTTAATGATAATTAATTCAAAATTACAGTTTAACATTTTTTTCAGTTTTATATTTAACAAATAAAGAATGTATGAAGTGAAAGTAATTGGAAATTTTTTCTTTTTTATATTTTTAAAGAAGAAATAACAGTAAAGACTTTTAAATATTTTTTTATTGTATAGAAAACTAAAGAAGAGAATATCAACTATCTTTTCTAAACTTTCTTATTTATTTTACAAAGAAAAATCTTTAAAAAATATAATACTTTACAAAATTAAAAAGATACAGAGACATAAATTTGTGTGTAAACATAAAATATTTTGGGGGTGATAACAAGCTTTACATAACTAACACAGATGGTGATATGTCTGACCATGATGTTCAGTAAAAAAAACACACTAGTATTGTCAACCACCATAGTATACTATTGTGGTTGACAATATATTAATTGTTTTTAATTCTAGTGTTTTTTTATTAAATATCATGGTGAGTCTATACCACAAAATATCCGTCAAAACAACTAGTGATATGTCTGGCATAAAAATAGTCCCAATATCATTTAAAACAAGCTGTCTATCATGGAATGATGTTTCCCTACTTATAGGTTTAAAAATTATAGGAGCATATAATATTGCCATATAAGCTAACGTGTTATGCTCATCCATTCATATAAGTATCAAGTGAACTGTGTTAGTCACAGATGTGATTGTGGCCTCTTTGTACTAAGAATACTTCCAAACATCATTAGAAAGACTTTTTATAAAACAAACATTTTTAAAAAAATTAAAGTGACACCATTTCGATAAGCCTAGTTCAATTAACCCAAAGCCTAATGACTCATTCCCCTCATAGGACTTGATTTTTGAGTCAGGTTTCACTACAATTGGATTTTAGTAGAGTGTTTACAATAAATGTGCACATCCGTTCATATATCTTGATAACTGTGCTAGTGACAGATGTGGTTGAGGTTTCTTACTATTTAGAAAACTTCAAAACATCATTAGAAACACTTTTTGCACCATTTTAAAACTTCTTTGGATTGATCCCGAAATCTAATCAGTTTTCCCCATAAAATCAGTAATTTTTGTGCCAAATTTAATTAAAATTGAATCAGCCATTTGAGCTGTAGTGTGTTTCCATCCATACACTCATACATGCAGACACCAATTTGTTTTAGAATTTTGGGATCTGTAGGGCTGAAACATCAATATTGGATGACAAAAGCAGGTGTTAGGTTTTTACTAATGCAATGCTTCCCTACAATGATTAAAAATAATACCGAAGTACAAAAAAATCAGTTTTTACTCCACTTTTATAACATTTCAACACAAAACAGGACTTACATTATTATAATTATTATCAACAAAGTAGCCAAAAATAATCAATCAAAAATATAAAATAAAGTACATTTTGTACAGACTAGTAAAATAAAACAGACAAAACTAATTCAACAACATAAACATTATTCAACTTATTAAACATCTTTGAACTCACTATATCACAATATGAAAATTGCAAAAGAAAAAAAATATATCATTTGGACTAAGCAATAACTTTAAAATAAATTAAAGAATTGTTAAAGAAACAAAACAAAGTATGTAATCTTAACAGGCTGATACATGTATTATATTTTATAACATGGGTTAATAATATACTTAATAAATAATTATTTTTAAAATTATCTACTGTAAAAAATATAAATAATTTATAAATACTGGTCATTATGCTTGCACAGAGAATGCAAGAAGAGTTAATAAGTATTTAAGTAACTTATTAAAAGGTAATAAGTTATTTAATTGAAACAAAAAATAATTTGGAAATAATATTGATAATGATTTAGTTGGCTATAATATTTAAGCACTAAACTCAATTGTCTTTAAATTCATTCTTTTCATAAATTGGTTCTTTTTGAAATAAATTTTAATACTATGAAAGAGCTTGATACTCCAAGAAATAAATAACAAACTTATAAGATGTAATTACTTTAATCTGGGAGTAGAGTAACCATTTATTAGATCAAAATATAAAATTTCACTTAATAATACAATTGATGTAAATAAAACACTTAAGATCTATCTAAATCAGCCAAAGCTGTGGTCTGAATTCAGGAGTTGCTCTAATTAAAAGAATTGGATTTATTTCATTCTTGACAAGGAAAATAACAATTTTTTGACCTTTTAAAAATAATAAAAACCAAAAAATATTCCAATAAAGCTCACAAACAAAATTAACTTTTTTCAGATAACAATTAACTGAAAATTTAATTAAAATTTTTAAAAAATTATAGGTTTAAATTTATAGATATGAAGCTTATTATTTGGCCCGTAAAAGGTCTTCTAAGCCTTTTTCAAACATTTTCCACACCCAGACATTAACTGAATTAAAAGATTGAACTCAAATATTAAAAAATCAATAATAGCAATAATATATTTGTTATCGAGAAAAGATTAAAGAACCCAAAGATACCAATATTTGGCACAAATACAAATAGTAAATTGCAAATTTATAAAAATATAAGGTAATAAAATTTGTTAAAAATTATCTTCCATATTTTAAAGGAAGAGAATATTTAGAATAGAAAATTGAATTCAACACAATTTTAAACCTGATACACAAAGGTTATCCATAAAAATGTATATGGAACAGATTTGAGTTTTGTGTAGCTGCATTACACATTGAAAATATTTCAATTTCCTATTGGAGATTTGTTAAAAATGATCTTCCATATTTTATAGGAAGAGAATATTTAGAATAGAAAATTGAATTCAACACAATTTTAAACCTGATACACAAAGGTTATCCATAAAAATGTATATGGAACAGATTTGAGTTTTTGTGTAGCTGCATTACACATTGAAAATATTCAATTTCCTATTGGAGATTTGTTAAAATGATCTTCCATATTTTATAGGAAGAGAATATTTAGAATAGAAAATTGAATTCAACACAATTTTAAACCCTGATACACAAAGGTTATCCATAAAAATGTATATGGAGATTTGAGTTTTGTGTAGCTGCATTACACATTGAAAATATTTCAATTTCCTATTGGAGATTTGTTAAAAATGATCTTCCATATTTTATAGGAAGAGAATATTAGAATAGAAAATTGAATTCAACACAATTTAAACCTGATACACAAAGGTTATCCATAAAAATGTATATGGAACAGATTTGAGTTTTGTGTAGCTGCATTACACATTGAAAATATTTCAATTTCCTATTAGAAATTTGTTAAAAAATACAAAACAAAAGCAATGAAGGTAAAAAATAACACTGTTCAATGTGGCACATTTTGGCACTGACACAAATAATTTATTAAAGTATTTCTTAGGTTTTAAGAAGAAATACTTCTTAAATGAATAAGCTTTTTAACAGTGAAAAAGCCTCTACACGTGTTTACAACATTGCAAGAAAGAAGAGTCTCCCAAAAGTATAAAAATATTAATTAAACTTTAAGAGATAACATTTCATTTTATCTTAAAGATAATCTATCTTTTTAAATGTTAAAATAATTGTT
This sequence comes from Microvelia longipes, assembly GCA_018340805.1. Taxonomy (NCBI): domain Eukaryota; kingdom Metazoa; phylum Arthropoda; class Insecta; order Hemiptera; family Veliidae; genus Microvelia; species Microvelia longipes. The sequence goes on from JACMZG010001863.1 coordinate 39,590,159, forward strand.
AAATAATATACTTTTAAAATTTTTAATTTAACTATTTAGCAAATAAATTGTTAAGTATTTAGTCATAAAAATACATATTTCAATAATAGTACATTATAAGAGAAAACTTTATATTTTTTCTAATTTTTGAAAATAAGAAATTTTAACTTATTATACACAAAATAATTTAAGATACTAATAACACCTAATAGGAAAAATTACAAAATCAACTAAACAATGAAAGCATTTCAATTTAGCTTTAATATACAAAATAATATTGTTAAATATTATATTACTTATTTATTTATAATGTATTCTTTTGGAAATAAATATTTATATTTTTAAAGTATGAAATAAAGGAATGTATAGTATTTTGTTTTTTTATCATAACAGCTGATATTATATAAATAACTGGAAAATATATTTTTATAATATTTTTAAAAACTGAGAAATTAAGTATTACTATCACAGGCTAAGAATCGATAACTTTTTAAAATAAAAGAATTGAAAATTATTAATACTACCAAGGGTAATTTGAACAGAAGTTAGTATGGTTCTAAATTAGAAATTAAAATTGTATTATGGGCTTAAAAGTGGGAACAGGATGTGAAACTCCTGGATTAATTGCATTAAACTTATTGAAACAGACTCTCTGTTCTCTTTTATTCTGAACTGATAAAAGAAAAATAAGCATATTCCAGTCTATAGGGGTAATATCGATAACAAAATTTGGACACATTTTGGGTAGGGTCTACTAAAATGTTTTTCATCAATTTTAGATTTTAAAACTATTAATGTAGCAATTGAACTAAAAATAGAACTAATCAAGCAAAACCAAATATTTATACAATGTTTACGTTCATAATAATTATAACGGAGTTTATCATGCTTAAAACAAAAACACCAGTATGACATCTAGGCACTGAAATAATTAAAAATAAATATTAAGATTTGTTCACACTATCATTATGAACTAATTTCAGTTTGAAAACTATCTTTGGTAGTAGTATCAGGAATTTCTTGAGGTTCCTTGCGGAGGTCGATGCATCCATCTTCCTTTTCATAAATAGAATTAACAGTAGGGGAAGTAACAACAGAGTCGGAGTTAGAAAGGTTAATCGGTTCTTCGTTCTCTTTATCAGTTAGTCCCACAACAGCCGGGAACATATGTTTTGGACTAGCTACTTGGTGTCCTGAAGAATTGTCTGAAACTTCTGAATCTGGTAGTTTTCTAGTCAAATTACTAGGCTCTAGATGTAACTTTTGTTCCAATTCACATTCAGAATTATAGTCAGGATCTTCTATTCTATAATTTGAAGAGGACTCGGATTTTACTAACATTAAAGGCTTTATAGGAGGCATTAGTTTTAGAGGAGATTTAGAAAGAGCTAAATCCATCATAGGAAGAGGAATAGGTTGCCCTAAAAAATTATCAGATGTTTCTTTCTCTGCTTTGGCCAAATGATTAGCAAGCACACTAGCACTGACATTCATCAAGTCAGCTGCTGTAAACAGAGTGATTTCTTTTCGTTTGAGTTTCCCTAATATTTCAGCAAATCTAACATCATGCCAAAATTCTCTTTGAGGCTGTTTGAGATATCCATGCACTTCTCTATACCTCCCATAAAGTGTGCCGTAAGTGACACCCAGCAACTCAGCTGCAAATTTCATCTCCAATTTTTTATTTTTGATGGCATCCATAACTTTCTTAGTGGTTTCCAGTTCCCAGAAATGTGGCCTCCACCCACCCTGCTGGATATGATCATTCATTTTAACGATATTACTAAAACTAAATTCTTCTTTCTCTCTCTGAGTCAGACTTAAAATTCCACTAATAACAGGAAGGGAACCATCCGATAACTCTCCGTCACTCAGTGCTTCTTCCTTGACAGGAGTTAGACTAGATCCTTGGGGGTTCGTGGCATTCATTTCTTTATTTTGAGGCATTAGATTTTTGGTAACTGAAAGTAAACTACTCTTAGGAATTTGTAGAGGCATGACAACCTTAGGAACTGTCAGAATTTTAGGAATCATCCCATCTATTTTTTGTTTTTTAACACTATTAACAACATTATTAACATTTACTGATGGATCTTTGTCAGAGTTAGTAGTAGGGGAAGGGCATGGTGGTATTGGTTTAGGTATTAATGTTTCTAATAACTTTGGTTTGATGAGATTCTGAACAGGAGTACTGCTAGTATCACACTTACTTTCTTCTTTAGCATTATCATTAATAATACTTTCAGAAAGTTTTCTTTTAACACCAGTTTGAATAAGTGGATTACTAGAATCGTTGCTCAGTTCACATTCAGCCCCGATCCAGCCTTGGCTGGTAGATCTCCATGATACAGCAGCTAATCCTTTGACTTGTAATTCCTCAGCAGTTTCTATCAATGCATTTAGTCTAGATTTCTCTACAGTTATCTCACCTCTATACATAAATTCTACAAGAGCTGTAATGTCGTCGAATCTAGTGCCGTCTAATATTACGATAGGATCATTCTCATCATGTTTAGAAAATATCAACTCGAAATATGAACTACAGGCAGACAGCATAATTTTATGAACCCTAATAGTTTTGCCTTCACAAGCCAAGGTAACGTCGCACAGACTTCCATTCTCCAATAGCTGGGCAAACATGTACTGTAAGTTTGAGTGATGATATTTCCATCTCAAACAATATTGATCTATATCTGCATCCATTTTAATTTAATTAATTTTACATATAATCCATAAAAAAATAATATAAAAATAATATACCACTCTATTTTAAAGTCACATATGTAATAAAACTGTTTCACATAACACTTCGCAAAATTACGATTTTCAAATTCAAAATAAAATAACTGCCGAAAAATTAATTACAGAAGCAAACATACGCACGAAATAGAAGGTTACAAAATATTGGGTTGAAATCAGTGTTGCCGAACAATCAAAGAAAAACACGAATTCTCTAGCTGTAATTATGTGCGAGTCACTGTTCTCTAAGACATCCTAACCTCTACTGAGCCGCCCGACCCGCACAGCACGGCTACTAGAAAAAAACTGCGAAACAGAGAATATGAAAAAAAGGGAGAGATAAAAATCTATATTATAAAAAAAAGTGAAAGTTTTATAACTGCATTTTTTTCTTTTTTTACTTTACTCGAGTACGGACTAGCGATACCGTATCATAAAAACAACTGAATTAATATAAAAACAACTTATTTATTTTTTTAAAAAATTGTGAAATAACGAAAAAGCCGACGTTGCGAGAACCATTCAGCATAAAAACTCTTGAGAATTGTCTATATAATTTTTTAAAAAACCTTCAAACAATTACGAAATGACAGCACGTATTATTAAAAAAATATTAAATACATATTTTTCAGGGATTTCAAGTCGAGTTATATAATTTTTGATTAGGGATAGGTATCGATTTTATTTTTACAGCAGCCCCCCTTTTTTCCCCTGCCAAACTTTTTTTTCGGTTAGAGTGAGTAAGAGAACAAGAGGGAAGAAGAAAATAAAAAAAAAACGACGAGTTCCGGGCCGACATTTTTCTCACGCAACCCCATGAAAAATCGACAATTCCACTACACTACCTTCACTCAAAAATATTATATAAAATTCCCACCGACCATTTTCTCTCATTTTTTTTAGACCGTCCCCTCTACTTGGATAAAAATTCTGAAAAATCCATACCATACTTTTTTAAAAAAAAAAGAGAAGAGAGAAAAAAATACAACGCCATTAAAAAAATCAATATTTCATCCTAATTTTAGATAAGAGAAAAAACTCGTACTCGAAAAAAGCCTTACAATATCGAGATAAAATTATATTTTATACCGTCCACGTTTCAGATAAGAAAAATTGTCATTTCTGAAACATGTATACTGAAACAATACGCTGTGATAAGTATTAACCGTATTAATGAAAATAATACAACAAGCTATATCTTCAATACAAACATTTCTACATGATTTGCTTACTAAAACATGTAGAAGCTAATTTACGAAATTGATTAAGAGTGAATGATAACTATAATGAGCCCCTTTAAAGATGTTAAGTCTACCAATGTAACAATGGCTGTTTACTCTACTACTAATAAAGTTTAAAAAAAGCAATCATAGAATCAAATCAACATAGAAACGAAATGTTTTTTTTTAAATGCGATCAAATTAATAATTGCACAATTTTTTTTAAAAATTCTGTGTAAAAATTAAAAATTAATATATATTATATATATATATATATATAATATATATATATATTATATATATATATATATATATATATATATATACTATACGTGACTCATATAAATAACGAATGTATTAACAAAAAAAATCTGTTTTTAGGGATCACTTCAGTAACAAGTCCAGCCAACTTTTACATACAAATTATTTATAATTTAAGTATTAAATGATTTATTTATTAAATGATATTAAATGATTAATACTCTTTATTAATAAAAAGTATTACGGTTTTCTGTAACAGTAACAAATGTAATTATCTGCCTTAAGGACGTTAAGAGCATTACCTGCCAGGTAAGAGCGAGTAAGACTAAGGTTTTGCTTAGGTAGTTTTTCAGTTTACCAGGTAGGTGGTTTAGATAAGATGATAAATTGACTGGTCTAGTTAGATAACTAATATATGCAAACAATTGGAAACATCTGCATAGTGTCCCTTTTAGTCTTGGTGTCTTTCAGCACCGAATTTTCTTTCATATATATATTTAAAAAATGTTCACATTTGTTGGGACTTCCTAAAACTAGTAAAAGCATAGAAGAATTATAAAAGAGAAGGGAATAAGACCAATAAAAAGTAGTAAGTGTATGGGCGAGTCAAAGTAACCCAAAACGTTTGTTTATTGAAGCAAGTTTTTGTTTCCAACCATTTTAATTCTACAATCCAGAAAATTTCCAAAGAGAAAAATGACGTTTCTGTGCCACCATAATTCCGAAAGCTTTTTCGGATATAAATGAAACTCGGTACAAAAATCAATCCAATTGATGCCCAGAATCCTATTGTTTATAAAGGTGTGTGACGTCATTAACGTACAATAATGATTCACCAACAATTTCGACAAATCACAAAAAGCTCAGAAAAATGTCTGATCGGGTTGAACTTATTATACATATACTATTAGGCCAAGTCAATTTTTATAATTAATATTAGTTTTGATACTATCAATTGATATATATCATTATGTAAACAAACCTCGTATTTCATCTACATTAGAAAAATCGCTTATATCATTGACATAAACTAGCATAATATGACAAAATAATATACGATATAAATCACGAGGCCGCAAATAGCCTAAGTGTCTAAAGGCCTTTTGCTTTGTCTTAAGAATAATATAATATTAGTATAATCTTTAAATTTTTAAAAAAATCAGGTATGGGGTACCTCGGAATTTTTCCTAACCACATCGGATTCGCTAAATTCATCCTCCCTACTTCCGACTCGCTTTGCTCGCCTTTAGAATACAAAATTCGCCTAATTTATATTGCAACACGTCTTCGGACTCGCTTCGCTTGTCCTCAGGTTGTAGTTAAATTAGTTTTATTCCCAGAGGTCACTCATCCAAGCACTGACCTCGCTCGATGCTGCTCAACTTTTACGATCCAACGAAAACCGTAGATATACTAGCCGTTTAGGGACAAAACTTAGTATACTTATTTATTACTTGAAGCAATACACTTGTACCAAGTTCTCTTCTTATCAGTTAATACTAAGGTATTTTTCTATTTTCAATTTTTATATATATGTTTATGTGTATATGTGTGTCTATGTATCAGGTATGTATGAACGAGATTCCTAGACGCTTCTATGGCATATGATAACTTTCGAATGCTTTCTCGGATCGAAATGAAACTTAGTACGAAAATTTACGTTATCAATGTCCAGAACCCTTTTTTTATGAAATACGTGTGACTTCATCTACCCACAATGGTGACTCAGAAAATATTTCAAAAATTACAAAACTTTAAAAAGTTGTTTAATTAAACTTAAATTTTATATACACGTTCTACTTGTATATAAAAGACATTAGTTATGGTAATCAATTATACGAAGTTAACAATTTATTATCAGCATTAGTTCAGGTTGTATCAATTGACATATATAACCAAATGTAAACAAAATAATTTATTTTTATTATTGTAAATATTTATTTTTGTTTGTTTTATTGACGAATAAATTGGAAATTGGCTTATATCGAGGCATGACATGACAAAATGATATTGAGACAATATTGGCCGCGAAATGGCCAATTGGCCGAAGCCTCTTGTTTAAGTCTGTCTGATTAGTAACATTTTAACTCAAAAGTCAATTTTTATGGATTTTCAAAAAAACATTTTAATTTTTAGCAAAAAATAAGTTTAAAAAGAGTTTATTTTGAAAGAATGTACTAGTGTACATTGTATGGAATAAAAATGGAAGATTTTAAAGACATTAACGCGTCAAGTTACTCGTATTTTTTCAAGTTCTTAGTCCGCTACTAGAAGCAATAGTAGGAACTCTAGCTATGCCAAAAAAGGTAAAAATTAATATCCAAGCTCGTGGCAGCTCCAGCTTCTCATGTCGAGAAGGCTAAAAAGTTAAGCTCAAGTCTGTTTTAATTTCGACTGACTAGAAGGCTGTTTCATCATACAAATACTTTGCATTTGCGATAGAATACACGTGGGAATTCGCATATTGCGAACTGCATTTTGATCTCAAAATTGTTATCAGAAACAGACTTTGGGTTACTTAGAGAGGCAGTGCCTTGTTTCAAACAACAAGCTAATTATGCTTCACTCAGACCTAAAAATGTCTCATTTCGTACTGATTCAAATAAAATGTGTGAGAAAATATAACACAAATTACAAAGAAAAAACAGTATTTTTATCTAGTGAAAAAGAAATAATGGCGCACTCTAAAAAGTAAAAAATCAATCATCAAAATTCAGATTTCTTTAAGTAAGCAGTTCCCTGTTCGGCGAAAGAAACCCTCGAAAGAACTTTTTTTTAAAGAATATTTTTTAAAGAAATATCTAGCAAGATTAATAAATTTAAACACCCATACATTTAGGTACCAATAGAGTTGTCTAATTTTAATGAATAAACGATCGTTTTCTTAGAAATTTTATCAGCTACAAATATATAAATTTTTAAAGTAACCAACAGGAAAACCTTATTTTCAAAGACAATCGAAATTAAAAGCATTTTCTAAAATGTTGTAGGTGCCCAACTGTATAAAGAGCAGTTGCGCACTAGTCTAAGAACCAGACCTGAACCAATATTTTCTGGAATTATACCTGATAAAGAAAATCATAATTTGACTATTTCTTCCCTCTTGATCTGCTATGATTTACTTCATCAGGTGTAATTCCAAAAAAAATGGTTTAAAACAGTACACACGTACATATATAGGTCAGGTTCTAAGACTAGTATGTAATGTTACGTTGCTCGACAGTATTCCGTGGTATTTATTTGATGAATTTTTGTGTAATGTTTTATTTCTATCCAGAGCAAGCGTTAAGAGTTAGTGTGAGACAAACGAAGCGTCTAAAGAAAGGTAGTTTAACAGGGGCTTTTTTTAAAAACCTTTGAAAAGTTGTTAATAAAACCATTGAGAAGGTAAAATCGTAAAATGAATCGTAAACATTGTGGACAGTTCCTTAATATAGCAAGTTATGAATTCAACGCTCCAGACTTCAGTGGGTTTGCTAGAGCTAATAAGAAGGAACCGTTGAGAAGGATAAATCGTAAACAACGAAGGAAGGAAGACAGAAATATTATTACGAAAAAAGGAGGGAAAACCGATGAGAAGGATAAATCGTAAACATTGTGGACAGTTCATTTAGATAGCGAATTATGAATTCAACGCTCCAAACTTCAGTGAGTTTGCTAGAGTTAATAAGAAGGAACCTTTGAGAATGATAAATCGTAAACATAGCGGACAGACCTAACAAAGGAAAGGAGACAGAAATATTGTAACGAATTCAAAGCTTTAAACGTCCGTAGCCTTGTTATAGCTTTTAAATAGAACCCGTTGAGAAGGTTAAATCGTAAGATGGATCGTAAGCATTGTGGACAAACCCATCGAGGGAAAGAGGGCAAAAAGCTTGTTATGAATTCAAAGCCCCAGACTTCCGTGAGTCTGCTAGAGCAAAAACTTTTCCCAACAGACTCTCTTGTTTCAAACTTTTACCATTCAAACTTTTGTTCAAGTGTTTGTCAACTTTCTTTGAGTTAAGCAAGGCTTTGGCATTCTCGTAATTAAACTTAATACTATTTTGTTCACTTTATCAATGACACTCCCTTCTCTCTATCAATTCAAACGTTTTGAGTGCAATATAAAATAATAGCAAATTTTTTAATGGCAATAATAAATTAATAACAAAAAGTCTAATTATTTTGAAGATAACAATTAATAAATAAACAAATGCTCGTGTTAGGGCCTTTTGGCGTATCAAGGTATTCACCCTGCAGGAACAACTTCAGGTCCGTCGTATTCATTATGATCTAAGTATTAATTAAAGTAGGCGAAACAATTTTGTTACAAATAATATTTAAAAAAAACTGAAAGCATAGACTGGGCTGCGAAACCCGGAACTCCGACGCCAAAAGCGAGTGCAGACGAGAGTAAACAATTACTTTAAAGAAATTAATAACTGCAATTTATTTCAAGGGTACTTTCCAAACTGAAGCTACTTCAAATGATTCACTTGATACTACTGCCATTCAAACAATTTAATTTAACAAAAAAGGGTATATTTAACTTAAATTAATGTATATAAAGCCGCACAGTAGCTACAGCTGCTTCATTTTGTAAAGCATTGAATGAGACTAGAATGCGTAAAAAGTTATGTCATAGTTTACGCTAAGACTATTCATTGAATGTGTTACCTATTTTCTTATTCTATTTCTAATTTACAAATTTAACGTTCTTGCCAAGTCAGAAAGTTCTTTTCTATTAAACCATGATAAGGTATTTGTGTGCATATGTTTCGGGTATTAAATAAACATGTATATCTCCCAAGATTTGTGAAAACAGCGAATGAATAGACTTGGCGTAAACTATGACATCATATCATTTTACGCAAGACTTGGTTGCAATTTTTCACGGAGTGTTTTTGTTGGGATCTCACTTCTTTTTGCAAGTAATTTCGATTAAGATGTGTGGATTTTGATAGTGCCTACGTTTCGTCCTTTTTGGTCATATGCCACACGTAGATAATTATTGTTAAAACTAGAAATTAGTAATTTTCAAAGCGAAAACTCTCATTAATTATAAACGATAAAAGTTATGATTTTAAAAGTAATGTTGTTTCGATATAATCTTTGAGTTAACTAAACAGTAAGGTTCTACTTTAATTCAGCCAAAAGACACAAGAGAGTAAAAAATGCTCCGAATTGCTTTTAAAAAAGGGTGATGATCGGCGCCAGCCCAGGAGATGCACCTAAAAAAGGGTGTTGGTCAGCGCCAGCCTTGGATGTGTACCTAATAAAGCAAGAATTGGCCCCCAGATAATGAATACAACAATACAACATTTTTCCTTACACAAAAATCATCGTCATAAAAATAACTTTTTATAAAAAAATTTATTTCAATGTTAAACTTTCGGAACAAAAATAAATGTGACACAGAAAAAATAGCCTTGAAAAGTTATCGCATCACTGATTAGTAAAGTCAACTATGTAATAAAATGAAAATATACAATACAATTTTTTCTGCACATACATGTTTTTAAAAATGTTTTTTATTGTTATTACGTAAGCAATATTATTAAAAACAGTAATAAAATAAAATATGGAGTTTGAAATAAAGAGCCTTCTAGTAATTGTAAGCTTGTAATTGCTTTTGCAATTACAAGCTGGTGTTTATACTCACTTATTGTTAAAGTGAATCTTGTTCAAAGGATAAAACTATCTCTCCACCTCTCCACTAAGAGTAGTCACAGCCCATAAAATATACGGAAATTAAGATATCAGGAGATACTTTATTGTTATTTAATTAATTATTACTTTATTGGATATTTAATTAACTGCAAAGGAACAAAATATTCAGAAGATAAACTCGGAGCAAACATACAATATAAAAATTGGGTGTGGAGTACTTCGGTACTTTTTCTCCTCTATCGGATTCGCTACGCTCAAGCTCACCATGTCGGTTTAGCTTCCATGGCCTTCAGAATTTAAATACACCTTTAAATTTAGATACATACACCTTTCATAATTTAGTTATTAATCAGACTCGCTTTACTTTTCTTGAGACACAAAAAATCAGTTTTAATGTCAGCGATCATCCTTCCACCTACTGAACACGCTTAAAGTTGTTCAACAAAATTGACTTCACAAAAACCGTGAATATACCAACCCTATTTAAAAGGAACGATGTATACTTGTTTATTATAAGATGTAATACAGGAGTTCCTAATTTCAACTCTAATGGACGGGTTGCTTATTATTAAATATGTTTCATCAACGTATGTATCAATCGATATATCAATACAGGGGATTAAATTGCAATGAATATGTACAACGTCGACTGAGAACCCGACTACCCTCGATTCCATTTTAGCCATATAGACCAAGAACCAAGGAAGGATATGAGTGTTTTAGTCCATGAGCCGGACCTGAAAAATATGACTCATTGGAATTTTGTGCATTTTTGTTTTGGTCATTTAACAAATGTCATAACTTTAGTAGTAGTTAGGACACACTCGTACGATAGGATAACACTCGTATGATAGGATAACACTCGTCTCGTACATCGTACACTCGTAACACTCGTGATTGGACATTTTATCATCTTTAAAACTGTTCTCTTCATGTTTTGCATACGATCCACAGGAAATCACTTATTGCAAGAAAACTTGAATTTGTGCGATTTCCTAATATTTTGAAATGAGCGAGCGCGTTTAAATGAAGGGCTCCACTCTGAATAGACAGACTATGATTTTCCTTCATAATTTAAGGTATATTATCAGAAATATTTGGTGTAAAGTAGAGCAAAATGAGTCACTTTTTCAGGCCTGGCTCTTGGACTATTTGTACAGATTGATAAACCAAAATATCATTGAAAGTTCAAGGATTTCATGATTTATCTATGTAACACTAAAAATATGGGTGAAGCCATTTTGTTATACTCCGAAATATGAAAAAGAGGCGAGTTTTATAGTTTATAAAACTGGCAAGTGTTTTATAGCGGGGTATACAGAAAATGTTAAAAACTTGGCTCTCTAATATTTTTAGAGAGGATAGAAACGTGAAAAAAGTTGCCCTGGAAAAAATACCCCCTATTTCTCCCGGGAGACTAAAAAAAGGGGGGAATGTGGAAAATAAGGCGGGGCCCGGCCCAAAATAAAAAAAATGAAATGAAAAAAAAAGAAAAACGAAAAATTTGTAGAAAATCAATGACTACACCAAAAAATGCTCCGAGGGTCATGCCCAAAAATACAGGCAAGGGAAAAAAACGAGGAGGTATATTGACCTACACAGAAAAAAATTAATATGGCGACCATCTCGCAAATGGGATTAAATTGTAGGGAAAATATTTGTAGACAACAATATAACCCACACAACACAACGATATCATTATGAATTAAAAAATATTTTTTATAGAAATAAAAAAGATGATAAAATAAAATTAAAAATACATTTATAAATTAAAAGAATAAAAAACTTTTTAAAGCTATTATTGGATTAAAACAATGTGACGTAACCAATAAGGTACTGCACGCAACAACAAATCCTCATTAACAGTAAGAATAATAAAGAAATACATACATGACGCAAGGTTTTTTAATTATAATTTTCAAGTGAAGGGAAATTTAGCAAATAAAAGTTAATAATTGTAAGAACAATAGTTATTTATGTAGTAATGCAGGAAAATTGAATTATATTAACCAGTTATAATTTTAGCCCCCGAGCCGAAGGAAGACTGTACCAATTACTTGCAAGGGGAAGCCGAGGAGGTACTTTACAATTTGACTGCTGACGCGAAGCAGTCAATTTTAAATTTAAATATTTTCGATTTAATTGAATTTTATAAATAAGCAAAGTTTATAAAAAACTGTGTTAATAAAATTTCAAGATATTCGTTTTATAAAATATTTTAGAAGGAAGATTTTTTTTTTATAACGCACGCTAAACTAAATTTTCGAAAACAATGAGAAAGACCACTTGCTAAATCACTCACAAGAATTTAAAACAATAGCCTACAAAATTACCTGACGGTAAAAGTCTTAACCAAAACGGACACTTGAAAAGAAATCTCAGCTTCAGATTTTAGAGCAATAAGGATATAAGGAAGTAGAGATGGAATAGTAAAACTTAGGAGTATGAATACATACTCCTCGGTAAAACCGCTAAAAAATAAAATAACTCTGACGCAGTAGTCCGCATACCGGGCGAATTTCCTTTGGAAAGCGTGTTTCGTATTTCCGTACTTAACAATCCATTTCTTGCTGAAAGTTGAGGTTTATAAATAATAACTTGAGCAGTTACTCAATTATCAAGCACTACTCATAACTCATTTTTTCAGTACTTTTCAAAGGAAATGCGCATAATTATCTTGTTCGCTATACAAAAGTATACCTCTAAAATTGACAGTGCACAACATAATTTGGTTAGTTAGTGACTGTCTGTCAAGGTTTCAGCGCATTTCCGGTTTTTTCGATTCAGGGCACCAAAAACATTGAAAACGAAACCAAACTCAATTTTCTTTCATCGACCGTTATTTTGGTTTCTGAGCATTTTCCATGGGTTTTTTAACTTTTTGGTCCCTTACTTTGGCCGTATTGACTTCGGACCGGTTTTATTCGATTCAGCACGTAGTTGAAAATAATGTCGTTTAATTTTAATGGTTTTTTTGAAAATTCTGAATTAATGACGTCACAAAAAAGGTTTCGTGTCCTCCCTAAGGTTGATTATTGTACCAAGTTTATATATATATATATATATATATATATATATATATATAATATATATATATATAATTATATATATTATATATATATATATATATATATATATATATATATATATATATATATTGGTACATAATCAACCTTAGGGTCAGGTACTTTGAAACGAATTTTGGTCATGGTCCAAGGTTCGAATCCCACCATGACACCTAATTTTAACGAATTTTTTCAAAGAAAATTCGCTTAAAAGTAGTTTAATGGTTGGCTTTATATTCAGCATTTTGAAACTCTCTTTAGTCCCTTGAAAAGAAAGAGATAAAAGAGTTGGCAAAGCATTCCACTATAGAAGAGTTGAAAAGACTTGTAAGTGTAAATCCAACTACTTATTGACTCTCAAAACTCAACAGGTATCTCTGACGGGAAATGAATAACAATAACATATAAACACAAATAATTAATTTCACGAGGATTTTAAATTATACATCTTTTTAAAGTTTTAAACAAAGGACAAATTAGTTATAACTATATAAGTTCGTTAACTAACTAAACTCATAATAAAACATATAATACAATAAATGATACTTATTAAACAAATAACTTGAATTACTATTAACAAGGCAGTATGCATCAGATTTTGGTACATTCTTTAAAAATAATATGACCTACGAAAAAAACACTAGTGAAGAATCCATATTCTACACACCGAAGACCCATGTCTTCGGCCCGTTGCCACTAAGCGGCATCGGCCCATGGGCCACGAAGCGGCCCGAAGGCTGATGGCCACAGGGTGGCCTGAGGCTGCCTCGCGGCAACATTTTACTACGTGCACACAGCGTATTTAAGAGGCGATCATATTGGGTACGTATGCAATACGGCCAACTAACTTCACGGTTCTTACAGCGTCTTTGTTTAGTCGATCGAGTGAGCTTTCGTGATAACTGATCTCGCCAAAACACGCGTCTTTTATAGTGAAGGTTCACTTTTGGTTATAAGGAAGTTTAAAACAAAAAATATATATAATTAAATTGAAATTTCTTTGCATAATAATAAAGTTACACTAAAAAAATAATATTCCAAAAGTTATTTGATCAAAATATAATATTAAAGTGAAAAATAAGTTCGACGAGAAGGTTATCCGTTAAATACGATCGTCTCTAAAGGTACATACAGCGTATCGGGGGGATCCATTTAGATTCCATCTCCCTAGTTCTAGCGTATGCGATCGGATCCCTCAGCATGGTTCATACAGCTAATACTACCGTATTGAGAGATCGTATCCAATACGATCCGCGGATCTAGAAGTGTGTATGTGAACGTATTAATTATCTCTAAAAATCAAACCATTTTCTTTACTTCTAGCCATAAAACAGAACCAACCACAGTCAAACTTTATGGAGCGACTCAAAACTCAGCTGGGCTGCTCATATTGACAACTTTACAGAAATACAGCAAAACGTCTTTACCCTCTCAGAATTTTACGGAAATATTTGTCTCAAAATCAGTTGGTTCAGCTTTATCATGCCAACATACACTCCAAATTAACTTACTGCATCGAAGTTTGAGTACCTCAGCCCATTTTGTACAAGTACTTGTTTTACAAAAACGTGCTCTCCGAATAATTACTAAGACTCATCGCTTAAATCATGCAAACCTATTTTTAAAGAATGCAAAAAGACTTTGAAGAATATTTTAATTTCGTTAGCTCCTTATACTCTAGAGGACTTTCTAAATTTTTAGTTTTAACTTTAATTCGACAAAGTAAAATGCCAGGTTGGCATAACTACTGTAATCAATCAGTCAATAGCATTTTGCCATGTATCTAGCGATTTTTCATTAACTCGCCTGAGAGGCGGGTTGATCATTCACTTCGGCCCCGTCAGGGCCATATAAACTTCTTTAAGTAGCATTTAGTAAAACATTTAGATCAAATGCTAAGGTTAACTAATTTGTTAATCTGAACATTGCATACTTCCCATCATCTAGTACAGAGAATCAAAGTAGACCTAAGTCTTAACATATCGATAGGGTCTTATGTGTTTAAGAATTAGGGCAGGTAAAAAAGGTCATATAGTTTTCCATTAAAGAATTATACAGCCGTATGAGAAAGCTTGAATTCGGCACTCAGCCTTTGTTTGCTAAGTCCAATGTATGCATTCGTACTTTATTAATTTAGCTGTTACATTATATATCAAACTAACTATTTAAAATTAATTCGTGTTATTTATTTATTATAACATCAAGTACTGTGATTATTTTACTAAATGAAACTAATTTAATCTAACCTCTAATTATATTAATAGTATATTATGCTACAAGACTGAGAAGGTCTTTTTTACCGTGGCGACTAAACGGAGCCGAGGTAAAAATAGTTATTGTGTAACTAGGCAGGAAAAATGGAATATTACAGACTAGTATCGAAGTTAGCCCCCGAGCCGAAGGCGAGGGTGCGCTACCTAAATTACCTGCAGAGCGAAGCCGAGGCAGGTAATTTTTAATTTTGACTGACGAGACGAAGCCGAGGGAGGTAATATACAATTTGACTGACGAGGCAAAACCGAGGTAGGCAAATATACGAGTCAGTTATGTTTCCTTGCCTGCCTCGTTCTACACAATATTTTATCTGCGAACAGTAATAAATCAAAACTAGCATTCTTGAAAAACTTATTACGTTTGTATAATGTTTTATATTTACATTTTCTATGACTGATAATACAGATCTTATCATCGAGAAAGTTGACCACAGAGTAGCGCTCGATTTTGTGTTTGACAGTTCTTTTAAATACCCTAACACAACGTTTCACTTACATTCTTTACTTTTTTCTCTGAGCACCATTCTTGAACACTTCATATGCTTTGAGATACCTACTTCCTGATTTGCCGGGTAGTAGGCTCTTTGGTATTTGTAGCTATTACCAAAAAATCCGACGGGGTATGTTCGAAAAGTTCGTCTATATCTTCGACGATATTCATCAAAAGCTATAGAACCGCTATAGAATAAACTAACTTTTAAACTGTATTAAATACGGGTTCGTATGATAAAAGTAAAATGACTTGACAAAAAAAGATGAGATAATAAACCAAGACAGAAGTGTTTGCCTTTAAAATAATCAATAAATTTAATTCTAATTAAAGATTTACATTACAAACTGTTTTATTTTAATTTTAATTAGTTAAATAATGTAATTATTCATTATATAAATTATTAAATAAATTCAATAGGCTTTTTATTATTAACTAATCATGTTTACAAAAATTACCTATTAACTTTCTTTACCAGCTTTTATTTTCCACTAATATCCGAACGCCTTTGCCTAAAACATTTTAGTTCCAGGTTTGCTTGATAATTTTAAGCATTGCAGGCTTAAAAATAACTCGTAATACAAAAACTGCTATACCTAAATAATTCGTATTGAACATTTGTTAGTTTTAGCATTGATCTTGAGATTTGAAATGAACAAATCAACTAAACAATCCAAGTGACATAATACCTTTTTGCCGCGAATCTTAATTTTTTAACTATTAAATTTTTTTAATTGGTTATAAAAATTTGTACAATTAATAATTTCATTTTTTTCTTTTAAATACATTTTTTCTTACTTCGATTAACCTAACAAAACAAAATGCATCTTCCTCATTGAGTAACTTTTAACCTTAAACCATAAGCATAAACCGGGGCCTTAAGCAAGAACTGGATTATTAACCATAGAAACACGCATTACAAAGAAAATATGCCTGGCATGCAGACCACTGTGCAATTTTTTGTTATTTATTTCATTATAATTTCTTTTAGCCTGAACTTCGGTCAAAATCCAATCCTCATTTATTTGTTTGTTTATTTTTTTATCAGTTTTTGAGTAACTCACTCACTTAAATAGAAGTTTATTTGTTTAAAATGAATGCTTACAGTTACTTAACAACTTAATTTTATTACTCGCAGAAACCCCTGTTTTAATATTGAGTGCTTATGTCTGTCACTGACTATGAGACGTCTTATATGGAGTGAAAACCTACGAGGTAAGGATCCTGGATAAAATTTACGCCAGAATGAGGTTTGTACTCTAAACCAGGCATGCGGGAACCACATGAAGTAGAATTTATTTCCACAGAATAAATTGTTCTTAACCCTTCTTTACACTAATAGTATCCGGTAAAAGGCCAGTTGAGATTTGCATTTGGTAAGTGGGAACTACCTGATGTGGGTATTATTTATAATTATGAAACAATTTAAAAGTTACTGCGCACTAATAATAACATTTTTAATGATAGGATGAGTATGCTATTAAGCTATACTTTTTAATGATTCCAATATAGTAAAAAGACTTTATCCAAGTGTGAATTTCATTCAAATAATTATATTTTTACCAGTATAATTAAAACTAACTAATTGGCTGTATTTAAACCTTGACAGGTCAATAAATTTTTGCTAATTAGAATTTTAATATTAAATTGCATAAATAGTTTTAGATGTTATTTGTTGTAATTACTTGGGAACTGCCAAGTAGAAGAGCCTCTATTGGTATTTCCAGCTTTTGGTACAGTTGATCAGCCAGATGGTATCGTTGAGCTTGCTCAGCTTAGGGCTAATTTGAAAAAGATTTTACTTTTTCTCCTTAAATTTTATGTTAATAAATAAATCTTATTTAGTAAAGGATTTATAGATATCCTTGTAGTTATTTATTTTTAGAATGTTCCTAATCATTTAAATTTTGACTTTGTTATACCTAAAATTGACCTGAACCTTCCATTGTTTTTTTGTGCAATGCAAGAAAATAAGGGCTACTAGATTTAGGTCATACAATTATTTGACAGCAAAAAAAAATGCTTGATAATTTTAAAATCATCAACTTTACAAATAAAGTATATACTTTATATTACATACTAGAAGTGATACCCGTGCTTCGCTTGGACTACAAAAAATAGAAGTTGTTAACAGCTGTAACAGCAATAAAATTCTTTGTTTAGGACGTTTTTGTCTATCTGGCAATTCTCAAGCCGTGCTTCATGATTGCTTAGTAAATTCCTTGTTTCGATAAGTTGACGATTAAAAATGGAATTCTTAAATCGTGTGTTTTAACTTTTAATGATAATACAATAATATTCTTAACAAAATAGGCCATGAATTGAACAATTCAAAAAATGCTTATTATTTTAGAAAACAAAATAGTATTGTTTGAGATATATAAATATTATTATTTATATTATTTTTTTAAAAAGTAGATAGTGTTCATTTAATTAAAACCCATCAATTAGATTCTGATCTTTAAGCATCTAAAACTTATATTTTTAATATTTAAATTATAAGCGCTAGTGGATTTTTTACCATAAGGATGTAAATAAAAGTCTATCAAATAAAATTTCAACCAATGTAATGATGACAAAACCGGCTTTAACCTAATACAGGTCATCCTCAGTGCCGGTGAGAAGAAGCTAATTTTCCTCTTGAGTCTTGTTATTACATTTGAGACTGGATGAAGACTCATCTCAAAATTTGAGACTGTCTGCATCCAGTCTCAAATCTAATAACAAGACTCAAGAGGAAAAATTAGCTTCTTCTCACCGGCACTGAGGACGACCTGTATTAGGTTGAAAGCCGGTTTTGTCATCATTACATTGGTTGAAATTTATTTGTGGATAGACTTTTATTTACATCCTTATATTTTTAAAATAATCCCCTATTGTTATTTGTGAAGGAATCTAACATGTGAGACATGTTATGTGGTCAATATGACCTATGAGCTGTCTAAGTGTAGAGTTAAGTCAAGATCCATTGATTAGATTTCAATCTGTGAGCACTTAACATTTTGCGTTGCACTAAACCTTTATTATTTTCAAACAGATCCTGATGCGACTTAAAAAACTACTCAGACCTAAGAGTATTTTAAGTTTAAAGTAGAGTCAAGATCTATAAATTAGATTCCGAGCAGTAAGCACTCACGAAAAATCCTCTACTGTTATTTTAGCACTGATCAAGATCTGGCATGGTTTATGACTCCTTCTGATATATGATTAGTCTAAGATTAAACTTTGGTCTAGATCCTTTAAGTAGTTTTGAGGTTATAAGCAACCAAAATTTAAACTTATTTTTTATACATATATAGATTTATGACAAAATACATTTTTCCTAATATATATAATGGGAGAGGGAAAAATGGTAATGAGACCCACTGGAGGCATACCAGATTGGGGTGCAATAAAAATTATTTATATTTTACAATTTAGAGGGTAAATTTTATTTGGGGTACATTTTAACCAGGTACGTTTTATCTGGTTACCATGAGGTAATCTGTATTACTGACCCTCAGAACAAACCCAAAAGACTCATTTCTCTCAAAGGGTTTAAGCATAATTTATAAGAACTACTCTTAATATTAGTACTGTAGTCATTGATCAAGTGCGGATAAAGTACTTGTTTTTAGTACTTTATTTGATCAAGTCTACAGCAAGTACTACCTTACATACAAACACGAATTTTGTCAAGTTTTTATATCACTGTAGTTCTAAATGTAAACAAGTTTAAAAAAAAGTGTATGCCAAAATTTTACTTTTACTCATTACACAGTAGGTATATAGGGAACGTGTTGTGTTCGTCCAAAACAGGGATTACAATTTAATTATACATTTGAAGTGTTTTTAAGGCCATCTGAGTGGTTTTTACCAAGTTTTCTGTCTTTAAGTTTATGTGTGTGCCTGTTTTTTTCATTGTAGCTCCCACTGTGTTTATGCTAGAAAGTTGAAAATTGGAACAAAATTAATCTCTAGTAGTGCTTTCGAGCAAAAATGTTAATATGACGTCATTAACCAAAATTAATAAAACAGCAAACATTTCATAATTCAGAACCATGGAAAAATGTTTGAAAAACGTTTTAAACATTTGAACAACTTTTCAAAAGTTTGCAAAAATTCAAGTAAAAAGAAGATTTTGAACCTACCACAGAACCCTACTGATGGCAAGTAAGTTAACATTTCATTCAATTAATTTAATCAAGTAATACCAGTTAATCACATGTACACAGCATCTTGTCAATCTAATAAATGGAATTTTTTTAATTGACTGTTTCAGGCTGCATATAATGCCAAAATCTATCTTCTATCACATGGATAATTTAGACACTATTGTTCATTATTACATGATTAAATTGATAAATTAATAAATGAAATGTAAACTTACCTGCATCAAAAGCATTCTGTGGAAGTTTAAACACGACGAAAGGAAGCAATTTGGCTAGTTAGAAATATGACTATACAAAGTATGAAAAGTAATTCCAAACTAAATGCGGGCAAAAAGCAGGATATTAAGCCATTCCCACTTGGTAGAAGTGGAGCACTAGCATTGACTATAATCCAACTTGTCCCACCATTGAGTCGTCTTACTGTTAGTAAGTATCTCTAGTCTCTGGTTCAGTCAAATTTAGTATACAGGTAGTAGTAGTAGTATTTAGTATACATGTAGTCTAACTATAGATAAATAAATATAGTTTTAACAGATGTTTCATTATAAATCAAAATAAAATTAATGTAAACAACTTGACTCTAAAAGCCTGTCAACAACATCCAATTTGTAAGTTAAAGTAGGACACACATTTATAATTGGTTGACAGCGTGAGAAAGTAGTATTAAGGAACCAATGAGGTTGGGCCAATATGAAATGGTGGGCGTAGTTTAAGAGCCAGGATTATTTTCCACAGCAGTCAACTGATTATATCTGTGTGTTATACAACAACAACACTCTTACACTCTCTTTTTTTCATTTTCTAACACTCTTATAGTTTTTAACTTGTTGGTCCACCTATAACCACTTTATCCTTTTTAATGTGCCTGCAGGAACTGAAATGTGGATATATAAAATAAAAAGTGGTTATAACATTTTTTGTAATTACATTATTTATTTTCTTAAGGATGTCAAAGAGAAAAAATCACTACAACTCAAACTTCATATTCTATAATAATTGGTGTTTACGTTTTACATTGACTTCGAATCATGAAGTCCGTAAATGCTTTACATAATAATGTTTACCTATTGACCTTGTGACATTACTCAGCTCTATTTTTATCACACAAAATTATATTTTATTCCTTAAACTACAGCTAACGTTTTAATCAATATCGTACTAAATTTGGTAAACCCCTTATTGAAACCTGTAGAATGCGTCTAACATCTTTAGATTTTTTCTTAAATGATGAGTAAAAAAGAGTTTCTTATCTTGGTATTGAAAATAGAAAGAAACTAGACTCATCAGCATAATTTGCCGAGCATGCGAATGCAATTTCAAGTTTCTACGATAAATAAAGATGAAGGAATTTGGGGAATTTAGAAGAAAGGTATGAGTAGCACAGCCTTAAGGATTGCAAATATTCACACCTATTATTCAATTACTCCACTAAACTATAGATAAAAACAGCTTTTTTAAAAAAATTATACTCTCTGGAACTATGAAGTTCACTGTAATACTTAATACAATAATTTTATAAACCTTGCATGAATATTATAAAATCTTATCTGCCTCCTAATCTCATATTTCACTAATAAATTAGCAAAAATATAGAACTAAGGAAAGTAATCGGATTCATGCATGATTCATTAATTTGTAATTAATAAAAGAAATGGTAGACTAATGGTCAGTACCAGCAATGCCACAAGAAGTACATACACCAAGGTTACAAGGCTGCCAACTTCAGCACACTTTCATTGTTATTGTTGTTTCTTATAAGGGCATTGACTAATACAACTAGTACAAGTTTGTGCTAAGTTCAGCGTATTAGTCAAAGCAAATTTTCCAAAAATGATTAAGTTGGGGGGGGGGTTGGTAAACCTTAATTTTCAATCCAGAAAAAAATATGTTTATTTAATAAAATTTGGGAAGGGGGCTAACTTGATATTTGGAAGGGCATGGCCTCCCCCCAAAAAAGATCACTACTGTGGTAGTATTACTTTAGAGCAGTAGTTTAAACTAATACTCCTAAATTATTTGTCCTAAATATACAGTCTTTAACAAATGTGAAAGTTAAAATTAATGATCAAATAAATAAAAGCAAACAAAAAAGACATAAAAAAGAAAAGCAACAAAATAATGAATGAAATCAAACACAACAAACCACAATAATTACACCAAATTTTCTTTGTACCTGTTTGCACTGATATTTTTTGTGTTAAAATATAAACTTGGGCTGACTTTAATAGTTAGATATTGTATTGAGCTTATTGAAATGATTATAGATATTTTTTAAAAAAACTTACATTTGGAGGAGTTTGGTTAGCCACAGGTGCCTGTTGCATCCTATAGAAAGGATTGGAAGCCATTTGCATAGGATTCCCAAACAAATTGCCCTGCAATAAGGAAAATACTAATTATTTACAAATTAAACAGGGTGGTTTTATGCAAGATGTTAAAAATTTATAAGGTGTTTCAATTCGATGTAACAAACCAAACACATTCGAAGGTTATAACCTTACGTTTTTATGAATGACGTGTGACGTCATAGCAGAAATCTGTATAGGCGGTCAACATTGAAAATTTACTATTTATTCCTGCAATGACGTCCATTCCGGACTATAACCTAACATGTCAAATAAATTTGATTTCATTCATAAAAAAACCCTCCAATTGAACCACCTTATAAATTCTATCAGCTAGGGTTTTATGTAGTGAGGTACGCTTTTACTGTTTCCTATCAAAAAGTGACACAAAGTGTGGTACAGTATGATCAACCTAATAGTAGATAAACAGGTATTTTGATGATAAAATGGTTTACACAAAGTTGTCTGTCTGTATTAAAGGTTGTAATATCACTAAAGGAACAATATATTTTTTATTGTTTGTTTAAAACGAGTATTTATTTATTTATTGACTTTAGATCAATATGTTTATTATCTTATCTTGATTTACTTCCAAATGTTTCTTTTTGAACTTGTGATGTTACACAGCTCAAATTATATTTTATTTCCCAAACTACAGCCAAAATTTTTATCACGAATGCACCAAATTAGGCATACATCATATTGAAACCCAGAGATTTTTTTTAAAGTGACAAATAATGACAGGACAATTTAGGAAATTCAAGAAGGCATGGATAGCACAGCCATAAGGACCACAAGTGTGACTGATTATGGCCCTAAGGACCACAAGTGTGACTGATTATGGGCATAAGGAATACAAGTGTGACTGATTATGGCCCTAAGGACCACAAGTGTGACTGATTATGGCCCTAAGGACCACAAGTGTGACTGATGATGGGCATAGAAAGTTAGGAAACTTATAAAATCAGCTCTCATTTAGCCACGAACGTATTAAATGAGAAGACACATGTAATAGGTATAATTTTGTACTAGCTCTACAGGAATATAGAAATTTACCTGTTGAGGTATTTGTTGAGAGTTAGGTAACCTAGGCATACCGGGCTGTTGGATCAAACCAGGTTGTACCATGCCTCCATGTTGAGCAATATTATTACTAACAGGCATACTTAAACCATTCTGCATACCACCAAAAGGAGTATATGATTGGGCCATACCATTATTTTCAAACACTCCTCCACCACCTAAACAGAAAAAAATAACACCAATGAGCATAATAAGAAGGAATTTGGTTTGAGATTTGTATATAGATTGTGTTTTTCAGATTATTCTGATCGGAAAAAGATATTTTTACTTTTCCTCATTTACACTGTAGGTATAAATAGGTATATTTAGGAAAAGTATTGTATTTGAAAAAAATCCGAAACCAGGATGTCCACGGAATCCCCAAATTTATATTGCAACACATCTTCAGACTTGCTTCGCTAGTCCTGATAGTAATTACATAAGTTTTATTCCTAACGATCGCCCATCTAGGCACTGACCTCGCTCGATGCTACTTAACTTTTATGATTCAACAATCTTTGGCTCAGAAAGCCAAAGATTTGTTTACAGACCTTCATAATAAAAAAAAATTGGGTACCGGGTACCTCGAAACTTTTCCTCAACACATCAGATTCGTAGCGAATAGTGCCTATGAATGATTGTAGCACTCATTCTCTCTACTTCAGACTCGATTTGCTTGTCCTTAGAATAAATTTATTTTCCCTCTCTCATTTACCTATGAATATTCCAAATCCAGTGAACCTTCCTAGACATAGACATCTATCTCCAATCAGGTAAATTGGAGACAGCTGTACACATCAAATCTACAAATCATCAACAATATCTCCATTACTCCAGTTGCCACCCCAACTCCCAAAAACACTCTATCCATTACTCTCTTGGAGTCTGAGGTCTGAGAATCTGTTTTTCTGAGATTTTCCTTAGGACGAACAAAGCCAACTAGAAGTTGGCTTTAGAGGGAAAGAACAGAGGTACCCTGTATTCAATTTTTATTTTTATAAAATGAAAATTTCTCACCAGTAGGAAATGAAGGTTGACTAGAATATAAAGCTAAGATAGAATCTTTAGTTAATTTCTTATCCTGAGCAGAAGATAGTGATGGTTGGCTGAAGAAATTCTCTTCTTCTTGTGACCGACCAACAGCACTTGGTTGAATGGTAGCACTATTTGAAACAGGCACAGATTGTGTAGGCGTTGGGTGATTGTTACTAGCAACAGAGTTAACTGGTTCAGCAGAAACTAGATTGCCAAATATGTCGTCTTCTCCAGCTTTTTCTTTGCTTGGTGTGTCTAAAAACATGATACGTATAATTATATAAACTAGGGTAAATTTGTAATTCATTAAAAAAGTACATCCTAACAAAGCGATGTGAGATGGAAAAAAGAGCTGAGGTAAAGAAAAGTTATTTACAGCCATATAGAATATGCTATTTTTCTGAGGTCAAGGTTAAAATAAAATTACAAAAAAATAATTAAATCAAATTTAATTTTGATAGCAAATAAACAAGAAATAAATAAGATTAAGAAGGTTATCTTGTTAATTTAGTGTTGTAATTTAGAGTAACTATGGCTTAACTACAACAAAATAAAACTAGTGCCAGCTTAAAAAAACATTCGCCCTAAAAACAAACTTTTTCTGTGTTTAGGGAATAAAGTGCAATCATGACCTCAGAAAAAATTAAATATAATTATTGAATTCGAATTCTTCACAAAGCAAAATAAACATAAGATACATCCCAAGTCTTAATACAAAAAATAATAACATAAACAATAGACGTTAGATGCCTTTGATTTTTTTTTTTACGCTTTAACCCGTAGGGTCATTTAGCGTTTTCCCCTCACTCAAATCTCACTCAACATTAACCCCTGAGTTTGTACATATCCAATCATCTAGGAAGCACCCCCTCCGTACATGGTAGCACATGTAACCGGTTCACAGTGTGTCTAGTTCATCCAGCCCAACCAGACTCTATCCAAACTCACTGCTCTGGCTAGTGCCTGCGACTAGTTTACAGTGTGCCTAGTTCATCTAGACCAGCTAGACTCTGGCTAGGCTCACCGCTCTGGCTAGCCCCGACTACTAGTTCACTGTGTGCTTGTTTCATCTAGTCTTACTAGCTAGCTCCTCTGATCACATTAGTCTCACTTGACCTAGTACTTCCAGTCTCACCAATCTCATCAGTTCCACTAGCATCACCAGACTCTAGCTAGGCCAGCGCCACCCGACAAAGAACTCTAGCACCCAGATGTCAGTGTGTACAAACTCACTCTGTAGCCCTGACCTGAAAGTCAAAGCTCCGCAGTGCTATTAGGAGACGTCTGTCTTCAAGAACCGAGCACTTTGTTCCTAGTCACTTACGTTACTCGTGTCACCGCCATCACTTTCACTGACTAAGTTTTCGGACATACAAAGGCTCAGTATATCTTTCCGACCTTCATCTCCCCCAGCCCGCAGAATATTAACTTTTCGTGAGCTAGAGACAACGGAAACGTGGATCCAGACTTGTCTCAGATGAAACTAGATCCAACCCCGCATTTGCGTATTAGTAGCCAAGGAAACCACGTAAAACCTTGGCTGGGTTGGCCGGCCTTGAATTCAAGACCTCCCGAGTGTACGGTACAAGGGATAACCTCATATTGAGGTCCTCCCCCGGCTGGATTTGAACCCTCGACCTCCAGGTCGAAAGGCGAGCGCTCTACCACTGAGCTACCGGACTCGGTGCCTTTGAATTTGTCAACATAAATAACATTAATATTATAGTATTCCTTTTCAAAAAGAAATGTTTCAATAACTTTTTTAAATTTAACAAGTCCATTTTTTAAAAAATATCAGCAGGTAATAAAGTGTACAGCATTATACATTTATAATAAGCTCCTCTTTTAAATAAAGCCATCTTATGTTAGGGAATGGGTAAGATAAAATAATTTCTAGAACCACTAGAAATGATAAAATCAACAAAAAAAAGGCGAAAGATTTATTCGAGTTGAAGGGGGACCAGAGTTAGCAAAAAAAAAAAAAATAGTTTTTTTTAACAAAAAGTAAACAATTTAAAATAAAGACAGTAAAGTTAAAAGTTTGTTGTTTTTAAAATGACCTACACAACTCTCAAGTGGCTTTAAGCCACTTGAAAGGTGCACACTTCAATGGCATCTAATCTGTTAAAGCAGAATCTTAACATGTTTCACCTCAACTAGGAATTGGCTACGATGATCAGACATTCTTTTCACAATGTTTTAAACAGTCGAGTAATGGTACTGTCTACGCTTACAACACTGATATTATGGTTTAGTATGTCTTAAATTAAATAAATAGAGTCCCGGGAAACAAGACAAGTAGACAACATAAGGCATGTAGTGACATTCTTTGCACACATGGTGCATAAATAACTATTTTGTAAGAGTGCATAAAAAAGTATATTGTTTTTTTTTAAAATGATAGTATTTCTTTGTACTTTTGTAATACTTAGTATGTGGGAATATATTTATTTATAAATTATTTATTGTAACTAAATATTCTAGAGTGTAAGAGTGCACTTACCAAGGCCAAGGAGATCAGCCGAAGCGGATTGAGCAGGACTGCTAGTAACAGACGTGGTGGATGCAGATGTCCTGCTGGTCTTAGGACTTGAAGCAGGTTTTGGCAGTGGTGCAGGTATCACATTTTCTAATTTTTTTACAACCTAAATACAAAGTGAACCAAAAATTAAAACAACATTGCAAACATTTAATCACAGAGCCACTTGAAGCTCAGCTACAATCAGGTGGTGTAAAAGTTATATAACTTTAAATCTGTTTCTATGTCAAATAAAAAACTTGTACCCACATTTCCCTTTTACATTTGTTTTTTCCACAATTTAAGCTCAATTTCAAAATAGTAAGTGTTAAAATAAGGGTTCAATTTAGAAGTACAATTTTACGATACTTTTCAAATTATATACCCTTAGTTTCGCACTGAAAAAAGTTGAAACCAGGCTTTAATCAGAAATTTAATGGGACATCCTTAAATCGTAAACCATATATTTAATTTATTCATTAAAGATAAAATAATTAAACAACAAGTTTCAATTAAAAATATTACCAAAGCTAATTAACATCAGTAAAAAATGTAATTTAGATTAAATCATAAAATCACAAAGAAACTTTTTTCCAGCTTGAAAATTTAATTCTTCTAAATACTCTTTAAAATCAGTATAAAGTCTTGGTTAATAGGTACACATTATTATACTTATAATATTAATACCTAACTGATTTAAGTAGGACTAGGTAATTATTATGTACTATTATTAATTAATTATTGATTATTCATAAAATACTAATATAAATATCGGTGCATTTCAATATTTAAAGTATTTTACATTGTAGTTTAACGTATTTATTAAAATTATATTAAAAGTAGTCCTTGACAAATAAATGTAGATTCTTGTATTCCACCACCCTTGTGCCATCTAAGACCGGGTTTATTAAATACTCAGCATGTTTTTTAAGTTATTTTAATTGTTCTTTACGATCTTTCTTCATTAATAGATATTTATGACACATATTTAAAATAATGTTTTGTTGTCAGGTTGGCAGCATTACTTAAGTGCACCAGTCAACTGGCACATCAGGAATAGTTATATGATTTCATATAAAAAATCCTACCCTAATACTTTTGTGTTATCAGTGGAATTACATTGAGTATACGGTCCTGTGCTCCTTCTATATATAGTATTATTTTAAGTTTATGAACAATCTGGGCTTACACTAAGGTTAGCATACTAGAACATTAAGAGAAGAAATTAGTCTTTCCATTCATAAGCCATTGAGGAATTTTGGAAATTCCTCAAAATAATGTCTAGAAAAAGAAATAACAAGAATCAACTAGTAAAGATTGTTGTGAAGAATAAGCCAAAATGACCGGCAGACATTTGTAAATACTCTAGGTCCTGGGTATATTCAGAGTTTTCGCGATTCAAAGAGATAGTTGTAAGGTTGGCAATACCAATGGCGGGAAAACGAAAGGGTGATCAAAATTTTTTATATCATAGAATTAGTATGAGAGCCGATAAAGATTCTTCTTTTATTTCTTGATTGTTAGTTAATTTGTGATAAGTTCCAGATATTTCATAGATAAATACTTCGTTTATTCCAGGATTTTAAATATAGAATCAGGGTCTTATCACTACAAACTTGGATTTGTCCGATTTAACCCAAAACTAATAAAACCTAAACGGATAATTTAAACAAACATTTTACAAAAAGTGAATTTATTGAGTTATTAATTATTTTAGTGATTAAATAAAATTGATTAATAAATTAAAACACCATTACGGTAAAATCAGCTTGTTATAGTTAATTTAAACCTGTTACAACTAATTGAAACAATTAATGCAATAAAAAGGTAATTTTGTGTGTACAAAATTAATTACAAGTAACATTAATTAATAATAATAAATAAACACTATATTGTGATTTTCACATTCTTATCTCTCAATTTAAATACTTATGACAACCCATTAAACCCCTATTTTTAAATGAAATAGTGATTTTACTGAGTTCATACGCCCTAAAAGTAATTAAATTAATGCACTTCAAGAAAAAATTTAAAGAAATAATCATCATAAACAAGAAAAACCAAAAAAAACCCATAAGGACTTTAACAACGATCACCCTTTGTTATCAATTTCTTATCAGCGACGGTGGCGCTGCTACGGACTTTGAATCGCGATTAGATGACTAAAGATACAACTAAGAGACTAACCTTAAAGATACAATTTAGTGATTTTCAAACAAAAGAAACAAATAACACTTACAGAACTATTAATAGGAGCAGAACTAGTTTTACTTTCTCTCTTCTTTTTTTTTAATTTTTCCTCTTCTTCAATTTCTTTGTCCCAATTAACCTGCCATCAAAAATAAATTTGTACAATCTAATAAATAATTTTAGTACATTGAATAATACTTTAGTAAGACTTCATTTATATTTATGTATACAAATATAGTTTGCACAAAAACAATTTTTAATTGAAATAAATTTATAACAGAATCCTATATAAACAATTGAAGAATTAGGTATTGTTAGTTTAAAATTCCTCTTTCAGATTAAATTTAAGTTTAAAATACTGAATAAGAAGAAAATATTATGTTTCTCTCTTAAAAATACAGAAATATTACTAATTATTTATTTATGAAAATGTTGTAAGTTGTAATTGGTATTAATCTTACATTGGTAATTATCTATTAGCCAATATTATGACTAATATAGCCTAGATACTATATTTTGCAGGGGTCCCAGAGGTGAAATCGTTACCACATGCCTCTACCACCCAGAAAGTCCGGGTTCGATCCTTGTCAGGGCCTCTAAGATTTTCATGCGAGGGATGGAAATCGTTTCACGTGCTGTCCTTTGAAAGGCACATTAAGCCGGTGGTTCAAAGCCTGTGGGATAGCAGGTACTTGTAAAACATCCCTAACCCTAAATGAAGCTGGGTTTGGGAAAAATTTTAGGACCCTCAATAGTAGTTTATATTAATATATATATATATATATATATATATATATATATATATATATATATATATATAATATATATATATATATATATATATATATATATATATATATATATATAATTATATATATTATATATATATATATATGTGTGTGTGTGTGTGTGTGTGTGTTTCCTGCCTTATGGTTTCGAGAGCAGGAAAGCTTGGTCTGGCAGTGGGGCACATGTTCTAGTGACAGCTATGGAAATTTCTAGTAAAGTCACGGCTCTTCTATGGATTAGACACAAATAATTCCTGCAGTAGGACTTATAAGGTAGAATACTATCTTCTATCTAAGTAAGTTAGCAAAAAGAGCCCAACAATGTGGCCTACTTGCTAGGTGATCTATCACCTCTATTTAATAAACTAATAATAATTAAATTACAACTAATCGTGTGTGTAATGTTCACAAAACTTAGATTTTAAAACCAAAAAGTTGAGCAAGACTGGATTTACCTTAGGAAGAGGAGGTGGACACCATTCTCTAGCTATATATTTTTTATGTTCATATTTAGCTCTAATGAAAGATTCGAGAGCTGAATCAGTCTGAGGTCTACGAAAGTTATCAGGAAGGTTTGCTTCGTAGACAGCTCTGGCTCGACTATTACCCATCTGCTCTAGACTCTGCAAGCAAAATTCATTGTTTTCATATTCAAAATTTACAACAAAATAAAAAGCGATACACAGCATCATATTTTTTTAAGGTTTTCATCAAAATTAAAAAATACATATTTTAAAAAAAGAATATCTTATTTAAACAATCAAGATTTTTTTTTAAAAAATTAAGCATAAATTCAAGAAAAATCCATTAATATATTATATGCCTTGTTAAATATAAAAAACCTCATACCAAACAATACTAAGCAATTTAAGACATCATAGCCAATTTTAAGGAGACGTAAAGCACTGCTTAATATATTTAATCAAAGGGTTCCATTAAGTATATTATCATGTTATTAAATATTAGATCTAGCTGGTTTTTAGGGAAATTTCAATGGAAAAATGAGCTTATGTGATTAGAGTCATGGAGGGGGGAAGGGATCAAGAATATATATAACTTTGGAATGCTTTCTCAGATGGGAATAAAACTTGGTACAAAAATTAGCCAAATGCAAGTAGAGCATTTGTTTATGAAATAAGTATAATGCCACTAACAGACCATAATGACTCAGCAAAAATTCTAAAAACCAAAATCATTTTTGGAATTAGCTGAAACCTTAAGGACTCACCTAAACAAATATTATATTGTAATAGAAAAAAATATTTCTTTTTGGGTCAATCAGGTAGCTTTCATTTTTAAAGACCGATGTCTTATCTTGGTTAACTTACAAGGAGTCTTTGACCCCTGGCTGCTTCGCATGGTTGTTGTTTTGTATGATTTGGTATTTCATTATTATTATTTTATTATTACATGGCATTTTGCCATGGATATCATCTCCCCCCACTCCAATTTTGCATCTGAACAATTTCATAATCATCATTCTCTGAAGAAAATATGTTAGAAAAAGTATCATAGCAAGTATATTTAACCACATATTTTTGTGTAATGTATAATGCACTTGTTCATTATTTTCTTAATGATTGAAACATCTCTAAATAAATTGTCTAGGAAATCAAGCCTACACCTCTCAATGGCTTACTACACTAAGAAGTTAAGCTCATAATTATTGTTTTTTTCTTCAAATTTTCAAAGAAAATTACACTATTTGAATATTCCAATACCATAATAAGTGTTTAAATTAAATGGTCATTTTAAAATATGTTGTTGTAGACAAAGTTATAGCACACATTAAATTTGTCTAATAAAGGAAATTTTTATAGTAAACTGTAATTAAAACCAAGTGACCTCAGTTTAATCAATTCACTTGTGAACAATAGTTATGACTCATTGGATTATTAAAGAACTACATATTTTACACCATTATATCAAAAATTATAATAATATTTCTTTTCATTTTAAACTAAAATATTTTGCAATAATCAAATCATAATACAATTAAATTATTTTACTAACATATTTTAACAAATGGATACAGCAAATAAATGGATTGAAGGTTTTTCATAAAATAACTTTTCTCTGGCATTGTAATTTACAATATGCTCAACTTAGCTCAAAGAGTTTTAAAAGATATCAGTAAGCATTTGCAATAAAAGAAAAATAAGTCTTCAGCAGCAAACTTAATTAGGAAAGCAATTTCAACTTTACTAGAGGCAATTATCATCACTAGCGTTTGAAAAGATAAGAGACTGAGTCTTCCATATCAGATATTAGGCACAGACTCAACTACCCTTTTCTCTTTTCAAGGGGTAGAACTGATGATGGCCTGTGCTTAGGTTGAAAGTGCTTTTTAAAAAGTGGAGGCTTGCTTCTTTAGGGAATTTTGACTTACCACAACTTGCTCTGGAGTCCATGTATCTAAATTAACTGACTTAACTTTAGATATATGTACACCTAAATTTCTATGGATTCCTGCACATCTAATACACAAAAATATACCTAGATTCCATGATGCCCATCTTGGCCCTAAAATAGACAAAAATAAGAATAATAAAATGAAAAGCAAATAAATATTATACACCAAAAACATAAAAATTAACTTTAATTAATTTAAAGTTTATTTAAATTTAATTTAATTTAACGTGACGAGGCAGTCATCAATCTTTTTAAGTACAAGGATCGATGAAGAAAAAGAAAGGATTGATCCTTACAATGTAAAAACCATAAGAAAATAAGATAGTACTTAATAAGATATTATAATGTGCTGAGAGTTTAATATTGAGATATGACCCTCGCACTAGGAGTTTTAACTCCAACTAAGGGCCACGCTAAATTATTAATTAAACATAAATATACTAGTACAATATATTTTTAAAGAAAAACATTACAAAAATATTTTTGTAATATGTATATATTTTTTGGAGGAAATAAACAATTTTATTAATATTATTATATTGTACCACAAAGATTGTCATTCTAATTAATAGTTAGTTATAATATAAAGCTAAAACTCATAATCTCACCAAGTAGAGAAATGGCCTAAACTAATCGTGTTATTCAACAAAGTGAACACTAAGTTGTACCAGACTCTTGTTTGAACAAGCCTTCATTAATTAGCGTAAATATAATGGGTAAATTGGATAGTAACTAGTGCTATGTAACCTCGGAACGTTAGAGTCATACAAGGGTTTCAAATAGTGCGTTCATATACACTTCTAAATCCAAGGATTGTGTACAGTATGATATCTCGCTACGGTAATATTAGCTGTAAGAACCACGCAGAGAGAATCCAATTGCATATGGTAGAACTAGGGAGATATATCTAAATGAATCCCCTGATACGCTGTATGTACCTTTAAAGGCGATCGTATTTAACAGATAACCTTCTCATCAAACTTTCCTAATAACTTAAGTAATTGAAGTGACCACAAAAGACGCGATATTTTGGTGGGATCAGTTATCACGTAATCTCACTCAATCCCTTAAACAAATACAGTGCAAGAACCTGATTGCATTAAATGCGTATGGAATATGATTACCTGTTAAATACGCTGTGTGTACATAATAAAGGTCACATCTTGCTAGGGCACCATGCCCAAACTTTCAAGATGGTAAGCAAAACAGCAAAAGAAATGCTAAGATTCCATCTATCTTGTCAAGCGTGATTTTTTATCAACTTCAAAGTTTCATGTAGATATTATCAATAATAATTTATAGCCATAAAATATATGACCATTGATATGTTACTATTAACAAGATTACTTTGTTATGTAAACTCAAATATCCTACATTTGGATAATTTAGCCCTGGCAGCTGAAACGTTTTTAAACAACGGCGGACGTTTTGACAGCCCCAACACGTTTGTAATTTCACTTGTTCATTCTATTCCACTATAATTCCAATACAAGATCCAGTAACAAAGACCTCACATTACTAGGAATTACATGTACCCAGGAAGTGTTCAAAAACAAAGCGTCTCGTAGGAACCCTGGTCAATCCAGTTTCCAAAATCATCAACATAAAAAGCAAATGGAATGAGGGCATACACTAATTTTTCAATAAAATGCAACAGTTCAAGTGTCACATACTTGAAAAAAATAAACAAACCTTTTGCATCGCAGTCCACGCAATACTTATTATCGTCGTCACGTAGCATTTGATTTAACATATTCTGACAACGGTCCTGGATTTGTTTTAGCCTGTCTTTTTCAGCTTTAGAACCCATACTTAATACTTATTACTTCTAGTCTAACAAATATAATCAAGAAAAATGTAGGAAATACATCTACAAACAAACCTAAACAAAAAAATCCTTCCAGCTGCCAAATGGTTGTGTTACCAACTTAAAAATATAAAAACGAAAAACTTATGTACGTTGTAAAACCATTTTTAAGCTTAAAGTGGACTTTATTTGTATTCACGTTGAAATAAATAATTACATATTATGCATTTATTTATAATTTTTTGTTGAGAAATCGAATTTAAGAGATTTTTACAATGTAACTGTAAACATTAACGATCAACGCTACGATCAACTAGGCAGTTTCATGCAAATCGTCAGAGGTGATATTTTAGCTTGTTTTTACATAATTTCCGCCATTTTAGTGCTTTATTTTTTGTTAATCAATAAATTTTAGTGATTTATATTAATTGTTTTAATTAAATTATACTCGGGCCGGTTACTAGATTGTTTATTTATTCGTAAAGCATCACAAATCCATCACACCGGGAGCCGACGTTCCTATTCGAACGCCAGATTTAATGTTATTTGTCTAAATCGGTTTTTGTTATATCCAGTCCTTGGTAGGAGTGTTAAACAAAATGGCTAGAGACAAGCAAGAATACTTTTTAAAATGGAACGATTATCATACGAATATGGTCTCATCATTCAGGCATTTGAGGGATGAGAAAAGCTTCACCGATGTCACGTTAGCTTGTGACGGCCAAACTTGCCGAGCCCATAAAATGGTTTTATCAGCGTGCAGTCCATACTTTAAATCACTTTTAGAGGTAATTAGAGACTGTTCGATATAATTTCTCATTTTATGCTCCATTTTACGGTCATAGGGCTGTGGGAAAGAGGCTGAGAACTAGGCACATTATGTGGGGTAGGACCTACTTCCTGCCCTCATGAGTTCATTGGACCGTTGTATAGTTCTTTACTGCCGATCAATTTATCTCCAATTTGTCCTGTTCACTTTCTTTGGACCAACCATCATTTATTGACAAAATTGTAGTTTCCCATGCTAATGTTGTTGAGTTGATAAGTGCAGACACCATGTTGGCCTTGAATGTTGACATCTGCAGATTTTGTTTTCATCCTGCATGAAGATCAATTACTTTTCATCATCATTCATACAGGCTCCATAAATTAATATTGTTGTTGGTAAAGCAGATTACTACATTGCTTTATGATTACTCCCTTCCTAGAAAAGTAAATTTTGATTTAATAACATTGAAGTTTAGCTTTGAAAGGGTAAACTGCTGAAATGGAGTAAAAAACCTTTCAACCAAAATATCTCTTGTTTTAACCAGATATCTAAAAATTTGTATCTGCATATTACTTATGGCAATTTTATGAAATGACCTGTTTTAACAGTAATATTGAAATTATAGTAGAATAGAATTAACAAGTGACTTTACTCATGTATTTTGGGCTTTCGATAAGACTGGAAATGTCTAAAGAAGAAAATTGACTAATGTAATCATAGAAGAGGTAATGCCTAATGTCATTTTGCCTTTCATTGCTGAAGGTTACGTTGTGTGACTGAAATCTGGACAACGTAATAACAAAAACATACAATTTTTTTGGATGCAAATAAAACAACAAATGTTTTTGTTGTTTGTTAAAACATCACATGGGTTTGTTTACAAAATATGATGACATTTGACAATCTTTTGTCTGTTACAATGTTGCAGCCATTGTTAAAATATCAAAAAAAATTATTGAAGAAAAAATATATTTTGGATCTCCCACTAGTTTTTAAAGGAGTGGGTTCTCTTGTTATTTTATTCCATTATAATTGAAATATTAAATTTCAAAAATATTTTTTACTAAGAATAAAAATATAATTTGTGTTGATTTAATTGTTTCTTAAGAGATACACTGCAGCTGTGAAAAGAGACTTTATTGTTTAATTTTCATACTTGGCTCTGTCCGTTTATGCTAATCCCAGAATATTTTACTTTATGTAATGAGTGACATTTAAATAACTGTATGGTGAAATCAATTCTAATCTTTGAAAGAATGCTTGAGGATAAATTAAGATGTCTTCACTCTCGATACCATCATGTATATCTAGTTGTACATGTACACCTTATTTCCATTGAATTCCTATTTTAAAATTGGATTAGATAAAAATTTGTGTTAATCATGATATTTATGTTTCATATTTATAATCATGTTTCAGGAGAATCCATCTAAGCATCCTATAATTATTCTTAAGGATGTACCATTTGATCACCTTCAAGCCATTTTGGAATATATGTATGCCGGAGAAGTTAATGTATCTCAAGACCAGTTGACTACTTTTCTCAAAACAGCCGACCGCCTTAAAGTTAAGGGTCTTGCAGAAGCTCCCCGGCCAGGTCATTTGCAACAACAATAAATATACCTATTATTTTAATATTTTCCGGCGATCAAAAAATATTAATCTGTATTAATATTTTAATTTTATTAGCTTACCAACTTTTTTTATTTTTAATATCTAACAATTTTTTGTTTAATAAATATTTTTTTAATAGAAATATCCATTCTTATTTTCTTTTCTTTTCTTGATCTCATTTCTTTTGCAATATTTGGCCAGGTATTTTATTTTAATCAAACTAACTTCATGTCTCACTATTTTATTGCTAAGTTTAGTAAAATGTTTGTAAGGTATCAAGTTCTGATAAAAATATTTTTTCAGTGTGTATATCATAGTTTGATGAGTGTGACTCTTTGTTTTATAAGACAAAAAAAATTAAACATCTAGTATTATTGTTATACAAATTGGCTGTGTTTCTAGGTATTGCATCTTGTTTTCTTGCTGCAGAAATTTTGAAATACATATTTTTTAGTTAATTCTTGCACTTACATGTAATAACCTAGTGAATGCTTACTGTAATCTGATACTGCTTGCAACAACTTATGCTATATTTTAAGGGCCTCTTTCCATATAATGTTAACAATAATCACAATAGTTTTAAATTAATTAATACATACCTAATAAAAGATCTACAGTACTACTTAGTGAATGGGATGACTTTTTTCAAAAAATATAAACTAAGAAGAAATAATTTGTATTAATGGCATTTTAATTCTTTGTATCATATTCAAACCCAACAGTTAAAACTGTGACTTAAGGTCTTTTAAATATTGTTATAAAATATTAATTTTGATCGCCGATGTATTATTTTTTTACCTA
Organism: Microvelia longipes; assembly: GCA_018340805.1. Classification (NCBI taxonomy): domain Eukaryota; kingdom Metazoa; phylum Arthropoda; class Insecta; order Hemiptera; family Veliidae; genus Microvelia; species Microvelia longipes. Next base: position 39,627,330 of record JACMZG010001863.1, read on the forward strand.
TACGTTAACTCCATTTATTTTTATATTTTTCCTGTTTCAATTTATTATTATATATTTTTAATGTAAATATAATTACCTAATCACTGAAAATAAACCTGTTTAAATAAATTCAATTGACGTGTAATTCAAATTCATATGCTTTTAAGTTTACTCTTAGTATATTTTTGTTCCATATTTTTTAAATACTGTTGAGCTACAAGCTCCTGATTTGTATAAATAATATTTTATTTTATAAACTAATAAATAAATATATTTTTTGTTTTTATGTATAATAAAAGAGACTGAAACTCAAATATAAAAAAAAAATGTTTTTACAAATTGGTAAATGAAGCGAGTGTGTAACTAATAAATTAAATGTTAAAAATAAGGAACAAATTAAAGAATATAAAGAACCTAAGTATGATTCTATACTTATTTTATTACTATACTCATTATATTATTGCCTTTATTTGTAATACTAATTTTAAATTGGATTTGTGCTTTTGTTTAATTAATATCTGAAGAGAAGTACTGCAGTTTATATCTCCTCTGTTTATATTTCTTGAATATTATCTTGGTTGTTGCTTAAATATCTACTGCATCAATTTTAAATTTTTTTTCAGACAATTTTTAGTTGGTCATCTTGAGGATTGCATTTGATGCTTACAGTAGAGTTTACTTCTTCTTTTTTAGTTCTGGCAGATAAAGTGTTTTTTTCCTTTAGTGTTTCTAAGAAGCACTAAAGCACAAATGTTTACCATGACACTGTTTAGAGATTTAGAGTGTCAAGATATACGTCTTGAATAACTAGTATTATCTGGTTAGTGTGGAGAAAGGTCCATACTAATATCTTTGCCAGGACTATATCCGTTGAATAGAATAATTGATAATGGCTTCAAATAGTAAGTCTATTAACTATTTTTGCAATAATTGTAATTCTTTCTAGAATTTACAGAGTGGTAAATGTTTACTGTAATCACATCATAAAGAGCAATTTTTTATGATATATATGCCAATTATCTGATTGCAAAGTTTTTTTTTTTAAATTTAATTCCTGTTTCATTCATTTTTTACTTCTCTTGGTTATATTATATAAAGAAATCCAATTTATTTTCTTTGATTATATTTTTTTAAATTTGAATGCACTTTAATTTATAAAAAGCTGACAAATCTCTCTTTTGAGAGATTAATTTATTAATTATTTATTTTTTGTAAAAGCTACAATAAAATAATGCAATTTTATTTTTCTTTTAACTCTTTTTTTATTTAAATTATGTAAAATTAGAATTATAATAGATTTATTAGTTAATAAATGAAAAAAACTTATATTAAAATTAATGTGTTCTTATTACTTCCATTTTAGCAATTTCTCAAAGAGTAAATGAGCTAACAGATTGGGATCATGGAGAGGAGGGAGGATTTTATTTTTTGTGTGATATATCTCATACCCTAGGGGAGATCTATAAATGCAAACAGAATTCATATAATTATTTTCATGTTAGCAATCATTACCATGGTTCAGGAAATGCTTGTAAAAAGATGTTAATTAACTTAATAAACTTCCATCCCTGCTTATCACACATTTTAGCTTGTCATCAGAATTGGAACATCTTCCACCCTGGGATTGGTTTTGCACCTAGGCTGGACAGATGTCTCCTTAAGAGAATAGGAAATAATTCAAAAACAAAACTGGTAATAACTTACAGCTTTTGTGAAATGTCTGAAGCTCAAGCTAGCAGAGCACCCTTTTTGGCATAGCTTATGCTTGGCTCGTCGATAAGGATAGTCTGTCTTTTAACATATTACATCAGCTCGGATCCATGAAGGTGGTACCCCCACCCCAGGACCCTCAAGAAAGGAGAATTTTATTCTGCAACATGTCTTCGGATTCACATTGCACGCCTCAAGATAGTACAAACATCCATTTGAGTAAATTTCCATCATGAAAATGACCTTATAAGGTTTTTTGGATGAAGTTAAGGCAAGAATTGATCCAGTTAGGTTATAAAAATATAGGTACGAATATATATATATATATATATATATATATATATATATATATTATATATATATATATATGTGTGTGTGTGTGTAAGTTTCTACCCTGGCGTATGGCGACGACCACTCTTGAAGGTTTTCCAAATTAAAAGAAACCTTAGCATATAGCGAAACTCTTTTTTTGTAAAAAATTATGAAGCTATGGAAAAAGAATGGCTTGGCTTCTTATGGTCATTGGCATTCTAAAACGATTGAAACCGGTTTCAGCTCAATCGCACAATCCAAAGTGGCAAATAACTTAGCGATGTCATTATCTCCAATAAGTAAAAAGATTTCTTGTTAATTTGGGTTGATAATTGGTCAACACTACATATATTTTGATTATATTTATATATTATACAATGTAACAACAAATAAATACTATGAAACAACAACGTGGGCGTGAAGCGGCCCGAGGAGCCGATGCCTCGTAGCGGCTATGGGAAAAATGCCTGTATTATTTCAAGCGGTCACCCTTCAAGCCTCTTAATCGCTTAATGCTATCTAACATTTGTGATCCATCAAAAACCGTAAATATAATAAAATGAAAATAAAGCTATAATAAAATGAAAGTTATATTATACTTACTGATTACGCAAAGGGATACACTAACCGAATTTCAACTCCAAAGACCATTTTTCGATTAAAACGTTAACATGTTATTCGATGAAAATTAAAATAATTCTGATAATGAGATGAAAGTCGGCACATTTGTTGTTCTTATATATGACTACATGTGTGCTGAACTTCAAATTGATCCAAATATTTTCCCGTGTTTTATGAATTTTCCAAAAATTTCTGGATAGCATAATTTGACCAAATATTTATTTTTGTACCAAGTTTCAACTCTTTTGTATAAACTCACAGGGAGCTACGATGATGACACACATACATACAGGTAGCCAACATGCTAAAACCTACTTGTAGCTGGACTTTAAAACTCCCGAAACGGATAATTAGGTGATATAGACTATAGATAGAGATTCGGGTATTGAGATAATAATAAATGAAAAAATGTAAAAGGAGCAACAACGAGACTAGACTGCATTCTGTGTGGTATTCTTTTTCTGTGACTGCGAATTCTGAAGCTTGCTTTCTATTCGTCTAAAGTCTAAACAAAGAGTTAGTTGTAGGACTTACTTTTTAACTTTTTTCTTTTGTCAAAGTAATTTAGAATTTTTTATTTGCTCTTTTTAATTAAAAATTAATTATTATTTGGTTATTCATTTGATTTAAAAAAATACATCCTAGGTTGGCAAACCTGATAAAAAAAATCTTCTGAAGAGTCATTCTGTTCTACTGCGTCTTGGTGAGTTCTATAATTTTTAATTATTTTTAAACTGCAGTTGCAGTGATTCTATAATAAGGGTTGGTTCTGTACTATCGATAAATTATTTAACTAGATATCAATATATAACTAAAGTAGCAACCTATTAATAAACTACCAGCAAATGAGATTACATTCTAATGTATGAAACCTCGTTTTATAAAATGTCATCCAGATAAAAGAATTTTCAATATTGTAAGTAAGCTCTTAGTTTTTTAAATGGTATTTATTAGATGTATTAATTAATTTTTCCGCCGTATTTAAAATTTTCTTCTGCCTTACTTTCTTTTCTGCTTTACTTTAAATTTCTTTAAGGATTCTTAGGAAATTTAAGTATTCATTTTAAAGTATTCTTAAGTAATTTCTTTATAAATTTAAACTATGCCAAAATGATCTGACTCTTTCGAATACATTTTTAGATTCAAGATCAGATTGGGGTCATACAAACAAACAGCATGGTAAAAACTACACAGAAGGTCTTAAAGTACTTGAAACGCATACAGTTGGAACATTATAGTTTTGATTTTTCAAAGGAAACACATTACATTCTCTGAATACTTATGAATGAGGAAAAGGAAAAATACAATTCGAATTTATTATACTATTTATTAATAAATATCACAATTAATTGATAAATATTTATATTAATTTAATTGAATTTAATTAATTGTATTTCTTATATTATTGTATCAATATTATCTATGATTACTTTTAAACAGCAAATGTCCTGACATCTTACAGCCAACACAAGCTTTTTTGTTTTCACATCAATTTAACCATAGGTATACAAAATAAATTAAACGTCGATGGGAAGCGAATATTTAAACATAAAGTTAATGTATTACACGGTTTGATTGTTTGCTGCCATTTTGAATTATCTCTATTTTACTGGTTGCATGCCCTTGGAAGTCTTCGTGTTGAGAGTAGTTGTCATCTGACTGTTCCTCGTTTTCTTCGTGGCCGTCCAGTTTGAAATCTTGCGAAGAATAGTCAGATGAAGAGAGCTCGCTGGGCTCGTGAATATCTATATCGATGGCATGTCCCTCTTCAATAGGGTGATGTATTTCTTTTTCTACAGGGACTTCGATAGGAACGTATTTTTTTACTTCATACGGAACTGGAATTTTCACAGGTACTTTTACTGGAACTTTTACAGGTACTGGAACTGGTTTTTCGACTGGATATGGAACAGGCTTTTCTACTGGCACAGCTATTGGTTTTTCAATATGAACTGGTACTGGTCTGTCTACTGGAACCTTAACTGGCACTGGCACTTTCTTCTCTACAGGATAAGGCACTATCTTCTCTACTGGTACATGATAAGGTACAGGTTTATCTACTGGCACTTTAACTGGATACGGTATATGCTTAATTACTGTGTAAGGTACTTTTTTCTCGACATAAACTGGGTATGGTTTTTCTACATGTACGGGGTAAGGTTTATCAATATGCACTTTAACTGGATATGGTACTTTCTTTTCTACTGTGTAAGGTTGAGGAATTGGTACCTTAACTTCATAAGGTACTGGCTTGTGAATAGTAACTGGATAAGGTTTAGGTATGTAAACTGGATAGGGCTTATCTACTGGTACTTGGACATGCACAGGTACTTTTTTCTCTACTGTCACGTGATAAGGAACTGGTACCTTTTTCGTAACCGTGATGGTCTTAACATGATGCTGCCTGTAATCTTCCTTTCCATAATTAGGTATTATTGGCTTCCAGCCGTCATAATTATCAAAATCGGATTCTTTAAAACCATTATAATCATGCTGATCAAATTGATCTTCACCGAAATTTGAAAAATCTAATTCTCTTTTGTCTTTCTTTTCACTTTTATTTTCTTTATCTTGTTCATTTTTTTCTATACCGTTTACTAGTAAGAAAACACTTAATAATAACACACTTAACTGTAACGACTTCATTACTTCGACTATGACAACACACTGATCCGTAACAGTACACAATGAGCCTATTTACTATCTACGCCCCTCCATATAATTTCCTTTAAACGCAGTAAGTTATTTTCTTATTGTTTTAAGTAAATTACATGAGAGGATGCAACGACTCTATTAAACAATTACTAATTAAATGTTTCATAATATCGACTATCCTTTATAGATCTAGACAAATATTTTATAGAAAAGTATACAAAACTCTGAGGAGTAGGTAAACATCTCTTTTTCCAAATATCCTGTCTATTATTAAAGATTCAGTTTTAATGATGAAATTACTTAATTGTTTAAATAAAGTAGTTGAATCTATAATTAATTTATATAAATTAGAAAAATGGAAACTAATAAGGATAAAGATAAATAATTAACCAGTTACTTGACTATAATAAGGTTATGTTTCTTTTTTAATTGCTCACATTTTTTGATTGCTCCCCTATTTATTGATAGACGTATATATGACATTTCGAATAACGATCTCTAATATACCAGACGATAAATTTATATACAAGCATGGAAATATCTTGAGTATAATTTCAATATTTATCCTAATCGTTATTATTTATTAAATATAAACAATGATTATGAGAACTAATATACTGTATCGACTGGGTATTCTATGTTCTTGTTATCAACGTCTTAGAGATGAGTAAGTGAAAAGTCAAAACAAAGACTTCTTTAAAAAAAATTTAGGCCCGTATTCAAAGACATCTTCCTAACATTTTCCTAACATTCTCCTTGTTCCTTAAGGAGAATGTTAAGAAAATGTTAGGAAAATGTTAGGAGAATGTTAGGAGAATGTTAGGAAAATGTCTTTGAATACGGGCCTTAGGCTTTATTTAATTTTAACTTAGCACAAAAGAAAAATAAGGATATTGGGATTATCAAAAATAATTATATACTTTAATAATAGGCATTTGTTTTCCTGATTCGCCTTAACATTGTCGAGTGCATTAAAAGACAAATAATCAATGCTTAGTCTGCCTGGGTTCGCTTCGCTCGTCTGGATCTTGTAAAATACATTAATTTAAAATTAAGTACCCATACTTGCTTTACTCACCTAGTTGTTAGTGTATGATATGAAAAACTTCCCTGGGTTTCTTCGCTCGCCTTATAATTATCTTATTATTTGGTACCTACCTATTAGTTTTTTGTTTGTCTATTACGATAGAAAAAAACTGGGTCGTTTCTATCGCTGTAATATCTTTAAATGTATTTAAATCCGATTTGTATAAGCAATATACAGCTAAAGTAATTTGTATTGCTTTCGGTAATCTAATTTGCTAGCCTCTTTTCGCACGTCAATGTCAATGAACAAATATGCTGTACCGTAAAATGAAATTTTTAGGCTAAGTTGCATAATATACTATTATTTTCTACTCAAGAGGGATCCCTTTTCTACACAAAAAGGGATTAATATTTTTTCAGTTATTGATTATTGGATGAAGTAAATTTTTGGCACGTTTTAGGTCTTGTACAAATGCCTTACGATTTGCTTCCGATCCAGTGCTAACTTGATAGGTGTTTTAACTCGCTAGATTGATTTATTTTGGATCCCTGATAAATAATCAGGTGGTCTGCCATTTCTGATTGGAGAATTTTGGCCCCTGGGCCCCTTCAAAGTTTGAAAAATGGCCCCAAAATCAGTTTTTGTGTTTTAGCGCTGTTCTTATTGGTCTTATAAAAAAAAATAAAGGGGGGCAAAATAAATTAAAAGTTAAGTTAATTAACTTAAAAATAAACTTATAAATTTTAAGTTGATTAAATTTGTGACAAATCAATGTTTTAACCATCAAAATTGGATTAATAGAACCAGATAACTGTTTACATATTACCGGAAATACAACAAAATTCTCTAATTTAAGTAATTAAGTTTTTGGTTTATGCTTCATAGACTGAGTTTGCAAAATTTCCTGACTTTAAAAGGAAATGCTAATACTTATTCCATAGGAAAAACTCTACCAAAACCTATGCATAGTTAGGTTTAGTTAGTTGTTTTTATTCCATTCCAACACTATGCCCGCTCTTGTATTTGCACAAAATTTCATGCGCTTATACAAAGCTTAGTTTGTGCTACTCTTAAAATGTTTAGTGAATTTTCTTTGACAATCCAGGAAAATTACATACTCAGAATGGGATTAATTAGTAAGAGATGAGCAAAAGTTTAGCCAAGAACGTAAAGACTGCTCTTATATGAGTTTGCTTTCTGAGGGCAAGAAAGCAAACATTCTAAAGGAATTTCATTCAGATTATAAATAATTGTTTACTTAAATTAAGTAAATATAAATTATTACCTGTAAATAAAAGTTTCTTGAGGTTTATAAAAAAATTCTTAGATATAAATCTAACAATAGCTCAGTGAAAAATAACCAAAACTTTGTCATATTGGTGTAATTTTTGAAACAATATACACACAGGGTGTTTCATATAAAGTGTCCACCAAAGAAGGAGGTGGTAGTACTCCTCATGCGAAACAAAAAATGTTCTATAATATAAATCCCAATCTCCAACCGTTTTCCCACATGGTGAAATTTACTATTTTAAAAAAATTATTTGACCTCGCGTCATAAAATCGTTAATAGGAATTGGTCTCATAGAAAGCTAAGTAAGTTACCTACCTAAATTAATATTAGCTAGGTAATAGTAGCATAAATATTAACTATTACTATTTCAAATATTTTGAAACTACTACCCAAAAATGTACATGAATTTTTTTTGCAAAAACTGGATTTTGGAATTTTTATGATAGGGCTTTGAAGCAAGAGATGAACAAAAGTTTAGCCAAGAACGGAAAGACTGCTCTTATCATTGCCCTTTAAAGAACCCAAACATTTTTATATATTCAATGGTCAAATTTTTAAGCCATTGTTGCTCGAGGTTAGAAAACTGATAATATTTGGGACTTTAACATATCTCTAAAATTTTAATTAAATAGTACACAAAATAATTAAAAATCTCTAAGACTGGGCGAAGGAGTGGTTTTAGCGAAAATTGTATTTTAGCCCTATTTTATGTATTTTATCCCATGCATTTTATGTATTTTATAATTACAAATAAAAATAATTTTATTTTTTTTTAATTTTCATGTATTTTAGCCCCTAGAGTCTAAAAATGTCATTATTTGTTCACTTTCAAAAAAAAATTCTAATAACACATTATTTCACTTTTATACTACGACAAAAATTACCCCTTTTCTAACTTCTAGCAACAATAGCTTAAAATTTTGACTATTGAATGTGTAAAAATGTTTGGGTTTTCTTAAAGGGCTTTCTTAAAAACTTCTCTTATCATTTATAAGACAAGTTTTTTCCGTTCTTAGCTACTAATACTTAGCTAGTTACTCTTAGCTACTTTCCGTACTTCCTCTAATGCCCTAACATAAAATTCAATTTTCCAAAAAATAACTTTTCATGGAAGTTTTTGGGTAGTAGTTTCAAAATATTTGACATAGTTAATAGTTCGTATTTTAGGAAATTTATTCAGCTTTTTCATAACAGTTTTAAGACGCGAGGACAAATAATTTTTAATAATATTAAATTTGACCTTGCGGGAAAACGGTTCTCCTTCAGGAGTACTATCACCACATTTTTTGGTGTGGTAGCAAATTGATAGTTTTATCTGATTTTTTTTAAAGTTAACAAAGAGGTGACCTAAATAAACTTATTTAGGTAGCAGTGACTAAAAATAATGGAAATTTGAACTCATATGACTGACGGGAGATTTAAAGTCTAGGACTATTTTTTCAAAATTTTTCATAGGATTTAATGTCGTCATCATGATACTACAGAGTTATATATTATATTATATATATATATATATATTATATATATATATATATATATAAATATATATATATATATATAATTATCAGAGATCTTTGAAGCAGATGTGTGTTAGACACCCGGGTATAGGGAGCTATAATCGATTTTTTTCAAAGGTAATTCGCTAGATGAAACTTGTTAGTAAAAATAAAAAGTCTTATTTTATAATTTAACAATTATTATTAACAATGAATAACACTAATATATTAATCTATAAACAAATACGATATGTACAATAACATTATTAAATCAAAAAAGTCTTTTAATTACAGGGTACCTCATGCTGTACAAATATTTATACTATAATCACAGTAGCAAATTCGTACTTTCAGGATATTTTTTGCTTTCTAAAATTAAAGTGTTACTTTTTAAAAATTTTCAGACTACATTACTTGATCAAGTAACTCTCTGCAGTTATTCGGCTGAAATTCTTTTATTATTGAATTTAAGCGAATCATTTCTGCTTAGAAGATTCCAAGCAGCCTAACTTGAGAACACAAAAGATACACTAAAGATTCTTTGATATTAATTTTATCTTCCGTAACAACTCTCCTATGAATCTTGGAAGTGTCTAATTTTAGGAAGTTTATGAACGATGTGGCTGGAATATGAGTCTAATGAAACATGACTGGTTGCGAAGTCCGAAGAAGGATACCTAAAATTTTCATTTGGAGGCAATGAATGATGACTGAATTTGTTGGGTTTTTCATCAAAATCGAAAGCATGATCTTCATCGTGACTCTTAAAATAATCATTTGATGTATGGCTCTTTAATTCACTTTTGAAAAAATCTTTAGGTTCGTGTTTAAAATGATAATCTCGATTATCATCATTATGAAAATGTTCGTCTATTTCAATATTGTGATGGTTTTGGTTATCGAATTCTTCTTCGGTGGAGTGATGAGACGAGAAATGGACTTCAGGTTTGTACTCGAAGTGATGCTCCTTCTTTAAATGTATAGGGATTGTCACATATTTATTTACCTCATATGGTACTGGTACTTTAACTGGTATTTTAACAGGGACTTTTACCGGGTAAGGTACTGGTTTCTCCACTGGATAAGGTACATGCTTTTCTACAGGTACTGGCACGTGTTTTTCAATATGCACTGGTACTGGTCTTTCATAAGGTACTTTTACATGAACAGGGACATGTTTTTCGATTGGATATGGTACAATCTTTTCAACATGTACTGGATAAGGTACTGGTTTCTCAACAGGTACTTTAACAGGAACTGTTATTGGATTGTAAACAGTGTAAGGTACTTTTTTCTCAACAACAACTGGATATGGTTTCTCGTAAGGTACTGGATATGGCTTTTCTAATTCAACCTTAACTGGATAAGGTACTTTTTTCTCTACTGTATATGGATGCGGGACTGGTACTTCAACTTTATAAGGAACTGGTTTATGTACTGGCACTTCAACGGGCTTATGAATGTAGACTGGATAAGGCTTATGAACTGGGTATGGTACATGTACAGGTACCTTCTTTTCAACTGTAACTGGATAAGGTACAGGAACTTTCTTGGTAACTGTATTAACATGAGTTACCTGGTGATGGCCAAATTCATGAGGGAATTCTGGAAATTTATGTTCATAATCAGGAGCTGTTACGACTGGTTTCCAAAATTCATTACCCGGATGAAATCCACCGAAACTTCTTTTATCGGCCCCTTTCTCTTCTGATTCAGCCCCATACGCACTTATCACAAGTACACTTAACATTAACCACTTTATTTCTTTCATTATCACTAAAAACATCAACACATCTACCAAAGGGATTAAACTACAAATAATTATAAAAAAGTATTGAACATGAGTTTTAATAAGGCGACTCCCACTCTAAGATATAATTTTATAATTCATTATGGATTGACCTGAAGACACCGTCATAGCCTGCTGAAGATCCATACACAGGATAATTAGTTCAAATCATATAACTTCTTTACCATCCGTTTTAACATCATCTTCAAAAAACAACACTATTATTAATATAAATGTTAATATTTATTAGAATACGTAACATTAGAGACTAATTATACAGTTTACACCATATTATTGTCCTCAATTCATTATAACATCCATTTTCATGCATTTTTGCGAAATGTATTAATTTTTCAGGATTTGATTTATTTTTATGAAATATTGACTTTACTCTGTTACTTTTATTACTTACGAATGTGTGTTACATCAAGACTTTTGTAATAACAAGTATGTCAGTCAAATATTAGGTCAATTTAACGAAAGGTCATTGCTACAATTTTTATAGTCCTACTCCTGTAAATCTAAAAGTAAAAACAAGAGTCCTTCAGCTACTTACTGAATTTCTCAATAAATTAGTTAAAATCAGGTACGGAGTACCTCGGAACTTTTCCTCATCACATCGGATTCCTAACCTCATCCTCCCTATTTCAGACTCGCTTCTCTCGTCCTCTGATAGTAATTAATTCCTTCCATTCCTCGCGGTCACCCATCCAGGCACTGCTACTTAACTTCTATGATCCAAAAAAACCATAGATATGCATGTTGTATTGAAACGAAACTTGGTACACTTATTTATTACATAAAGGAATATATTTATACTAATTTCAACTCAATTGAAATTTATTGAATTGAATCATTATTGGATTATTATCAGATTTTTTTTACAATTTTTTAAAGAACTTTCGCAAGTCATTTGATAAAAATGTCTTATACATAACTAGATGTGTGCCAAATCTTAATCCGATCGCAAAAGTTTTTCGTGATTCATGATTTTTTTTATTTTTGCTGGGCTATTATAGTGGGTTAATAACGTCATAAAAAATTGTTTTCCGGATAGTACAACAAAACCTATACACTGATGATATCAAACACACACACAGAAACTTTGTAAAAACTACTCAGGAGGATCAAAAAAACCAAAAACGGGTAATTCAGGTGACATCCTGGTTTCGGATTTATTGGCAAAAGACAAACCTTTTCCTATACACCTACGATATAAATGAGGAAACAGTAAAATACTCTAAAGAAAACGAACTTAAAATGCCCATGGATAAAGTGCCAATGTTACAAAAAATTTGCTATTCTTCATCTTATTTTGATATCAGAGTTATTCATAAAACTAGCTTATTACAAAAAATTATAAATTTCTGTTTATAGCAATAACTTGATTGGTTTTTGTAAATTTTTTCTCATTATTGTGGGTTATTGACATCTTGCATAGGACGTGGTCACCTTACTCTGGTCACCTTATCATCACCACTTCGATCGTTATACGTCTTGATCGATGCACGCTTAAATGATCTTTTAGACAAAAATCTCAACTTTATCCATAATGATTCGCTATGCTTATAATTAGAATATGAAATAATTCTGGCGCGGTTGTCCGCATGCCGGGCGAATTTCCTTTTGATGCTTTATAACTTAAGCAGTTGCTCAATAATCAAGCACTGCACGTAATAACTTAATTCATTTTGTCTGTATTTTTCAAAGCAGTGCTGTATTTTCGAATGAGTTACGAGCAGTGCTTGATAATTGAGTAACTGCTCAAGTTATGAAGCATAAACCGAAACTTTAAGCATGAAATGGGTTATTAAGCACAGAAACAAAAAACAGCAGGAAAGTCGCTTGGCATGCGGACAACCGCACCAGTAGTATATTGTAGTTATAAACTTATATAAAAAAAATAAAACGATATAGAGTTATCGTCCTTACCAGGATTCGAACCAAGGTACCCTCGTTTGAGGTTACCTCGACTGTAACTTTGGTGTCCTGTAATTTACCTTAGTTTTTACGACTATTTGGTTACTTAGAGTGGTCGTATCGACTTCGGAACGGCAGCGCCAAGAAACATAATGAAGAATATTAACTGATATTTTACTGATATTTGAACATTTGGCTGACTCAGCTAACTGCGTTGAAGAGGTCACAAAAACGCAGTTTTCAATAGTGTTTGTGTCTTCACAAAAGTTTATTTTTGTACCAAGTTTGATTAAAAAAATATTAATTCGTTCAAAAGAAAGCGTGTTTACAAGTTTACAATTGTAAAAAAATCTGATAATAATCCAATAATGATTCAATCTAATAAATTTCAATTGAGTTGAAATTAGTATAAATATATTCCTTTATGTAATAAGTAATTGTACTAAGTTTTGTTTCAATACAGCATGCATATCTATGGTTTTTGTTGGATCATAAAAGTTAAATAGCAGTGCCTGGACAGCGAGGAATGGAGGATGCGAGCATTTTCTGATAGTAAATTCAGAGGATGAGAGCACTCTAAGTACTCGAAACCCGTGTCAAGCACTGGTAAGGACGATATTTTTTATCGTTTAATTACATTGTACAAGTGTATAACCAGAAAATAATTCTGGCACAGTGGGCCGCATGTCGGGTGAATTTCCTTGGGAATGCGTGTTTCTCTCAATTACTCAGTAATCATACACTGCTCGTAACTCATTTTGTCTGTATTTTTTAAAGGAAATGCGCTATAACCTTTAGAGATGAGCTTCAAATAATAATAATAATTGTAGCCCATCAAACAGATACACTAACTGAGCTTTAAACTGTGCAAGGAAAAGGAAAGTGCAAGGTTTGCACAGTATTGAAAAAATGCAGAAAAAATATGTGACGAGAAGTGCTTATTATTGAGTAACTGCGTAATTTACAAAGCATAAACCGTAACCTTAAGCAAGAAATGGGTTATTAAGCACGGAAACATACATTTCAAGGAAATATTCCCAGCATACGCCAAGTTTATTTGTTGCTAACTACATTTAAAATTATATTATATCTTTTTTTTTGTTGGAAATTGACGATTATGAAATAAACAAGCGAACGTAATTGAGTTATCAAATTATCAAAATGATAAAATTATTGTTTGACTTGCCGTAAAAGTTAATATTTTCGTGGAAAATTCGCTGTTTACATTCATATAAGAAAACTGGTATTAACTCTAACATTTGCTCATTATTTTATAACTATAAGTCATTATTTCTCTGCCAATGCTCACAATTCTTTAACACCTGCCTGGTTTAAAAGTATGAATGAAAATCAATTTATTTAGGCATTAAAAATAGGAGTTCAGAAAAATGTGGAAAGGAGTAATTAGTAAATATACTCTTAATGAATTAATTTACTTCAATAACCAGTTATGCGTACAAAGTAGGATATGGGCTATAACGTTATTTAGGAGGATATAACCTATGAACGATTTTAACGGATTCTGTATTTAAATTTTCCTATATCCTTTCCACAACATTGGAATTATAAACCTTAAAACATATAGTGTTAAACCTATCAAAGGAGGGGGGGGGGGTCAGCCTTGATATCTAAAGTGAGTGATAACCAAGATAAAAGGGTGTTCATGTTTTAGCGAATTTTCGAAGAAAAATGAGCTTATATATACTATACTTATACTATATTTATTCTAAACTACTTATACTACATATACTTTTCTCATATACCTACGGAATTAATAAAGAAAAGCAAAATAACACTTTTTTTACTTTTCCTCATTAATACCGTTTTATATGAGAAAAGTAATATGTTCTTACTAAAAATCCGAAGTTCCAACAGTCAGGCGCGGTTATCAGAGGGGGGAGGGGGGCGAAGGGGGCGATAGCCCCCCCAAGATCCAAAAAATGAAGGAAAAATTAAAGAAAAAGAAAGTGGCTTAGGCGGCGCCGGTTAATTTTTTTTTAAATTTAGAAAAAAATCATTAAAAAAGAGCAAAATTTTCTTAAGCTCGCTTTGATTTTTTATTCATTAATTTAAAAAAAAATCTGCTATTTTGAATAATTAGGACTGAGAATAATTAATGAATTAACCGCAATGGGATAACTCAGAAAAGAAATGTTATATACTCACTCCTTTTACAGGGTACGCCAAAATTTAGCTCGAAGGTAGATGGCCCCTTAGCTGGAGTTTTGGGAACCACTGACGTAAATTATTTTGACATGATGCCACTTAAGTTATTTAACTTTATTGTTTAGTAAGGCTAAGGGGTTGATTGGCTCTGCGAGGAGTTTCACATCTTGCTATGCGTGTCGGAAATAAGTCGATCCGTAGCCGCTACGCGGCATCGTCCCCTCAGGGATGTTGCAGGCCGAGGGCCTCCCTGTGGCCGCGTTGTTTTAAATTATTTTTGTTAATGTTTTTTTTGCCATGTATTTAGCGAATTATCGCCGCCTTGCTATGGCCTCTTCAAGTCCACACAATCGTTGTTTTAGTATTAATTTTTTACATGGCATTTTGCCATATATAGCGAATTTCCATCGCTCGATATGGCCTCATATACACAATGAGATGTATGTAGTGTTGAAAAATTATCTTTTACCCACTGTATACAAAGGAAAATTTTAATTTTAAAATCTAATGACGTTATAACTTATGAACTTAAAAAGTTAAAACTATGTACAAAAATCAGTCTACCTTTGTAGTTTGCTATTCCGAAAATAATTTATTTATGACGTCAATAACCTGGAATAATGACCCATCGAAAATGTCAAAAAATCATAAAACGCAGATAAGTAATGCGATCGAATTGAGATTTGGCAAGCATGTAGCCATGTAATAGACCAACATAGTTGCTACGTTTTATCTCATTAACAGCATTAGTTCATTTTTATCAATTGACTTTTGTACGTTTTTAAAAAATTGTAAATAATCGGAAAATGTTCCTATATATTATGTTGAAATTTGGCTAATGCATACCATAAAGTAATAAATAAGTACACTAAGTTTCGTTTTAATATGACCAGTATATCCAAGATTTTTGTTGGAATCATAAAAGTTATGCAGCATCACGGGTGGTCAGTGCCTGGATGGGTGATCGCTGGAAATGAAACGAATGTATTTACAATCTGAGGACGAGTGAAGCAAATCCAAGTACGGAGGATGAGCGTAGCGAATCCGATGTGTTGTAGAACATTTCAGAGGTACCCCGTACCCGTATTTTTAATTTATAAAAATTTTCTCTTTCTATTTAAACTAAATAACTATTTTAGTGTGTTTTAAGAACTCTTGAGTGGTTTTTACCTAGTTATTAATATATGAGTGTCTATTATCTTAGCTCCCAATGTGTTTTTGCAAGAGATTTAAAACAATCTTTAGGTATATTTAAGCCTTATACACATAGGCGATTCTAGGTGAAAAATTTCAGGGGGGACTTCAGCCCGCTTACTATATATATATATATATATATATATATATATATATATATATTATATATATATATATATATATATATATTATGTATATAATTTCAAATTATGGGGGCTTTAGCCCCCTAGCCCCCCAAGAATCGCTTACGTGTATAAACGAAACGCTTAAGGGTGTTAGGCTTAACCTTGCCATATCGAATTGTTTACAAAACTATTCTTAAATTATCATATAATATAAGATATAAATAAATATCTATACACCTAAATATATATAAATAATATATAAATCATCTATATACCATTTCACATGACTAATATAACATTACTTTTACTTTTCCTCATTTATACCGTAGGTTTATGGGAAAAGTATTGTTAGTAATGTTTCCTTGAGATGTATGATGTTCCTTGTTGAGATTAATTGAAACATTTGTTTGTGAAAACACGTTTGCTGGTATTGTCAGTACACATTTAAGCAGATTCTATTCTAGATTAGTATTTAGAGAAATCATGATTACTCCATGTTTATAAGACTACACAAAATACAAAGACGTTATAAGTGTGATTTTCGTATATAGTTCGCTAACAAGTAGCTAATGGCGTAGCTATTGTACAACGTGAGGATCGTAGGACCGAATATGACTTAGTTTCCTCAGCAGAGATTTGATTTAATAATCCATTTACTAATAATTTTTCTACTATTCGAGTAACTATAGTATAGCACACGGTTATAGTCAGTTGACAGCCTGGGAAAATAATGTTGAGGAATGAATAAGGTTGGCCTGATATGAAATTGTGGGCGTGGTTTAACACCTAGGATTAACCTCATTGTTCCCTCGCATCATATTTTCCTATTATTTTTCGCATTATTCCCTTACCAACCGATTTTAACCGTGTGTCATAATATAGTCTATAATAGTCTTGATGTACACAATAATCCTTCTAAATCTTATTAGAGACTAAAGTTTGAATCAAGTCAAATCTGCAGACCTCTGAATGAGTTTTCATGAAAACCTATCACACTTAGCAAGTAAAGAACTACTTACTTACGTACCTACCAAAGTAATTCTTCAATAATAAATTAATTTTAAAAAATATTTTTAACTTAAGTTTGATAAAATCTGCAGTCCTAAAATTCAAATTCATTTATTTAATAGTTACAACGTTTCGCTGACCGAATCTCAGCAACTCTAACCACCTCAGGTAATGGTATTAAATGCACTAAATATAATTGCACTGATATATAGAATATCAGTCCAAAAAATGTACTCTTTCATTAAATTAAGTAAATTAACTAATTTTTATTAATTAGGTAAAAACTTGACACTATAGTGAAGATAAAAACATCGAATTACATAGTTTATTTTTAATTTATTTTATAACATACTTATTTTTTTATTTACATTTGTACAAAATCTTTAGTCTAAATAAATAACCTAGTTTTTCTTCTGAGGTTGATTGCTATTGTTTTGCGTTTCTTTGTTAAAATGATGAGACGGAGCATCTAAGGTTATGGAAGCTGAAGATTTTTGTTGACTAGCTTGATGTTGATGGTCATAGTGAACATTTCCTAATCTTTTGTCTAATACTTGGCCAGAGTAATGGTGTTCGTTGTAATGATGCTCTTCGTGATCATGAGGATAGTAGTAGTGAGTAGAATGATGATCGTAATTAGGTTCTGATTGGTGTTCAAAATGTTCTGTCTGGTGATCATAGTTATTTTGCTCGTAGTCATGTTCTGACTCGTGCTGAGGTTGAATGATGGCAATAGTATGATCTGGGTGTTCCTGACCAATATGCTCATGAATGTGTTCATCGTTATGTTGATGATATTCTTGAGAATGTTCTTGTTCATCGTGCTTGATAGGAACATGAATGGGTACGTATTTCTTAACTTCATAAGGTACTGGTACTTTAACTGGAACTTTTACATGGATTTTGACAGGATAAGGTACAGGTTTTGAAACAGGGTATGGTACAGGCTTTTCCACTGGGACTGGTACAGGCTTTTCAACTGCAACAGGAACTGGTCTATCAACATGTACTTTGACAGGCACTGGTACTTTTTTCTCTACGGGATAGTGGACGATTTTCTCTACAGGTATATGCACTGGTACTGGTTTTTCAACCTCTACTTTGACAGGAAATGGTATGTGCTTTATAACTGCATAAGGCACTTTCTTCTCAAAGAATACAGGGTATGGTTTTATAACAGGTACTGGTACAGGTTTGTCAACAGGTATTTTTACAGCTACTGGTATTTTTTTCTCTACAGCGTAGGGCTTTGGAACGGGTACTTTAACCTCATAAGGTACTGGTTTGTGAACTGTTACTGGGTACGGCTTAGCTACATATACAGGGTAAGGTTTATTCACTGGAACACCAATAGGAACAGGTATTTTTTTCTCTACTGTTACCGCTACAGGAACTGGTACCTGTTTAGTGATGGTGACAGTTTTGACGTGATGAACTTCATCGTGATGAGAGAGTTCTGCAGATTTATGGAAGTCGTTATCATCGTGGTCGAAGACTTTGTATTCAAAATGATCAAACTCATTAGGTTTGTGATGAAAACTATGTTGACCGTAGTGTCCAAAGTATTCGAGACCTCTCTTATCCTTTTTTGTCGGGTCCTGTTCTTTCTCAACCTGTTCTTTCTCCACCTGTTGATTCGTTTGTTTATCCTCTGCTACCACACACCACACACATATCACTAAAACACAAATATTTAACCACTTCATCTTTGCCTCCGACAGCTAACTGATGCCTTATCATATTTTACATCTCTTTTAATAATCCATAGCTCCCCTCTTAACTTCTTTACCTCAAGTACAATCTATAAAAAGAATTACGTTAGATAATTATCTATCAACAATATCTGATTTAATTACACTTTCATAATAACTTTTAAGCGTCCTATCTCCTACTGTAAGATCCTCAGTTTAACAGAGTAAAACCGTAATAACAAATCAAATTAAGAAATATTATTAAATATAATAGTTAATTGTTTATGGAAATTTTATTCATTTTTTCAAAGAAATGTCCAATTTTTGTCAATGTATAAATTAATTCAACTTACACGCACTGATAGACACCCGAGTGACACACCTGCACCCAAGTTACAAAAGCTGCCTATTAT
>JACMZG010001863.1:39651729-39664229 GCA_018340805.1 Microvelia longipes
TACTAAAATATAAAATATTCGTAGCCTCGAGCCTTTTGAAGCGAATGAATATAAAAAATTCTGGCGCGGTGGTCCGCATGTCGGGCGAATTTCCTTTGGATGTGTGTTTCCGTGTTTTTTACACTATATAAGTTTACAACTACTAAATAAATAATTCCGGCGCGGTGGTCCGCTGTCGCGAATTTCATGTAGAATTCGTGTTTCCGTGCTTAACAACCCATTTCTAAGGTTCCGGTTCATGCTTTAGAACCTAAGCAGTTACTCGATTGTCAAGCACTGCTCGTAACTCATTTTGTCTGTATTTTTCAAAGGAAATGCCCATAATTATCCAGTTGGTTGTTCAAAACTATGTCTCTAAAATTAGAAGTTCGCACTATTATTTGCACTAGTTTAAGCTTAGTTACTTAATTTAAGCTTAGTCAGTTATCTTTACAGGTTTAGCGCATTTCTTTGAAAAACAGACAAAATGAGTTACGAGCAGTGCTTGACAATCGAGTAACTGCTTAGGTTCTAAAGCATGAACCGGAACCTTAGAAATGGGTTTTAAGCACGGAAACACGATTCTACATGAAATTCGCCCGACAGCGGACCACCGCGCGGAATTATTTATTTAGTAGTTGTAAACTTATATAGTGTAAAAACACGGAAACACACATCCAAAGAAATTCGCCCGACATGCGGACCACCGCGCCAGAATTATTTTTCTAGTTGTAAACTTATATCAAGTAAAAAACGATAAAAATTGATCGTCCCTACCAGGATTTGAACCCAGGTACCCTGAGTTTGAGTGCTCGTATTGACTCCGACCACTGCCATTCAACTCAGAGGCCCAAAAACATAGAAAACGACACCCTACTCGAAATTTAATTTTCAACGACCGTAATTTTGGTTTTTCTATAATTTTGTGGTTTTTTTCGAATTTTGGTAAAAAAGTGGTCGTATCGACTTCGGACTGTTTTTATTCGATTCCGCGCCCAAAAATACATCGAAAACGACACCCTACTCGAAATTTATTTTTTCGGCCTAAATTTTGGTTTTTGGTAATTTACAATGGTTTTTTGGACTTTTGGTAACTTAGAGTGGTCGTATCGACTTCGGGACCGGTTTCATTCGATTCAGCCCTCAAAAAACATAAATATTGACCTTTTTCGCGGCAAAAAATATTAACCCTGAAATTTTGCCGATTTTTTGAAAATTTCGCTGACTCAGCAAACCGGGTTATGACGTCACAAAAACCTGGTTTCAATAGGGTTCGTGTCCTCCCAAAGGTTGATTTTTGTACCAAGTTTGGTTAAAAATATTAATCTGTTCGAAGATAGAGTGTTTACAAGAAAGTGTCTAGAATACATATATATATATAATAATATATTTATATATATATATATATTATATATATATATATATATTTATATATATATATATATATATTATTAATATATATATATATATATATATATATATAACATATATATATATATATATATAAAGTCTCGCAAAACGTATTTTTCGTCATAGGGACCTCTGAAACGGATTTGTGTCGTGGTCGAGGTTCGAATTCCGCCATGACGCCTATCCCATTAGCGAATTCCAAAGGAAATTCGCTAAAAGGATTTACATATCTTTATTATGATTGACCAATAATTTATATGATTCACAGAATCTTGGAAAATAAAAAGGTGATTTATATTTCATGAATAAATACATCAATTTATTCATATTTATTAATTTATTATGCTTTTATTATTATTTATTTTATTCCTTTACTTATTTCATATTATTTATTTCATTCCTTTACATGCAATAATAGAATTAGACTACGTCAAAATTATTTAAACACTAGAGGTGATTGTTGGGAGATTTGATTGTTGTGCTCGTTAAATCAAGAGATACACTTATACCAAACTTCATTGTACCCATAAGATTATTTTCCAATTTTTTAAAAAACGTACACAAGTCATCTTATAAAAATTAAAGTAATGCTGATAATAAGGTGAAACTTGGCAGATATGTTAGTCTTATACATAGCTACATGCATACCAAAGCTCAAATTGATCGCAAACATTTTCCGCGTTTCATGAATTTTCTAAATTTTTGCTGAGTCAGTATTGCGGATTGTGACGTCATAACAAAGTATTTTCCTGATAGCGCAACTACACCTATAGACTGATTTTAATTTTAAACTTTCTGGCATAAATACACTGGGAGATACGATGATAACAGACTAACATATTGACTGGCAACTTTGTGAAAACCACTTAAGAGGCCCTAAAACGGATAAATCCGGTGAAATCTCGGTTTCGGATTTTTTTTGCAGGCAATAATTTTCCTATATACCTACAGTAAATGAGGAACATTAATAAACATAAATCGAAAAATAATCAAATTGAGTTGAAAATTCGTATCCCTTATTATTTTATATCCTTTTATTTTTATAATAACTTTATGAAAAAACACCAAAAAAGTATTCGTTTATAACCTGAAACCTATAACCTTAGAATAATACTATATAGAAGGAGCACTACTGAAAACACGAAAGCCGGTTCACTGGTGGTCTTAAGTAATGCTGCCACCCTAACAATATACAATTTTTTTATAAAAAAGTTGGCAATACTTCCGGTTGCTAATTTTTATGTTCAATTATTAATTAATGATTGATTATTCATAAAATACTAATATAAATATCGGTGCATTACAATATTTTAAGTATTTTATATTGTAGTTTAACGTTTTTAATTAAAATTATATTAAAAGTAATCCTCGTCAACTAATTGTAGATTCTTGTGTTCCGTTATCTTTTTGCCATATAAAACCGGTTTTATTAAATACTCAGCAGGTTTTTTAAGTTATTATATTTGTTCTTTACGATCTTTCATCATTAATGGAAATTTATGACACATATTTAAAATAATGTTTTGTTGTTAGGATGGTACTCCTACTTAAGATCACCAGACAACCGGCTTTCGTGTTATCAGTAGAATTATATTGTGTTTACGGTCATATGCTCCTTCTATATCAGTATTATTCTAAGCCTATAACTCACACAATAATTTCCAATAATAAAATAAAGGTACTATTTATGGGTATATACAGGGTGAAACATTAAACAATAAATCCAGCATTATTTCGGGAGGTGGGTTTTTTTTAAAGTATGACAGACATTAAAAATAAATGGTTTATAGTATAGACTCTGCTCTAAGTAATCACTGTTGATTATTTTTGCATTACCGACCAGTCTCTCAAAATTACTATTTTCTGACGCTGACAATTTAAATTTTAACTGACAAAATAATTAGGAACCATTAAGTGGTTCTATAAATTAAATCATACCATTAGGAGTTTAAATGAATCAATGGTAATCGCTCATTATCGCTTTCACAGCGTCTGACATTACTAATTGCATATCTTACTAATTGCATGATATTAATATCTGTTGATTTAAATATATTTCCCAAGTTCAAGGTTGATTAATGAATTGATTAATTCTTAACAGTCCAATGACAATTTTGTTAAAAATTTCCCAAGTGTACAATAAATCTCATCCCCATATTACACTGAATTAACTAAAATAGTTATAGCAATAATTAATGTTATTGTATAAGTCATGTTTTGCTTCTCCTAAAACTCCTAAAATCGGGTACGAGGTACCTCGGAACTTTTCCGCATTACATCGGATTCGTTACGCTAATCCTCACGGTTTCGGACTCGCTTCGCTCGTCCTTAGAAATACAGTTCGCCTAATTTATACTTCAACATGTCTTCAGATAGTAAATGCATCCGTATCATTCTCAGCGGTCCCCATACAGCACTGACCACACTCAATGCTCCTTAATTTTAATAATCCAACAAAAATCATAGATATACTTGTTGTATTGAAACGAAACTTAGTGTACTTATTTATTAAGTAATAATATACACTTGAACCAAATTGACTAAATTGACCAAATCAAATGGACTATTTCATAATTTTTCACATTTTTTTTAAAAACGTACACAAGTCATTCAATAAAAATTGAACTTATGCTGATAATAAAATGAAACTTGTGTAGTCTTATACATAGTCACATGAAAACCAAATCTCAATCCGATCGCATCATTTTTCTACGTTTAATTTTTCGAAATTTTTCTTGAGTAATTATGCGGGTTAATGACGTCATAAAAAATATTTTCCGAATAGCACAACTACAGTAGTAGACTGATTTTTGTACTAGTAATGCGTTGCATCGAGAACTCACGTCAAAAGAATACATAAAAAAAAATATTTATTTAAAGCAAGCAAAGATAGTCTATCGAAACATTCGGACGCTATACTATTTTAAAGTATAAAGTCAAAAAGGCTCGCCTCGCTCGCTACAATACGTATATTTATCATAATACATAGTAAAAATGGCTCGCTTCGCTCGCTAGATTGCTTATATTTATAATAATACAAAGTTAAAATAAAGGCTCGCTTCGCTCGCTAGATTGCTATATTTACAAATAATACATAGTAAAAAGGCTTGCTTCGCTCGCTAGAAGCTTATCTTTAAAATAATACATAGTAAAACAGGCTCGCTTCGCTCGCTAGAATGCTTATATTTATAATAAACAAATTAAAAGAAGGCACGCTTCGCTCGCTAGAATGCTTATATTTATCATAATACATAGTAAAAAAAGGCTCGCTTCGCTCGCTAGATTGTTTATATTTATAACAATTCAAAGTTAAAAAAAAGGCTCGCTTCGCTCGCTAGAATGCTTATATTTATAATAATACATAAAAAGGCGCTTCGCTCGCTAGATTGCTATATTTAACAATAATACATAGTAAAAAAGGCTCGCTTTGCGGGCTTAAAATGCTTATCTTTAAAATATAATATTATAGTAAAAAAACAAGCTGCTTCGCTCGCTAGAATGTGTATTATAATAATACCAGTAAGAAGGCTCGCTAGAATATTTATCATAATACATAGTAAAAAAGGGCTCGCTCGCTCGCTAGATTGCTATATTTACAATAATACATAGTAAAAAAGGCTCGCTTCGCTCGCTAGATTTGCTTATATTTATAATAAACATAAAAAAAGGCTCGCTTCGCTCGCTAATTGCTATATTAACAATAATACAGTAGTAAAAAAGGCTCGCTTCGCTCGCTAGATTCTTATATTTAAAATAATTCATAGTAAAAAAGCTCGCTGTTCGCTCGCTAGATTGCTTATATTATAATTAATACATAAAAAAAAGGCTCGCTTCGCTCGCTAAGTGCTATATTAACAATATACATCGTAAAAAAGGCTCGCTTTGCGGCTAGAATGCTTATCTTTAAAAAATAATGCATATGTAAAAAAGGCTCGCTTCGCTCGCTAAAATGCTTATTTATAATAATGACAATGTAAAGAAGGCTCGCTTCGCGTCGCTAGAATGCTTGTATTTATACAAATACATATGTAAGAAAAGACTCGCTTCGTCTCGCTAGATTGCTTATTACATATACTATAGTAAAAAAAGGCTCGCTTCGCTCGCTAGAATGCTTATATTTATCAAATACATAGTAAAAAAGCTCGCTTCGCTCGCTAGAGTGCTTAATATTTATCCATAATACGTAGTAAAAAAGGCTCGCTTCGCTCGCTAGAGTTAATGTTTATAATATGCATAGTAAAAAAGGCTCGGTTCGCTCGCTAAAATGCTATATTATCATAATACATAGTAAAAAAGGCTCGCTTCGCTCGCTAGAGTGTACATGTTTATAATAATGCATAGTAAAAAAGGCTCGCAGAATTGCGTAGATTTTCATAATCAAACGATATATTTTCTTTTTCTACTCTTTAAGAGCTTTAAAACGGTATGCAACACGATTCCGTCGCTCAACAATTTTTTATTCTGGTCCGCTTATATTGGCCGCCATTTGAAAAATATTTTTGAAATTACCAAAAACTGTACAGCCTGACATAGTTAATTTAATTTGGTTTAAAATATCTTAAGTATATTACAATATAGATCTTTACTTAAATAAATTCTATAAAATTAGTAAAAACCTATTTATATTAAATTATGGCTGCCATGTGAATTTTTCCGGAATTTAGTAATATCATTTTTTGTTCTACTAATCAAGAGTTTACAACGATATATCACTCGAGTTATTCCTTTAATTTAAATTTTTGAGTTTCATCATTTTGCCGCCATTTTTAAATTATCAAAAAAATTTTAAAATGTGACCATGAACATATATTTCTTTTTCTACTCTTTAAGAGCTTTAAACGATATACAACACGATTTTTTTCGCTCAAATTTTTTTTTCATCGGTCCGTCCATATTGGCTGCCATTTTGAAAATATTTTTTCGGAATATTACCAAAACTATACAGCTCTGACACATAAATTAGTTTTACCTGTATACAAAATTTTATTAAAATCGGTTAATTTTTACGGCAGTTATCGCGACACTGTACAAACAAACACACAAACATACAACAAACAAACATACAAACAACAAAACAAACATACGCGCCGTCCCAATCTTCTGAAATGTAGACTCACTTACGTTCGTCACTAAATTTCAACTCTCTAGCATAAATACAACTGGCCTCTGATGATAACAGATACACACACACACACACACACACACACACACATAATACACATCATATAGACCTAAAAACGCATATAGGAGGCCTTAAAAACGCCTAGAACGGATAATTCCGGTTTCATCCCGGTTTCGGATTTTTTTCCAAACACAATACTATATACCTACGGTATAAATGAGGAAAAGTAAAAATGGAACCTCAAATGATGTTTTGAAGTTTTTTGAGTACAAAGAAATCTTAGCCATATCTGTGGCAAATACTGTTCTGTAGATATTCATGTGAATATATGTGTGGATATCTTGGTATATAGTAATTTTTAATTAACTTATCTTGTATTTATGAATTATTATTTTTAGGCTTAATAGTAGGGAAGCCTCGATCCATAATTGGCAGCTGGCATTGTTTTAATTCTGAGTCAATGCTAAGAAATTAATGAAAACACCAAAGTGCGTCGCATTACATAACAATTTCTACTCTCGGACTGTAATAAATGTGTCGTTTTATCATAAAATAGTGTTAAACACTTATGCATAAAAGCGTTCCACCAAAAACCTATAGACCTTGAAGCAGCACACAATATAATACGGACATAGTGATGTATTACTGCAGAGTAACACACGGTTATAATCAGTTGACAGCGTTGGAAAATAATGCGAGGGAACCAATGAGGTTTGTCATGGATGTTAAACCACGCCCACAATTTCATATCAGGCCAACATCATTGGTTCCTCAACAATATTTTCTCACGTTGTCAACTGATTTTAATTGTGTGTCATACTATAGAGTGTGCATACGCTATAGCAATACGTTGAAAGCCTTGAAACATCATTTTGGGATCTTAGGGGATCTTTGTAACCTCCATTAAGAGAGCGATAAGGTTAGAATAAATCGATCGTCAGATTTCCAAACATTGTATTGCTTATTATAGGCGTTGTATTTTATAAGTTATTGCAATCTTGCACTGTTTGTTATATTAGTTAGACATTATTAATAAGCAAAGGTATTCAGATTACTTTTCTTTGTATGCTTTAAAATCTAACCAATAGGGCTCTATTAATAAAATTCATTAATATATGTATATCTAATAATATCTAGTACTAATATCTGTTTGTATACAGTACCTAATACTAGAACATTTAATTAACTTAAAAATATTATACATTCTAGTAATATTTTAGGTAATTAAATAAAATTTACTTCTTAAGGGGGTTTTTTCTTACTCTTTAGAGGGATGGGTCATGGGTCTATCTCTATTTTATTTACTATCAGCTTGTTTTTTAATTTAACCGATAATCAACTGGTTGGATAAATTTAGGGGGGATTGGTACAAGGGGCAAAGTAAAGTCATGGTAAAAGGCAGGGCTTGTAGTGTGGTATGTGGGGAGGTTTCAATTGTTGTTGCCACCATGGATCCACCAGAGTGGTGAGGTGAGTGAAGTTAGAAAACTCAGTCCTTATTTCCACAAATTTTCTAGGGGAAGGACGTGCAATTAAGTCTCGAGAGGTAATCCTCAAAAATCTATCGTTGAATTGGGAAGAGAGAAATGAAATCTATCGCGGGACGTAATTTCACCCACCAGGGAGCTTGAGGTTGATTAAAAGACAAGCCTTAAAGAAACCTCTCGACTTCTCACTCTAAAAGTAGAGAGAAATTCGTTACACAAATACGCTGCGCTTATCCTCATCACTTTTAACTCGCTTAGCACGCCCTCAAAATTAGGAAACCACCTAATTTATATTGCAGTAAGTCTTAAAAACTCACTTCGCTTGGTTCTCAGACAGTAAAAATCGGGTACGGGGTACCTCGGAAGTTTTCCTCATCAAATCGGATTTGCTACGCTCATCCTCTCTACTTCGGACTCTCTTCGCTTGTCCTCCAAATATACAATTTGTCAAATGTAAGCTGCAACACCTTTTCGGACTCGCTTCACTCGCCCTCAGATATTAAATACATTCGTTTCATCTTCAGCTGTCGCTCATACAGCACTGACTAAATGCTGCTTAACTTTTATGATCCACTTGTCGTATTAAAAATGAAACTTGGTGTACCTATTAATTACGTAAAGGTTTATACGTGTACCGAATGTCGACTCAATTAGATTGTTTTCCGATTTTACAATTTTTTTAAAAAAAACGTACACAAGTCATTTAATAAAAATTGAATTAATGCTAATAATAAGATGAAACTTGGCACATATGTTATGCCTTATACATGGCTACATGCGTGCCAAATCTCAATTTGATCGCATAATTTTTCCGTGTTTTATGATTTTTTGAAATTTTCGCTGAGTCATTATTGTGGGTTAATGACGTTTAAAAAATTATTTTCCGAATAGCACAACTGCAGCAGTAGACTCATTTTTGTATCAAGTTTTAACTCTCTAGCATAAATGCACTGGGCGCTACGATGACATGCAACAGACGCACGCACAAACATGAACAGACATCTTTGAGAAAACCACTCAAAAACATCTTTTGAGGAGGCCTTAAAAACATCTGAAACGGGTGATTCCGGTTTCATCCCGGTTTCGGATTTTTTTACAAACTCGATACGTTTCCTATATACCTACGATATAAATGAGGAAAAGTAAGAACGACTTTTTTAGCCATCAGTCACGTATCAAAGTACTAAACTTGCTTAATGCTGCTTAACGTCGGTTATCTAACAAAAACCGAAGATATACTAGTCGTAAAAAATACAATTTTGTGTTTATAAAGGAATACATTCGAACTACATTACAACTCGAAAAACATTACAAGATTTTTTTTAAAAACCTTTAAATATAAAACTAATGCTGATAATGAGATATAACTTAAATAAATTCAGTACTGTTGATAGTCTTACATGTGACTATATATATGATTTGTTAATTTAAAATCAATGCAACGAATTTTCTGTACTTTATACATTTTACCTTAATGAGATTTGTAAACGTAAACTGTTTCTATATATAAGTATATATATAAATATATATATATAATATATATATAATATATAATATATATATATTATATATAATATATTATAATATATATATAATATATATATATATATATAATATATATATAATAAATATAAATATATATATATAAACTATATTTTGTTTACCCATAAAATAATCAATTTTTTAATATCCATCAGTGTAATAG
Source organism: Microvelia longipes (assembly GCA_018340805.1). Lineage (NCBI taxonomy): Eukaryota > Metazoa > Arthropoda > Insecta > Hemiptera > Veliidae > Microvelia > Microvelia longipes. The sequence continues at coordinate 39,661,433 of JACMZG010001863.1, forward strand.
ATATTACTTAATATAAATGCAGTTGAATGCAGTCGTAGTGCATGTGCATGTGTACAACTAGCAAGGTTTTGTTCATTCAAAACATCCTGTAACGTCTTCAGGTAAAATAACTAGATCGTGAAACAATATCCTATAATAGCGTGTGAAGTCAATCTTCTTTCATCGATTTAATTAACAATGAATTTTTTTGATTGATGTCTTTAGCACTTTTAACTCAATTTTGCAATAATACAAAAATATAATATTAAATATTACGATGCATTCGAAAATGTTTTAAAGAAAACTCTAAAATTAAAGTGACGAACACTACATAATGATCGGTTTACAATTGTAATTAAAGCGGAAAAAGCTATGCTTAAGGAAATTTCAAGATTGAAAAAAAAAATAATTTTACTGAAAAGTGTTATGTGTTATGTTATATATAAATGTTATCACCAGTGTAATACTTGAAAAGTGTTATGTGTTATGTTATATATAAAGTTATCACCAGTGTAATACTTGAAAAGTGTTATGTTATATATAAAAGTTATCACCAATGTAATACTTAAAAGCTAGAAATGTGACAACGCATACGGATTAAATTTCCGTTAAGATTTAATACAATTTCAAAATAGGTAATATTATAACTGGTCAATGTCAATCGTGGTAATAAAGAAAAGTACTGACAAAATCACTATATTTGGGTAAATGTCACCAAAATAATAACCGTGAATTTAGTGAGGGTAGAAACTATATAGAAATCTAGGACCATGTTTCATGAATTTAATTTTGCTGTATCTCATGGTTGGTGGATATTATATATATATAATATATATATATATATTATATATATATATATATATATATATACTATATATATACTTATTTGACAAGATATTCATTATTGCGATTATAAAGGCAAGCGGAATCAATCTCACAATGCACCCCTCTCCACTTCTGTCAACCGAAGAACCTCACAGACGTTGATTTCTGACGAATAATCGCTGAATTGAAAAACAGAGTGGCTGAAAAACAACGACTTATCTTCCTCTTTAAGGAGAAAAACAATTTGATACCAAAATATTCATCAAATCGCCACTTTTTAGCAGCTGTCGATCTTGCTGGTGGGATGCACGCAACTTATCTACCTTTCTGTTCTTTTTATCCATATTTCAATATAACCATTGAAAAGTACTGTATTTTGTTTGTAACCATTAACACATGACCATAACCATTAACTCATCATTGACTCAACCATTAACCATTAATTTATGTCAATAAGTAATGATGAATCGATAAGATTAATAATATTTGGACGTAAGTAATCAAACATAAAACGCATGTGCAGGATTATCAAAATATATCTGTAAGGCAAAATAGGAAATAATTTATTTTATATTAAAAAAATATGTAATAGTTGTAATTAGAAACAATGTGTAAATGGATATGTATGCGCATACATATGTATATATTATATACTTGCTAAGAATTTGTGTAAAATGTATGAAGATTACAAGGAAGAGTAACTGGGTCAGAATGTATTTAGTAGTCCAGTCTTCTCACACTCACTGTAACTGACCAATAAAATAGTCAATTATCGTTATGTGTTAGTAAATCTAAATAACCATTAGGAAGTACAAGAGAACTTATGTAATTTTGTATTATCATTGCGGAGTACTGACACTTTAAAAACACGGGTACGGAATACCTCGGTTCTTCTTACAACTTTTTTGCTTGGCTCATCCTAGGAATGTTCTTCTTTGGTCTGACTGCGCTCAACTTTTGAGAAAGTAAGTGATCTAGGGTCTAAGGTATTGTGACATTTTTCGCTCGTCCTTAGGATGTCATATTTATTCATAGTTTGAGTTGACATTACTTCGGTTTCGCCACGCTCCTACGCTATTACATTAATAGAAAGTACATAATATATAGCTATTGTAATAACCTGCTTTCGTATTCCAAAACATAATATGGTAAAAATAATAAAAATGGTTTTTAATCAAATAGAGCTCAATGCTGATAAAATTAACATGAAAACAGGCTAATGCGATTATCCCATTAGCATGAGGCGTCTGGAGGTAGACCGGCACGCGTGGCATAAGCAATACCACATTATCAGTTGAATAAATGGTATAACCAAATACCATAATATGGCAAATAAACTGGCTAAGAAAATAGGTCATCAGTATAGTTGCATCAAAACTCAATTATAATACTTAAACAAGATCACCGATTGTAATACTATATATCAGGGTTACTATATTGTATATATCAGGGCCCAAATACCTAACCATAAAACTTAGTTTGTATGGTTATGGACGGATTTTGGTGTATGTAGACTTTTGGGTTTTTTCTGATGCCTTTTAACATTCCTGTATCAATAAATCCCAAATTCATAATTCCTATGTTGTACGCGCCTTAGAAAACAAAACTTGCGAATACTATATACAATACCTTGACATCTTTTACAGCTTTGAACAGTCTTGGAAAAAGTCATGAAATCTAACTAAAACCACTTGCGTGGTTACCCCCCTCCCCCCAAAGTCTTTGGGGATAAAACTTTTCTGTTCAGCCAAGTCATGTCGGATCTGGTTGAAGACGGTCATTCGCGTTTCGAAGTTAAGTTGTTAGGTTGGCAATACTAAAGGAAATCATTTAATTTGTGAGGCAATCATCAGATTTTTCTACTTGGCGCCGTGCCAGCAGAATGCATAAAAAATATAGCTATTAAACTTTAGAGGTATTATTGGCAAGGGTATAAGGGTGAAGTTCATGACTATACCCTCATGGTTTCATTCATTCATCAATTTCATTTATC
>JACMZG010001863.1:39669229-39672191 GCA_018340805.1 Microvelia longipes
TAACGGAAGCTCTTTACTTTGTTAATTATACGGAATTCAGTGATGTTGGTATTGGATTGTTGATCGAATAGTGTGTTTTTTAATAAATCCATATATAAAATCAAATTTCTATGAAAGTTATCGTAGAAAATCACTCTTTAGCGATCTGGTTGCTATACTAGGAAGACAATCGCCAAATAAATAATTGGTATTTTAGATCTTGGTCTCATTGAGCACGAGGAGCCCTCTGAAGATCTTCAGATGGCTCGTCTTGCTCATTGAGATTAGAAGTTATTCGCTGATTAAACTTTATTAGTTGAGAGCTCGAGTGTTGCCCCGTCTGCTAATAAGCGTAAGCCAGTCCAGGGATATTCATATCCAACAGCAAGTATCGACGGTTATCCGATTTTTAAATGAAACAAATGTATTGACGGTCTAGGGACAAAAAAAGCTAGCCCGATGACTTGCTGCAGATCAATTATGGATTTGTATAAGCGAGTCCGAGGCAGTGAGGATAAGAAAAAGTACCGAGGTACCCGGTACCCGATTTTAGCAAATTTTCAAAGAAAAAATGAGCTTATGAGTTTGGTGTTACGCAATTCTAACAATTTTCTTAGCCCGAAAAAAGGCGTAGTTGTCCTACGATTGATTTCTATAGCTTGATATTTAAAGAAATATTTGACTAAGCTCCAATGGAATTAAATACAATAAGTTGCTTAAATACAAATATGATACTAAATGATGCTACTGAATGTATACTAAGATGTATAGGTAAAATTATACTAATATGTTATTGCATATATTATTAACTGATGTTATTGAATATATATTTAAATTATGTCTTTGAATATATACTAATGATACTATTAAATTTATAGTAAATGATGTTTACTAAATATACTAAATGATGCTATTGAATGTATACTATATGATGCTATTGAATATATACTAATTTATGTTACAAAATATACTAATGATGCTATTGAATGTATACTAAATGATGCTATTGAATATATACTAATTGATGTATACTAAATATATACTAGATGATGCTATTGAATGTATACTAAATATACTAAATGATACTATTGATCTATACTAAATGATGTATACTAAATATAATAAATAATGCTTAAATACAATATGATATTCAATGAAAGATACGGATGCTGAATATTATTTTGAGCACCCAGAATAATTTTTACAATTTCTCAAAATTATTTTTTAGAGCAATTTACTTACTGTACGTATAATAATATAACTAATAATAATAATATAATAATATATAATATACTATCTTTATTGTTCTCATAAAACATGGAAATTGACAAAAATAATACAGTACAATACACATTTAAAAAAACATATATTCGTTAAAATAGAAATACAAATTCATACAATTTTTTTATTAATTAATTTTTAATAATAATTTTTATTTATAATTATATTTATACAAATTAATTTTATTTTATATATTTAAATTATAGCTATATTTGAAAATTTTATATTTCAATTATAATTCAATCAATTATATCAATTATATTTATTGAATTATTTTGTATTTATTGGTTACAGGTTACAGTATCCCCTAATCTTTTTGTCTCTTAGTTTCAGATAGCTAAACGTTTTAGATGTCTACTTAATGAAGTGTTTTTACGAATTGATCAAAGTACAACTAAATTTTGAAACAATTTTGCTGTCGTTTATACTACTCGGTCGATAAAGATCTACTGCAACCATTTGCTGCTTAAATAGACTAGTAAGTATCGAATTTTGGGGGTATTAATTTTTAATATAAAACTGTTTCCAAGAAATATACTACAGTCCATCACTGGAATGAAATAACAAATATTCCACCCCCTCCATAACTCCAAACTCATATTCGTAAAAAACTATACTAGATACTAATAATTATTTATTATTGGCTGATATTATTAGTAGATGTAGAGTGTGGAATAGAGTGTTTTTATAGCCTTTAAGCTATTGAAAGATGGGTGGTATGGATATGTTTTATTATATGTTTAAGTGGAGAGTTTGTCTCAATCATTAACATTTTAAAGCCTTTGTACATTCATACACACACACACACAAGATATAATATATATATATTTATATATATTAATATATATATATATATATTATATATTATATATATTTAATATATATATTTCTATTTGTATATGTCCAAAGGCTATAAAATGTTGATGACTTTTAGAGAAATGTTTAAACTGAGCTTTAAGGCAGTGCGAATAAAATTGTCTGCAGTGCCAGTTTTGGATGAATGAGCATAGTTTTTTATTAGCGAAGAGATAACTTACCACATTTTATTAGAAAATTCAAAATAATGTATTTAACGAGATCTAATGCTTGTGCTTAAGTCATAATGCATAAATTGGAAACTTAAGCAAGAAATGGATTAATAGAGTGAAGCATGCCTTAATAAGAAAATTCACTCAGCATTCACTTTCCAAAGAAAACAAATGTCTTAAGAAAAGGTGTAAAGAAAGAGCGATAGATTACTCAGATCTTATGTGCAAACTCAAAATCGAGAAAGGAATTTACAATTTTCAATAGCTAATTTATATACAATTCCTCTTAATTTGTCGTTGATTTATTATAAATTTTGTATAGACGCATTTCGGTTTATTTAAATGCATTAAATTTGTATTAGACCTATAAACAAGTTAATTGGACTCCAGTATCTTAGAATTTTCGACACATTGCTAAACATTTTTGCAGCTTTTATTGACCTCTTGTTTATATTCCTGATTGACATCTTTGCCAAATTCGGTGTGTCTAATGCATTAAGTAGCTGCAATTAAAATATAACCAATTTTTTTTTCATGTGGTTATTATGGTTGCTTGCGATTTCATAAGACATAATATGCTAATAAATACAACAAAAACTAGATGCAACAGTTGGATGAACAATACCAGGTTATTTAAAACACTAGAAAACATTTTCAAAATTAAGCTTTTTTGT
>JACMZG010001863.1:39672639-39713576 GCA_018340805.1 Microvelia longipes
ATTGAATTTTATGAAGGAAGTAAGAGGCATGAGAAAAAAACGTTTAGCCAAGAAGAAAAAAGACTCGTCATGATTCCTTTAAGTAACATCGTAAATATTTATACATGTACAATACTCGAAAAATGTGGCTATATCTGTGACAGAAGCTTGCCAAAACTGTTAATTTTGTCGTATAAAACCTGAAAATACTGTTGTTATTAACAAAATATTTTTTCGAAAGTATCTAATAATACATTTTAGACTTCTAGAAGGTAAAATAAAACATATTTATCTTACACATTTTTCTCTAAAACCAATCATTTTCTCCTGTTTTAGAAGATTTTTAATATTTATAATGTACCAGTAATTAACATTGTAGAAGAATTGCAAAAATGCCAAAAGTATTAGTTTCCAACTCCTAGGAAGAAGGCTTAAATTTTGACTATTGGAAATGTAAATGATGGATGTTTGGGTTTCTTAAAGGGCAATCATAAGAGAAGTTTTTTTTCCGTTCTTGGCAAACTTTGCTTATCTTCTTACGTCCTCTAAGCCCACCATAAAAATTCACATAAAATCAATTTTTTTCAAAAAAATATTTTTATGCAATTTTTGGGCGTAGTCCGTAGTAGTTAGAAGTTTGTCGGCTTTAGGAAATTTACTCAACTTTCTAATGAGACCGATTTCGCCTTTCTGAGCTTGAACACCCTTTCTAGCTTGAACGCCCTCTTGCCAGCCCCGATTCCTTAGTCTACACCACCTCTACCAGAACCTCAGGAACGGTTGATATATTGGGGATATCTCTCCAACTAAGAGAAGAAATTCCTCTTCATACAAGAGGCTACGCCAAATAATCGGGTACGAAGAGATGTATAGCCTCATACCTGCAAGCCAGTGAAAGGCTGTCTCCTCATAATCCCACACATGGCAGCCTAGCCTCTGAGATTATGCCTTAAGTATAGAATGTTTATGTAATCTACAGTGTAAATCGGCAGAACACTAACTAGGTTCTAGCAGGACTTGCTCAGGTTAATTTAGAACATTTGTATTATTTTACAATGGCCCAGTAATGAACATTTTGCTGTCTGCTAACCAGCAAAGCATGCCAGTTAAAGTTAGGGTGTTCATAGCCAGTATCAAGAGTGTTTAGCCAATGTTTGTGCTGAAGGGGAAGACAAGGTTCTGAGTCCAATGACATGGGGTTTCTGCTCCCAGTCTAGCAAGTTTAGTATCTGCTTTCCCTATTACCGCAACGACACCCCAGTATGGCCTGGTACCGCACTTAATCACAGTTTTTCTCTCTGCGCAAGAGAAGACAAGTGAGCCTACATTCTGAACAAGGGCAGAGGAGCTACTAGGATTGGAGGTAAGGGCTTTTAATTGGCAGCTGACATGCCATGCACGATTATCAATGGAATGTCCTCAGTTACTCTTCTCGCACAACTGGAAGGTCGCAACACATCAAGATAGCATATACCGTCTGCTGGAACACAGTAAGCAATGAAGCCCAAGAGAGTAACTAGTTCTACAAGAATATTTAGAAATATAGACCCCTGAAAGCCAAGTGAGGCCTTCTCGGCCTTTAATTAGGCCCAATCTGTGAAACAAGTTAGTCGTCTCGGCTTCTTTTATTGTAGGTTCAAAACCAAAGTAAGCTTCTTAGAAGGTTAACACTGGCTTAATATTGTTGATATAGCTACTTTGCTACCGCTTTGTAACCCTATTAACATTTAATGATGTGAGGTCAATATGTTTTTAAATATTTTGGTTATATTTAAATAGTTGGAGATCGGGTTTAATATTATAGGGCATTTTTTGTTCCTTTTTGATACTATCACTCCTCTTTGGTGGACAACTTTATATGAAACACCCTGTATATATATATATATATATATATATAATATATATATATATATATATATATATTATATATATAATATATATATTGCTTTCATTTTAAATCTTTAAAAGAGTTCTTTAACATTTTATGGGCATTAGCTTTATTTTTTGAAACTTGAAGTGAAACAATCCCTTGAGTGTACCTCGGATCTTTCTGTCGTCATATTGTATTCGCATCGCTTATCCTTACAATTTTAGTGATGTAAAATCACTAAATTATATTGCAGTATCGTATTCGTAATCGGTTGCTCGTTCTTAGTTCTAAATAAGTTTTATTTCCTGCGATCACCTAACTAGGTACTGACCTTGCTTGATGCTGCTTAACACTTATGATCCTACATAAACCGTAGATGTAGCAGCCGTATTGCAATAAAAATTGTATTTATTCATTATATTAAGAGATATACTACGTTTCAACTCAAACATGTTTTTAGACTTAAAAAAATTGCTGACAAACTCAAACATGCTATCCGTTAAAAAATGGTGGTAGTGTGTTGAAACTTGGCAAATTTTTGGTTTTGTTTAAGACTACAGGCGTGGTAAATTTTAAATTGACTAAAACAATTTTCTTGTTTTATGAATTTAAAATTTTTTGCTGATTCATTATCGGTTCATAAAGTCTTGAAAAAATATTTTCATGTAGCATAACTAGATTTGTTAAAAGGTTGAGTTTTTACAACACAAACGTACTGGGAGCTACATCGTTAGTTAACACAAACACACATATACACACTCATACATAGACAGGCAACTTTGTTAGAACTACTCACGAGGTATTAGAAACACCAGAAACAATGATTCAGGTGAAATTAAATAGTTAATTAATTTTGATTTGATAGCAACTTTCTGCAAGTAATTGCATTCTCACTCTATACAGTTGGAGCCTATAATGGAATACTGATGATTTCTGTATTTATTTTTACAAGGTCCACTTATTAACTGATCTTTTATTCTTGGACACATTGCTCTCAAATGACCAAAATGAGAGCAAGCGGCTTGTTTCTTGACACACCGACTTTGTGAGTGACCGATCCTGAGGCAGGTTAGACACCGTGTAACCCATTCATAGTTCTTTACTAGTAACCGAGACCAATATTTTGTCAAATCTGCTAAAGATTTGTGTATGTAGACGTAGACAAAGCTTAAAATGGTTAATGGTAATATAATGGTAATATGGTTAATGATATTAATAGTCTATGGTTGGAGAAAAATTATGCAAAAATGTGTTCGTTGGGACATTTTACTTAGATTCATGGTATTTTATTTATTCTTTCTTATAATTTTAATATTCATTAAACAGGTGGGAATCGTGGCAACGAGTTCCCACGTAAGCGATTCATATAGAATCCACTGCTATTGATGCCTGTTACTTGATTATTGTAGATCACCAAACATTCTTTTTGGATTACATGTTGGATTTGACAAAAATTGTTTGTCAAATCTGTTACAAATATTAGCTACATTTGTAATTGATAGACACTGGATGGGACTAATACTAATAATATTAGCTACATTTGTATAATTTATAATTAAATTAAAATGGTTGGATCCAAAACGTTTTTTTTTCTAAAAATGAAGGCTAGGAAGGAAGTAGGATACTTTCCTTTTAGTTGCCCCGAATGAAACCACGTGAATTCATCCGTGTAATAGTCCTCTAGATTAATTTATTACTGAGGCTTTTATTGAACGTTTTTACAGAAAATAATGCATTTAAAGCTTTGAAAAAAAACTTTTAATAAAAAGGAAGAGTTAAAAGCATTAGTGGAAGAATAAAATTACAATATAAACGGTATAAAGGTTTCTGGATGAGCTAAATAGGTTTTAGTCTATGTTTAAACTATGGAGAGGAGTGTAATAAGTGCGGTCAGTGTTTTGTTTCTTGCGATTCAAGTTTTTTCTCAAAATCAGTTTAATGATTGGAAACCTGTGTCCAATATAGGAAATATTGGACAGCTAAATCCATCGGATTTTCCTTACGGACGTGTAAATGGAAACGAATTTAAATATCCTGGAAAACTCAATTTCATAGCACCTTCTAAGCAGTCCAGTGAAGTGTTTTATTATAAAAATCGTGGCTTCAATTACAAATTGAAAATACCTCAAAAGAGCTATAAAAGAGTGCCAAAAGAAATTGAAAAACAACTCTACTATTCAGGTAAGAAAGTGCCTAATTATTTTAAACAGTATCCAGTTAAAGTACCTGTTTATTTTAAAGTGCCGAAGCATGCTCCATATTATATTAGAAAAGTACCAGTTAATAATGGTGGGTTCAAAAAATATTTTGGTAATCACCCTAAACAATTTTGGAAGGTTAATGTGCAAGAGACGTCGTTAAATTTGGTTAATAAGGATTTACAAGCTCAGAAGTATATCAATGAAATTAAGCAAAACGAACATTTTTTAAGTTCTTTAAATGGAGAAAATAAATTTACTGATCACAACAATTTTCAAGAAATTAAACCTGAACAGGATGATAAAAAATTGCAGCATGCATCTCATCTACAGCCTCAACAGATAAATGAATCTCCTCAATTAGATGCAGAAATGGTAGACACTATTAATATTAATCGACCTGTCTCTTTCGACGTTTCGACAATCAGACCTGTCACGGAACCGTCTCAAGGTGATAATACAATAAACTTTCATCAATCAAGTAAACCAAACCAATCGTTCAACATTGCGGATGAATTTACGAACGTTACCTATCAATCAAACTATAATCCGGTTCCGATAAATCACGATGTACATTTTAATGAACCATATCACCTGGAACCAAATAGAAGGAATATATCTATCAAGAAAAATTTATCTTTCTGGCCTCATGTTAATTACTCCCTCAAGTTAAATCCTGATACTAATCGAGGTGTCAGTCACACGATGTCTTCTTATAGAACTTAATTTAAGTTAACTTAAGTTTTAATATGTAAATAAAAATGTATATTTATGATGGGAGTTTAATTTTATTCAAAACTTAGTTTCTTATTGATGTTTCCAGTTTATAGAATTTCTGAATTAGGGTGTTTTGGTAGCAAAACACCCATCGGAAATATCTGTTCTAAGCTCCTGAAGTTAGTGGTCCTAACTGGTGATAAGGCCGGTTACACCCAGCTCCATAAAGATATTTTTACTAGAAAGGCCCTACTGGTTGAAATTCGAAATATCGAAAAAGTAACCTTAACCTTAAGTAACCTTACAAGTAAAAAACTACAGAAACTTTTATAGTAAAAAGTTAGCATTATCTGATCAGGATGAATTTTATATACATACGTATTACACATGAATACAGGGTAAAAGTTATGATCAGTGTTAGTTCCAGTTTTATCCATGGACTTATACATATAACATAATGTAAACAAATTACGTTTTTTGACTAATACATTTAAAAATTCGCTTATATCGTGGTAGTATGCCACGATATAAACTAAAGATATGAAAAACTGATACAGGACAACAACTATGTGGCCGCGAAGCTGTCTCCAGCACCGACGCTGAGTATTGGCCGCGAAGCGGCTAAGGAGCCGGAGGCCTCTTAGTTTTTTAAGAAGAACAAAAATGAGTTTCTAATCATGATTTCGAAAGTTTGAAAAAGATCGATTAATCTAAAGAAGTTTTTAGTACTTGTAATAAGTCACCTAGTTAAATAGGAACGGAGCGTTTTGAGGAATACGAAAAACGAAGCGTCAGTACACCCTGAAGCCGATGTTTAGGATTTAATGCACGTATACAGCAATCATTTACCACGTACGCAATGCGTATTTAACAGGTGATCGTATTCCATACGCATTTAACACGATTTGGTTCTTGCACCGTATTTTGTTTAGTCGATCGAGTAAGATTACGTGATAACTGATCCCGCCAAATCATTACATCTTTTATGGTGAAGGTTCACTTAATTTACTTTGGTTATAAGGAAGTTTAAACAAAAATATATTTAATTAAATTGTAATTTCTTTGCATAATAATAAAGACACACTAAACAAAATTATAAATAAATAAAACTAAAAATAATATAAAATATATAAAATATAAATATATATAATATAAATATATCATATTATATATTATATATAAATATATATTAATATAATATTATATAATATATAATAGGTATAGTATTATTAACGGAAGTCAGTATGATTTGGCGTATTTTATAACAATAAAGACACACACAAAACTCAATTATGCTCAAAAAATTCTTATTATTGATAATAAAATAATTAAAAACTTATTTTGTACGAATATTTATTAAACGCGAGTTTATAAACTGTTCCGCCCAGCCTTTATGTCCGTTAAAAACAAAGATACCAATTGCGGGCACCTAGTTTTCAGAATGCACCGTAAATTTAAACCCTTAAACTTTATATAGGACGTGACATTTACTGAATTTTAACAAAAATAAAGTTAAATGTAGTTTTTAATAAGTTAATAATTACCTAAAATATTTACATTTTAGTGGAAACGATAATATTTTCCTTCGACCATATATATAGGCATCAGTGTTTTTATGACCCAATTTCAATTATACATCGTTAAAATTTCTCATTCCTTCTTGGAAAAAAAATCACTAATGGGATATTTTCTACCATCATAGTTTCAATTTATTCCAAATATAAAACAATCTGTAAATCTTTTTTTAGAATAACGAAGAAAATTTTATGTTCCTTTAAAATCAAGTTGGTCACTCTGATATTTTTTATAATCATGCATGTGTCATGTGTTATACATTCTTGTGCAGGCTATAGTCTTCTCCTGCGAATATTTCGTTGTAAGTACAAATTTATGTTTTAATTTTTAATATTTTAAGAAATTAATGTTTTTAGTTAATAATTAGTTGTTAATTTAATCAATTTCTGGTTTATTAAAGTATAATAGTAACAAACATTTCAGCACCACACCTCGGGCAAGAAGTAATGAATCTTTTTTTAAGAGACCAATTTAAAGTTTAAATTATATTCTTTATTATAAAAATTAATTATTCATATTCCTTAATTATTATTTAAAAATTATGTTTTACGAATATTTATTCGTTTAAGTAACGAATAAATATTCTTTTTTCCATTATACCGTAGGTATATAGGAAAAGTATTGTGTTTGCAAAAAAATCTTAAACCGGGATGAAACCGGAATTATCCGTTTAAAGCGTTTTAAAGGCCTCCAGAGTGGTTTCTGCAAAGTTATCTGTCTGTATGTATGTGTGTGTGTGTCTGTTATCATCGTAGCGCCTAGTGTATTTATGCTAGAAAGTTGAAACTTTGTACAATAATCAGTAGCTGTGCTATTCGGGAAATATTTTTTATGACGCCATTAACCCGCAATAATGATGCGATCGGAATGAGTTTGGCACGCATGTGACTATGTATAATACTAACTTATGTGCCAAGTTTCATCTCATTATGAGATCCGTATCATTATGATACGGATGCATTTACTATCTGGAGACGAGTGAAGCGAGTCCAAAGGCATGTTGTAGTATAAATTTGGTGAACTGTATTTCTGAAAACGAGCGAAGCAAGTCCGAAGTAAAGAGGATGAGCGTAGCGAATCCGATCTAATGAGGAAAAGTTCCGAGATACCCTGTACCTAATATTTTTATCTTTTATTAAGTAGGAAGAAAGGAAGGAACTTTGAAGTTTCTATACATACTCAAAATCGTTGGCAATCTTATAAAAATTAATAATTATTGTCAATTCATGTTATAAAAGTAGGGATTCTTCTATTATTATTTTTAAACGTGTATAAAAAATTTTTGTTACCCGAGTTTTTCGAAGGACGGTGTACGAATTTTAATGACAGTTTAAGGCAATTATAGCGGTATTTAGGGCAAGTTTCGACACAATCCTTACCATAATACATTCAAAACCTTGTTAGGGCCAATCAAAATAGTGAACGTGTAAAAAAATTTTGTTTTTACTTACATTATTTTACATTTATTTTACTTTTATTTTTCATTTATTCGATTCATTTTCACATTTTACATTTACTATGTACTTATTTTATTTTCTTCGATAAGAATGTTTAAAACTTTATTTAATTTATTTTATGACGTATAAGTTATTTCCTCGGTAGTGTTGACCTATTATATAGGTCTTAATAAGATAAATTAAAAGAGAAAATGAATAAAGTGTAAATTCAACCATGTTTCAACCTGTTGGAGCCTTATATATTTCAAACAGACTAAATCCGCAATGCTTGAATATATTTCCCCTTTTAGTCTATCTCAGCTGTGACTCATGTATAATATGACACACGGTTATAATCAGTTTACAGTGTGGAAATAGGGTTGAAGAACCAATAAGATTGGTTTGATATGAAATTGTGGGCGTGGATTACTACCCAGTTCTAAAATCATTGGCTCACTTGCATAATTTTCCCCACGCAGTCAACTGATTATAACCGTGTGTTATACTATAGTACTTTTACTATTCATACTTATTTTTATGGGGCATCTAGAGTTACCAGACGTCCCGGTTTTCTGGGATTATCCTGTTTTTTAGTCTCATATCCTGGCTTCCCGAAATACCTCTTCGGGACGCTTGATTGTCCCAGATTTTAAGAGTTGTTTAAAATAATTATTTTACATGACTGAACAATACAATAAAACACACAATTTAATTAATTTTAAAATATTTATATTCACAGATAACTTTTATAAAAAAATTCTTTCTCATTTATAGCAATTCTAGGTAGCACAATAAAGTACTACAGAGAAATAAACCTTCAATCTTCAAAGAGACCGCGACGCCGCAAAGGTTTCATGTTTTAACCGATTTCGTAGAATTATTATCTTCAGGGAACCTCTTTATTCTTTTTGATTATTTCTTATTAACATTTTTACCTATCCGGACCTATCCTATACTTATAGCCCAGTTTCAGTCACCGTTATTTACTTGCCAGTGTCTATCTTTTATTATCGTTTTCATTTATTATCTTTAATATGGTTTTAATCGCCTATAAATCAAATTCTAGGCCTAGGGTACGCCTACCCAGAGGCGTACCCAGGCGTGAATTTCGGGAAGGCATTTCTGCTCCCTATAAAACAAAATCGCCACTGCTTGGTACAATTAACATTATACTTGTACTGAATCCTATTGTTGCACATGTATGACGCTATTTATTTTCATAATGAGCAGTAGTTGTAGTAAAGGGTGGAGGGACATAGCCTGGCAAATAGGCCATGTCTCAGGCCCTTCTTGGCAACGATTCCTCCAGCCTACCTTCTACTATGATTTAGCATTATTTTTTTGTTTTTTAATTATCTGCTGTTTTAGGCACTTTGTAATACTTTTGCTGTGGACAGCTTCTGGTGATGAACATTAAGAAATAAATTTTGCATGGAAGCTTCGCTGTAGCCCTTCAGCAGCGGAAGTTTGATCAACATGTCGGAATAAAAGAAAAACGTAAGGTACAAATTTCACTTTGCTATTTAATATTAAGAAGTAAGCTATTCAATATAGAGTGTCAAATATATTTCCGGACGAATGCGATTGAGCATACAACATAAATTTGTTAAAATTGTAATTTATGGGAGTGAGTGGATTTTAGGTAAACAAATGTCATGTATGAGAGCAAGACAAATGGAAGTAAGATTTACGGTTTTATAAAAAGAGCAGCATTAAACAAAATAGCAACGGAATACATTAAAAAGATATTAATATATTTATTCTATTTACATACATTTTATTTATTTAAAATATAGTAGAATTAGTGCCATTCTTTTTTTTTTTTTTTTTTTTAAACAAGTTCTTTATTTGCAAAAGTAATACAATATTTATTTTGTGTATACCGGAGCCATATTATATTTTTGATTAGGGTAAATTGTGCCTCTTTATTTTATTTATTTATTGTTATTTTTGTGGTATAATTTTGATTATTTTTTGGGGTGTGAGGGGTTTGTTTGGGTCAAGGATAATTTATATTTTTTGTTTGGGTATTTTAATTTTTTATTTGTTATTTTTATTTTTTTTTTTTTTTTGGGGGGGGATTGTCAAAGGTATTATTTGGTGGTGTTTTGAATAGGATTATATTGTATAGGTAGTTTGCAGGAGTTTCAAAAAAGGTTGCCCTATGCAGTCTGTGGACTGACTTTTTAATGATTTCAACCTGGCATTCGCCTGTAAATTGAGGGAAACACAAAGAAAACCTCATCAGGTTGATCGGAACGCGGGTCCTGGGTGTAAAGGTTATGTTTATTATTTTTTTTACGTTTGGGGGGTTTAACTGTTAAGGTTTGGTCTCTAGATTTTTTTTTTTTTTTTTGAGGCTAAGGGGAATAGTTAATTTTATTTACGAATTGAGTGTATTTATTATAATTTTTTAATTTTGAGAAGAGCAGAGTCTTGATTTTTTCAGTATTGTCTTGGATATCTTGAAGTTTGACATCTTGACTATAATTTTGTCCGTTCTGTCTTGTATTTTGTGCAGTCTAGTAGGATGTGTTTCTACTGTTTCGTCTATTGTCGGCAGGAGTGGCATGCTGGGAGTCGCTTAAACCCAATCTTTGGTATGATATTGAATGCATCTGCATGTTGACTTCTTAATCTGTTTATGCAGACAATATCTCTTCTTGACAGTCTCGATTTCACAAACAAGGTTTAGCGGGAACTATCTTGATGATTTCTTTAAAAATTTTCCCCTTTTCTGGTTCTTCGTTGAGTTTGGTGTTCCAGTCTTCTAGCATTTCTTTTTGGATACTGATATAAGATCACTTGCAGGTATTTTATAGCTCGATGATCTTGTTGGATTTTTTGCAAGGTGATCAGCTTGTTCATTTCCCTGGACTCCAGAGTGTGATTTTACCCATATAAGTCTATTTGTTTGTTACTGTTTGGTCAGTTCGTTTATTTGCTTGTAGGATATGCATATATATGTGATCTATTTGGAAGTGAGTGAAATGTTGGATAGTTTTGTAAGTATTCCTTGGTTGTCGCAAGCAATAGTGTATTTGTTTTGAGTATTTGTAATGTTTTATATTATGTTGAAGAGATTGTAAAGATTCCTAAGCTTTCTAATAGTAAATATGTTAGTGTACTGTGGGCATGAAAAACTTTGTCCAATTAGTTTAGTCATCAATATGAGTAACCAGTTTTGTCTTTGTTGTGTTTTGATCCGTCGGTAAATATTAAGTAGGATGGGTTGTGGATGTATGTTGTATAGTTGTTATGGAAAGTTATGTTGTTGTACGGATAAGTTAATTTGGTATGTTTATTGTTATTGTTTGTTAGAATCGTCAAAAGAAATTTGATAGTTTTGGGGAGTAATTTATGTTGGTATATATACTTGGTTGAGATGAGGCTGTTAATAGTTTTGTAGCTATTTATATGTAATGGAGGTGTTTTCGCCAGTATCGATGATTATTATTTATTTTTGTTTAAATTGACAATAGTTGTTAGTAAAGGAGATTGTTGAGGAATATATTTGATGAAGTGTTTGTCAGTCAGATATTGTCTTCGTATGTTAGTGGTGGTTCTGAGCATTCAGTATGTATTATTGTTATGGTGTGGATTTAAGATATCCCATACATAATCTTAAAGCTCTGTATTGTAAACGGTCTAGTTTTGTAAGTAAGTATTGTTTGCATTACCGTAAATAGGGGAGGCAAAGTCTATGCATGCCCGTATTGTTGCCCTATAAAATTGTAATAAGAGTTTTTGGTCACATCCCATGCTTTATTGCTGACCATTTTCATGATGTTAAGGTATTTTTCACATTTTGAGACTACTGTATTTATATGGTCTTTCCATGTCAGTGTTTTGGTCAAGGTAGAGTCCTAGAAATCTTAACAGTTCTTTTCCTTTTTATTCTTATGTTGTCAAAACAATCTCGTCATCAAGAAGGATATTGTTACGTCTTGTAAAGATGCAACATTTCAGATTTGTCTTGGGATATTTAACCCAGTAAGTTTTGTCCATTCTTGTATTTGTTTTAGCGTGTTAGTTAGGTCGGTTATCATGTGTCATTTATTTTGCTGTTTATAGTATATATAAGTATGTCGTCAGCAAATTGAAGTATTTTACAGGAGGGTTATTAATTTGTTTCTAAGTCAAAGGTATGTATTAAGTATAAAAGTGGGCTTAAGATGGCCCCTTGAGGGGACACCTCGTCTTGGAGTCTACGTCGACTTTGACCGTTAATTCGAAAAGAAGGATTCGGTCAGTTATTAATTTAATGATAAAGTTTGCAGTTTGTTTTGGTATGTCTATCGTAAAAGTTTCTGGTAAAGTATAGTTAAATCTACGTTGTCATAAGCTCCGGTGATGTCTAATAGAGAAGATAATACTGATTTTTTTGAGTAAATGCACTATGTATGTATTTGTTAGTTGTGTGTTGACTTTCTAGGGTTGATTTATTTCTTCTGAAGCCCTTTTGTGAAAAAGGCAGTTTGTTATTGGATTCCAACCACCATTCTAATCTATTTTTAGTAATCTTTCAAATGTCTTCAGCATGCAAAGATGATAAAGATATTGGTCTAATAGTTTGAAGCTATGTCAACAGTTTTTCCTGGTTTTTTTATTGGGAGTATTATGTATGTGCGCCATGAGTCAGGGATTGTTGAGAAGTCCAATATTATTAAATTATTTAAAAGAATTTGTTTTGATATTGTTTGGTAAGTGATGTATCATGTCATAGTGTATATTATCAAAGCCGGGAGCAGTATTACTGTGCTTTATTGCAGCATTTAATTCAATTGATTGTAAAGTTTCGGTCAGTATGTGATTATTAATTGGTTGGGATATAGGGTGGAGTTATGTGGTAACTGACGAGGGGCAAGTTTGTCCATAAAGTCTTCGACCATGGTCCTGTATTAGTATGGGAGTCATTAATTTCAGTTTTGTTTATTTTTCTAAAGATTCCAACAGAAGATGGGGAATTTTTTGTTAAAGTTTAAGCTGTCACAATATTTTTTTCCAACCACTTTTTTGTTTACGTTTTAATGTTCGTCTAATTTAGCATTTTGCTCTTTTGAAACTAATAAAAGTTTGTAGTTAGGGTTAGTTATTGTATTTTGGTAAGCATTATAACGATCGTTTTTAGTTTGGTTCACAACTAGAGTCCCACCAATGAATTAAATTAGGGTACGGAATTGAAGTATTTTTACGTTTCGTTATTTCAGGGATAGATTTTTGCATGCGTCGTTAATGTCTTGTAAATTCATCGTAAGTTGGTGGATGTGATTATCTAATACTTTTTGTGTCAAAGTTTAGTAAAGTTCATGTATTCTGTCCAGTTAGCTTTATCAATATTCCAGCGTCTTGCTGGATACCTGCTATAGTTTAGGTATATTAAAAGAGTTTGTTTCAATTTATAGGGAGGTGGTTGGAACCATGGGGGTCGTCTAAATTGTCCATGTAAAGTCCGTTGCAATATTGTTAGAAGCTAGAGAAAGGTCAATTACAGAGTTAGTTTTTTGATTTATTTTGGGTATTAGGGTTGGTTTGTGATTGTTAAGAACAATTGTATTGGTATCTTCATTGCTGTCAGTAAGTTGTCTCCTTTTAAGTCACTATAAGTACATCCCCATGCCGTGTGATAGGCTGTTAAAGTCTCCTAATATTAGGTATGGGCGTGGTTAAAGAGTTGAATAAAATTAAGCCATTGGTTTGTCGTTATTTTATTTGTTGGTGGGTTGTATAATGAAATTATATTTAATGTTGAGTGTTTATATGTTATTTGTATTCCTATAATGTCTGTGTGTATTGTGTGGGGTAGGTTATGGATGGTTTGTACATTCTTTTCTTAATGAGTAATAAGTTGATATAATCTAATTATTAAGTTTGGTTTTTATTCTTGATCAATGTTTCTCTACCTTTTTGACCCTCGATCCAACAAATTTGAGGGTAACTACCCCGCGACCCAATACCAATTGTATTCTGCGACCAATGAATAATTATCTGCATTTGCAACCCATTTCTAGGTCGCGACCCACAGGTTGAGACATGATGTTCTAGATTAAGCCCGTAGCAAGCCAAAAATTGCAAGGGGGCGAAAATAATCCCCGGGCGGGATGGGTCACACATTTAGGGTACTTCTGCAGAAAACTTCTTCGTCAGAGGGGGCAACATTTCAAGGAAGGCGACGCCCCCCAGGCTCATCTGCTTTTGATTAGATATTAAAAAAAGGGAATCACTTGTTTAATGCCGTAAGGGAGTCTCTTACTCCCTTACGGCATTAGAGTACTTAGCACAACATGTGCCACCGAAGCAAGTAATATAGTCCTTTAAAGGTGATACCGACCTGACCGTGATTCGAACCCCTGCTGAAGTATGTCTTACTGTTTAGCTGAGCGAAGACTGGCGAGACTCACTCGACCATGATAAAAACTATATATATTTTTATTAAAACAAATTTGAAGACAAAAACTTTATAGGGACCTCTATTTTAAATATTCAAGCTTTTAAAAAGTTGTTGTAAGTTGTTGTCCAAACCTCTATTTGTTAGCAACCATGTAACTGTTTTTTGTTATTATTTATTATGTTAAGCCTTGAAAAAGATAAAATTATATTGAAAGCTCGGCTAAATTAGTTTTTTTTAATAATTAGGACCTATTCCTCCTCAAAAGCTTGAAAAAAACATATTTGATAACTTGAAATCTGCTCAAAAACTTAACATTTCTATAAAAAATACACGTGTGTATTTCAGTTGATATTTAACTAACACTCTTTGGGGTCAAAGTTAATTAACTATCTTTAACATTTGTACAATCACTAAGTTTTGCACAAATGTTAAAAATAGATAATGTCTGAAAAATAAAATTACTATATAAATTGAATACAGCTGTTATAACATCTAAATGTAGGCAACACAATAGACTATTTCCCTAAAGAACAACTGTTTCTAAATAATACCGAATGTTCTGTATTTCTATTTTAGTGGATTTCTCAATTCCTTAGGTTTTTAAGAAAGATCAATAAAATCTATTCTTTATTTGGATATTCTATTAAAATATTTTAAACAGTATATCAAAACAAGATTATACATTAATACTGCAGCAAGTAATAAAAAAAAAACGAATCAAACTAATATTTTATTACGAGGTTATGAAATGTTCGGTATATTGTACCGTCTTATAAGAATATCACGAATTGTACATATAAGTCTTATCCACGTGGTCACGCTTAAAACTAAGAAATGTAAGAAAGCTGATTGTTATCTACTGAACAAGAGACACAGCTGTTAAAAAGAATAACGTGACAGTCTAGAAGTCAACTATGGTCAAGTTTTATGTTCATTGACGTTGCATTGTAGTCAAGTTAATAAAAACTCATTTAATGATAAGTATTGCAAAATACTTTGAAACTTACGGAAAGTAATAAAGTCAATATAAAAGTAATATAATAAAAGTTTAATAACTTTAATATTGTCATTAACTTAGAGAAGTAGACCATGTCTTGAAGTTCAGAATAGCAGTTTTAGCGATTTTCCTTTTGAAAAACATTTGCTAAATGGAATAGGCGTTATCCCAGGAGTTGAACCTCAGACCATTATTATATATATATATATATATTATATATATATATATATATATATATATTATATATATATATATATTATATATATATATATATATATATATTTGTCCTAGACATTTCTATATGGGACACAATATCTTTCGAACGCTTTCTCGGTGCGAAATGAAATTTAGTACAAAAATCAACGTTGCTATTATCCCGAACATTATTGTTTATAAAATATGTGTGACGTCATTAACCTACAATGAAAACCCCACAACACATTTCAAAATCACAAATCTTATATTTAGATTGGAGATTTTTTTACTCGGATACTTCACAAAAGTACGACTTGGCACGATTTTTACTTTACTTCATTTATACCGTAGGTATATAGGAAAAGTTTTGGGTTTGCAAAATAATCCGAAACCGGGAAGAACGGAATTATGTGTTTTAGGCGTTTTTAAGGCCTCCTGAGTGGTTTTTGCAACGTTGTCTGTCTATGTGTGTGAGTGTCTGTTATAATCGTAGAGCTCCCAGTATTTTTATATTGAATGACTTGTCTACGTTAATTTAAAAATTGTAAAATAATGCAATTGAGTTGATAATCAGTACAAATGTAAACCTTTACGTAATTAATGAGTACACAAAGTTTCATTAAATACAACAAGTATATCGATGTTTGTGTCTGCATGTGTGTCTGCTATCATCGTAGCACCCAGTGTATTTATGCTAGAGAGTTGAAATTTTGTACAATAATCAGTCTACCGATGTAGTAGAGCTACTCGGAAAATATTTTTTTATGACCTAATTAACCCGCAATAATGATTGGATTGAGATTTAGCATGCATGTGACTATGTATAAGGCTAACATATGTGCCAAGTTTCATCTCATTATCAGCATTTGTTTAATGTTTAATGAATGACTTGTGTACGTTTTTTAAAAAATTGTAAAAACTTAAGAAATAGTCAATTTGAGTTGAAATTTGGTTCAAGTGTATATTATTACCTAATAAATAAGTACACTATGTTTCGTTTTAATACAAGTATATCAATGATTTTTTTGGATCGTAAAAATTAAGGAGCGTTGATCGTGGTCAGTGCTGTATGGGTGACCGCTGAGAATGATACGGATGCATTTACTATCTGTAGACGAGCAAAGCGAGTTCAAAGGCATGTTGCCGTATAAATTTTGCGAACTGTATTTCTGAGTACGAGCGAAGCGAGTCCGAAGCATGGAGGATGAGCGAATTCGATGTAATGAGGAAAAGTTCCGAGGTACTCTGTACCCGATTTTTTAATGAATCTATATTTTGTTCCGAATATCATAGTGTAATCAGTGCTGTAAATCTATAAGATCTACAGAATTATAAAATTATAACTATAATGTTTAATAACTTAAACATAGAGAAGTACAAGTAACTCCTACATTACTAAGGTAGAACGTCACCAGCAATGGCACAGAGTCTCTCTGTTGTGGATGGGTAGTTTGTATTTAAACTTAATATACATTGTATCATTTTTTTATCTTTACAAATAAAAATTCATACATTCTATTATCAAGCACGACTCGTAACTTATTTGTATTTGTGTTTTTTAATGTAAATGCGCTGAAACGTTTAAACATTAACATTAACTGTACTCTTTCTTTAAAGAGTACAGAAAAAACGATTATTGCTTGATAATAGAGTGACTGCTCAAGTTATAAAACACAAACCGGATCTTTAAGCAAGAAATAAATTGTTAAGCACGCAAACACGCGTTCAAAAGAAAATTCGCCATGCGGACCACTGCGCCAGAATTTTTATTACGTTTTAATGCTCTCTCTATACATGATTTGATCTCTTCAATATTTTTATGATTATTTTTTTTTTTTACTATCCTATTCGTAGCCTTTTAATTATCTTTATAGCGGCTACTTGAGAAATTGAAGGCCTCTTATTTTAAAATATAAGGTTTATCTAAAGGCACAAAAATTTTCAATTATATATCAGTAGGAATCTTGGTTAAAATTATACACAATTGTAAAATTTTTAATTGAAATTGAAATTTAATAGTTTTTAAAACGCCTTTGTGTGTTAAAATTATGTGTCAGGATTATTGAATTGTGCCTTATCATTCACTATCAGTTATGAATTTTTAATGTTTTTTAAATTTTACCCCTTATAGGATGGTAGCTATTGGTGGAATTTAATGATATGACTATTATAGTCATATATATAGTCATAGACTATTATATAGACTATTATAGACTATATAGACTGTTATTATTAAATTATATTATATAGACTATTATCATAGACTATTATAGTCATATGTATAGTCATAAACTAAAACAAATAAAGAAAC
This sequence comes from Microvelia longipes, assembly GCA_018340805.1. Classification (NCBI taxonomy): domain Eukaryota; kingdom Metazoa; phylum Arthropoda; class Insecta; order Hemiptera; family Veliidae; genus Microvelia; species Microvelia longipes. The sequence continues at coordinate 39,690,309 of JACMZG010001863.1, forward strand.
TAAACTATAGCAAAATCAGTTGACAGCTTTGAAAAATAGCATTGAGGTTGGCCTGATATGAAATTGTGGGCGTGGTTTAACATCTCTTGCATTATTTTTCCACGCTGTCAACTGATTATAACCGTGTGTAATGCGTGGTTGGTCTCCACTTACCATTACTAACTTGTATTAACTTCTGTTTATCTGCATAGATATACAAGATGATATAAATTCTTAGTTTATATCATTGTATTTATACCTAAAGAGTTAGAGATAGAGTTTTATTTAGCAAACGTTTACAAAAGGAAACAACCCAAATTTAAGATTACCTGCCATTGAATGATGTACCGCAGGTTTTTTTGTACAAACTGTACCCTAATTTGCAACTCCCTCATTTTTAGTCAATTGATTTCAGTCATTAGACAGCCTGACGGCCACTGATTTCTCGAAAGTATATTCAAACATTTGTTAAAAGATTCTAGTCTTGGTGGATAGTTACAATCAGAGTTGTGTACTGCTATAGGAAAAATCAATAGAAGTGGTTTACTTGTAGGATTACTCCAGTAATCATGCTATGTTATTTGTTAGACTTACTTTCAAATAAACAGAGAAGAAACTACCAAATTTTTCTAAACACTATTACAGTTGCATTCATTCCCACTTAAGGACCGCTAACTTTATTAAATTACGGTGGGATTGATTCCAAGTGTTTAAAATTGTATTTTTAGGTTCTTACTCTTAAAATTTAAAAATGAAAGAATGTAATGTAGATTACTTTTTTGTGGTTTTTTCAGCCAAATTGAGAGTAAATGCTGTAAATAGATCGACAGATTGAAGACATAGATCAGATTGATTCTGATGAATATCGACGAGTAATTGTTTGTCAGCCATCCAACTCTGGATAAAGGTATTAGCTATTTTATAATTTTATCTTTTATGTCAATAAACAATTTTTTGTTGTATTTTTTATGGTGAGTCACGCATAAAAAAATATGAAACTGAATAAATATAATTTAGTTAGTTGAGTGATTTGAATTAATTTAATTTTGTTTCATTCGTCAACAGTACAAAAATTCTGGCGCGGTGGTCCGCATGTCGGCGAATTTCCTTGGATGCGTGTTTCCGTGCTTTTTACAATATATAAGTTACAACTACTAAATAAATAATTCCGTCGCGGTGGTCCGCTGTCGGCGAATTTCATGTAGAATTCGTGTTTCCGTGCTTAACAACCCATTTCTTGCTTAAGGTTCCGGTTCATGCTTTAGAACCTAAGCAGTTACTCGATTGTCAAGCACTGCTCGTAACTTATTTTGTCTGTATTTTTCAAAGGAAATGCGCATAATTATCCAGTTGGGTTGTTCCAAAACTATGCCTCTAAAATTAGAAGTACGCACTATTAATTTGCACTAGTTTAAAGCTTAGTTACTTATATTTAAGCTTAGTCAGTTATCTTTAAAGGTTTAGCGCATTTCCTTGAAAAATACAGACAAAATGAGTTACGAGCAGTGCTTGACAATCGAGTAACTGCTTAGGTTTAAAGCATGAACCGGAACCTTAAGCAAGAAATGGGTTGTTAAGCACGGAAACACGAATTCTACATGAAATTCGCCCGACAGCGGACCACCGCGACGGAATTATTTATTTAGTTGTTGTAAACTTATATATTGTAAAAAGCACGGAAACACGCATCCAAAGGAAATTCGCCCGACATGCGGACCACCGCGCCAGAATTATTTTCTAGTTGTAAACTTATATTAAGCAAAAAAAACGATAAAAATTGATCGTCCCTTCTAGGATGTGAACACAGGTACCCTGAGTTTAAGTGGTCGTATTGACTCCGGACTACTGGCATTCAACTCAGAGGCCTAAAAAACATTGAAAACGACACCCTACTCGAAATTTAATTTTCAACGACCGTAATTTTGGTTTCTATAATTTTTGTGTTTTTCGACTTTTTGGTAACTTAAGTAGTCGTATCGACTTCGGACCGGTTTTCATTTGATTCAGCGCCCAAAATTACATAGAAAACGACACCCTACTCGAAATTTATTTTTATCGACCTAAATTTTGGTTTTTGGTAATTTACAATGTTTTTTCGATTTTTAGGTCACTTAGAGTGTCGTATCGACTTCGGACCGGTTTCATTCGATTCAGCGCCCAAAATTACATAGAAAACGACACCCTACTCGAAATTTATTTTTATCGACCTAATTTGGTTTTTGGTAATTACAATGTTTTTTCGATTTTTAGGTCACTTAGAGTGGTTGTATCGACTTCGGACCGGTTTCATTCGATTTAGCGTCTCAAAAATCATAATTATTGACCTTTTTCGCGGCAAAAAATATTAACCCTGAATTTTGCCGATTTTTTGAAAATTTCGCTGACTCAGCAAACCGGGTTAATGACGTCACAAAAACCTGGTTTTCAATAGGGTTTGTGTCCTCCCAAAGATTGATTTTTGTACCAAGTTTGGTTAAAAAATATTAATCCGTTCGAAAGATAGAGTGTTACAAGAATGTGTCTAGAAATACATAATATATATATATATATATATATATATATACATATATATGTATATATATATATATATATATATATATATATATATATATATATATTATATATATATATATATATATATATATATATAAAGTCTCTCGAAAATTATTTTTTTCGTTATTAGGGACCTCTGAAACGGATTTGTGTCGTGGTCCGAGGTTCGAATTCCGCCATGACGCCTATCCCATTAGGCGAATTTTCAAAGGAAATTCGCTAAAATTTAAATATTTATAAAAAAATATATTATACATTTTGTGGACACTAAAGTAAACTAAAATTTATCATTATTAAAAGGATATGTTTAGACAAACTTTTACCTCTCTGCTCTAGTAAAAACTAGGATCAAAATCCTAGCCGAGAAAAGTTGTGCTATCTATTTTCATGAATAATGGAAATAGACATGCAAGAAGCATTGTGCGTTGCATATTTTTGAATAACCCAAGTAAATATCCGATATGACAGATGTTTTAATAGAATACATTATATAGCCATCAACATGTCACAGTCAGAATTTACAATTTCATTCCAAGAGATACTTTTCTCATTTAAAATAGCCTTTATGTCATTTTAACATTTAATATTCTCTATTTACTGAATGAACATTTAGCTATAAATTAAATGCATTATAAATAGATTTATCATAATGCTTAAATATTGTGTTATTATTTAGACTTTATTACTTTCAAACTATTTTATATATTTAAAGATTAGTAAGGAAATTTCAATAAAATTTTCATTTAAAATAGCAGAAGGAAAATCTAATAAGAATGAGATATTTATATGTACATATATTTATAAATATCCCATTAGTGTATTTTTAAAAAAGGAAATTCGCTAAAAACAAAAAGCCTTTTGCTTCTAGGCCGCAAGGACCTTTAATGAAGGGGATGACATGATAATGTAACTTTGCTGCCGCATAACGTTCTAAATGGTTTCCATAAATTCGCCTCTGTGTGTGTCAATCTCATGTATAACTCCCGCTGTGTTTATGCTGGTGTTGGAACTTTGCACAAAGATGAAATTTAAGGGTAGGGCTGTTGTCAAGCAGATAACATTTTTTAGACCGTATTAACCTATTAATATTTTATAGGAAGTGATAATATTCAATCAAATAAGCTGATATTAATAATATTTTTTTATTAAGATTGGTTTTGGAATCAATTAATTGTCCCGGGTTTACTTAAAAATGCATAAAAATATACCCGCAATACACCAATATTCGGCTATGACGTCATCTTGATTATTCTAGATGAAACCATTTTCTAACAAAATTAAAAACTATCTGTTGGATAATCCCTTGTATTCAATTGATAAATTCTTTTTGATTAAATTTGAATAAATTGGCACAATTGCTTTATTATTTTGTAATTTTTTAGCGCTAATAATTACTGAGATTTTATTTTAAATTCTGTACACATTTAAAATTTTGTTTTTGTGACACTGTTATTTTAACAGTGTTACAAAAATAAATAATAGTTTTTGTAAAAATTATTATTGTAAATTATGATTATTTATTATTGACATGTTGCCATTGCACTTTAAAATTCTACTTAATGCTTCTACTTTATTTCTACTTTATTTAACTATTAAAAAATCACTCTCTTTAAAATTTAATTTAAAATTAACAAACTAAATTTATGATAAAAAGTTGGACATTAAGATCAGAATGGACATTACTATTATTTTAAAGTTTAAATCAATAATCTGAGACGTATGCATGCACCTCATTATAAACTTGAGCTAAAAGAAATGATATTATCTAAAAATGAATAGAAATTTTCTGTACAAATCTGATTAAGATAATTATTTTAAACAATGTTAATTATCTAAAAACAGAAACTCGTTACAAATGAATAAATTTACTGCTATAAACCAATAAATAATAAATCAAATAGAAAACATTGAAGTAAAAACAAACAAATCCTAAATCCCCCAAAACCCAGTTATACAAACAAACAATGGAAAAACGAATACAATTGCACGCGAGATTACAAAATACTGGACCTGTTGAAGTAAAGAAATATAACTGCTTGTTAATTGTGATTGTTATGAATGCATTGTGAATCCTTGTGAATACGATGTGCTTGTGTTGCTTGACAAATACAACCCTCTCTAACAATGTTTAATTATTCTCTCATATAACAAAAACCTGTTTCAATCACGCAGTTCAAACACCAAGTAAAGTCAATTTAGAGCTGTAAAGAAATACTTGACAATTGCTGTGATGAGTAGACTAAGGATTAAAAATATCTTTTTCTCAATAAACCATCAGGTTGTTACAATGCTTAAGGCTGTAGTTACTTTTTTTAATCTTCCTCATTTCTAATTGGTTTTCTCAAAGTTGTCTGTGTTGTGTGCTATCAACACAAGAAAATTGAAACATTGTACAAAATTCATTAAATAGATGTAGTTTTGCTATCCGGAAAATATTTTTTATGACGTCATTAACCCACAATAATGACTCGTAAAATGCGGAAAAATGCATAGTAGCCATGCATGGTAGTTACTTTTTTTTACTCTTCCTTTTTTATACTGTAGGTATTATTATTATTTATTTATTTATTTAATAATAAACAATACTGTAGGTATATAACAGTATTGTTTATACACTTAAATACAAATCCGGTATTTCACCTGAATCATCTGTTTCAGGTGTTATAATGTCTTTTTTAGTTTTCCGGTGTAGTTCTTACATAGTTTTCTCTCAGTAAGTGTTTATGCTTGACAATAAAATGAGTGAGGATGATAAGACGTCTAAATTTTTTGCGCGTAAAAATAAAATAAGTGAGGCTAATAAGACATCTTAATTTTTTAAGGCTGCATTCACCCTAGTGTTTTTGGTGGTGGTTCTTGTATAAACGCACTGGGAGTTAGGCTGATAATAAACAAATACACTCTTATACACCTGACAGTATGGTGAAAACAACTCTGCAGGTCTTAAAATCACTTAGAGCGCATAATTCACATTAAATTACAGATTCTTATCTTAAGTGCAAACACATTACTACTTTTATGTACTTACGATAGAAGCTAAAGGAAAGTGATAAATTATTTTTGAGAATGTTTAGAAAAGTATTACTGTAATTAAAAGTAGAGCTTATTTTTTAAATAAAGTTTGTAAAATATTTTTAAATAATAATGGTTATAAATGAGTATAGTTTAAGAGATAAGTTCCCTAAAAATATCCTAATTTTTGAAAAAGGGAGAGTCGGAGAGTGATTTAAATTTAAACTTTAAAATTAAACTCGTCCCACACAAGCCTGAAAACTTTCTTCAAATTTAATCTGAGATTACCCTAATTGAATGATTAAAATTACCCTGTAAAATAATAATATAGATTATAAAGTTGCGTGGATTGTTATCGAGCATTTTTGATCTAAATACCTTCTCGAGAACACAACTAAATATTAAATGCCCCTCGATTTAAACACTTTTTGAAGATTTAAGATCTTTTAAAACGTTTGTGGGGTCATCATTGTGGATTAATTACGTTTAACTTATTTCATAAACAATAGGTTCCGGCAGTGGTGGACTGGCCCAGGGTGGGCAAGGGGCCCTGTCCCCCTCGGGCCCTTTGGCCTTCTAAGCCCCTCCGGGCCCTAAATTTTTTATGATTAATTTATTATACGTATTATTTTTTCTTTTAATTTTTGATTTTTAATTTGCTAAAAAATAAATCACTATAATAACTATAGCAAGTAGAGCAGGAAGGTGGTTAGTGGAAGGTGGAAAGTTATCCATTTTTATGGCATTTGCTCCTCTTAATGGCATCAATTTAAGAAAAGGTGTTTCCATACCATGCATGAAGCATGTTAATTGGAGCTACAAGGAGTACAAAGCTGGTATGATTAGTAAAACCACTTCTAATGCAATTGAAAATATACAGGCCCTGTATTCAGGTAAAAAATACAAGCCATAACCGCAAAGCAACGTCGGCCTCTAAGGTCTAATGGCTTTAGTTGGCATAAGGGGCCTCAGATCCTGTGCCCAAGGGCTTTAGTCGGCACAAGGAGCCTCGGATCCTGTGCCTAAGGGCTTTAGTCGGCACAAGGGGCCTCACACCCTGGGCCCAAGGTCGTTAGTCAGCACAAGCGACCTTCGTGTACCTGCCTTGCATACGAAAATAAATATTGTTTCGTATTTATTTCTTGCTTAGCTCGTCTTTAGAATGTAGTGATTATCTTCAGCCTATGCTGGTATTACATCGGCATAGCTGCGTTCTACCAAGAAGTTCACATACTTTTTTGCTCTACCTTAGAATAAAGTGGGGATAGAAAGCTTAGGGTGTTTTCTCTCTCTCTCTCTCTTTATATATATATATATATATATATATATATATATATAATTATATATATATATATATATATATATATTATAATAAATATATTGTGTAGTTAATCAAATAATGCGCTTTGTTTGTCCTCAGAAGTTACAAGTCATTAATTTTATACTTGCAACACCTCGCGAGGCCTCATAACTTGATGATCTTAAGAAAGTCGATACTAACATATAGCGGGGCCCTATTTTAGGTAAGGAGATAGTATAAAACTCAAACAAGGGGCCCTGCGATTTGATGATCTTAAGAAAAACGATACTAAGGTTTAACGGGGCTCTATTTAATAAATAAATAAACGTTATTTAAAAAATAATTTACAGAGTAATATACCATAATCATCATACAAAATGGCTCCAAAATTTTTATTAGATTTACAATGTTAATTGATTTAAAAAATAAAAAAACTATTTAGAATATTCATTTTTAGGTAAAGAGAGATTGTAATTTTTTAAACAAAGATCCTTTATCAAGCTAAAAATACAAAGTTTAATTACAATATATCAATAATATATATATATATATATATATATATATATATATATATATATATATATATATATATATATATATATATATATATATATATATATATACACAATATAAAATCTTAACAAGCTCTTACCATAATATATATTTCTATTAACACAAATACGTCTACCCTTTTACACAATAAACTATAATTTTATGAGGAAATGGTCAGATAGGTAAAGAAAACACAAAATTTGAGCTTTCGGCCGTAAATTAGGCTTCATCAGAAGTAGTACTAAACTACTTCTGATGAAGGCCTAATTTACGCCGAAAGCTCAAATTTTGTGTTTTTCTTTACCTATCTGACCATTTCCTCATAAAATTATATAGTTTAAATAGTTTGGTCAATAATTTTATATTAATTTTTACACATACTTACATACATATATATAACTACAATACACCCATAATGCACATAGACACACATACATATGCTTACACACATACACATTAACCACATTAACACAGTAATAAACCTACTCTTAAATAAATATATGTACGTAAACAAAGAATGTATAAATCTCATAAAAGGGGCCCCCTACTACTTGATGATCTTAAGAAGGACTATACTAAGATTAATCGTAGGGACCCCATTTTTAGGTGAAGAGATTGTATACAACTCTTATAAGGGGCCCCGCGACTGATGATGTTAAGACTATACTAATCTTTACCGGGGCATAAACACTAGACGTTGTAGCGAGCCATTTGGTTAACACTTATATTAGTTGTTTCAGCTCGCAGTGAGATGGGGATATACGATTCCACTCCCCCCACCTCGTCAACTACAATTCTACCCCTTCAGATTTTACAGTTCTTCCCTTATTATACCTCGTAAAGCATTATTTATTTTAATTAAGACCGTAATTGATGAATAAATTGATATTAAATTTTAAGATTCATATTAATAAATAGATATTAAATTTTAAGATTCATATTAATAAATTAATCATCGTGTTTGTCTAATTCTTCAATTTTTGTGTGTTAATGTATTTTTTGTATCTTCATGTATAGAGTTAATAAATTTAAAGTAATTTAATTGTATAGAACTCAAGTCAATTGTTTTCTTCTTTCTCTATTTTATTGTATTTTATTTTAAATTAAACAGTACTTCATATTATATTATAATTCTATGTCTGATGACTTCTATCGTTGTATCTCTATTATTTTACATTGAATCAATAAATGAAGACAGAGCTTGATTTCTGTTGACTTCTATCTTTAGTCTCTATTATTTTACTTTGAATCAATAAATTAAGACACAGCTTGATTTCTTGAAGAATAAATCAAAATATTTTTTAAAAAGTAGGTGCAAGAGATTAAGCATTTAAAAAAAGAATAATTTGATATTAGATTAACGGTCATAAATAGTATAATGATAAGGAATATCCATTCTATAGACGAGCCCCTCTCGCTTATTGGTTGCAGGAGACGCAAGAGTATTACTCCCCACCTCTCTCACTAGATATACTCAAATACCTACCTACACAGTAATATACACTTTACTAGAAGTGTTAACCAAATGGCTCGCTACAACGTCTAGTGGCATAAACCCATTTTATTTGTAGGTTTTTTTTACCATCCCCACCCTTACCTCCTTCCATGACACTAATTTTAAAACCTCATTTTTTTACAATTTGCTAAAAACGGCTGCGCTGCGTTCATCCTCACCATCGTTGTTCTTTAGAAAGTAGAATTTTCATATTTATATTACAGTACGTCTTCGGACTCGCTTCGCTCTGGAATGCCGCTTCCATGGTCGAGTTTGTTAAAGCGTTTGTACTTATACTGTCCTTTGACTCTACGGTTCGCATCCCAGATTATGCTCTAAGTTTATGTTAAATTAGCTCAAATAAATTATTGTTAACTTAAGATTATACTTAGAGCGTGAAGGTTGCCACTATCCCTTAAAGTTTCTCTCACAGGGTTTAATGTCCGTGGCCAACCATAACCTGTAGGGTGGGGCGAAACCAATCTTAGGGGGATTTATTTAGTCATAGGGGCAACATTTATTCTAGGTGGAATCAACCTTTCCAAACCCTGCGTACCGTATACATTTCCTATTAGTAATCTATCAAAAAACGTGGATATATTAGTCTTATTGTTATGAACTTACCTTCTTTTTTTTATAAATGGATTCAACTTTTTTTTTTCAACGTATAGATGTAATTTGATAAAACTGAGCCAATGCTGATTATGAGATGAAATATCATTTGATACTACCGAGTTTTGTATAAAGCATGATTTTGTTTTGAGAATCTACGATAGGGGGCGACTACTATCTGAGCTTGCTCAGATGTGAAAAATTTTTTCAAAATTTTTTTTAACTAACAATCCATTTATTTAATTTAAATACAATAGTTATAGTACATGCACATTAATAATTTAAAAAGACATACAATAATAATAAAGAACATACATTTATATGTTAAGGATACCTACCACTATAGGTCTGAGAGACCTGTGTCATTTGTAATAATTAGTAATTGACGGGGAGACATATTTTTTTAAATAGAAGAGGAATAGGCAAAACTTTAAAGTCTTCAATAAGATCGTCGGAGTTAGCTGGAAGAATCTCAAAATACTTTATAGAAAAGAAGCAACGACAGTGACGTGACTTGACGAGACACTTTAGCGACCTCAAATAAATCGTAAGACAAACTATCAAATAAATTTTATTTAATAATCTTAGTTCCTAGAATATCGTTTTGTCACAATATTATGAAAAATTTTAAAATCCATAAGGTAGAAATAAATACATTACTTAAAACCAGTCTTATTTATTTATGAAGATCTATTTCATCTTCTTTAATTAATTGTTCCTACTTTATAACAAGTTCTCTAAAGACATATTAAAGTCTAATAACACAAATATAAATTCTTGCAATATTACTCTTATTCAGGATATAGATTGCAGGTATAAATAATACATAAATACCTCGTTACGTTTTTAATCCAGGTTTAAAATGTGTATTATTTATTATGGAATTATGCAACAAATATGAGATGGAACTGTAGAGCTCTTAGAGTTATAAGTGGGAATTCACAGATACATATTTTTAATCCTATTGCATTCCAATTAACTTAGTTTTTTTCGCTTCCATTCTTTCATTTTTAAGATAATGAGGAAATTATTAAAACAACCAAAGTCTCCCCATGTGAAATATGGATTGACGAGCCAGCTTTCAACCTTTCAGTCATCATAAGTGCCGGTGAACGATGTATGAAAGGAGTATGGAGTCACTCCAAATCGAAGAGTCCTATTTGTAATAGCTAACAAGTGACTCATTAATACCCAAGGATCTTGAATATAGGGGAGACTAGTTAGGGAATTTCGTTTGGCAAACTCGTCGGGGAGACGACTTAATCACCCTTTCGTTATTAATTTCAATCAATCAGCGATGGTGGCGCTGCTCATGTTAGTTGTCATTTTTCAGTTTCATATCACATGTTCTACAATGCTCTACTAATAGACATTAAAACTGCGAAAAATACAAAAAATTTTAAGAAGAGAAACAACAAAACAAATAAACATTTACATAAATCAATAATAGCTATTTAGTATTTTACGTTTTACATCTCTCTCTCTTCCTCATGTATACATCCTCATTCTCTAATTATATATTTCTCTCTCTCCCCTCTTCCATTACCCCTCTCTCCGAGAGTCACCCGTGGTGTAGTGGTTAAGGTACGCGGCCAATACACTGTTTCTGCCTTGTAGTTTAAAGTGTAAGGAGGTTTGGTTTAACAGTGAGAGCACGTGTTGTTCCCAGTTTTCACTAGACTATAAGAGTCAGTGAAAATATGTATGATTGCTTGAAAAAGCATAAGAGGAACCATAGAAATTCACGGCTCTTCTGTCTAGATTAGATGAAATATACCTGCACTTGAAATTAAAAGAAGTAGAACACTATCTTAGGGAGCTGGCAAAAAGGGCCCAACAACGTGGCCTACTTGCCTGTTAATCACTACCACTCCCCCCATATTACTACCCCTCTCCCCTCTAAAGCATTATTATTATTATTTTTAATTCTTTATTATCATTTTTTTAAATTAATTAAAGTTTAAAAACTTTATATTTTAACATAAAAAAAGAGGTTTTAAAATTGGTGTCATCAAAGGAGACAGGTGGGGATGGATTTTTAAAACGGGGGACTAACTGATCTTATATATATATATATATATATATATATATATATATATATATATAATATTATATATATATATATATATATATATATATATTAATATACAGGATTTTTTTCTTAAAAAAAAACTACACAACAAGAAAGTTGATTACTATGATATAACTTAATAATAATATAATTCGAAAATGTCTTAATTTCTGATTACTAATCTTTGTTTACAAGAAAATACGCAACTATTCATAAATTCTGTTTATAAAGGCAATTACGTATTAATATCTAGGTGTCGTAAGATATAGGAAAACCAGAACCATGTCCATATTTACAATCATTCAAAACATAAAGCAGTCACCTGACAAAACACTTATAATTTTCCCTTTATGATTGTTTTCTTTGAATTATTATTTCACATGGCATTATTTTAAGAACTAATACTTTAGGTGATTGAAAAATGTGAATTTTTCCGACTTATTGTATACGTATGGGAAAATCTTTTGTACATTGTGTAGATTTTAGTTTTGACGCAACCGATGTTTAACCGGGATTATGATATCAGTATCAGATCCTTTGTTTACATGGCTATACCGAACTATATTTAATGTTAAACAAATTGTTTAATATTTTTATCAGTATCAGTTATTATTTGATATCAGTATCAGATCCTTTGTTTACATAGCAATACCGAACTATATTTAATGTTAAACAAATTGTTTAATATTTTTATCAGTATCAGTTAATATTTGATATCAGTATCAGATCCTTTGTTTACATAGCAATACCGAACTATATTTTAATCTTAAACAAATTGTTTAATATTTGTATCAGTATCAGTTAATATTTTATATCAGTATCAGATCCTTTGTTTACATAGCAATACCGTACTATATTTAATGTTATACAAATTGTTTAATATTTGTATCAGTATCAGTTAATATTTGATATCACTATCAGATCCTTTGTTTACATAGCAATATCGAACTATATTTAATCTTAAACAAATTGTTTAATATTTGTATCAGTATCAGTTAATATTTGATATCAGTATCAGATCCTTTGTTTACATGGCATTACCGAACTATATTGTTTAGTATTTGGTTTAATAAATTAAAGGCATATAAAGAAAAAGTATTGTGTTGTAAAAAAATCCGAAAGAGGGATGCCACTGGAATTATCCGTTTTAGGTGTTTTTAAGGCCTCCTGTATACGTTTTTTAAAAATTCTTAAAGTATTTGGTTTAATAAATTAAAGGCATATAAGAAAAGTATTGTGTTTGTAAAAAAATCCGAAACAGGGATGTCACTGGAATTATCCGTTTTAGGTGTTTTTAAGCCCTCCTGTATACGTTTTTTAAAAATTCTTAAAAATCGGAAAATAATGCAATTGAGTTAAGATTTAGTACAAGTGTAAACGTTAACGTAATTAATAAGTACACAAAGTTTCATTAAATTCCACCAATATATTAATGTTTTTCTTATATTTTTGTACTATTTGTAATATTTCTCATTTGGTGGAAATAAAAAATTCATCACTATTATTCTAATTTTTAAATTATAAGTAACTACTGCTCTATTTCTTTCTTAAAAATATTAAATTAGTGTTATTTATTACAATACAAATAACCTTTATTTGCCGCAAATAAAACAGATTACAAATGTACAAAACTGCAAAGAATATGTACTGTATAAATATGATTTTATGTAGAATGACTTGCGTATATTTTTAAAAAAATTGAAGAATAATCTAATTAAGTTGAATTTGGTACAAGCATAGAGATATATACTAGAGGGGGCATAGCCTACCTAAATACATAGAGAAGTCTGAACACTTATTGGGGCTCTCAGGGCTCTGTGTAACCTCATTGAAACATCCTTCAGGGGAGAGTTAAGGTTATAATTAATAAATATATTTCGGGTTTTTCGGCACATTTTTTGTGTTTTGATTTGTAATTTTAACAATTTCTGTATAAGTTATTGTAATTTGTACTGATATTTGATTATATAACGTACGGTTGCTCTCTCCACTGCCGAAGCGGAGTACATGAGCTTGACTGAAGCTGCAAAAGAAGCTATCCACATCAAACAGCTAGCTAATGATCTTAATCTATCACATGATAAGATTGCTATATTTTATGACAACCAAGCTGCACAAAAATTAGCTGTAAATCCAATTATCAGCTCAAAATCAAAACATATTGGTATAAAAGAGCATTTTATCAGAGACACTGTCAAACAAGGATTGATCGAAATCGTATATCGACCTACCGAAAAAATGGAGGCAGACATTTTAACTAAATCAGTCGCTGCTCCGAAACTAGCTGATTTCAGAAAAAGTCTTGGCTCAGAGACATTGAGGATAACCCCTGATAAGAGAAAAGGGGAGTGTGGGGAAATTTAGTTTCTCTGACAGGATATTTTTATTATTGACACTCATGTCAATATAGAAAAATACTCTCATACTGTCGTTCGTTCTGTTCTTTGTTAACTACTTAATATAATATGATCTATCTGTTAATTCCATTGTGTTATCTGTCTACTTTCCATTAATTTATACCTTAATAATAATTACCTTAATAATACCTTAATAAATAAGTTCACTAAGTTTCATTTTAATATGAATAATAGATATATGATTGTTTGATCATAAAAATTACGCAGCATTGAGCACGGTCAATGCTAACCGTAAACCTTGATGCGTTACGGCTGAAAATGAAATGGATGTATTTACTATCCGAGGTCGAGCGAAGCGAATCCGAAGTAGAGAGGATAAGCGTAGCGAATGCGATGTGATGACGAAAAGTTCCGAAATACCCCGTACCCGATTTTTAATGTATTATAAAAAAATGATATATTTTTGTTTAAAAATGAAGTAAACATTTTTAAAACACTACATGATATATTAGACTCAACAAAAAAAATGATAATAATAATAAAAATACTGGCTCGGTAGTTCGCAGCAAGCCGGGCGAATTTCCCTTTGGAATGCTTGCTTTTTTGCACACCAATTCAGATCTTGCTCAGGTTTACGGTTTTTCCTTCATACTTGGAACAGAAGAACTATCTGTGAATTTGCATTGAGTTTTTGAAAGAAATGCACTAATTTTTTGGAAGATTTGCATAAACTGTGCTTTGCATGACTGCCTAAATGTAGTGGAGTCGGATATTCCTAGCAAGCATAGTTTTGAAAAACCTATGGTGTTGAAATGTGCATTTTCTTAAAACTTTCCGTGTAAATTGACAGAGTACAATTTCTACTCTTTCGATTATGAAGCATAATCCGAAAACCTGAGCAAAACTGGATTGGTGCTCAAGAAAGCGAGCTTTCCAAAGGAAACCCGCCTGCCTTGCGGACCACCGCGCCATTTATTAAGAAGCAAAAATATATAGATACAAATTTTTCTCCGGAACTAAGATTCGAACCCGGGCCCCAGGATTTGGATTTAATTTAAGTATCGGATCGACTCCGGACTAGTTTCATTTTGCAACGCCTTAAAGAAATGTTGAAAACGACACACTACTCGCCATTTCTATTACTTAAAAAATTTCCGTTTTCATCAGTTTTTTTTTTTTTTTTTTTTTTTTGAGTGGTCGTGTTAACTATTAGCGCCGCCGAAAAACTTTAATAAAATCATTTTTCCCGGGTAAAAATGTTAACCTTGTATTTAAGCTCTTTGTATTAAAAAATTGTGTTTTGTGACACAGCAAACAAGTTTTCCATAGGGTTCGTGTCCTCTCATGATTGATTTTTGTACTAAGCTTAATTAAAAAATCTTCCGTTCGAAAGATAGCGTGTTCTCAAGAAAGTGTCTTATAAATACACACTCACACTCATATTGTTATTACTCTGAACTGGTTCAGATTCATATATATATATATTAATATATATATATATATATTATATATATATATATAATTATATATATATATATATATATATATATTATATATATATTATATATATATAATATATATATTTATATATATTATATATATATTATATATATATATATATAAAGTTTTGTGAAACGCATATATTCGTAGTTAGGTACTTTTGAAACTAACTTTGACTCCCGCTATGACGTTGCTATACTTAAAAGGAAAATTTGCTAAAAAATAGTAGCAATTATTATTGCTAAATATGCTAGTTGTTAGTTGCATCCGAAATAAAATAATTCATGGCAGAACCAGTACTCTGTGAGATCACTCATATAAAATTCGAATAACTTAATTACCGGTCAAGTTTTGTTTAAATTTAGAAATACCTTAAACCAGTTGACTAACTGACCGGATCATTTATCAGAATCTTTTATTAGATTAACATATTAAAAAAAACTTGTAAAATATCAACACTGCAATATATTATATCATATAGCAACAGGTTAATTCAGTACTTAGGACAAATTACAATTTTCGGATGTGATAAATGCCTATAAAAATATATACGTCAACCAATTAAACAAAGAACTATTAACAACACAATTAGTTATTTTAAATATAATGCACTAATGCATTAAAAACATAGTAAAATTGTGGAAAAAATATACTGTCCATAAATAAATAAAAACTTGAATGTCTACTAAATAAATAAAAAGGCTCTAAAAAATTATAAGCAAAAAAAATTATAGATTGATTAATTTATGATTAATCAATCAAATAATTTTAATTTTTTTCGGGAATTAATTATTACAAAATTTGTCTTTTGTGTTTACAAATGTATTATTAAAAAATAAGAAAGTTAGTGGTAGTTTTGACCATTTGTCAATTTCAAATGGTGAAATTTATTGAGTTTTTACTTTTCCTCATTTATTCCGTAGATATGTAGGAATAGTTATTTACGTAGCAAGGGAGAAAACAGAGTCATTACCCCCGAAGGAACCATTATGTAAAACCCAGAGGCGTAGCCGAGGGGTTTATAGGGATGGTTCCTTAGGCGGAGCCGAGGAAACCAGCAAGTTTATTCCTGAGACGTAGCCGAGGGAGGAAATTAAAGAGTGGTGTTTTCTAGTTTAGACGTTGCAACATTATCAAAACACACTATTCATGGCAAGTACCATGAAATTCCGAAACTGAGGTTTCATCATAACTTTTCTTTCAAGCTTCTGTATGACGTTTTGAGTGGATTTTACCATGTTGTGTGCATCATGCCCAGAAAACAATGGCCTATTTTTCTGAGTCATTAAAAATTTTAAAAAAGCATTAAAATATAGGGTGCATAAAATGATGACAAATAATAAATGATAAATAATCAACAGAGATCACTGCTTAAAGTGACATTGTTCTTGTCAATAAACAAATATTCACAAAGGAAATTAAACTTTACATTTCAAAAAAACTCATTCATATTACAGAAAACGTTTTAAATTCTTTATTAAATTTTTTTAGGGGCATATTTTTAATATTACTATTCAGAGCATTATATAGTTTTACTCCTAAAACTTTATTACCTACAATAGATTTGTTAAGTCTATGCTTCGATATCATTAGCATGTTTTTATTTTTGGTTTCATACCTATGCTGATGCACAGGATAGGTGTGAATACTGTATAAATATATAAATTCACTACAGTCATTATTTTTAAATTTTTAAATATATCCTTACAGCGATCTCATTGTCCTGCTCCTGTCATTATTCCTAAAATTTGTTTCTGCTTAACCAACAGGTTTTCCAAATTAACATGTCCTCAAATAATTAGACCATAATTAATCCTACTATACTACATAGCATGATAAACCATGACTATACTTACTTTTTTAGCTTACTAAATGCAAATGTATAAGAGGCTAATTTCTTTTCTAAAAACTCTATATGCTTGCTTCCAAGACAATTTGGAGTCTATATTGATATACAATATAGATACAATATAGAGTCTGATATGTTAATACAATTATTTGATTGTATATTTTTTAAGCTCATCATAATTTGTTGAGTTTTCTCTTTACTCAGCATGAAATTGTTTGCGGACATCCATTCTTCTACTGCGGCTAAACTCGCCTTGCTGCATCATACAGTATTTTACTACATCTTCCATGCATTGCAGCCAAATTTTCATCATCTGCATATGCAATTTCATCTCTCTTTTACTCGTCCTCAGGACTAAGCTCAAGCTTGGTTTTTTAAATAGAAGTTCAAATCATTGCTATCAATAGCATAAAGAATACAACCTAATATTTGAGCCTTGCACGGAGCTCTTCCTTCCACAATCCATTACATCAGAGACTTTTCACCAATTATATAAACAACAAACTGTTTTCTACCCGACGTGAAGTCTTTAATCCAATATACAGAGCATTTCCCTGGATATTAATTATTTTACATTTTTCTAATAATATTTGTGGTGGTACTTTATCAAATGCTTTAGATTGATCACAACTTGACATTACCACTTGTTTTCTATTTTCAAAGCTCAAATTATTCTATTTCTATTTTCTGTTATCAAGAATTATTGATAACACTATTGAGTGTTATCAATAATTCTTAAAACTGCTAGTACAGCAGTATCAAAGGTACTTACAGATAAGAATATACAATATGTGTATACATACATACTTAGATATATATATATTATATATATATATATATATATATATAATAATATATTATATATATATATATATAATATATATATATATATATACAATGTGTGTGTGTGTATGAGGCTCCTAAAAGTTTTTGTCAATCATATAAAAGTACAGAACCCTATTGGTTATGAAATATTTATGACGTCAATTAACCACCATAATGACTTAGTAAACATTTTTTAATTTCACTTAAAAAAGAAAACTTTATGGCTCGGGCTGAATCGTATGTAGCAACTTTAGTGACGATTTTATTGTTAGACATATATAATTTAATGAAAACAAATTACGTTTTTCGACTAATACATTTGGAAATTTGCTTACACTCTGGCAGTTCGCCACTCAAAAAGACTAGGAATACAACAGGCTGATATTTTTTACGCTTAAACCCGTAAAGTCATATTATTACCCGCCGTAAAGTCATGTTTCCACTATACGACTTCTCCACAGTGTACCTAGTTCATCCAACCTAACCGGCCAGTCCAGCGTCACCCAACAGAGAACTCGTATATCTTTCCAATCTCCTCCAGCCCGCAGAATCTTAACTTTTCGTTACCTGGAGACAACGTAAACGCGGATCCAGACCTAACTCTGACCAACTCCGCATTCGCGTTTTAGCAGCCAAGGAAACCACGTAAAACCATGGCTGTTTTGGCCAACATTGCATTCAAAACCTCCCTAGAGAACGGTACAAGGGATTACCTCATATTTAGGTCTTCCACCGGCTGGATTTGAACCCTCGACCACCAGGTCAAAAGGCAAGCGCTCTACCAAAGAGCGCTTGGTATATAAAAACTATACTCGATCTATCAGCATATCATATATCATAAAACTATCAGTTTTACATTACATTTTAAGACACTTATCGTTTAATGTTTAGAAAAGATTATAAATGTTTGATTAATTTTAAAAATTTTTTAAAAAATTAAAACACATCAAGTAGTCGATAAAATTTGAAATCGAAAATCGAAAGATTGATTAAACTGTAATAATTAGAATACTTATGACAAAATATTAAATTGACAAACATTTATTTAAGCCGTGTGAACCATGCCTTTTGAAACATATTGTATTTTCAAAGTTATAAAAATTTTTGTCATAAATTTCAACACCATTAGAAAAAATGTATCAAAAAAACGATCTTGAACTTGACGAATCACTTAAAATAATTTATATTCATAAATGCAGGTTTGATTCTTTTTTTTAAAAAAAAAAGTATGACTAGTATTTAAAAAATGAAATGAAAAAGAGGGCACTGGGTATTTGGGGTGATAATGGGTAGACAAGTTCTTAACTGGTTACAAAATTTGTCAGTCTTTAAAGAGGAAGTAAACGGGTATGGGCTAACTTTGAAATAAAAACAACTTCAATCAATTCTAGTGTTATATAATAGCGTATTTTACCTCCATAAAATGTTTAATAAAACAGGTTGAAAGCACAAGTATCATCATTTTTTTTATGTCTCTCAAGTTAATAAAAATAAAATAAGAAATATAAAATTAAACTAAAAAAAGCTTTTAAGTGTAATTAATTATAACGAAATTATATAACTTTCCAACGAAATGTGCACTTAAAATTAATAATTTGAAGGTACCACTAATTGGCGACTCAGATTAAGTAAAACAAAAATAAACTTTTGATTTTAACGCTCCTTCCGAATTCATTTTGATCCATAATTATATACTTGCTGTTAAACAAAAACAAATATTAATGAGATATTACTTAAAATTACAAAAAAAACACGTATATGTTGATGCTACATAATATATGAATCGTAGACAAAAATAATGAATTGCAATTGAATATCTAACAGAGTAATTAAAAAACACACACAACCAATACATAACATACATACACACAACACACACACACACCACACACACACACAGTCACAACACACACACAACACACACAACACCAACACACACATATATATATAATATATATATATATATAATATATATATATATTATATTATATAACCAATTAATTAAAAGATAAAAACTAAATAGTACGAACATTAAAGGAATAAAACTCACCTGCAAGCCTTTCGAAGTGGCGTCTACACCCTTCAACAGGCCGAGAGAACTTGGTGGTAATATATATATATATTATATATAATATAATATTATAAATATATATATATTATCTGTGTGTGTGTGTGTGTGTGTGTGTGTGTTTTCCTAACTCGGTAAACAAATATATTTCAAGCAATAGGTGGCGTTTCCAACATAAAGGGGTGGCTGAATACCAATTAAACCGGTGCGGGAGTCGATTTGACTACTCTGCTGAGAGTTTTCAACGTCGAATCTGGTACAGCACTAATTTTTTTTAATCGCCCTTATTTACCATACTACTTAAGTTTATAACTGTAATAAATTTTGAGCGCGGACGGTCCACAAACCGGGTCGACATTTTCTTTGATATATAACGGACTTTCTTGCTTCCTAAAGTTTAATTCAATTTTTGTTTATAATTTTCGGTATATTTTTAAAACTAACGTAGGAATCACAACTTTATATATAATTTAATTTTGTAGGAAAATTAGCTAACATTTTTTCGAAAACAAAACTTGCAATAAGTACAAAATGCAATGTGTCGTCCAGTGTCCCAGTGGTAATCTGGGATATAATGTGCGCATTTTATTTTGATAAATTCAAAATAAATTTGAATGACAATTGTGACCCTGCCACTCAGGTTATTAAATTAAACCCCGAAAAAACTTAAGCAAAAAAAATTTGGTTGGTAAGCAAGAAAAGCGCCGCATTTTAAAGAAACTTTCACCGGGCTTGCAGACCACCGCGCTAGATATTTTTAAAGAAAAATCTGCGTAAACGTAACAAACATTTCATTAATAATATTTAAGTAAGTCGGGCATGTTATAGTTGGCAGTTCGTTGGTTCTATACTATACAGGGTGGTCCATTGTCAAATACAAATCACCCTTAAAAACTATGAATCTCCCTACGAGCTTTGACAATAAAATTGGTATCGTAACCCCACCTAAAACGGAACAAACTGGGAGTTTTAAATATCTAATTTTTTTGTAACCGTCGGTATGTAAATGGTATCTGAGTTAACAAAATGTTTTTTTTTTAAAACAGTTAAATTGGGAGGGCATTATTTTAAAGACGGTTTTCCATATCCTGGACCAATTTATTTTAGCATCTGCATAACGCCTCTACTATTGTCAATTTAAATCATAGGAGATGGATGCTATGTGAGCGATAATTTTTGTTGGTTTTTTGTTTTGTTTTTTTTGTTTATTGATTTTTTTGTTTTGTTAGTTTTGGTGTTGGTTTGTGTGTTTGGGTTTTTTTTGTTGTCGTTTGTTTTTTTTTTTTTTGTTTGGTTGTTTTTTGTCTGTGGGTGGCTGACTTGCTATTTTTTTTTTAAGAACTATGCACTCAACCTGTTTTGGTCACCTCATTTTATGATACTGCATTGGTCCATACACTTTGAAAAGGTACAAAACATATTTTTGGTGCCATTTATAGCATTATAGGTTCTAATAACCCAATAATACTTTTCTTGCTCCCAAGTAAAATAGATCTTATCTTCGTCCTCTAGCAACTCGAAGGTAAAACACTGGACCCTAGTCATTTTGTATAATTATTAATAGTAATGTTTCCCTAGTCCACTAAATTTAAGATATTAGTTTACATGTACCTACCTTTACCTCTAGAAATAACGAAAATCTCTTTAGTGGCCTTACTGTAGTAGTAATTTATGTATAAAGACCTATTTTATAGGATGATGAGACTTTAGATAATTATTTAAATCTCAAAATTAAAATTTTTTTGACCCTGACTTGTGTCAATGTAAAATATTCTAAGCTTCTAATTTTTAAAAAAGTTGTCCAGCAACTTAACTTTTTAAATTTTTAACTTCTTTTTTAATTTTCAACTTAATTTTAATCCTTATTTATTTCCCTCTGTTTTAATTAATTTTTTACTGTATTCATTAATTTCTTTTAAATGAGTAATTCTTTCCTTTAACTTAATATTTGAATCTAAACTTCTCATGCTTTAATCCTAAGTGATTATTTTTTATTAATAATCATAAGGTTATATTAATTATTCGCAATTAATTTAATTCATCCATTAATTTAATTCAACTTAACCTTTCCCGAATAGAATTATTCTCTCTCTACTTAATATCTTTATCCATACATATTAAAAATATATAAATAACCTGAATAACTAGTAAATTTTATTTATTAAAAAATATCTAAGGTATGCTCTATTTATATTATTAATGTCTCCAAGATTTTATTAATCTCTTTTTGAAAAACTTTTTCTTTCTAATTACTCATATCAGCAATCATCTGTTACAAAGCTTTCATCTCTTCTTTTGTCGTTTCATGAATTAAAATATTTTCTTTATGTAATAGAACTTTAATTTTTTATTTTTTTTTTGTGGCAATTTATTTTTAATTTTATGTGTAAATCTTTTGTAATATTTTGTTTTTGTAAATTGGGGCTTCAGCCCGTAATAAACGC
The DNA here is from genome assembly GCA_018340805.1 of Microvelia longipes. Taxonomy (NCBI): domain Eukaryota; kingdom Metazoa; phylum Arthropoda; class Insecta; order Hemiptera; family Veliidae; genus Microvelia; species Microvelia longipes. The sequence continues at coordinate 39,712,926 of JACMZG010001863.1, forward strand.
CTTTTATGTCTTTAATTATTTGATAACCAAAAATCGTTGACATTCCGGTAGTTTTCAAAACCTGCATTATATTTTGCTTACCGGCAACCAGTTGTAATTCCTGGTATGGCATGGTAAGCTTATTTTTAATTTAATTGCCAAAGCGATAGCTTGAAGAAAAAATTAAAGCCAAAATTTACTATTTTGGTAATCAAATTGGTTTGAAAATATTTAATTTCTTAATAATCTTAAATCAACTTTGTTGGACAACTGTTTTTGAATAATAATTATATAAAAGGTTTGCTTTAATTTTTTTTAAAAGTTAACCGTAGAAAAAAATGCTATTTTTGGTTATCAAGATAACATTTATTCCGCGATTAACCAAACAAATAATTGGATACCTTGATGGTCTGTTGTCACTTGGTGGGGGGTCCGAATACCAATTATTTTAATCTTGCTAGCCCCACAATAAAACTGAGTTAATTCAGGTGATGCATTTGAATGTACCACCTTGTATAAGAATGATGCGGTATTTGAAATGTACCACCGCTGTTAAGGATGTAATTTGAAAATATACCACTCTGTATAAGATGATGTATTTGAAATATACCACCCTGTATAAGATGATGTATTTGAAATATACCACCCTGTATACAGATAAATGTATTTGTA
>JACMZG010001863.1:39715840-39748857 GCA_018340805.1 Microvelia longipes
CTGTATAAGATGATGTATTTGAAATATACCACCCTGTATAAGATGATGTATTTGAAATATACCAACCTGTATAAAATTATGTATTTGTAATGTACCACCTTGTATAAGATGATGTATTTGAAATGTACCACCATTTTTTCATCCCACAATTCATATTAATCTGATTATTTATCTTTATTATGTGAATTTCGAAGCGACCATTAATGACCATTAATAAAGACAACAAAAATATTTTTGATGGAAGTACAACTAAACCTAATTATCGACTTTCGTACCGAGCTTGAACTTTCTTGGATCAACATACTGAGAGTATGTTACAGTCAAACGCACGAGTAACCTGGTAAATGATAACATCTGTTCAATAATTCTGTCGCAAAGATCCACAAGGTGGGCGAAATTCCTTAGGAATGCTAGTTTTCTCCGTACCAACTTGCCAGTTCTTACTTAATGTTTAGGTTTATGCTTACATGAACCTATATAATAATCTATCATATGGTTGTATGTTATATTTCATACGATTAAATAACCTTAATAGTAGCATTGCTACTTGTAACTTAGTTTTTTTTCTTTTCATAAGAAATGCACATATCTATTCCATGTAAAAAAGCGCTTATAAAAAGCTGTAATGAAAAATAAAACACATACGCCATTAATAAATTAACTTTATTTATTTTTGTTATTATGTTTCTATATTTTTTTATTCTTCTCATAGTTAATGGGAAGAATAGAGAAAAAAATAGAATAGAATAGTTAATGAGAAAATAGTTAATTTTTTCTGTTTTTTAACGATTTTTTCCTTTCGGCGAGAATTAATAGAGAAGATAACAAATACATATGAGATTGGTAATACAAAAAATGAGAATATTTTAATAACTCATCATGAATATTTTCGATCTTAACATTTTTTTTATTTTCTTTCTTTTTTCCGTTTCAAAGGTCCCTGAATACGAAAAGATTTGTATCGCAAAAATGTATAAAAATGAATAAAGTAAATAAATAAATAAATAAATACATACATACATATATTATAATATATATATATATATATATATATAATATATAGATATTATAATATATATATATATATTAAACTACAATTAAGAGATTAAATAGAAACACACTTAAAAAGACTTACAAACAGTGTAACGTTTCGGAACACTGAGTTCTTCGACTGACGGAGAGAGACTGATAGGGAAGAACGTAAGGCCAGGGGTTCTGGGTTAGTGGAATAGAGGGGATAAATAGATAGAACGGCATGAAACGTCATCAAGTACGCTAGAGTCGCTTCGGAAGGGCTCAGAAATCACGAAAAAAGTAGTACGTGGCCGATTAAGTAAGGATTAAATCACTCAAAAATGTGCGCAGGATACAAAATCATACAAAAATAAATAATAAAAAAAAAAAAATAAATAAAAAAAAGAGATAACTAAGATAAGGAAAAGAAAGTACGAACAAATACAAAAATAATAAATAATAGAAATGAAAATAAATAAAAATAACGAGAGACATAACAAGTTAAATAAAAGTAAAGGGGTATATTACTTTATTGATTCCAGGAGGTTGACGGGATTTCAGGACAAGTTGGTGGGCTACCTCCCAGTTGCGACGGAGAGGAGTGGTGGTATCTTCGGGAGTTTTTTAAGGATTTGGGCTTTATATAGGTCATTAAAAGGAGGTTTTTGGTGGGATCGGGCGTGCACTGCAACGGGTAGATCACTATCTTGGTCCCGCATGATTGTCTGTGGTTGTAATACGCAGGTTGAAAGGAGTTGATGTTTCTTTCTCCTACGTAAAACACAATTCACAACTGCCTACACTCAGGGCAATATATCACACGTTACTGGAAGTGCAGGTTGAGGATGAAGGGATTTGATAGGAAATATTAGTTGACGGACTAGTGAAGGTATAGCCGGATCTAGGATAGACAGGTTAGGAACGACTTCTGTTGCAGGGATGGAACCTCGAGGAAGGGGTTCATCTTCGTTGGAAGAGTTTGGTATGGACTAAGAGGTTACGGAGGTAGGAGGTCTTCTGAAAGTTACAGTAGGAGTTTAGGAAGCAGATTGGCAGTCGTAGGATGTGAGGAAAGGATAGCGAATCCGTCTTTGAGGAATTTATTAATAAACTCGGAGGCCAGATAATAGGTTGTAAAAAGGTAAAAGGATGGAGGAGCAGGAGCCGTTCTGGTCTAGGATGAAGAGAAGCTGAAGTTTGAGAGTTAACTATGGGAGGGGGTAGCCACGGAAAGAAGAGATGTTTTGATGGAACCAATGTAACGGTCCAGGAAGGCTTCGTTGGAACAAATCCTGTTACTCTGATGCCAAGGGAAAAAGGAATGGATCTTTTTGGGAATATATATGATATATATATATATATATATATATATAATATATATATATATATATATATATATATATATATATATATATATATATATATATATATATATATATATTATATATATATATATATAATATATGACACAATATAATTGTGCGAGAAACACCAAGGAAATGTAACAAGCAAAATGCAATGCTACATCTGGGAACTGTTCCATCATTCGACATTAGTCATCATTGATGGCTCGACATAATGTCATGACCCACTCTGTTTCGTTACGTCTAACCCATCAGGGCGCCGACAGAGCCTGAACTCACTCAGACCTTCAATTAATTCCTTCAATTAATGAAGAATATAATGTGAAGTACTTACAAGAGACGAGCGGTGCTCTCTTACCGCCATCATGCATGGCAAGCAAAACATATATCATTTGATACTACCGAGTTTTGCAAAACATGAATAGTTGACACAATAAATTGTGCGAGAGACACCTAGGAAATGTAAACAAGCAAAATGCAAGTAGTATCAAATGATATATGTTTTGCTTGCCATGCATGATGGCGGTAAGAGAGCACCGCTCGTCTCTGGTAAGTACTTCACATTATATTCTTCGGAATTAATTGAAGGTCAGAGTGAGTTCAGGCTCTGTCGGCGCCCTGATGAGTTAGACGTAACGAAACAGAGTGGGACATGACATTATGTCGAGCCATCAATGATGACGAATGTCGAATGATGGAACAGTTCCCAGATGTAGCATTGCATTTTGCTTGTTACATTTCCTAGGTGTCTCTCGCACAATTATTAATTGTGTCAACTATTCATGTTTTACAAAACTCGGTAGTATCAAATGATATATATATATATATATATATATATTATATATATATATATATATATATATATATATATATATATATATATATATATATATATATATAAATTCTGTTTATTCTGTATTTTCAAAGGAAACGCGCTAAAACCTTTAAAGAAAAGCACCATCTGAGGATTAAACGAGTGTAAATAATAGTGTTTTGCTAATTTTAGATGCAAAAATTGCAAAAATCTTTTGAAAAAAGATCAAAAGAATTACAGAGTGCTTGAGAATTGAGTATTACAAGATAATTGCTATAATTGTTAGTTAGGGCTCTGACGATGGCCTCTTTATGCCATTTATAAGATAAGATTTAAATATAAGTGCATTCTTATTTTTAAATTATAATAAATAATGAGAGCATATTTTATTGTTTGCATCTAATATTACCAAAAGACTTTATATGATCATCTCATTAAGTTGAGGGCTACAAAACTAATTGTTTTATTTCAAATAAACTATTAAACAAGAATTATAAAACATTTTTGAGTTAAAGCTACAATTAATTTATGGTGTATATTTTCGCCAATCTCATAAAAAGCTAACTTTAATAGCTATCAAATGGTGCTGTGTACTAGATGTTTATGTTTTACGCTATTTAACGATATATCTTACGTCAAAAAACTAAACGGATAAAAAATATCATGGTAAAGGTAAAGTAATGTGTTTGGAAAATAATCCGAAACCGGGATGTCACCGGAATGATCCGTTTTAAGTGCTTTTAAGGCCTCGTACGTGGTTTCATAAAGTTGTCTGTCTGTATGAGATTGTTATCATCGTAGCTCCTAGTGTATTTATGCTAGAGAGTATAACTTTGTACGGCTGTAGTTGTGATATTCGGAAAATAATTTTTCAACTTAATTAACTCGCAATAATGACTCAGCAAAAATTTCGAAAAATCATTTTACGCGGAAAAATGGTGTGATCGAATTGAGATTTAGATAGCATTTATAAACCATGTATAAGACTAACATATGTGCCAAGTTTCATTTTATTATCAGCATTAATTCAATTTTTATCAAATGACTTGTATACGTTTAAAAACAATGTAATAAATGGGAAAACAATTCAATTGAGTTGGTATTTAGTACAAGTATACCTTTACGTAATAAATAAGTACACCAAGTTTTGTTTCAATACGATAAGTATATCCATGATATATGTTGGGTCATAAAAGTTAAGCAGCATTAAGCGTGGTCAGTGCTGTATGGGTGACTGCTGAAAATGAAACGGATGCAATTACTATGTGAGGACGAGTGAAGCGAGTCCAAAGACACACTGCAGTATAAATTTGGTGAATTGTATATTCTGTGGACGAGCGAAAGCGAGACCGAAGTACGGAAGATGAGCGTAACGAATTCAATGTGATGAGGAAATGTTCCGAAGTGCCTCTTACCCCGTTATTAATAAATTCGAAACTTCGCTTATTTCTTGGCAGTATGCTACCTATATAACCATTAAAATACGAACTGATAAAGTACAAAAACCATGTGGCCATGGAGCTGGTTGGTAACCAAAATAGGTTATTGCAGTCTGACAAATATCTTCCGGGCAGCACAACTGGATCTAAGATATGATTTTCGTGCCTAGTTGCAACACAGCGGCAGTTATGCGAGACACAGTCAGACAAGCAGACACACACACAGACAGCATGATGAAAATCACTCAGAACGTCATGAAAATTTCTTAAACGAATATTTATGATAAAAAAAAAGACGGTTTCGAATTTTTAGGATAAACACAATAATTTTCCTCTTACACAATATTTTTTCTCGCGCCTACAGTAGTAGGTGAGGAAAAATTTAATTATACACATATCATTTGATACTACCGAGTTTTGCAAAACATGAATCCTAGGTGTCTCGCACAATTATATTGTGATAATTATACACATCTGGGCATAGAGATATTATTACAAAAAGGGCCCTATTGGTTGAATTTTGAAACATCGAAAAAATAATCTGATCTAAAAATGTAATCAAAACTATATAAATAAACTAACATGTATAGAAGAACGTTAAAAATACTAATCTAGACACAAACAATGTGCGGATAGCCGAAAACAATAGATTTATTATAATCTTAACTCTTTCTTGAAGGAGGTTTCAATGAGGTAACACAGAGCTCCTAAGAGCCCTAAAGCGATGTTTCAGGCCTTTCAATGTATTGAGATAGGCTATGCCCCCTCTAGTATATATCTCTACGCATCTGGGTCAGAGATGGGGTTTTTATCCTCCGTGACAAATTATAAGCTTCGCACAATATTAAGGACCGATAATGTGGTATTTTTATGAGAATTCACTTTTATGGATCTTTAAACCAGTAATTAAGTAACACTAGACAATAAAATTAACATAAAAATTAGTCTGAACTGTTTTACTTTATATTAAAATTGTAACCTATAACTTAAATTCTTATTTATTTATATAATTTAATGTTTAAAATATACAATTCAAATTTACTTACCTTTTATTTTTCCTGAGTTATTTTTACCTATTATCTAATTCCATTTTATCCACACCACTCTTCTTAAAAAAATAAAAACACCTGATTTAGATTACACTTCATCCGTTAATTACCAGCGGTCACCCAATCAAGGACTGATCTTGGTTGATGCTGCTTAACCCTAATCATCCAATATAAACTCTTGATATGGTAACTTTATTGAAATGAAACTTAGTGTATCTGTTTATTACCTAAAAAGATCATTAACCTAATTACCTAATTAATATACCTAATAATTACCTAATATTATCTAATTTCAACTTAATCGATAACCTTTTTTAATTTTCCTGATTTATACTGTAGGTATAAAGAAAAAGTATTGTGTTCGCAAATTTGGAATTTTGTTTCAAATGTTTTTGAGACCTTCTCTTTACAAAGTTGTCTGGTATGTGTGTGTGTGTGTCTGTTACAATCATAGCTCTCAGCGCATTTATTCTAAGGAGTTGAAACTTAGTACATAAATCAATCTTTAGGTCTAGTTGTTCTATCTGATAAATATTTTTTTATGACTTACCGTCATTAACCTTCATTAACCGTCATTGACTTACAGTCATTAACCGAAAGTAATGACTGCAAAAATATTGAAAGTTTATAAATCGCAGTAAATTAGTTTGGGATTTGGCAGGTTTGCAGTCATGTATAAGACCAACATAAGTGTCAAGTTTCATCACGTTATTACCGATGTGGTGTCGGAAACTTCCGAGATACCCTGTATCCTATTTTTACAATACTCAAATGAGATTAAACTTTCCTGTATAAACTATATCGAGGTAAAAATTTCGTACAGAAATCTTTGTATGTAAAATAATTTTTTTTATTAACCCGCAATAATGACTCAGCGAAAATTTCAAAAAAACATAAAACGCAGAAAAAAGTTTTGATCAATATAAGATTAAGCACGCGTATGACCATGTATAAGACTAACATATGTGCGAAGCTTCATCACATCAGTATTAGTTCAATGTTTAACAAATGACGAGTACGTTTTTAAAAAAGTTGGAATATTTTCCAATTGAGTATAAATTCGGTACAAGTGTATACCTTTACGTAATAAATAGGTACACAGTTTCGTTTGAATGCAACAAGTATATCCATATTTTTCTTATATTTTTGTAGTATTTGTAATATTTCCCATTTGGTGGAAATAAAGAATTTATCACTATTATTCTAATTTTTAAATTATAAGTAACTTCTGCTCTTTTTCTTTCTTAAAAATAAAGAAAAGATAGAAATAAGAAATTAGTGTTATTTATTATTTCGGACCTATTTCTCCTCAAAGCTATTAATAATTTCAAATAAAGGTCTCTATAAAGTTTTTTTTATATTAATAATATAGTATCTAATTAACTAATTTGTAGAACATTAATTTAAGTATGCGCTTTGCATTTTGTTTAAAAGAGAAAATATAAACTCTAAAAAACCTAAATTTTTAACTTTATATCTTCAAGCATTAAATGAATTATTTTTATCAATTTTACTAAGGTGTCATTATTATTAAAATAATATTATATCTTTTTTTTCTTTACAGCAACTCTATGAAATAAGTTTCATGTTTAAAATTAGGTTTAATATTTTGTAATTAATATTTTTGTAATAATTTTGTAATTCATCATTAGAACTTTTTTTATGTTTTAATAATAAAATAAAGGCTGATTATTTATAAATTATAAATGGTAAATTATTTTTTACGTATATTAATTATTTTTAAATTTCGTGATATTATGTAGAATGATTATTTTTTAATATCCTATGATTGTGGTGTTTCACCTTAAGTTGCAAATTAATTATAATTAATTTTGATTATTAAATTGAAACATAAAAGATAGTAAAGAAAATAAAAATTTAGGGAAGAATAATTAAGCTTAAATATTTTTTATAAAAAAAATTTAATATTAAAAAATTAAAAAATAAGGTAATAATTATAAGAGATTGGAAATATTAACAACAGGTGGTTTGAAAGACTTAAAAGGTATAGGAACCAAGAGGTATGTGGTATTTGGGCTGTAGGGCTATACATGGTGAACGTGAGATGAGTATCCTACTTTATGTGTACTTCCTGAGTATGAGATGTGACTGGTACCTCCATGAGCGCCGCTGTGGTGGTAGTCATGATGATCATCGTGTGATGGTGCGTAGTCGTGTGATGGTGCGTAGTCGTGAGATGGTGCATACTCGTGGGATGGTGCATACTCGTGGGAAGGTGCATGCTCGTGGGATGAGTAGTCACCTAGAGAAGCGTAGTCACCATGGCCGCCATCGACTTCGATACCGTGGCCGTACTCTTCATGGTGATGCTCTTCTTTTACTGGTACTGGTATATGTACGTATTTTTTGACTTCGTAGGGTACAGGTACTTCATAAGGTACCTTTACTGGTACTTTGACTGGGTATGGTACTTCTTTTTCTACTGGTACAGGTACTGGTTTTTCTACAGGCACTGCAACGGGCTTGTATACTTTATAAGGTACGGGGTTATCGACTGGTACCTTTACTGGAACAGGTACGGGCTTTTCAACGGGATAAGGCACTATCTTTTCTACTGGTACATGATAGGGCACTGGCTTTTCAACTGGTACTTTGACTGGATAAGGAATATGTTTGTAGACGGCATAAGGTACCTTCTTTTCTACGTAGACGGGATAAGGCTTCTCAATATGTACTGGGTAAGGTTTGTCGACTGGAACCTTTACTGGTACTGGAATTTTCTTTTCTACTGTGTATGGCTTGGGTACTGGTACTTTAACGTGCACTGGGTATGGCTTCTCAACAGAGACAGCATAAGGCTTGGGTACATATACGGGGTATGGCTTATCTACAGGTACATGAACTGGGAATGGTACTTTCTTCTCTACAGTTACATGATAAGGTACAGGTACCTTCTTAGTGATGGTGACAGCTTTGACGTGGTCGACATGAGCGTGTGAGTGTGAAAGTGGCTTCCATCCTCCATCGTGAAATTCTCCGTATCCACCATATCCACCGTAACCACCATATCCTCCGTAATGTCCTACATCGACAAGTCCTCTCTTCTCTTGTTTCTTGTCTTCAGCTTGCTTTTCTTCGACAACTTTTTCCTCCTCGGCGAGGACACATGCCGCTACCGCAACAACTAGAACCCAAACCCTCATGATTGTGAACTGACGCGTCCTAGCCACCTCTCCTGGTATATCAAGTCTGACTCCTACCCTCTACGACCCTGCTTGTCTGTCCTCTTACTTTGCGCAACCCCAGCCAACCCCTGGCTACTCTAAGCCTTCTCTAATTAACCCCACTAATTTTCTTGTTTCTCACATGCTTTAGTCATCTCTCTCATTATAATAACAATAGAGTTCTTCACCCCGTGCTGCACCGCTTGTATTTCCATGAACTTGCACTCGATAAATATAAATCTACCATACTAAACAATAAAACACGATTTTAACATTTTTCTCTTGATGCTTGCTAAATTAAGAAATTCAATTCTTACTTTATCACAAATGTGTCTAGCTAACAGAATAATTTATTTTAATCTGTACAGACCTAGAGCATAAGATTTTAGTAATAATACGACAATTTAATTTAATATTATTTTTAAAATTTAAAATATAATTTTATTTTTCAGGTGCTATATTGGTTTGAATAAAAGTTTTCTACTTGCTCATCGTAAGTATTTTTTAAATTTATTAATTATTTTGTTTCATTTTTAATTATTTTTAATTTTCCTCATTTTTACCGTATGTATATAGGGAAAATATTGTGTAAGCAAAAAAAATCTGAAACCGAGATTTCACTTGAATTCTTCACAATTGTACTGAGTTAATTTTAAATATTTTATAACCAAAGACATTTTTTATTTTATAAATATTCCCCTGCCTTAATCTTTAAAATTTAAAATAAATAATAATAGTGGGTACAAAAAAAATTGTTAAACGAAACAGACTTTCGGGCTTACAGACCATGTCTAAGACAACAAAGTGTAAAAAGTGAGACTGTAATAAACAAAACATAAAGAAAAACAAATTATGTAATTAAATAACAAAAGTGAAAAAATCAACATGTAAACAATTGCGAAAAATCGGGTACGGGGTACCTCGAAGCTTTCCTCATCTCAACGGATTCGCTACGCTCATCTTCCCTGCTTCGGACTCGCATCGCTCGTCCTTAGAATATACAATTCGCAAAATTTATACTGCAACATGTCTTCGGACTCGCTTTGTTAGTCCTCAGATAATAAATGCATCTGCATCATTCTCAGCGGTCAAGCATACAGCACTGACCACGCTCAATGCTGCTTAATTTTTATGATACTACAAAAGTCATGGATATACTTGTCGTATTGAAACGAAACTTAGCCTACTTATTTAATAAACAAAATATACACTTGTACCAAATTAAATCATTTTATGTTAATTTTATATTTTTTTTAAAAAACGTACTCGAGTTATTCGATAAAAAAAATTTTTGGTAATTACCTTGTGACCCAGGTTTTAGGACCATTAGCTGTAGAAATTTTTAGTTATACATCAAACAAAACTCAAAATATATCAAATAAATTTTGTTTAATATATTTTGATTTTTAAAACCATTTTTCTCAGTATAATTTGATTTGTTTATTCATTTCATGAAAAAAAAATTCATTAATTTTTTGTGGTATAAATGTTTATAACACACAATTAGCTTAAGAAATTTAGCTTGTTGATTTATTTAAATTTCAATACTAATTACTTTTTGATTTGGTTTGTGGTATGCTGAAATTTCGATTTTCCTTTTTTGCCCCTAAAGTATAATATAGGATCATTGTGCTGGACCCGAACAACCAAAATTGAAATTTCACCTAAATTATCAGTTTTTGGTTTTTTAGCAATTTTTTTATCAGAAAATTATGTTCATGAGATTGTTTGGGTAATGAAAATAGAGGAAGAATGACAGAATTGAAGGAGGAGTGTTACAAAGTGGTATAAATAAATTTTGGGACTTATAAGGCAGAGGGGGAGGGGGCACTCCTGATTGCTTAGTTCGTTGATTTGTTTATACTACGCGAGTTGTTTTTGCCAGGCGATACTAGCTTGCTTTTAGATAATGAGAGGAGGAAGTGAAAGGAAATCAGAATTTGTGTTTAATATTCACAATCTCGCATTCGAACAAAACTAAAAATAAAATACCCACATTACATATGTTTTCTGCTCGATGTCAATTAATTTTAATTAATAATTATTTATTTGAGAGGATATTTCTTTTCAAAATGTTTAATTTTAAGCTTGAGAAGCAATATAGAGCCGGTTCATTCCAATTAAAATATGACTTTAATTAACAATTTATTTTATTTTATTCTTTTTTAAATGAATAGGAATATTTTTATTTTTATATAAAGAGGTAATAATTTTCTTACATTTAAACCAATATTTATAATTAGCTCAAATATTAATACCAAGCTGTTAAATATAAAATAAAACTCCACAACTTATATTTCAAATGTATTTTACAAAATCTCTTAGATTTTCACGATTAATACAAAGGATAAACAGCCAACACACTATAGCAATAAGTGCAATTTTTAGAGGAACATGAGCTTATGAGATAGGGGTCATGAAGGAGGGTAGTAGGGGGAGGTGATTTTTTTGGGATGTGGAATGTATATAAATATTTTTGAGGTATATTATATATATATATATATATATATATATATATATATATATATATATATATATATATATCTATAAGTGTCTCCTAGGCATTAGGTAACGACCTTCTTATTAGTCTGAGCCAAAAGATTCCAAAGAGATTTCAACCTGCGAATTAGAAAAGTTTTATAATTCATGGATGAGATATGCAGCAGTAAAGTAGTTTCACTTTTCCTTTGAGATCAACTTCAACTTTGGACAAGTATCAATAAGAGACAAATTAGGTTTATAAAGCAGGCTGGAGGGCCTCGAAATGGAAGAAATTTATTTATTTATATATTTATTTATTAATTTATTTATGTAGAAATTTATACACCTCTAGCCGAGCTATAAATTGAAGTACTATTAGTTGAAGGTTATGTCCCAGTATTGAGTAGGGTAGAGGTCGAGGAAAACCAATTCGGACCCAGACTTGTATAGATTATACGCCAATATATCATTATAGCTCATCTTCTCTCATCCTAGTATTATGTAGTTTAAACCAATTTGTTATAAATAAGCTGTGAATAATAAGGTTTAATATTGTAATTTTATGCGTGATTTTGTTTTTCTTTTTTCTTTTACAATATGACCTGAGTTTTTATTGAAGGTTGATTCAAAATCACTTCGTAAGGTCAGTGGATTCTTTAGTGACTAATTTAACTTGCTTTGTATGAGGTTGTAATTTTATATTTCGATGCAAATTGCTTGGTTTTATGATGCATTGGATGGATTTCGCTCTGCGCAACCAGCCATGTAATGGTCTTATCTAATCAGTGGCCAAATAAACAACTTATTGGTATAATGGTTAAGAAATATCTACACACTTTTCTAATGTAATTCATATATATATATATATATATATATATATATATATATATATATATATATATATATATATATATATATATACACTCAAATTAAAGAAATAAAATAGAACACACTTAAAAAGAGTTACAAAGGTTACAAAGGTTCAGCGTTAGTTTCAGCCTTTAACTATCAAGTATACTTATTGGAAACTGATCATCGTGTATTGTCAAATTATTCACTTTATATAGAGTTATCTTACCAAAAACCACTTGCGTGGTAAAAAAACTCCCCTCTAAGTCTTTGGTCCAAAAAAGTAGAGAAATTAACTTTTTTGTCCCGCCAAGTCATGGTTGTTTTGGTTGGAGTAGGTCATTGGCGTTTCAAAGTGAAGGTACTATATGGTTGGCAATACTAAAGAGTTTTATTTAAATTGAAAGACAAACATCTGCTTCATCTCCCAGGCGGTGTGTCAGCAGTGTGAACGAGTTGTATAGCTTCTTTTGCTATATTTTGAGATATCAAACAATTCAGGTGATCGTGGAGATTATTCATAACAGATTTTAGCAGGAGTCATAATTGCAGCAGTTTTACTTACCTCCATAGATCCAGGAGTATACAAAAGAAATTAATGAATGAACGAAACGATGAGGGTACGATATCGAAAAGAACTACACCCTTGAATCAACTCTAGAGTTGATTTACTTTTCTGGCCCGCCTCCAAGGAGAAGAAGCTGTTGATTGCCTCTCAATTTAAATAAGGCTCTTTAGTATTGCCAACCAAGCAACTTCATTTGAAACGCCAATGGTCGTCTTCAATCAAAACGGACATGACTTGGCGGGACAGAAAAGTTGAGTTCCCACTTTTTTGGACCAAAGACTTGGCGGGTAGTTTTTTACTACGCAAGTGGGTTTTGGTAATATTTCATGACTTTTTGTAACGGCTGTTTAGTGTAAAAACAGAAGTAAAGAAGATATGTTTTGTAGATAAAGCTGTAAAGGGTGTCAAGGTATTGTATAAACTGCTCTCAAGCTCAGGTTTTTGCGGCGCGAACAACATAGGAATTATGAATTTAGAATTTATTGATATAGGAATGTTAAAAAGCATCTAACAAAACCAAATGTCAACAAAAGCCAAAAACCATTCAGTAGTAGAGTGCAGGTTAATATAAAAGGAATAAAAAAGGATATAAAAATAGCGTTTGTTAGCTCAGTTTCTAACTCCATGTTTAGCGTAGGAACAAATCCAATGAACATAACACAAATCCAAAATGTCCCCACGCATCAGTACATTTCCATATCCACGCATAAGTCTGTTTAGTAGTTTAGGCGGTTGTGCATAATACTACTGTTATGTCCAATAGCCGGACCTGAAAAAATGTGACTCACTTTGTACTACTTTAAACCAACTTTTTTTTTAAAAAATATACCTTAAATTATCAAGAAAAAACATAATCTGCATATCCCGAGTGAAGCCTTTCATATCGAGTGCTTAATCATCAAAATCGGATGACTGTAACGTTATGGCTTTTTGAAAAACACCAAACATGGTTAATTTATTTGAAAAAATATTGTGAATTTTTTGGCCATTTAAAAATGTCATAGCTTTATTTGCAGTTATCCGATTTTGACGAAAAACACTTGTTTTATAGAAAATGGTATCAGCTTTAAAAAATAACCTCTTCATGTTTTGCACATTACCTACAAGGAACCACTTATTGCAAGAAAACTGGAATTTGTGCGATTTTCTAATATTTTGAGCGAGCGCATTTATATGAAGGGCTCCACTCTGGATAGGCAGACTATGGTTTTCCTTAATAATTTAAGGCATATTATTAGAAACATTTAGTTTAAAGTATATAGTACAAAATGAGTAACATTTTTTGGCCTGATTCTTGAACAATTAGTTTCTCACTCTGCGTTCAGCGTGAGAATGTCGAATTTGAGATTTCATCAGGTAGGAATGCATGCAAGTACATAAAACCATTCAGTAGTTTGGACTGTAGGTGCGTCAACAAAAAGTGTAGGAGTTACAGACCCTCTAAAACCCTGCTATGTTGCGTACAGTATAATATACACTGGCAACTATAGTAGGTTATGGACTTTTTTTACTGACTAAGGGAGGTATTTAAACTTTTCTTTTTTTGACATGGCGGGGTGGAAATCTGCTGCGTATCTAAATATGATCGTAGTGCGAGTTTAGATTTCATATGAAACATCAACATTTATTCAAGCAGATGATACTTTTCCTTTCTTCTGAAACTGATTCTCTAAAAAATAATATTTTAATGAGTACATAAAATTTTACTTAAGTTAAAGTAAATTGCGTAAATTTCATATTTATGAAACTTGCAATTTCTTTTCAAAAAAGCTTCTAAAGTATGAGCTGAGCTCTTGAAACTCAACTTTATTCGTAAAGTGACTCTTCGTCTCAAAGAGCATAACTCAACAACCGCCTTCTATTTCCTTAATTAAGATAAAAATTTCTGAAAAAAAGGGTTCTTCAATTTTTTTCCGGAGTAATTAAAATTATTTGGATGATTAATGAAAAGAGTAATTCGCTATTCAAATTATTCATTAAATTATTATATTTTTATTTAAACTTAATAAAGTGGAATTAGGTTATGAAAATTTGAAACAAAAGATGGATGTGGATTTTAATGAGGTTCAAATTACAGGCTGGTCCGACACCTTTTATATTTGAATATAATTACAGGGAAAGCTATACAAAGGCAAGTGGGTGTCAAGTGTAGAAAATTTGATAGAGTGCTCGTTATTAAAAATTCATAAGGTTTTATTTTACATTTGACTGTACTTAACCTCAGTGGGTATTATATAAAAACCATTTTTCCCTCCACAATTTTTTTTTAAATAGAGAATTTTAAATTAATTGTTCGGTGATTCATTTTAAAGTTCGTAAGTTTTTTACATGTTATAAATATCAAAAAACACGTCTAATTAATAAAACGATGGCGAACCGGCAGTCAATTTTATTTATCGTGATGTATAAGTGAATCCAAAAGTTTTTGGAGAATGTGTCCCTGTATTTTCTTGTATTTTTTTTAACATGGAAGATAATATTAAAAAAATCAAAATACCAACTAATTAAACATAAAACTATTATCATATTAAACTATTAACATACTAAAACTATTAACATATTACACATTAACATATTACTCATTAACACATTAACACATTAACATATTACAACTATTCACATTAAACTATTTTAATGTTCCAAATTCCACCTTGTGGAGTCAATGATCCATTTATTTATTATTAATTATTATTATTATTTATTTATTTTAATGTAATTTTATTTTAATTTTAATTATAATTAATTTTATATTATTATTATTTATTTATTTATTTATTATTTCGTTAGTTATTTGAATTGCTCTGTCACTATTTGTCGTAGAAGCTTTAAATGTTCTACACTTGCTCAGCAAAGTATGCTGATGAGTCGATTAATTAGTGTGTCCCAATTTTCGATACATTGCTTAAAAACTTACTTTTTGCTCTTTATTAAATCAAATCATATATGCTTCACGCATTCAGCAGATTACAGCATATTGCGTAGTTCAGAGAATTAAATAGAACCGTGTAATAACACAAGTTCAATAGGTTAATATTATAAGGTAAAACAAGATATGGTAAAGAACTAGTTAATGAGGATAAAGAAATATAAGGCAGTGTAATGTCACAAGTTCAATAAGTAAATATTATAAAGTAAAAACAAGATACAATAAAGATCTTGTTAATAAAGATAAAGAAATATAATGCTGTGTAATGTCACAAGTTCAATAGATAAATATTATAAAGTAGAGACCAGATAAGATAAAGAACTTGTTAATAAAGATAAAGAAATATAATGCTGTGTAATGTCACAAGTTCAGTAGATAAATATTATAAAGTAAAGACAAGATAAGATAGAGAACTTGTTTATAAGGATAATGAAATATAATGCTGTGTAATGTCACAAGTTCAGTAGATAAATATTATAAAGTAAAGACAAGATAAGATAGAGAACTTGTTTATAAGGATAAAGAAATATAACGCAGTGTAATGAAACAAGTTCAATAGATAAATATTATAAAGTAAAAACAAGATAAGATAAAGAACTTGTTAATAAGGATAAAGAAATAGAAGACAGTGTAATGTCACAAATTCAATAGGTAAATATTAAAAAAAAGTAAAAACAAGATAAGATAAAGAACTTGTTAATAAGGATAGAGAAATATAAGACAGTGTAATGAAACAAGTTTAATAGGTAAGTATTATAAAGCAAAAACAAGATAAGATATGAACTCGTTAATAAGGATAAAGAAATATAAGGAAGTGTAATATGAAACAAGTTCAATAGGTAAATATTATGAAGTAAAAACAAGATAAAATAAAGAATTGTTAATGAGATAATGAATTGTTTATAAAATTTATCTGATAATGACTTCTTGTTAAATTTATAAAAAAGAGCTTACACTTATTGTAACACTATGTAACTGTGAAGAAGCTGACAATTTATGTTTTTATCATTTTAGCGAATTTTCATAGGGAAAATGAGTTGATGAGATTTGATTTATGAGAGGGAGTGGAAGGGGGATGTATTTTATTATTTGAGTTAAGTTATTTTAGTCCATTTTCAACTTATCCTTTTCTTTCAACTTCTTATTAATTACTCTTTATACCAAATTTTCAATAGAAAATTACGCTTATTCTCTGCTAAGAACAAGGAAATAATTTTGAAGTCATAGGAAATTTTAATACATTTTATAAAGGGTAATCAAAATTAGAACAAAAGGGAATTCTGATTTGGTTCTTAGTTTTCAAGTTATTTCTATGCATCGATATTGTATGCTTTTAACTTGTATTACATTGTATACCTCTTATATAATCTTAATAAGTTGAATTTTCCTACTACCAGGTCATGTTACATACATGATAAGTTTTAAGTTAATCGGATTGAGGTTAGTAAAATACATTGTTTTCTACAGATAAGGCTATTTTAAAAGATTAATAAACTTAATTCAAATTTAGCACTACTAGTTAAACATTAATTATAAAAAAAATACATATTTTGGTGAAATAAAACTTTAAATTATGCAATAGATTGAGCTGTAGAAACCTGGAGAGATAAGAAGAAATATAACTAAGCCAGTTTTCGTCTCTTCACTTAATATAAATTAATTATAATTATAACATAGACAACTTTTAATCGTTAATGACCCACATCATTATCAATAAAAATTTAAAATAGGATCAGTAGTTTACAGGGAGCCTAACGGAGTCTACAAAATTGACTGTTAAAGTTTATCAATTTTAAAAATTTGGGTACGAGGTACCTCGTAATTTTTCCTTATCGCATCGTATCTGTTACGCTCATCCTCCCTACTTCGGAATCGCTTCCCTCGTTCTATGGATACATAAATAGCCAAACTTATACCACAAAACATCTTCTGACTCGCTTCGCTCGTCCCCAGGTAGTAAATGCATCCGTTTTAAACAAGAAATACACTTGTACAAAATTTCAAGCCAATTGGATTTTTTGTTTTTTTAACAATTTTTTAAAAAACTTATACAGATCATTTAATAAAAAACGATATAATTCTCATATTGAAATAAAACTTTGCACATATGTTAGTCTTATATAGATGGCTACATGCGTCTTAAATTTCAATACGATCGCAACATATTCCGCTTTTAATTATTTCTGAAATTTTTGGCTGAGTCATAATTGTGGATTAATGACGTCATAATAAATTATTTTTCGGATATCACAACTACATCTATAGACTGATTTTTGTACAAAGTTTCACTGTGAGAGCCACGATGGTAACAGACACACACACATACATTTACATTCAGAGAGCAAAATTTGTGGAAACCACTTAGAGGTTCTTAAAAACTCCTAAAACGGATAAATCAGGTGTAATTCATCCAAAACCGGAATGAACATTTTTGCAAAAGACAATAAATTTCCTTTTTTTGGGGTAGTACGTAATAGAGCACTTTATTGTACCGTTTTTAGGATGAGAAACCAATCATTATTGTTATAGGAGGTTATTTACTACTTTTCACCTCCGAGGACAATAATGAATGTAAAAAAACTCCTAGGACGTAAAAGTAATTCATATATTGCCGCCATTACTGTAATGTAGCGTGTTCAAAAAAACAATCTGTGTAAAACCCTCATGAGATTTCTTCAAAAACGTTCATTTTGTTTCTGTTTTTGTTCGTAGACTAATTTTTTTCGTTTTTAAAAGGTGTTCTAACTAATTGACAATTTTTGTGTGTTTATTTGTAAAGCTTTTACATTTTTGAGTAAAAGTGTGACGCTATAGATGGATTCAATGACGACGATAATATGGAGTTAATTGGACGTTTGTTTGTTTTTTCAATTAAGTATATAGCGCAGTTTATTTAATGAGTGCTACCTCAAAAAAAAAATAGTGTATGCCATCCGGCTGAGAATGTCTTTATGTCTTGGCAATTTTTCCCGACTCGCTTCGCTCGTCGGTAAATCTAATTGCCGTGACATAAAGACACACTTCTCAGCCTTATGGCATAAATAACTATTACACCTACGGAATAATTGAGGAAAAGTAAAAATGAGACTAGTGATCAATATAATTTTTATGGCACACATGGTAGTCAAGGATTGAACGTCCGAATTGTTTCTAATTAATTATATTGAATGGAGACACAACAATTGGTCTTATTATTTCTTTTAAAGTTTTTATTAAATTGTTATCATAAACTGTCTTCCATATTTAACAAGAAGTTTATAAAACCTATTTGTTTCTTTTAAATTCTAAAAATGAAACAAAAAAGGTTTTAGATGACGCAAAGAAGTTTTGATAATAATCCTTTTGAAATTGAAAGGATATTGGATGAAAGTAAGGTCCTAAAGATAAAAGATTTAAGCTCTTTGAGTTTTTTACGTCTCCATTTACCGACCACTGTGTGGTTTAGATAGAATAGATCAATAACATAGCTGACCAAGTGAATAAAATACTTTGTTCACTAAGATAGAGACGGTTGAATTTAATTTCCTGTTAAATTGTCTTGAGGCCGTTCAAAAAGTGAAAGAGTATGTAGTAGAGCGTTAGTATCACCTTATAGTCAAATTTCATAAAATGGACACCTGTCATGTTTGTTAACATTATTTGTATTTAAAAAGATACATCTGTTGAAATTATAAATATTTTTATGAGAACAGGATTTACTGGTTTTGTCAATACTCGAAATAACGATTACATACAAAGTAAATGTTTACATGATCCTTAAGTTTTTAAAGAATTTCCAATGAAGGAATGAGGAGATGAGATTTGCGGGGGGAGGGTTAGGGATTTGCGGGGGAAAAAAATTCTGGCGCGGTGGTCCGCATTTCGGGCGAATTTTCTTTGGATGCGTGTTAACGTGCTTAACAACAATCCGGGTAGGGTTTTTACATTATTTATTGTTTACAACTGCAAAATAATCGTAGCGCGGTGGTCCGCTGTCGGGGGAATTTCATTTAGAGTGTGTGTTTCCGTGCTTAACAACCCATTTCTTGCTTAAAGCTCCGGTTCATGCTTTAGAATCTAAGCAGTTATTCAATTGTCAAGCACTGATCGTAACTCATTTTGTCTGTATTTTTCAAAAGAAATGCGCATAATTATCTTGTTGGTTATACAAAACTATGCCTCTAAAATTAGCAGTACGCACTATTATTTGCACTATTTATTAGTTACTTATCTTTAAGCTTAGTCAGGTATCTTTATAGGTTTTAATGCATTTCCTTTGAAAAATACAGACAAAATGAGTTACGTGCCTAAAAAACTGTACAAAGAACTAAACATACTTAATGTAGACAACATATTTTTAATGTCTTGTCTAAGCAGAATAGCTGAAGTTAAACACACACACACGTATATATATATATATATATATATATATATATAATATATATATATATATATATTATATATATATATATATATATATATATATATATATATATATATATATAATATATATATATATATATATATATATATAGTCTCGCCAAACGTATGTTTTCGTCGTGAAAACATATGTCTATGTTTTTAACATAAGTTACGTTACGACGTAACGTATGTTACGTTACGACGTGACGTATGTTACGTCGTAAAAATTTGTGTCGTGGTCCGAGGTTGGACTTTCGATTTGACGCCTATCCCACTAGCGAATTTTATTTCTAAAGGAAATTCGCTAATAAATAGTTTATTTAGACTATAAAAAGTTATGAAAATCGAGCAAAGCGAGCCCAAAGATGAGCAAACCTAAGCAGTTTTTACCAGATCTCGAAAGAAGTTTTATCCAAGTTTTCTGTCTTTATGTGTTACACATACATGTAACTTTAATAACGTGTCTGTTATTTTTGAAGCTCCCAGATAGTTCATGCTAGAAAGATAAAAACTGGCACAGCATCACTCTTTAGGTGCAGTTGTGCAATCCTAAAAATTTGATTTTGTTGTCATTAACCGTCAGTAATGACTCAGCACACAGGAAATATTACAAACATTCATTTCAAAAATGTTCGGTCCAATTTGAAATTTGGCACGCATGTGTATAATAGTGTTAAGCAATATCTGCTGAAATTAATATTGATCTTTCCTGAAGTGAGTCCTAAGATTTACATCATGGTGATATAATATGACTAGCGTGCCTTTAGCCTTATCCTTTAGACGAGCGAGTCCAAAGTGGTGAGGATTGAGGATGAGAGTAGCAAATCAAAAAAGGTGAGAAGAAGTACCCAGGCATTTTTGACCCGAGTGGTTTTTACAAAATTGTCTGAGTGTTGTCACCATCTTCCTTATACCATATTTTCTACCCCCCACCCCTTTCTCATAAGCTTATCATCTTATCCACTACCTTCCTTAAGATCACCCTACTGGCGTGTATGTCTTTTATCATTGTAGCTCCTAGTGTATTTATGCTAGAGAGTTGAAATTTTGTACAAAAAATCTGTTTACCGCTGCAGTTTTGTTATTCGGGAAATTTTTTTGACGCCATCCACCCGCAATAATAACTCAGCAAATTTCGATAAATCATAATAAGCGGGAAAATAATGCGATCGGATTGAGATTTGGCACACGTGTAGCCATGTAGAAGTCTAACATATGAACCATGTTATATCTTATTATCAGCATTAGTCCAATTTTTATCAAATGATTTGTGTAGGTTTTTTTAAATAATCAGAAAATAATCCAGTTGAGTTGAAATTAGATACAAGTATAGATATTTAGATATTAAACCAGTATAGTAAGTTTCGTTTTAAGACGACGTGCATATCCATGGTTTTTCTTAGATCATAAATGTTAAGCAGCATTGAGCGTGTATAGTGCCGTATGGGTGACCGCTGACAATGAAACGAATGTATAATAATGTTGTGATGGTGTTGTAGTATAAATTTGGCTTTCATTTCAAAATTTTTGAAAGATTTTGTTAATGAATATTAAGGTACTATAAATGTATAGTCAAAACAAAGAAACGTGAAACTATAGTAAAAGATTCACATGAAGAATCTGAAAAAAACTTAAACAGGGAAGTTAGCAGTTTGTTGTCTTGATTCCACAATCCATTTCTCTTAATAGAACTCCGCACTGGTGCCAAGTTAGATCCATCCTGCGCCAAGTACGCCAAGTCATATCCTAATAGCTGAGCTACAAGTTGTTAATAATTCCAATTTCCTCTCACTATCTCTTATCAATCATCCTTACCTAACGTCATCACTGCAACTTAAACATTACTTTGACACTAGGAAGAAAAATAAAAACGTCTAGAAAAGACCTGACTCAACCAAGATCAAAAGGATAAACACAGATTATAAATACATTAAAAAGAAAAAATTAATATTGCGGATGTTTTCAATCATAAACAAGTTTTTGATTACTGTTTTTTATTTTCTTTTAGTTATTATTATTAAGATTGTTGTTTATGCATTTATCATGCTAAATCTTTACTACTAACGTTTTCACTTTCATTTGCCACTATTTTAAAATTGAAACTAAGATCTACAGTTTGTATGTCTGACGATAATTGTATGTTTACATTACTATGATTTTAGTTATATTTAATTTATAAACAAACGTTTTTAACTAGTGGTTTATAAAATTGAATTGAATTTTTTAGGAGAAAGGTATTGAATATATTGATTGACATAGTCTTAACAAGTGTAGCTCCATATTTTGTAGAAATTTTATAAAACATTATTATATATCTATATCATTTGCTAAATTAAACTTGAATATTTTTATGAATAAAAATTAACCAAATTCATCTCAAGTTGATAATAGAATTTCATATTAGTAACCATTTTTAAATTAATATATTTATTTATATATTTGAATACATAAATATATAAAAATAGAGTTAAATATAGTGGAGTACGGAGAGTGAGTGCCGTTCACAAGGACCTTGGCCTCTCGATATGAACTTCTGGGATTATATCATAACCAGCCTGACTTATAAAACAATCTCTTCAAGACGAATTAACCCCCTAACCTTATTCAACGTAAAAGAACATTCTTGCGAATTATCATTAGGATTTTAATTAATTAAGTGTAATTATTTGAAATCGAAGAATGCAGTTTCTGTCTTAGTATGAGGTTTAATGAAATTAGACACGGTATTATATAGAAAAATAGAGTAGATTTATTAATATAAGTTTTAATTAACATGAAGATAAAAGTCATCTATTTCAAACTTGTTTGCATTTATACTTTTGGTAATAACCAGTTTATTTTATTTACTTTTTCATTGATACAGTAGGTATATTAGACAAGAATTGTGTTCGTACAAAAGACAAACAGAGATTTGACCTGAAATATCTCCTGGGTGTTTTAAATACCTTTAAGAAGGGTTATTACCTTGTTATCTGTCAAGCATGCATGCGTTAGTCTGTTATGGTCGCAGCTACTAGTATGTTTATGCTAAAGAGTTAAATGGTGGTAAGAAAATCTCAAGTTCTAGTGCAGTGCTTACCGGAAAATAACTTTCCTTGATGTCAATAACCGTCATTAATTACGCAGCAGAGGTTTCAAAATTTATTGGTTTCAGTTCAAATTTTGAATGAGTGTGCAGTCTTGTATAAGACTAGCTAATTGGCATGTTTCATCTTGTAACCAGAATGAATTTAATTTTTATCTAATAAAACTATACGTTTTTTGAAAATCGTATTGAATTGTATTTGAAAATTTATCTGGATTTTATTCCTTTTAGCGAATTTTCATTATGAAAATCACGCTTATAACGTAAGCGTCATCCGTTCGGATGACGGAAGTTGAGGATGAAAGTGAGGAGGATCGGTTCCTATTGGCTTCCTGATAACAAAATATGCCATATATATATATATTATATATATATATATATATATATATATATATATAATATATATATATATATATATATATATATATATATATATATATATTATATATATATATATATTATATATTATTATTATGTTGTACATATGCATACGTCTAGGTCAAAGACTTGTTCGATATCTGTTGGGTTCAGTAGTGTTAGTTTAGAAGAGGAGCCTCTACCTCTTGTTCCACCCTGGTAAGCCTACTGTCCTAGAGAGACAGGGCAAAAATGGCTTCCACTAAATTGTTTTGAAAATTACTAAACCATTAGAAAATTTAGAAAATACGGGCCGAAGCCCCGTATTTCTTAATAAACTAGTAAACAAAGTTGTCTTTTAATACTGCGCGTGTAAACACGGTTTTGACAAAACACAGGTGTCCAGCAGCATCGAGCAACTAAGAACGAGCAAAGAGAGTATCAAGTTATACTTAATTTTAATAGTTTTTCCATATTATGAGGATGAGCAAAGCGAGACCAATGTTGCGAGGAATAGTATAGCGAATCCGATTGGGTGAAGAATAGAGCCACTCAAGTAGTGGTGGTCTGTAATGCTTAGTATTATATAGTATTTATGGCACTGTGTAGTTCTATGGTTCGTATCCCAGATTACGCTCTTAGTCTATATAAATTGATTGTTTAAGTAATTTATTACGAAGTTTAGATTACACTTAAGCGGAACAGGTGGTATAGACTGTAAAATACCACTTGAAGTCGCTCTCTTAGGGGTTATCTCTGATAAGCTGCAAAGCTTTTAATCAAAGTAATTTTTTTATATATATTGTCTATCTTTTTTACTTTACGCGCAGGCGTGGATACAAGGGGAGGGGAAGCGAAGGAAACTATGTACACCATTATTTGATCTTAATTAAAAATTAGTTAATTAATGCTTATCATTAAAAAAATTTGGCGCATTTCATTTGAAAAAGTTTAGTAACGAGTAGTAAAACTACTGCTTAAGTTATAAAACATAACCACCAACTTAAGCAAAAATAGATTTTAAAGCACACATTTCAAAGAAAATTCGCCCGACATGTGGACCCCCGCGCCTGAACTATTTCGTTACATAGTGTACAGAATCAAACAATTTGCGAGCAGAATTCAAAATATAATAGTTAAATTGAATTAACTTAGATTTGAAACGGCATCCTTCAGAAAATCCAACACTTTACCACTAAGCTACAGCTGAATGTTTTAATGAGAAGCATTCTATAGCTTTACAACCTGAGCTATATTACAAACTTTTAAGTTAAAATTTTATTTTTTTCGGCTCAAATTTTCTGATTTTTGATTTTCTTGTTTTTTTATCTAGTTAGTTATGGTTTTAGAATTAATTTTATTAGAATTTTAATATAAATAAACAGAAAAAACGCCGCCTTACTTACATTTGTCATCTTTTAATAGATCTTAAGCTTTTCTATTTTTGATCGATTACTGGTTTTATTTGATCCAGCACTTCAAAAAACACGAATAAAGTCCTTTCCCAGCCAAAAAAATGTAACCCTCAATTTTACGGAATTAAAAAAAATCTCCGGTTTAATGACACCACAAAAACCTGGTTTTCAATAGGGTTCGTTTTCTTTTTTACCAAGGTTGATTTTTGTACCAGGTTAAATTAAAAATATTCATTTGCTCAGAACATAAAGGATAGGCGTCTTGGTAAGAGTCGGACCAGGGAGTGTGCACAAAATCCGTTTTAGGGGTCACTTATCACGATTTTTTTTAAAGAAAAAATATTTCATCGAATTTTTTCATTTACTCACTTATTATCATAGGTATTTAGAAAAGTATTGTGTCCACTCTAAAAATCCGAAACCAAGTTTTCATCATAATTATCCGTTTCAGGCATTTATATGACATTCTGAGTGCTTTTCATCATGCTGTCTGTGTGTGTGTGGATGTTTGTGTCACGCATAACTCCCACTTTGTTTACGTTAGTGAGTTAAAACTTAAAACAAAATTCATACTATAGGTCTAGTTGTGCTGCCCGGAAGAAGGTATTTTTCATAATACGATTGCCCATTTTGCTGTCA
The DNA here is from genome assembly GCA_018340805.1 of Microvelia longipes. Classification (NCBI taxonomy): domain Eukaryota; kingdom Metazoa; phylum Arthropoda; class Insecta; order Hemiptera; family Veliidae; genus Microvelia; species Microvelia longipes. The sequence continues at coordinate 39,741,427 of JACMZG010001863.1, forward strand.
TTAAAAAGTTTAAAATTTCGTTAAAAATTGAAAAGTTGACTATTCGAGTTGATATGACACAAATATATATTTATAAGTGGTGAATCGATCCAAAAAAATTATTTCGATATTGGTCTCCATTTTGAAAATATTGTTGATTAAGATAACAAATTTAATGATGTTAACAGTAGAAAATAAAAATTTTGTCATTTATTTCGAAGTGTTTTTTCCCAATTTTCATCAGAAAATGGAGTTATAGCTGCGCCTATAAGAACTTTAAGTAATGTTCTTAATGATAACTTTAGGATCATTGCCATTTGAGAATTTTATTTAAAAGACTTAACTGATAAGACCAAACATAACTACCTGTTTGTTCCTTTGGTATCCAAGGTTGCATATCTTGTACAGGTCAAAATAAAATACTATAATAACATACTAGGAAAGTGAATAATGACATGTTTACTATTTACTAATAGATTCTTTCTTTACAACTTAAGAATAAACGGTGAGATCTAACGTACGTTCTCAGATTTTTACTAAAATACAAAAAAAGTAATAAAACTATTATATCGTTGGAATTATTCAAAACAGTTTCATAATTTTATTATTGTACACTTCACACTGTCCACTTATGACGTTAACCCCATATTTCTTTTCGTAACCCCGAAAATGTTCGTATACAAAGAGAAATTTCCCACCAATAACAACTGCGCATTTTATGGAAAAATCAATGAGAACTAAAAGCGCTCATGAATTAAGAATGTTAGCTTATATTTTAAATTAATTAGTAAATGCTATGATTAATAGGAAAATGTTTAAAGTATTTAGCAGGTAATTAATTTTTGATTGACTTATCTTTTGTTTTAAAGAATATAAATTAATTAATTCATAGGACGAACAAAAAAATGAAAACTATTAGGAGATGATTTTCTTTAGAAGAGTAAGTTTTTAATGAAGTGATAACCTGCCATGTTTGTTACAATATTATATTTCTATTTAAGTTGTGACTGGAATACTCAATTTTGGCATATAAACAGGCCACCTTTTATCGAAGGCCTTGTATCCCTAGTCAGCCATTCAGTATCGCCCTATTCGCCAAGTTTTGTATCTAGAAAGCAAAAACTAAGAAGAGTGCTATTAAATTGCTATTTTTCGCTCTGATTAGCTTAATTTCGCTATTTGCGCACTTCTTTGCTATTCAAGTCTCTTTTTGAGGTCCAACAAATAAGAAAAAAAAATATTTAAAAAAATAAACTAAAAAACGTTTCCAATTAGTACACCGATGAAAAGTAGGAACAAAATCTCATACACACACACTTATATATTGTAACAGATAAATACAAAAATAAGTTTTACTTTTGCAGATTTGTAGATTGCTTGAGCTAATAAATCTATTAAGTTTTATTTTAAGAAAAGTGAATGTAAGTCTAAGAGTTAAGCAATAAAAAATAATTATTATAATAAAAAACACTTTGGTCTGTAAATACTCTTTGATGTTAATTATTCAACCTATATTATAATCTGAGTGTAACGAGTAGTTAAAAATAATGTAAAATAGAGAATAGAGTCGCAAATATTAAACTAAAGTAATAAGGAAATTAATTTAATAGAATATATTAAATAATTATATTTTATACCTATATGAATCGTTTTCTATTGAACGATAAGAATATAAGACTCAATTCATAAGAATTCTAACAATATGAGATGGAGAAGCTAAGTTCTAAACTTTCCAACTTTTATGATTTACTTATTTATTTTATTTATTACATTATTAGATTATAGATACATGACTATAAATAAGTCATAAAGTTTTACAAAATTTAGGGACTAAATAATTTTTGATTATTAACTTCAGAGCCTCAAAAAAGGTAATCCTGTATGTATACGTATATACATACATACATAAATAAATAAATAAATAAATAATATAAATATATATTATATATATATATATATATATATATATATATATATATATATATATATATATATATATATATATATATATATATTATACTTTATCAGTGAGTTCCCCTTCCTCATAAGCTCATTTTGAAAATTCCCTGAAACTCCAATTAGATCATAATTACTTCATTTGTTAAAATAGTCATCTGAAACAGTATATATACAGGTACAAAATATATAAATAAGAACAAATATATTGCTTGCAAAGTGTAAGAAAGTGAGAGAATATGTAAAGGACAAGAAGAAAACATTATTTAACAAAAAAGGAGTATAAGTAAAACATAAAAGTTTAGAACTTAGCTTCCCCATCTCACATTGGTTAGAATTCTTATAAATTGCGTCTTATATTCTTATCGTTCAATAGAAAACGATTCTGAGAAATAAAATTTATTTATTTTATAACGTTTTTAAAGTAAACTGTAATAACAAATACTATTAAATTTACTTATCACTTTGGTGTAATATTTGCGACTCTATTCTCTATTTTACATTATTTTTAACTACTCTTTACACTCAGATTATAATATAGGTTGAATAATTAACATCAAAGGGTATTTAAATTTTTCTTAAAAGACAATTCAGTATTAAGATTTTGTAAATAATTTATATATAGACTAAAGTGTTTTTTATTATAATAATTATTTTTTATTACTTAACTCTTAGACTTACATTCACTTTTCTAAAAATAAAACTTAATAGATTTAATAGCTCAAGCAATCTACAAATCTGCAATAGTAAAACTTATGATTGTATTTATCTATTGCAATGCAGTGAATTAGAGTAGTATCGTACCCAGTGTTTTTTCATAGCGGGAAGTGAAAATAAAGATGAAATTAAATTTATTTTTATTTTATTTTTTTTTTAATAAATTCTTTATTTTAACAGAATAAGAATACATACATAGTAAAAGAAATTTAGACCTGCACTTAGATTAATAAATAATCTGAGCTGTGTAGTTGTAATGATTTGTTTCAATATTTATTGGGTCTTATTCATATAGATTATAAATATATAATTATATAATATATATATATATATATATATATATATATATATATATATATATATATATATATATGTTTTTTTGTTTTTTTAAAAATATTTTTTGTATGTTTTATTTTTATTTAAAGTACATATATACTTTTTGCGGCCATAAGAAAAGAAATCGGGTACCTCAGAACTTTTCCCCATTAAATAAGTGGGAGAAAACCCGGATTCGCTACGCTTATCCTTCTAACTTTGGACTCGCTTCGCTTGCCCTCAGAATATACAAGTCGTTAAGTAATTGTAAATACTGTATAAAATTCGTCGTCAAATAGTAAACGCTTCCAATTCATTCCTAACGTTCACCCATTCAGGCAATGACCATGCTCGATGGTGCTTATTTTTATTATCCAACAGTAATCATATACTTGTCATATTGAAACGGAACTTGGTGTATTTATTTATTACGAAGGTATTTATACACTTGTACCGAATTCAACAATTTCAACTCAATCAGATTATATTCCGATTTTTACATTTTTTTAAAAACGTGCACAAATCATTTGATAAAAATTGAACTTATGCTGATAATGATATGAAGGTGGGCACCTATGTTAGTGTTATGCATGGTTACATGCGTGCCAAATCACAAATTAATCGCAAAAACTTTTCGCGTTTTTTGATTTTTTGAAAGTCATTATTGTGGGCTAATGACGTCATAAATTTAGCTCATATAATATATTTACATAAAAGACCAACATTATCAACATTAGGGAAGCATCGAACGAGATCAGTGCCTGGATGGGTGACCGCTGGGTTAAACACTAATGTATGTACTATCCGAGGACGAGCGAAGCGAGTGCGAAGAAGTATTGCAGTATAAACTTGGCAAAGCGTATATCCTGGGGACAAGCGAAGCGAGTCCGAATTAGTAAGGATGAGCTTAGCGAATTGTGGTAAGGAAAATTTCCGAGATTCTCCGAGTCCGTTTTTTTTTATTTTTGCAAATAGTAAACTTTAAATTAGAAGTTGATTGATCTGTATCCAATTATTGTTAAATTTTTACTAATTTTTGACTACTCTAGAAATATAATAAGAAACCTATTGAGTACAAAAAATATTTTTTTAATATTATTTTCATGATTGTTTTGACCTTGCAGGTATTATTGAACTTTTGCAATATACTATTGTAACATTTTTAGTACTAAAAGAAAATTAAAGAAATGTGTATTTTAACAAAAGCTTAATTTGAAATGGATAAAAGTATGAGAACAATATTATATTTAGTGTCTAATGTAATTTTATCTTGAATTCAAAAATGAAGTTATTTGTATTTTTTATATGAAAGAAAATAAAAAAAGTCGAGTACTAGGCACCTCAGAACTTTTTCTCCCATATCGGATTCGCTAAGCCCATCCTCACCTCTTCAGAGTCGTTGCGCTCGTCCTTTCCAGCTAATTTTCTTATAAAAAATCGCTAATCAGATAGCTCATGTATTGGAGGGGGGGGGGTGTCCAAAATTCCTTTCATATGCTCTTCAGGTCCCCCTTATAAATTTTGAGGATACTGCCTCCCCTCCAAAAAATAAATAAATAAAATAATTGTTTTGACCCAAACAACTTTTTTTGACCTAAAACGTATTTTAAGCCAATAAAAAAAATTCTCCCAGGGGAAAAAAGTTACTTTTTCTCCATTGAGAGTTAAAAGTTCTTTACTCCCTAACTTAAATATCAACATTCGGTAGGACACGAACCCTATTCAAACCCAGGTTGTTGTGACATTATTAATCTGTTTGCTGAGTCATCAAAATCCTGCAAATTCAAGGTTATTATTTTTGCCACAATTAGGTCTTTATTTAAGTTCTTTTGGGGCACTGAATCAAATTAACTCGGTCCGAAGTCAAAAAGTCGAATGTAAAAGTCGAAAAAAACTATGGAAAATAACAGGAAACCAAAATAACGGTCGATATAAGAATACTGAATTAGTAGAATGTCGTTTTCGATGTTTTTTGGGGGTGCTGAACACAATAAAATCGATTTGGAGGATTTGGAGTCGATAAGATTATTTAAAGCTCCCAGGTTCAAATCTTGGTACCGGTGCTAATTTTTCTATCCCTTTTTTTACAGAATTTAAGTTTATAACTTAAAAATCATTCTGGCCCGGAGGCCCGCAAACCGGGCAAATTTCCTCTGAATGCGCGCTTCCTTACTTATGAATACAATTGTTCCTTAATTTTTCGGTGTATATTTAATAACCTATGCTGTAGTGTCCCTATTTGTTATTTTTTTTTAAAATTATCCAAAGAAAATGCGCTAAAAATAAGTATAAACTGATATAGACTGATTTTTGTACAAAGTTTCAACTCACAAAAATACACTGGGCCCTACGACGATAACAGACACACATACACACACACGTACAAACACACATACAGACAGACAACTGCGAAAACCACTCAGGAGGCCTTAAAAACGCCTGAAACAGATAATTCCGGTTTCATCCCGGTTTTGGATTTTTTACAAACACAATACTTTTCATATACTACGGTATAAATTAGGAAAAGTAAGAAGTTCATAAATAGAATAATAGTCAATGTATAGAGTAGATAACTTAAGCTTGAAGACAGAGGTGTTCTTGAAAAGTATTGTTACTATGTAACATATTAATATGAAGGACTGCTTATGATAAATATACGCTTTTATACTTTAAATTTCGCTTACGAGTTTGTTCTTATAGTGTGTTAAAAGTAGGAATGATTCATTTTAATTACGCTCTAATTAACTAAAATCTAATATACTACAAAACATACATAAATGAATTTTTATGATTATCATCAGAAAATGATTTAAAATGAAGAGATTAATTAATGAAATAAAAATATTCTATAATGCATTATCTTCTTTTTTAATCAATTATTTCTTGGAGTGTCATGCATTTTTATCAATGTCCACTTCCCATTTTTTTATTTTAATATTATTTTAAAAACTTTCTCATATTTTTTTTAATAAATATATCATTTTAATTGATCAATTTTAATGATAAATTATGGTTTATTATAAATGCATACAGGAATCACAGTTGCGGAAAATTCGTTAATATGAAACGCTTTATCTACGTCCAGTGGATGTTTTATATTTTTAATATTGTAACGCTACAATGAAAAAGAGAAGAAAAACTTTTACTTTTTGAATATTATTTGTTATATTTACATACGTTATTATTTCCCCCTTGAACTTGAAGTATCATCAGCAGTTGATTAAATAATAAATATGTGGAGTAATTAACTATTTGGTGACAAAACATGTTCACTCAGTTGTAATGAGATAAGCTATAGGATGGGAATGTTTAATTACCTCATATTCACTACTTATATGAAGTTTACTTCTTAAAGTTGACTATTTACAATGAGTAAATTTATAAATTTAAATAAAAAAAGTTCGAGCAGAAAAATTTAGATTAAAAAAATATTTACTTCAGATTTACCTGTTATTTAAAGTTAACTTTTTATATAAAATTTAAATATTTTTCTTAGTTTACTACTTTAAATTTCTTACTTGAATTTTAATATTTATTTCATATATATTACTTATTTAGAATTTAAAAAGATAAATGACCCTACTCGGCTCAAAATAATTTTTATCTAATTATTTTTAAGCCTAAGGTTAGCATGTTTATAGCTTAATGCAAGTTATTACGCTGCAAATGCAATCTTCGCTAAAAATGACTATATTTAAACTTGAATTTGTAAGCCAATATTGTGTGAATAATTAAGATATTATGGCAAATTTAGTTATAAATGAGATCAGGTCCCTTGTATAGCTTCAATTGATATAAAGCCTTAGGTATTATTGTAGCTGGTTTAGTTCATGGCTTCTAGCAAAATTTTCTCATAGCCTCTATTGACAGACTCTTTTTGAGTATAGCCATTGTCCGATGCCGAAGGTGATTTAACTTCAGAATGTAGAGTAGAGGTTGTTCAAGGCCAAGTAGGGTGAACATTTCTTAGAACAATGGCATGGATCGCTGTTTATGGTGTTTGATTTCGGTCTAACAAATCCAAATTTTGCACTAGGGTCCCCAAAGTGGCGAACTTCAGGTTGTTAGTGCCTACGGTTTTTCTGTGGGACTGTTTCCTTCACCACAGCATGTTATGATTCCACAAGGCCTTGGGTGAATTCCAAGCTAGCTCAGAATATGACATTACTCTAAGTGTCGAGTACTTATCTTCGGTTTTGCTAGCAAGGTTTATTATCGCACATCCTTGGATGTCTATCATTCTGATAGACATCAAAATGTGAAGCATATCAAATTAGCATAGTGTTATTACTTTAGACTCTCTTCTTCATTCCATTTGATTGATTAGAAAAATCTTGATCTTGATTGATTAGGTAAATTAACTCACCAGTTCGACCCATGTAACATTAATTTTAAGAAAACTTATAGATATAGAAATTAATGTAGTTAATAGAAATTAAAATAAATGCACGACTTAATAAACTA
>JACMZG010001863.1:39748867-39803867 GCA_018340805.1 Microvelia longipes
TCTGAGGAAGAGCGAAGCGAGTCCGAAGTAGGGAGGATGAGCGTATCGAATCTGATGTGATGTGATCTTCGTACTCAAATTAAAAAAAAAAATTTAATTAAGAATCCAACCAAGTTAAAATTATACTAGTAGAACGAGCGTGAATGGAGTCCATCATAAATAATAAAAGAAAAGTCTCTCCAAAAACAAAACTTTATTGGCAAAGCACTCAACCAACTAAAGGCCATCATCAGTGCAAACCTAACAAACAAGTACAAAAAATAAATAAAAATACAATAAATAAAAACTAAATAAAAAATAAAATAAATAAAGCATAATGAATTAAATTGCATACGAGATAAAATATGTACGTATATCATTGTAATTAAAAGGAAACACAAAAAAAAAAAATAATTAATAAATAAATAAATAAATTTTATTTATTCTTGTTGAAATGTTGTTTTAGGTTTGCCTGATGATGGCTCAGTTAGGTTGAAAGCGCTTTTGCCAATAAAGTTGGCTTTGTGAAGAGACTTCTCTCCTTTTTTTTTAACTTGGTTGGATTATTTTTCCAAAAATCGAGTTCCAAGCATAATATCGAAAATTTGTCCATATTATCGAATAATTTTCGATAATATAAACAATAGGGAATCATGTTAAGATTGTTTGGACCTATAGAAATGTCAAGTCTCTAAGTCAATAGGGACCTCTAAACAATGGGGAAATTAAAAAATACGGTCCTGTTTAGCGAATTCCACAGGAAAAATTATCTTTTTATCTAATTAGATAAAAAGTTAGAAATTATTACTTTATACATAAAATGTGCATATTTATTAGAGATTACATGAATCCATTTATTTACTTATAACATAACTAGAATAAACAATAACATAAATACAATTATTTAAATTTCACGTTTCCAATTTTATTGTATTAAATGCATAAAATAAAATAACAAAATCATACAGAACTAAAATATCGACACTGTTTTTTAGACAGTATAATACACTTAGAATAATAATACAATAAGTATAAAATAGAAAAAACCTTGTCATAGAGTGCAATCAAGGTTTTCACCGCTATGTGATGTTAAAAGCTTGTTTTTTCATTGTATTTCCTACTCCATTAAAACAATAGGTTCAACTAGATTTCAACTGTAAATTGTTGCTTCAGTTTTCAATTGAACTAGATAATCTCTAAAGTTTTAAATTGTAAATATTCTATTTATATTTATGTTTCTCATTTATCCTGTAGGTGTATAAGAAAAGTACTGTGTTAGCAAAAACAAATTAAAACATATATTTAACCTGAATTATCCGTTTCGTATGCTTTAAAATTTCCTGAGTGGTTTTCGCAAAGTTTTCAGTCCATGATCTGTGCTGATATCATCGTATTTTAGGTAGAGTTGTTACGTGAATTTAATTTATTTTACATTTAGTGGTGAGGATTTCGAGATAAAAGAGATAAGTTCCGAGAATAGAGGATAAGTCCGAGATATGAAGATAAGAGATAAAGATAAGTTCCGAGATAATAAGAGGAAAGTTCCGGATATAAGAGAAAAGTCCGAGATATAAAGATAAGTTCCGAGAATAAGGATAATTCCAGATATAGTAATTCCGAGATATAAGAGGATAAGTTCCGAGATATGAGGATAAGTTCCGAGATAAAGCCTAAAAGAAATCAATCTCTTCACGCCTTCCATGCGACCTCCATCTTAAGCCTAATTGTCTATTAAAATTACGCTTAAAAAATGTAACCCTAATAAAATGTTGTAAACAGTAGAAACATCTACAAAGTGAAACTAAATCAAACAACCCTCCTCTTCTATACATTTCTACTAAATTATTTTACAATAATCACTGCCACGTCTGCCTTATAGGCATGCCATTTCCCAACAAAACCTATACTCAATGCACATTTCATTGAGTTAGACGAATTTTTCACAAATACGCACATATAGAGTTACATCACATAACCTAATAAAAATTTAATAAATCTTTTACTATATTGCTTTGTTAGCAATAAAACTATATTTGTCAGGTAGGTCCTTGACATAAAACGTTAAAATAATGGCAATAAAATTAGCCATTCCTGTGCCAACAACCGTTTATGACTTAAAAATTACCTTTGTTTGTCTTTTAGGTGTATTTAATATTTTATTTATTTTGGGTCTTCTTTTATGGGCATTTACATCTCTCTTTTTTCATACAATTTATTTTCAAATTTAGCAATAATCGTGTGGGCCACAATGCAGCCAGATGACGCCTTGTTTAAACCCCATTCATTTAAGTTATACACCTACCTTCTTTAATGCATTTTGTTAGATTAAGGAGGACACAAAATTACCGCAAACTAATAGCCTTTACTTCTTGCCGTATGCTTCCTTTTTGTGCAAAAACACACACAAATATATATATATAAAATAATATATATATATATTATATAATTATTATAATTATATATATATAATATATATATATATATATATATATATATAATATATATATATATATATATATATATATATATATATAATATATTATATCCCTCTCTCCATCCAACATCATATGATCAACCTCGCTGTCAAAAGCGTTATTTTGAGATTTCGAGATGTAATTTCGCTACGATAAAAAAAATGTAAATGTGCAGCTTAGTTTTCCAAAACAAACTGTAAAGGAAAAACCGGAGGATATTGTTAGCGAAGAACACAATAAAGATCTTATAGTAATAAAGACAATGTACCTGGCGATCATCTCGGCATTACAAATGTTCATTGTATCAGACGGACACCATCCCGATCTTATTTCGTAATAAAGGAAATTCGATACAAATGTTAGAATCTAAGGATTATAGTCAGGTTGGAGTTTAAGCAATACTTTGTTATATTTTTATTCACTTCGTTCGACCAATTAGGTTCATCCTCCCCTACTCGCTTCCTTATCTTCAGAGGGGCTTGCTGAATGCATAACTAATAAAATAACTTTATTAGTTAATTGAGTTGAAACCAGTCCAGAGAGATTATATATTATATAATAAATAATATATATATGAGTTGAAACCATAAGATATATATATATATATATAATATATATATATATTAATTGGTACAAGTAACCTATATCTAATAAATAAGTACACTTAGTTTCGTTTTATCATTACGACAATTACTTCCACAATTTTTTATTGGATCATTAAAGTTCAGCAAGATCCAGGGGGGTAATCGCGATAACTCCCGTAAAAATTAACCATTTTCTTAAACTCATTCTGAACTGAAGCGAGATTATATTTTTGAAAAGAGATATTTATTTATCTCTTTTCAAAAATATAGTCTCGCTTTATGCTATATAATTTTGCTTAAATACTTATTTACACATTTAAATACTTTTAAATTACACGGGGACAAATAAAACAGAAAAAAATCTGAATAATTATACCATAAACTTGAAATGACAACAATTTACTGGTTATTTTGATTAAATCAAAATATCAGGTACGGGGCACCTTGAAACTTTACCTCATCACATCGGATTCGTTCATCCTCCCAACTTCGAAACATCTACATATTTATACTGATTTTTTTAGATTTAATCTAAATATCTAGTATTGTTAGCATTACAAATTTATGATGTACTTATTCTGAATATTTTTTTCTGTCTAATATGTCCCTGTGTAATTTTTTTCCGGCAACTTTTTTTTCTGTGTACTGTTTTTCCGCGAACTTTTTTTCCGTGGACTCATCCCCAAGCATGAGTACACAGGATGATACTGCCATAACGGACACACACTTACGGACAGAAGACTTGGTAAAGCTACTCAGGAGGCCTTAAATAAAACTCATAAAACAAATAATTTTTTTGATGTCTCAATAGACTAAGAGCCCAGGGGTGTTTTGTTAATAAAAAGTGTAATGACTGGAACCGGTCACTTAGCCTTGTACCGGTCACTTAGCCGGTTACACCTTGTTCAGGTAGCGGAATAGCTACCTGAACAAGGATCTGCAATTCTGCCGACTCGTATCGGATGGTGTCTCAGGCAGAACCTTTGACCCTAAAGTGAGTTCTGCCTGGGACACCCATCCGATACGAGTCGGCAGAATTGCAGATCCTTGTTCAGGAAGGTATTTACGAAAAATTGAGACCGGTTCCAGCCATTACACTTTTATTAAAAACACCCCTGGGCTCTTGGTCTACAATGTTTTAATGCAGACTCGATACTTTTTCACAAACCTAAGATTTAAAGAAAAAAATTCGTCTAATTCAGTAATATGAACTCTATTAAGGTTTTCCCGCCTTTAATATATAATATTACTATTACTATAATTATTTTATTATATATTATATTATTATATTATAGTTTATTATACTATACATTAAAATAATATAATATTTATAATATAACTATTATAGTATATTAATTACTTTTTTTAATATTAATATATTATATTTTATATTAAATATACCTCGTAATTTATAAAAATTAATTTTTTTTTTAAAGAATTGCACATTTCACTTTTCTAAAACTAACGCAATTGGTATATAAGTCGTCGCTAGCATAAGTCCGCTAGCTAGTAAGCTATAAAACAGTTTAAACTATAATAATGCTTTCAAATTACACTTCAAAAAATGTACTACAATTTTTGTATTAAATAATAGAATACCTGAAAAAAAATTGTTTTATAGACTTCAATATACGCGATTATTGCTTATGTATGTTTCTTTCCCAGTGCAGTTAAATTTATTACAAATTGTAAAGCCTATATTTCTTACTTCATATCGGTATTAGTAAAGAAAATATAGCCTGTTTACTCTAATTCTTATTCTTTTTACTTTTTATAACATTTTTATTATTCAATGATTTCTAACGAATAGTAACTTTCATTAAGTATGAGCCATGATCTTCTTAAATAGATAAATTTATTTAGATTAATAAATTAAGTGGCTCGTGTGCCCTGTACACGAGCATCAGCTTATATAGGGGTGCACCTGCCATTTCTTCATTTAATTTACTTATATTTTGTATAATTTACTTCTACTTAGTACTTTTGTAAAAAAAAAATGTTGTATGGTGAGAAATAAATAATAATAATAAGGCTGTTGAAAGTATTAAAAGTTCGATTAATTTTAACTTATATGTGCCCACTAATTTTTTGTGGGAGAAATTTTTTTGAAATTTTGTGGATTTATTTTCTATATTAGGCTTAAATATCAACTCGATCTATTCAATTTTTGATTATTAACGTTTTTTTAAAAAAATTCGATAGTATTTTCTTCCAGGCAGCACATCTAGATCTAAAGTCTGATTTTTGTGTGCTAAATCTTAATTCTCTAGCATACTCTTAGGTAGAGTTATGCGTGACACAGACCGACAGCATGATGAAAACCACTCAGAACGTCATGAAAATGCCTGAAACGGATAATTGTGATGAAACTTTGATTCGGATTTTGGTGAGAACACAACACTTTTCCTTACACCTACGATAGTAAGGGGGTAACTTAAAAATATTTTATGCACCCATGAGTGATGAATTCATAAAGTTATTTTGTAGTTGTGCCACTCAGGATAGTCTGATTGAGCAAAAATCGGTTTCTATCGTTTCAGAATGCCCACGACTTTATTAAGACTACTTTTAGGTCCTTCCGCTTTGCTAGCCTGCTTGGCATGCCGTGGTTCAATGAGGACCATTTTTGTACGATTTATCTGGGACAGTAGGCTAACCAAGTAGTAAGGAACCCCCTTCCATACTACCTTCCGACCCTCTAGCACCAAGGACCTCTGAACCCAAGAGATCCAGTCTCAATAAATTTAGCTAGCTATAAACCTCAAAATGTGATACTTCGTTTCAAAACCATTTCAAGTTTCAATAAGTTTTCAAATAACTTGGGTTTATGACATCATACATTTTTATGATTTTTATGAAATCATAAATTTCAAAATCAATAAACTCAATAGCCTCCCTAACATCTCGCCATACGCCAAGTTTCGATTTGAGATAGCCTTCCAGTGTTATCTTTGTTCATAATCAAAGGTAGAAACTTTTGATCATCCGAGCAACCTCATATGCGTATTTTTTCATGATGAAAATTCGCTTTAAGTGTATAGTAGTAATATATTTTGTGAGGATTTTATGTATTTAATTTAATTATATGTATTTTAAAGTGAAGTATGCGGTAATAAAAATCTCAGTAAAACATAAGGGAAGCAAATTCCACGTAATGCGTTTGATGGAATCAAATCATAGAACCCAAAGTTTTCCCCAATGTTCAAGGAAAAATCATATTTAATAAAATCAATGTTGGCTTTTATTAATAGCATTTATTAATTAATTTCTTACTGAACAGAATAACGCCATTTACAACTTCAAAACAAGTGTTCGCCTATCACAAGTACCTTTTATAAAAACGTAGATTTATTGATTGCATTATACAGTTATGTAAAAATTAAAACTCGAGCTTTATCTTTTGTTCTCAAGCCTATATATAATTTTATAGCTATTAACTAATCTACGACCAGAATTTTAAACCGATGAATTTTATTACTCATCTACGTAAACGAAACTTTCTAAAAATGAATTTATTCGAATTAATTATCATTATATTATTTGTAGTTACATTACAACTATTTTATTCTCATTACACTATTAGCTACAGTATACCATCCAATCAAAATCAGACTGATATTTAGATGAGACTAAAATCATAAATGATTTATTCCATTACATAAAACACTTGTAATGCAATTGATGTAATAAGTGTATCTTAATTGACCAATTTAAAAAAAAATTAGTACTGGGCTTCGGAACTTTTCCTCATGACATCGGATTCGCTACGCTTATCCTCTCTACTTCGGACTCGCTTCGCTCGTCCTCAGAATATACAATTTGTCAAATGTATGCTGACCTCTTCGGACTTGCTTCGCTCGTCCTGAGATGTTAAATATATTCGTTTCATCCTTAGCGGTCACTCATACAGCACTGACCACGCTCAATGCTGCTTAACTTTTATGATCCAGCAAACACCATAGATATACTTATCGTATTAAAATGAAACTCAGTGCACTTATTCTTTACGTAATGGTGTTTACATGTACCGAATTTTAACTCAATTAGGTCGTTTTTCGATTTTTTTACTACTTTTTAAAAACCTTCGCAAGTAATTTACTAAACATTGAACTAATGCTGATAATGAGATAAAACTTAGCACATACGACAGTCTTATACATGGCTACATGCGTGCCAAATCTCAATTTGATCCCATATTTTTCCGTTTTTTATGATTTTTTGAAATGAGTCATTATTGCGGATAATGACGTCAAAAAAAAATTATTTTCCAAATAGCACAACTACAGCATTAGACTGATTTTTGTACAAGTTTCAACTCCCTAGCATAAATACACTAGGCGCTAGGGATGATAACAGACACAACACCACACACACACATACCACACACACACATATAATATATATATATATATATATATATATAATATAATATATATATATATAATAATATATTAAATAATATATAAATATATATAATAATATTGGTGCTAACTTTCAAAATATGGTGACTAATTTTGTTATAAATCTTTATCTACGTTTAATATTTTTATAGAAAATAACTGAAACGGCTGATTTCTATAAATACTCATTTTAGGAAGATTTATACGGAAATTAACAGAGTATTAAAAACTAATTATCCCTATAAATATAAATACAATGTTCGGGTAACCAGTAATCCGTAAGGAATCCGTCAAATTAATTCTAATTAACTTCCGTCGTGAATACATTAGCAGATGAATTTTACAGGCTGTTGACTCCGAACGCATTTCGGTTCTCTACTAAGGTCATTAACAGTGAAAGTACCGGCCTTGCTTCTTCACAGTTTTTCTGCTCTAAAGGCTTTGGATTAGATTAATCTACTATGTTAGTTATTGGTATAATAATTTTTATATTTGAAAAATAGAAGATTAACTTTCTGGATTTTAAAATAATTAATTAATGTATTGGAAATACGGTATAAACATTATTACATATTGTTTTTATTGTTTGATTTGTAAATAAGGCAATAATCGTAATAAATAAGAATTGAATATACTTGGCGTTAGTAACATACGTAACTAACGCCAAGTATATTCAATTCTTATTTATTACGATTTGTTACGTATGTTTTTTTTTTATTTTTTTATATAATTTACAATTCATTTTTTTATACACATGCAACATACATTTATAAAATATTTATGAATTTACCCCTCACAAGCAGGCAAAAGCCTTGTATCGTGAGGGAGAGCCTTGTATCGTGATGTCTTAGTATATTTTCATTATTTGCTTTGTAAATAAGACAATAACCGTAGTAAATATACTTGACGTTGCTGCTTATATCTAGTATATTTTCATTATTTTCTTTGTAAATAACCGTAATAAATATACTTGACGTTAGCTGCTTATATCTAAGTATATTTTCATTATTTTCTTTGTAAATAACCGTAATAAATATACTTGACGTTAGCTGCTTATATCTTAGTATATTTTCATTATTTTCTTTGTTAATAAGGGAATAACTATATTTTTTAGCTCGAACACAATACTTCTTCTATATTCGATAGTAGGTGAGAAAAAGTAAAAATTCACTTATTACTTCTTATTTCCGCTGCAATAAATCAAATGATATACAAGTTTACCCGTATATATTTATAGTTTACACTCAGTTATAATAATAGGAATCTTAAAATCAAACAATATCAGTTGCGGTTACGATATAACAGTATTGACAGTTTAATAATATTAATCTTAGTTCCAAGTCAAATTACCAAGTTGAAGTCTAATGTTAGCTTAGTTTAGATCAAGCTAATTTAATCCTGCCTCCCATCATATTAATTTAAACTTATTTAGTTCTAACCCAGATTACATTCGATAACTATTATTACCTCACCATACGTCCAGCAAGTGGAATATTAACTAAGAGATTGTATGAGGATTATGTAGAAATTAGGGGAATATTGTATATGCGTGAAACACAACGCTAAATTTGCATAATGTATCGTACGCTTAGTGAAATTATAAGTAGGCTAGTAACTAAATATGATGTTAATTATAGTAGGTAAAACACTTGTCTTTTTACCAAATAGGTTTTTCTTATTTTAAAGAATTTAAAGAACAGCTTTCGCCTAGGATGCCAACTGGGAATTCGGTTTTTAATTGACGAAGTTTCAACAAAGGACGACTTCTTCGCGAGCACTGCCTCACCCGTTCAGATCTAGAAATTCATGGTCTATAACATTGGCATGTTATAGACATGCCATGGTGGAGGACTATGTTTTAAAAGACTATTTTAAAGCGTTACTTATATATTTCTAACATTACGTATATCAGATTTGACTTAATTATTTTTTTGACACTTTATATTGAGTAATATAACAAAAATTATTGTTACGAGTATTAGGGTTAGCATAGTTTTGTTGACTTGAGACGCTGGTAAAAGAAACAATCCAGTGATAGCCTCTGGCGGGAGTTGAAGGTTTAATATAAATACATGTATATTAATAAAAAAATAAACAAATTAATTAATAAATAAACAATAAAATAAAATTTAAAAATTAATAAATAAACATATATTATATAAATAAAATAAGTGCATGTAAAAAAATCGCTAATAACAAAGGGTTTTAGATAGGTATCCATAGAGACATATACTAGAGGAGGCATAGAAGGGCCTTGAGAGGCCTGAACATTTGTTTGAGGCTCTGTGTAACCTCATTGAATAGTAAGTTAAGGTTATAATAAATCATTTGTTTTTGGCTTCTCGGACTTCTGTGTTTTCATATGAGTTTTAATATATGTTTTAACATTCTATTATATATGTTACTGTAATTTTGTACTGTTTATTTGATTATATTGAAAGTCGAATGTAGTCAGGTTATTTTTTAGATGTTTCAAAATTCAATCAATTGGGTCCCTCTATTGATAATATGTAGGTATCAATGTTAATGATCTTGCCGACTTCAACACCAAAGAGTCTATCAAGCAAGAATCTAAATATAAATCCTATTTGAAAAATTAGGTGTGCTAAATGAAATTTATAACCAGTAAAACTAAAATATATTTTTAACCTGCGTATTCTTTTTTGTAATTGTTACTCTCCGGATGTGACTGGTTCTAAAATTCATTTTAAGCAATACGACTATCACCGAAAGAAAATTGAACCTCCAAACAAAGAACTTCTAGAAACGTTCTATATGACGCTTCGCTCTCAGGGTGTGGATTCATCTTCAGGATAGATATTTTGATATTATTTCATTATTTGTCATGTCTTAGATCTCTAAAAATGCTTTCGACAGTGAAAGCTACAAATTGAAATCATAAACTTCTATTACAAGAAGCATCTTCAGAGCAGTAGGGTATTATAGACACAGATCATCTTGTATTTACCAATCAATTCATAAATTCCTGAAGCTGTCTCCCAGGCTAGAAGCAAAACTTCAGATTAAGCACATAAAAAATCAACTTCCTTAACGCGAAAGATCTAAACCTTAATGCACTAAACAGCATTAATTTATTTTCAATTTAAATAAACTATTAACTAAATAATTTAAGACAACTTAATTAAATTACATAACCTAAATCAAGTCTCTCCTTCCTATAAAGATTGTGAAGAAATACGAAATAAAAGTATCAGGAAGAAAAAATACTTAAAAAATTACATGAACTATTTCTATAAGATTAACGGCACAGATTAAACTTGAAAGGTAATAGAGAGACGTAAAATACATCAGAAATGTAACAGTGAAGGGAGTCTGCGAGCACGTCCCATCCCATCAAATGATCATTTGTAATTATTTAACCAAAATGAATTAGTAAAACAAACCGTTTCCATGACATGAAAGATTAGCGAATTTATCATGGCAAGTATCAGTCGAAATGATTTTACATTTCCCAATTATACCGTAGGTATATAGGAAAAGTATTATGTTCGCAAAAGAATCCGAAACCGGGATGTTACCTGAATTATCCGTTTTAAGCGTTTTTAAGGCCTCCTGAGTGGTTTTTACTAGGTTGTCTGTCTGTATGTGAGTGAGTGTGAGTATATGTGTGTGTATGCTTGTTTCTTTGTTTGTTTATTGATTTATTTAACCACGCAGAATATGGTTCTCTCTTCCATTCAACGTGGATAAACTTTCAGCTGATTTATTAATTAAATATTACAAAAAAATAATATTCAATTTATCAAGATCAAAGATAATAATTTACGAAAATAATCTTAGACTATTTTCTATTCAAAATTTCTTATTATTTTTTTTTATGTGTATCGCTATCATCGTAGCTTCCAGTGTATTTATGCTAGAGAATTGCACTTTGTACAAAAATCAGGCTTCAAGTGTAGTTGTGCTATCAGGAAAATATTTTTTTTAAGAAGTCAATAACCCGCAATAATGACTAAGCAAAATATTCGAAAAATCATAAAACTCGGAAAAATATTGCGATAATTTGACATTAGGAGCGCATGTAGCAATGTCTAAGACATGGCTGCATTATCAGCAATACAAGTATATACATATATATTATATATATATATATGTATATATATATATATATTATATTATTATATATATATATATATATATATATATATATATATATATATATATATATATATATATATTAAGAGAGCCTATAGTTCAAAATAAATATTTAAATTTAAAGAAGACATATAATTAAAAAGCTAAAATTTGTAACTCCAGGATAGGATATACTTATTAACAATTTGATGAGGGTTGGAATTACAAATGCAAATTTAGAGAAAAAAAGATGAAAAACTAAGTAGACTAATTAGGCCGGGTAAAACTACATTGTCTATCAAATTTCCATACTCTATTTTTTCCATTATTTGCATAAAACAATCTTGAAATAAATTTTAATTTCAAAGACTTTTTTTCTAGGAGAAATAAATTAGCTTTCAAGAGTGAAGTATGGTATACGAAGCTAGTTAGTAAGCTCTTCTACTTAGCACTACTAGTTTGGCTACATAATTTAATTTTACATATATGTCATGTGTACAGACTCATATTATGTAACTTTAGGTCATGAATATTATTTAAGTCAATTCATGCTGGTACAATAAAGATGAAAAATGCAAAACTTATTTACATCAGATTACATTGAAATCAATAGTTTGTCGTTGGTTGCATTTCTTAGTTAATATAATTCCATCTTAAATTGATTGTTAATAGTATATTATGCTACTAGGCAGCAATATGGAATTTTGCAAACAAGTATTATAAATTAGCCCCCAAGCCAAAGACGTGAGCAGGCTATGGAATTTTTCATTTACCCATTTGACTGACGAGACGAAGCCGAGTCAGGCAAATGGTGACTTGCATACACAGGCTAAGCCAATGCAGGTAATCGCTGACACGAGTCGGATATGTTTCCTATTTACGGCTATATATGTTTCTACTTACGGCTGAAAATTAAAAATAAGAATATTATTCTTTAATGTTTAATGTTTATCGGTTCCATGTCATTAACTCGCAAAAATGACTTAGCAAAACTTTTAAAAATTCATAAAACCCGTGAACATATTGCGATCAGATTAAGATGTAGCCATGTATAGGACTAACACATGTGCCAAGTTTCATCTCATTATTAGTATAAGATTAATATCTATTTCACGACTTGTGATGGTTTTTTAAAAAATTGTAAAAGAAACAGAAAACAATTTAATTCAGGCGAAGATCGATGCAAGTGTGAACCTTCACTTAATTAATAAGTTTACTAAATTTCGTTTCAATACGACAAGTATATCAATGATTTTTAGGATCATAAAAATTAAGTAGCTTCGAGCGTGGACTGTGCCTGGATGGGTGACTTATGTGAATGAAACGGATGTATTTTCTATCTTAGGACGAGCGAAGTCAGTCCGAAGATGTTTTGGAGTATAAATATAACGACTTGTATATTCTGAGGACGAGCGAAGCGAGAAAAAGTTGATGTGATAAGGAAAAGTTCCGAAGTACCCCATACCCGATTTTTATGGTATAGATGTTCCCCTTTTTATAACAAGCAAGATTAAAGTGTTATTGTAGAACTATTCCCTTAAATATTGTTCTACTCGGTCCATTAGTGTTAAACAGTATTAAGCGTAGTCACCACTTAAAAAAGATGCAAATGCTCTTTTAGTTATAATAATATTAAGAAAAAAAATATAATCGAAATGTAAACTTTGTATTTTGTTATTTACTTGTAAAGGGATATTTTTATATAAATTGATACTAACCAAATAATAAAATTACAATAATTATTAAATCGAAAAATAAAACACGATTACCTCACTTATTCGTGTTAGCAAAGAGATTGTCATAAAACATATGAATAGGGCCTGGACATAGTAAAAGTCCATTCTAAACTATCTCATAAACTTGTCATATTCAATTATATAATAATTTTTCAATCAATTTTAATTTATTACTGTGTTTTAAATAGTATAGTATACGCGCATTAAATTTCAGAGCAACCCAAAAACAGTTTGTGGTAATCTGGATCAAAAATAATTTTTAAGGTTATGTGTATTATCAAATTTTTGGCAAAGTTATTATTTTAGTTAAAGACGTCATACGTATTTTAAAAATATATATAAATTAATACATACATTTATTTATAATATATATTATATATATATATATATATATATTATATATAATATTATATAATATATATATATAATATTGTATACATTTTATTTTATATTTGGCTTTGAGAAGCCAAACGGAATCCATCATTCCCATCTTCTACTTACGCCATTCGAATATTCTCGTTAGCGTGATTTTCTGAGATTAGCGAAAAATTTTTGAAAGTCAAATGAAAAACATAACTGTTCCATTTCAACTGGTGAAAACTTAATTATATTTGTACACGTATACTTATATTAATACATATATTACATTATTACGTATATTAAAAACATTAACCATGTATGTAAATTGAATTTAAATGTATTTTATAATTATTCTAGAGTAAGTGTCCTCCTGTCAAGAAAATCTACCTCTCCCCTCTTTCCCTTTATGACGCAAACTGGGACTCTATAACTCTCTCAGGTTTTTAGTTCATGCATCGCAGTTGGAACTGTAGCAATTTAACTAGTCTGTAAATTTCCAGGGGTTTTTCAAAGGGAAATATATGTTGTTCTGAACTATGCTTGTTCATCGAGTTTGCTACTTTGACTGTCCTTAAAAATGCTGCATGAAAAGCACAACATAACTTTAAAGCATTTATAAAGATTTTAGAAACATTAAGAAATTGAGCATGTAGTGTCGCCAAGTAATATAATACTTCCTTAATAAAACCAATATGATAGTTCATTATATCATAATTATAACGTTGATAAATTGAATTAATGTTACAGATTTTTGCAGTTTGGTTGATTTGGAAAATTAGAAAATATATCAAAGGAAGAATAAAAGTCAGAAAAGAAGATTACACAAAGTCGTCTGAAGGTCGTGCAACGTGTGATATTAGTCCTGACTAGTACAGGTATAATTTTATTGAAATTTTAAAAACCAATAGCAAAATGAATTACTGACACGTTAAAGTAAAAAGTTTACCTTCAGGTCTCGTATGTTTTATGTCTCATATACGCCTCAAGTACCTACATCTAGACATGTTTTTTTTTTTTTTTTACTTTTAATCTTTGGGACATTTCATCTTATATAAGATAATTTATTACTAAGGCTTAGCAGTGAGTAAGGCATCATACGTTATTAACATCGGAATAATCACTTGTAAATAACAATGTTAAATAACTGATTCAGTCACACACACAACACACACACACACACAACACACATATATATATCTATTATATATATATATATAATATATATAATATATATATATATATATATTAATATTATATATTATATATATATATATATATATATATATATATATATATATAATATATATATATATATATATATATATATATATATATATATATTATATATTTGCCAAATAGGCAATTGCCAAGAGGATTAAAAAATATTTGTTGCATTTTTGATGTTACTTAAGAACTCCTGTTAAGACCTCCTGAATAGCCATCTAGTCTAAATAAGTTAACAAAAATAATCTAAATAAAATAAGTTGTGCTCCCTGACTTTAAATTAATATTTTTGTTTGTCTCTTTATTATTTACATCAATAAAGCTAAAGCTTACTGTAATAATTACTTGTATTTATGTGCTAATATGGTATTTCCACCCTGAATGTTTGGTGTTTGTCATGTTATGTTAGGTATATTTTTATCAAGTTTGTTATTTATATATTGTGTGTATTAATTTAAAATGAGTTTTTTTTCTTTTTACTCTTCCTCAATTATATTGCAGGTACATAGGAAAAGTATTGTGAAAAAATATGAAACTGGGGTTTTACCGATTATCTGTTTTAGGTGTTTTAAGACCTCCTGAGTGGTTTTTACAAAGTTGTATGTCTGTATGTGTGTGTGTCTGTGCATATTTATGCTAGAGAGTTGAAACTTGGTTCAAAATTCAATCTTTAGGTCCACTTTTACTATCCGGAATTTTTTTACAACGTCATTAACCCCAATAATAACTTTCGATAATTCATAAAACGCGGGAAAATGTTCTGAGGTTTGGCACGCATTTAGTTATATATAAGAATAAATATAACTATTTATATTTATTTCTAATAGTAGTTATAGATATGTGCCAAGTTTCATCTTATTAAATTAATTTAAATTAAATTAAAATTAAATTAAATTAATTTAATTTTATTGAATAACTTGTATTCGTTTTTCTTAAATTGTAAAAATCAAAAAATAATTCAAATGAGTTGAAATTTGGTACAAATTGTGTGTCCCTTAAAAAAAGCTAAAATAGGAATAACTGCTCCTAAGCCTTTTTACTAAGTTACAATTATTTTTATAATTAAGAAACTTTGTTAGAAGGCAACCTCAAGTATGTGAATGAATAAGTCATTAATAAAACTTAAGTAATTAACAAGGCTGCATTGTCTAGAGTTAATAAATAGATAAAAATTATTTATTAAATTGATGATCTAATAAGTTAATTTTTTATTTTCAGGTAAGGAGGATGTTTGCATGCAAATCATTACACTATGTAATGTGATTATTTTCCTGCAGTGAATGTTTTATTCATTAATTTGCATACACACGATACCTCAATACATTTTCACATTTTCCGGGTTGTACAAAATTAGATTAACTTTTTTTTTACACAGCCTACATACGCTTCGTCGAATTAACATGGTCTTAATTTTTTAACTTTTAAAATGAATACGGAATGGTATTTCCTGAAATGAGGTATTTATTATTAATTTTAATCTTGTTGATTAGACTTTATGGTAAAGGAACTTTCAGTTGATATTCTCTTCTCATATTGACTATTGGCTAGAAGAAAATCGTAGAAAGGATTTTAATAAATAAGAATGGTAAAAGGATAATTGTAAAAACAAAAGAAATAAATCAGTTAAAAAGGCATTGTTTCCTTCATAATAGACTATTAAAATTATGTCAGATTAGAAACTTTCGTCAGTCAAGAAATCGAAAGAGGTACAGGTTGTTTTTTACAACACCAATATTTGTAATATATTTTTGTAATGCTTTTCGTTTGTTGTTTTGGTGAGTAAGTAGTATGACTTAAAAGAAGTAGTAAGACAGAAGTAGAAGTAGAAAGTAGAAAAGAAGTAGTAAGCAAAAAAGTAAAGAAAAGAAGAGAAAAGAAGTAGAAGAAAAAAGTAGAAAGTAGTAATAGAAGTAGTAAGTAGGTAAGTCAGAAAAGAAGTAGTAAGAGTAAAAGTAGTAGTAAGACTTAAAGGAATCCTATGACCATACTACGAACAATAGTTTTATTATTCGGAATTCTAGAGAAGAAATCCCAGAGAAATAATTACAGTACATAGTGTTTTGATAAACATCCTTAGTAGGGAAGACAACGCCACTGAGAGGGCCAGGCGGCCGGTGAGTGAAAAAAATATTTTATGCATTTGTAGTCAAGTAGATAATTGATCAGCCTCATTTCATTACTTTCTATCAATTGTAATTTACTTAGCTTCTAAAGTGAATTCTAGAGGTTTCCCGATAAGAGACGAAGACGGATGGTGCACTAGAATTTGAGTTCGAGTATAATGATTCTACGAGTGTCTTTATAAGAAAATCGTTACAAGTGTAAGTATTCTTTAAAGTTAATTAATGTTCAAAAAATAATTTTTTACTGCAGGTTTGGCTGATAAAGAATCACTAAACATATTGATACATGAAAAATCATGTCGAACCATGACTATGTCCCATAAACATTGCTCATGATGAAGGACACGGGTTTTAAGCTGGATTAATTCTATCGGTTTGTCTTTTCATTCAACAGAGTGATAGTTGGTAAAATTGGTTGGTAAAAGTGGAGGAGGAAAGTGGAGTCTTGTCTTCTTTTCTCCCATTTAAAGGCGAGGCTTGTAATGTGGTGTGGTACGTGAAATGGTTTCTATATTGTTACCACTATAGATCCACCGCAAAGGAGAGGTGATTATATTAAGCGAAGTTCCTTAGCCCCTATCGGCCTTTGGTTGGAACCAATAGAATTAAGTGCTAGAGGTATTGCCTCGAAAAATCCAGAGTGGAATTTAAATACGTCCTCGGCCCCTCAGGCTGGTCCATGACGTCATTATTAAGTTATTTGCCAATTGCGCCACTTAGGATGGTCCGACCACTAAAAGTGCTATCGTTTCAGATTGCCTACGACTTAAGAAAACTGCTACTAGGTCTTTCCCCTTTGCGTGCTTGCTTAGTTTTATTATTTATTTTTCAATTAATAATAAAAAAATTTGGAGATGTCAGTTCTGCCATAGTATTGATTTTACTAGCTACTACATGAGGCTGCTTAACACTTTTATATCTGATTGCTCATATAATGTATTAGTGAATGTGCTTGTTATTTAGGCGAATTGGGTTATTCATATCAGGGCCCAAGTCCGGCTAAGTATTCAAAACGAAATAGTTGGATCAGTGTTGGACTCAGTAATATCTGATTAGATTTATCAAGTATTTGCTGACTTTCAAAAAAATAAAATGAATGGAAGACGAATGGCATTGCAGTCGCATTCAATTAAATGAATGGATGACGAATGGCATTGCAGTCGCATTCAATTAAATGAATGGATGACGAATGGCATTGGAGTCGCATTCAATTAAATGAATGGAAGATGAATGGCATTGGAGTCGCATTCAATTAAATGAGTAGATTAAAAATGGCATTGTAGTCGCATTCAATGAAATGAGTAGATTACGAATGTAATTGCTGTCTTATTCAATGAAATGAATGGATGACGAATGGCATTGCTGTCGCATTCAATTAAATGAATGAAAGACGAATGGCATTGGAGTCGCATTCAATTAAATGAATGGAATACTAATGGAACCACTGCCATTGTTATGATTTGAAATTTAAAGAGGGAAGCGATGAAACAACGAACAATGTGACAAATTAAATTAACTAAACACCAATTTAGAATTTTCTTTATTTTACTTAAAAGTAAAATTTATATTTGTTTACTGATTACAGAAACTGAGGCCATCGAAATGGATGCTGCATCAAAGATATAAAGTAAACATCTAGATTTAAAATGACCTGAAATGTAAGTTAAATGTATTTATTAGAATTAATTCAGGTTTGTCCAAAATAATAATTCAAATTTGACTAGAATCATAAATGGTGTTCCCTGAATGATAACGCTTAAAGATGTCTAGACTATTCAATCAATGAAAACATTAAAAACAATTTTTTCTTCTATTTTCCTTCTATTATTATTACAAATTTATTATTTTAAACTCTGATAGGATTGTAAATAATAATACAAATTTAATTTAGTTGAAAAAATATAATAATTTAATTTATATTAAATGCACTTCCTATAAAATTTTCAAAAAGACTGCTAAAAAATATAATTTTATAAGCTGGATTTTTTTAAAACACTAAACCAAATACCTTTAACAACCAAACGTGACTGAAATTACTTAAATAATACAATATTGAACATTGCAATATAATTTACTTTAATGTATGTAAAAAGGAAATAAAAAAAACTTAAAAGAGAATGAAAAAAAAATAATCGAAAGTATTTACCTTAAGTACGAATTGTGAATACTAATACAGTATTTTATTCTTAAATAGGTGGAATCTTGATTCACGTTTTACGGAATTCATAGACTATCGGGAAAATTGAGTTTAAAATTGATGAGTTTTGTGGATTTAAGTACTTTTGAAAGCATAAGAAAAAAAATATCGACGTTTTTACTTGTTTACCTACTACAACCACTTTTTCCCACCTACGTAGGAAGTATATATTGGAAAGCAATGTGTTCACCCTGAAGATGCAATGGTAAAAGTTTATATAAATTATTCGCTTAAGGCATTTTTACGATGGATAGTGCAGGTTTTTATCGTGATGTCTATCTGCGTGTGTCCATAGATAAATATTAACATAGAGGGGCAACGTAATGGATTGAAACAAAAATAAATAAATGATATGATGCACGAGGAAGAAGTATAGTCCAAGAGCCAGGCCTAAAAATGGGACTCATTTTGTAAAAATAAATAAATAAGCCTTTATTAAACTGAATATAAAATTAACATGTATACACATAATTTATAAATTAAGTAGATTTAACAGTTTGTATTCGGCTATAGCCGAGGCTCCCTTTTTGGGGGTAGAGTTACTTACAAACTTAGCATGCAATACTTTTCCAATCATTTCGTACTACTTCTAACTAAATTTTTCTGAAAATATACATTTAATTGTGAAGGAATAGCATAGTCTGCCTATCCAGAGTGGAGCCCTTCTTATAAATGCGCTCGCTCAAAATATTAGAAAATCGTACCACTTCCAGTTTTTTTTGTAATAAGTGGTTCCCTGTAGGTCGTGTGCATAACAAGAAGAGAGTTTTTTTTAAAGCTGATAAATTTCCTATATAACGAGTGTTTTTGTCGTCAAAATCGTATAAATACAACTAAAGTTATGACTTTCGTTAAATGGCCAAAAAAATGCAACGATTTGCAACAATCATCCTCCCTGCTTCGGACTCGTTTCGCTCGTCGTCAGGATATAAAATTCGCATCAAATCAATGTTTTGCATTGAATCAAAACATAGTGTACTTACTTATTAAGTAAAGGTATATACTTGCACTAAATTTCGACTCAATTGAATCATTTTCTGATTTTATAAAACTTTTTATAAAAACGAACATAAGTTATTTCATAAAAATTAAACTAATGCTGATAATAAGATGAAATTTAGCTCATTTATTAGTCTTATACATAGCTACATGTGTGCTAAATTTCAATTGGATCACATAATTTTTCCGCGTTGTTTGATTCTTTAAAATCTTCGCTGAGTCATTATTGCGGGTCATAAAACAATTATTTTCTTAATAGCACAACTACAACCGTAGATTGATTTTTCTACAAAGGAGGTACGATGATAACAGACACACACACACACACAAATACAGACAACTTTGGGAAAACCAATCAGGAAGCCTTTAAAACACCTGAAACGGATAATTCCGGTTTCATCTCGCTTTCGGATTTTTTGCAAACCCAATACTTTTCCTACATACCTTCATTTCCTACATATAAATGAGGAAAAGAAAAAAAAACTTTATAGTGACCTCTATTTCAAAGTATTAAAGCTTTTGTTAGCAACCATGTAACTGTTTTTTTGCTATTATTTATTATGTTAAGCTTTAAAACAGATAAAATTATATCGAAAACTCGGAAAAATTAGTTTTATTTATTATTTTGGACCTATTCCTCCTTAAAAGCTTTAATAATAATTACTTATGCTGTTGGGCTAGCAAAGCGAAGCGAGTCCCCAAGTTACAAGGGAAATTCCGAAATACACAGATCCTGACAAGGTACTCGTCTTACAACTGTTTTAAAAAGGATAAATGAAAAAGATCATTAAATAAACCTTATTTTGATAATGTTGCAATAGACATTTTCTTTGATATTGTCATAAGTCAATATGAATGTAATACAGAGCAAATAATTCCCTTCACTTGCATTACGTTTTTCCATTGTACCGCATTGTTATATCCTTATTTCTTCATATCTCAGATCTAATTTGTGTAAAAATATTTATTTATGATGTTTTAAGTAAAGCAAGGAAGTAAAAAATAGAATTATGTAAATTTTCCACTCTTTAAGAATATTTATGAAAGGTTTTTCGCCTCTAGTTGAATAAAAGTATCAGAAGTTTATAGATTTCATCAAGTTCTTTTGTTTTAATCTTTATTCCCGTTCGTACAATATTTTCTAGTACACTTTAAACTCAAGCACACTCTAAAAATCTTTTATTATATAAACATAAAATAGTTTATGGGGTTTGTATTGTTTTTACCAAAGATACCAAAGAACTACTGTAGTTTATTTAAAACTTGATGCGATCAATGTTTAAATTAATTTCAGTTCAAAAACTTTTGAGTTTTGCTGAAGTTTTACGATATAAAAATTGTTTGAAAGTCATCATGTGTCTAGAACCAAATTATCTCACACACACAAATATATAATATATATATATATATATATATATATATATATATATATATATATTATTATATATTATATATTATATATATATATATTATATATATATATATTATATATATATATATATATAATATATTATATATATATATATACAGGGTGTACAAAATAAAAACTCCCTTCCGAAAGGAGGTGTACTACAGCTAATTTCCAACAAAAACTTCATATTAACTATGGTCCGATTCTCAACCGTTTTCCCACAAGGTCAAATTTCTTGATTTTTTAAAACTCCTTGAATTGCATTCAGAAATGGCATATATCTCAGAAAGTATACAACCTAGCTTCAAAATATTGATTTTGTTGGAAAGCTGAGGAAATTTCCTATAAGACAACATGGTTGTTATATCCAAAAAGTATGTATTCAAGTGTCAAAAATAAGCGTAACTCAAAATTTTTGACAAAAAATGAAAATTTTGAAACTTTTTGACGTAACATTGAAGCTTAATGACCCACTTTGAGAACCTCTTGTTGCTAGGAAAACTACCTTGAACACTCCTCTTTAAGGTGACACCCATAATTATACCCATTTGTAGGGCTATTTTTTGAGTTAAGACTGATACAAACTCAAAAAACACCCAAAAATACAAGTTTTTTGTATTTCTTGGGAGTTAATCTATGGGGTCTTCATTGTCGAAAGTTTTTTAATTATATTTTTTTTTTTAAATAAGGGATTTATAAAATATCAAAAATCCCTCCTGATGGAGTCTTGATTGACTGAACCTGTGTCAGTAAATCTTCTAAAAGTGGTTTGAATAGTTTTCTTTTCAGGAACATTTCTATCAGGAAAACGTTCCTGATTTTCTTTGACTGCTGCCTGTGCTTCATATCATAGCAGTATATTTTGCCGGTGTGTAAACTGGCATATTAGAATAGATTGCTTAAGAATATTAATGTAAATTTTAAACTTACAGTCCAGAAGGCTGCAACCAAATGATAACTTTTCAAAACATAAACTGAGTTATACTTTAATCTTAACCAACCATATGATTGTAAACAAAAATAATAGACTAATTAAACACAATTATACCATTTACTTTTGGACCAAGAATAAAAAAAAACGCAATTGATTCATAAAATACCACACCCTATCCTCAGGAGGGATTTTTGATATTTTATAAATCCCTTATTTTAAAAAAAATATAATTAAAAAACTTTCGACAATGAAGACTTCATAGATTAACTCACAAGATATACAAAAAACTTGTATTTTTGGGTGTTTTTTGAGTTTGTATCAGTCTTAACTCTAAAATAGCCCTACAAATGGGTATAATTATGGGTGACACCTTAAAGAGGAGTGTTCAAGGTAGTTTTCCTAGCAACAAGAGGTTCTCAAAGTAGGTCATTAAGCTTCAATGTTCCGTCAAAAAGTTTCAAAATTTTCATTTTTTGTCAAAAATTTTGAGTTATGCCTATTTTTGACACTTGAATACATACTTTTTGGATATAACAACCATGATGTCTTATAGGAAATTTCCTCAGCTTTCCAACAAAATCAATATTTTGAAGCTAGGTTGTATACTTTCTGAGATATATGCCATTTTCTGAATGCAATTCAAGGAGTTTTAAAAAATCATGAAATTTGACCTTGTGGGAAAACGGTTGAGAATCGGACCATAGTTAATATGAAGTTTTTTGTTGGAAATGAGCTGTAGTACCACCTCCTTTCGGGAAGGGAGTTTTATTTTGTACACCCTGTATATATATAGAATGAGCGTAGCGAATGGCGAATCCGATGGGTTGAGGAAAACTTCCGAGGTTCCCTGTACCCGATCTTTTAATATATAATATAAATTTTATATTATGATATAATTTAATCATATTAATTAATTTTTAATCATTATCAATGATCAAGTATCTCATCTATGATACTTGAGATAATTTTAAGATAATTCTATATACAAGCTTACTTAGTTTAAGCTTACTTATTACTTAGTTTTGCTGTTATTCAAACTTGACAAAGGCTACACACGTTACATAGACTCTTTTTGTTTAAGATCAACAAGAGTTATTCCATGGTTTTAACATGGATAGAGTAGCCCATAATTTAGAACTTATAGTGCAAAAATTGATGATAGACTCCAGACTTATAGTAATGTCATTATTGTATGAAATGTTTAATTCATATTTTATCAAAGTCTAAATATTGCTGTATTTTAACTTATAATTTCATCAAACCATCGGTAATAATCTGAATAAAAAAGAAAAATAATTATAAAGAAGATGTACAAAGACAAAATAAAATAAATTCCTCCACCTATTAATTATTATAAAAAGTAACAAAATTTATTTCTTTAACATTTTGAGGCAAAAGCCCCGTTAGGCTTTTAAGAAAAGTCTTAAAAAATTATCATCATAACTAAAAATTGTCTAATCCTAATCAAGAATCTAATTAATTTTATTTAATTAATTATTAATTGTTATCTATTTTAATTTAATTTAATTAGCTTTATTAAAATACCTCGTACCTTCATCTTTATCAATGGATTTGGATTCTGAGTAAGATAAGGTCTGTCTTTAAATTAGATTATAACCTTGTTAACATCAATAACCCTGGGACCCAATGTGGGGTACTATCATGAATGATAGTACCCCAAAATGAACTAGAAATGATTTATGAGTAAATTATTACTCATTTCTTCAAGATTGTCCTTGTTCTTTAGTTCTTTGGCATGTTTTGATGTTTTAGCAATTTTATAACTCAGGTCGTCTCAGGGTGATTAGGAAAAATTCAATTGGTCAACAAGCTTCTAGGAAACCTCTGTTTTAGATTATAAAAACAGAAGCTATACGTCATTATGTTATATTTTTTAGTCGCTTTGACTTTTTCTGTATGTCTTTATTTTACATGTTTTAGGCGCTTTGACTTTTTCTATGTCTTTATTTTATATGTTTTAGTCGCTTTGAATTTTTTATATGTCTTTACTTTAAATGTTTTAGGCGCTTTGACTTTTTCTATGTCTTTATTTTTTATGTTTTAGTCGCTTTGAATTTTTTATATGTCTTTACTTTACATGTTTTAGGCGCTTTGACCTTTTTCTATGTCTTTATTTTTTATGTTTTAGTCGCTTTGATTTTTTATATGTCTTTATTTTACATGTTTTAGGCGCTTTGACTTTTTCTATGTCTTTATTTTTTATGTTTTAGTCGCTTTGAATTTTTTATATGTCAAGACAGTCTTTATTTCAGTGTCTTTTTTTTTCATGTCTTTATGTCTTTTTTTTCATATGTCTTTATATGTTTTAGTCGCTTTGACTTTTTCTGAAATTCGTTTAATTGCGAGGGTTCCTAATGCATGAATAATAATTTCAATTCTAATATTTTTAAATAATTCGAATGATTTTAAATTATCATATAAAGCGTTAATTTTTTTAATTTTATTTATTTATTTTAGACTTTATTTTAGTTTTGACAAAACTCTTTTGACAAAATTATGTAATTCTTAATTTTTTTGACTTAAATATAATGGTGATTTATACACTATTCTTGTAAATTTATTACTTTATTATTTAATTTAATTATTGTCTTTTATATGTTTGATCATTATGCTGTGAAGGTAGCAACTTATTGTATATATGCAGCCTCATATTGTATATTTTATAAATATATTATGTTACTCTCGGGAAAGTAAAAAGAACATTCTTCGTTAAATAAAAATAAATGTGTAAAAGATAAAAGAATATCGAACTTTTAGCTATGTTACAATAATTTTCTGTGTGAGCTTAAAAATACAATCTCATGATGTATCTCAGTCTCAATCAATATTTACTTGAGATACAACAATATTTATTTAAGTAAAGGTATACGAGATATCTGATACGAGGAAGTAACAACCTGCTATCAGGTTCACGGCCCTCCTAATTCAAAAATCAATTTCTCTTATAAAAATACCGATAAAAATTAAGAAAACATCTGCGAAAGGATAAAATAATATTTCTGTTGAAATGATATAACTGGGGTTCGAAGATAGAGAGGAAGTAAGTACGTGCTTCATTATTTAACACTTACTTACCCGAAAAACATTTGACATACCAGCCCCAATTCACTTTTTATTATAGGCACGGAAAAATTCGTTTTCATTACTTGGCCTTATTTTTTTTCACGTAACTTAAAAAGTGTCCGCTTTTATTTTCTCTTATCTTAATTTTTTTTTTTTTATTTTAAAACTTTTTAAGTCATTTTTGCAACTAAGAAAATTCTGTGTTTGTATGAAATATAGAGATGGAAATTAAATATTAAAAGCCTGTGTGTTATAAAGTATGATTGAAGTTAAGAAAAGTAATAAAAATAGGTGTTAAAGAAATTAAAAAGGGTTAAGTGAGGAAAGTTTTTAATTACGTAGGCTCTAGGAAAATGAGGTATCGGATGTGAAAAGTCGTTAAGACTTGAGAACTAACATAAAAATAAGTTGCTGTCTTGAAATGTTCAGTCGATAACTTTGCGTTTTTTTTCGAAACATTATACTTTTAGCGGATTTCAAAAGACAAAATTGCAAATACGAGTTAGAGTATGTTTATATTACGGAAGTGGAGTGAGATCTATTCTAAACATTCGGGTACGGGGTACCTCGGAACTTTTTCTCATTGCATTGGATTTGCTACGCTTATCCTCCTTGCGTCGGACGCGCTTCGCTCGTTCTCAGAAATACAGTTCGCCAAATTTATACTTCAACATGCCTTCGGACTCGCTTCGCTCGTCTTCAGATAGTAAATGCATCCTTATCATTCTCAGCGGTCATCGCACAATCAAGCACAAACGATTGGAACGAAAAAATAAAATAATTTAATATGGGCGGGGCTAGCATTTCCCTAGCCCCACTTGTACGGGCCTCATAATTTTTTATGCGAAAAGTTCCTTGGATGTGCCATTGTCATATATATGTATGTATGTATGTATATATATATATATATATATATTATATATATATATATATATATATATATATATATATATATATATTACAATGGCACATCCAAGGAACTTTTCGCATAAAAAATCATGAGGCCCGTACAGTCATTGAACCTGGACCGTTCGGGTGGCAGACTAAGGTTTTAACACTACTTAGAGTCCTTTCTCCTCTCAGTTGATGTTTTGTATAGGTTGTAAATAGGTTTTGCATCTAGCCTCCGTGACGCTCTTATTAAAAAATAAAACCTAATTTTATCGAGTTAGGTCTTAGAAATTTCTTTAAAACTTGTTCTTGACAAGGTTTTGTCTGCTTGCATGCTAGATAAAGTTTTCTAAAACTACTTGCGTGGGAAAATGAAAATTCTTTAAATATTTTAATAACTGGATTATCTAGTTTTTAACACTTTCTTCAAACTTTCCTAATTATTAATTTAAAATTTAAATTTTCACAGTTTTCGTATAACAGATGCAACTAAACCAGCTATGAAGTTTCATACATTGTACTTTTTCTCATTTACACGCATTGAATAAATACTATTTCCCTCATTTAAAAGGAAAGGACCGTATCAAACCAGTGAAAAAAATTCTGTCGCGGTGCAATTGACTTTGAAATGCTTGCTTTCTTGTCCACTAATCCAGTTCTTGCTCAGGTTTTGCTACTTATTTATAATATATTAATACTATTATATATTTATTATTTTATACTCACTTGTAATATATTATACTATAGTATAATATATTAATACTTTATATATTTATTATTTTATACTCATTTTAATATATTATACTATAGTATAATATTTAATACTATATATATTTATTATTTTTTACTCATTTGTAATAAATATACTATACTACAGTATAATATATTAATACTTTATATATTTATTTTATACTGTAATATATTTACTATAGTAAATATATTAATACTATTATATATTTTTATTTTATACTCATTTAATATATTATACTATAGTATAATATATTAAATACTATTATATATTTATTATTTTTTACTCATTTGTAATAAATTATATACTACAG
This sequence comes from Microvelia longipes, assembly GCA_018340805.1. NCBI lineage: Eukaryota > Metazoa > Arthropoda > Insecta > Hemiptera > Veliidae > Microvelia > Microvelia longipes. The sequence continues at coordinate 39,776,420 of JACMZG010001863.1, forward strand.
TATAATATATTTACTATTTATATATTTATTATTTTTTACTCATTTGTAATAAATATACTATACTACAGTATAATATATTAATACTATTATATTTAATTATTTTATACTCATTTGTAATATATATACTACAGTATAATATATTAATACTATTATATATTTATTATTTTTTACTAATTTGTAATATATACTATATACAGTATAATATATTAATACTATTATATATTTATTTTTATACTATTTTAATATATTATACTTATAATATATTATACTATTATATTTATTATTTTATACTATTTTAAATATTATTATATAATATTTAATACTATTATATATTTATTTTTTTTATATTGTAAATATAGTATAATATATTAATACTATTATATATTTGTAATATATTATACTTCGTATAATATATTATTACTATTATATATTTATTATTTTATACTCATTTGTAATATATTATTATTATTATACTACAGTTTAATGCTCATTATATATACGGTATAAATAACGAAAATTAAAAAAAAATATACTAAGTTACTTTTTAATAAGTCATGCATACGGACATTTTGTTCGAACATAAAAGTTAAACTGTATCAAGCGAGTTTAGTGCCTGGATGGGTGACCACTGGGAACCAAAAAATGAATCATTGTCTGAGGCCGAGCGAAGGCAGTCCGAAGTCGTATTGCAGAATAAAATTGTTAATTTTTATACTTTTAGGATGAGCAAAGCGGGTATACAAACGTGTGAGGATGAGCGGGATGAATTTGATGTGTTGAGGAAAAGTTCTGAGGTATCTGGTGCCCTATTTTTATTTTAACTTATTAATGGTTTCATCATAACAATTAAATTTTTTGATTTCTTGAAAAGGAAAGCAAAAGAATGTTGCTTTTTGACGCCTCTTAAATTGCATTATAATTTATTAATTTTCTTCTCATTGAATTTTAAATTGTCTAAAGGTAGTTTCAAAGTTTTAAAATTTAATTATTTCCACTTTATGCTTTTCTCTTTTGATCTTATATTATTTTTCGAGGTGATGATGGGATGTGTTTTATTCCTAACGCATCTAATTTAAATTTTTGCTGTACTGCTTCTTAATAATGTTTAATTATTTATTTTTAATTATGTTTTAATTATTGATGGTTATTATTAATTAACTATGAATAGTATGAGTTATAGAAAGTTATTAATAAGTAATATTAGTTATAGTTTTGCCTTAATTTTCATTTTAGTATGGAATGATTCATTCAATTTCAGATTGGTTTAGCGAAACCAGTAGTACTAGTAAGGGTTTGAATCCTTACTACTACTACTGATTCACCCCAGTTGGTGAATCCTTTTAACCAAACCCAGGTGGAGTGGTGGGTAGAGACGCACCACTCCACCACCGTACTTTGTCATCCACGTCAAACCTCTTGTCACGATAGATAAAAGTGAGATGGTCCTCCTACGAGAGGTACCGGGATCGTTGCCCGGCGCCTCCACCAGTTTATGACGGCTCGGTTTCGGGTTCATTTATGGAACACAAGAAACTAAGCTACCACTAAGGATGAAATTCTTTATACTATGAACACATAATAAAAGATAAATTAAGTTTTATAATTATTTATTTAATAAAGTATTTAGATATAAGATATAGATGGATAGACTATTACTTAAATTTTAGCTCAGAGGTGGAAACATTTCTCCTCGAGCCCCTCTAGTGAGCCACCGATTACAAATTTTGACGCCCCCACTCAAGCAGCCAAAACTGCCCTCTTTGAGGTCTTTAACTCTAGGAATGTAAAAGTGCTGACGCTAATCAAAATATTAGGGGTTCTATTTTAGACTTAACTTATTATAATAATTGATAATATTATTAAATTATACACTATAGAATGGGGGAGTAGCGTTAGGTTAAATTGAACACCAATTTCATTCGTTACACTGCCATTTTCAAAACTCAATTTTTACCTCCAAACATGAAACCTTTAATTTGAAAATCCTTCGCTCTCTTCTATGTAATCTTAAGCTGTTTCATCATCATCCAGCCATATTCGACAAACAGCTTTATGGGTGACCACTGAGAGTGAAACCGATGTATTTAGTATCTAAGGACGAGCGAAGCGAGTTCGAAGATGTGTTTTAGTATAAATTTAATTAACTATATATTCTGAGGACGAGCGAAGCGAGTCCAAAGGTGGGAGGGAGGATGAGAGTTGCGATCCAATGTGACGAGAATAATTTCCGAGGTGCCCCGTACCCGATTTGTTTCCAAAATAAATTAGATTAAAACCACTATTTACGTACCCTGTATACTTACACTAATATAGTATAGTATGTGAAATAAAAAGCCTGTAAAATCGGAAAATTTCTAAGCAAAAAACGTCTAACCTTATTTTTTTCTTAAAATGTAATCATAAATTCAAATATATGACAATTTTGAAATGTATTATTTCTTTCTTTCGTAAAGTTTTTCTATAGGTAAGCAAACTGGAACGTGTTCTTTTGTATAAACAAGTAAACTTATGTTGAACAAGTCATTATTTCATTAAAAGACTCAAGTGTTATTTCCATTCAACTATTTTGTCACTCGAACAAAAGACAAATTAAATGTTGAATACTGAAGATTTGTTAAAAGATTACAGTAAGGTGTGGGAAACGATGATTTAATTGTCTGTAATGTTCAGAGAATTCACCTAACCGAGTACATTACACTCTATAAGACAATTAGATGCTATAATCGTGATAAGGAAATTCATTGTACAGGTTTTGTTATTTGTGATCTCTTGTACTTGTGACTGTGTTTCCTATAATTAAATAAACCTTTATTTTATTACAAACAAAACTGCATAACGCCATTCGGTAAAATAAATTGAGGTAGAAATATCGTTTGGTGATTAAATAAATATTCAAAATTTGAAAAACCGCTGACTCCTACATTACTCAAACTCAAATAGCTCATTTGTTTACTTATGCTAAAGGGAAGCATTACACCCAATTTTTTCATCAAATTTCGACGTTTTAGCAATTACATATCCCAAAAAAGAGTGTATGCTTATCCAATTTTGATGAAACTTGACTTGAAAATCAAAGCCTATGACAAGAAGAATTGATTTGATTTTAAGGTTAATTCAAGATGGCGTCTTAAAATGACGTCAGGTAAAACTTTAAGTTTTACCTGACGTCAATGCAGAATTTTTCTCACCACATCGGATTTGCTACGCTTATCCTCTCTACTTCGGCCTCGCTTCGCTCGCCCTTAGACCGTTAGTACATAGATTTTATTCCCAGGAGTCATCTAGGCACTGACCTCTCTCGATGCTGGTTAACTTTTATGATCCGTAAATATTCTTGTCATATTGAAACGAAGCTTAGTAAATACATTTACTTTATTATTATTAAGTTAGGGAAAAAATTATAAAAAGATATGACTCAATTCAATTATATTTCAATTATTTAATTTTTTTAAACGTATTTAAGTCATTAGATACAAATTGAACTAATTCTAAAAAATGAGATAAAACTTGACACGTATAACTAGACCTAAGAATTGATTTTCGTATCAAGTTTCAACTCTCTAGCATAAATAAACTGGAAGATACGACGATAACAGACACTGACACACACGTAAACAGACAAACAACTATGTGAATTAAAAAGGTTGTTGCTATAAAGGTTGTGTTGTGACGGTAGCTGATTCTTCGATTAACTATGTGAATACCACTTAGTTAATCGAAGGCACTTAGTACCTCTCGCACAATATAATTGTGCGAGATCACCATCAATGATGACGAATGTTGAATGTTAGAACAGTTCCCAGTTGTAGCATTACTTTTTGCTTGTTACATTTCCTAGGTGTCTTTCGCACAATTATATTATATTTGGGTTTTAGTGACCAAAATAATAACAGTCAATTACTGCCAAATAGTAATTATAATTGGCAATAGACACATTTTTACTATTAAGAATTTGTTTTACCCCAGAGAAGAGTTAGATTTAATTTGTTCTGCCGGGGGGTATTTTGGTTGCTCAGAAGGGGGAGGGGTATTAACCTCCTTTGAAGGGGGGTATTAATCCCCCCTTGGAAGGGGGATTAATACCTGGGATATCACCCTGGGGGTAATATCCTCCTTACACTTTACATCTTCGTTAATGGATGTTCAAGTTTCTTGTATACAACTAATTTTTAATTGACTATTTTGTCTTCTTGTATCTATGCAGATAAGAAGGAAGGGAAGCCCCGTTCCATAATTGTTTGCTTGTTTTATTTTAGAATAATTAAATAGTTCAGCTGTTTTATACACATTATTATAAATTACAAGCAAAAGTAGTAATGAATGTATAGTTACTGGTAACTAAGTACTTCACTCATTAGTAAGGATGAACGTAGCGAATCCGATGTGACTAGGAAAATATCCGAGATACCCCGTATCCGATATTTTTATTTTAGCTCTATTTGCGGCGTATTACTAAAACCGAGATTAAGTCCGATTAAAACTTTGTTTTTAGGATTCGAGTATATAAACCAAGAAAACTGAGATATTCTCAAAACGTATAAAAAGTTTACTATTAATTTTTATGTTATAATAAATATACAAAATTTTAATGAACCAGTAGTCAATATATTAAGAGCTATCCTAAATAAAATTTTCCTAAAAAACTTTAGCCCATCGAGCTAAATAATTTATGCACTATTAACTTCAGCAGTAAATATTATAATTTTATAACATTTTCATTGCGTATAAAACTTTTAGCTGAAAATATAATTATTTTGTTCAAATCATTAAGCACAACTTGAGTTGCTTCACTTTTATGAAGTTAAAAAAATTTTACGCAATTATTTTTCGTAATTAAAAAGTTGCCAATAACTGGCCACAGGGGGGTAACTTTTTAAACTTTTTATTAAACCTTAAAATTGCTGTTATAAAAGTTTTAGTTACGAGGTTTTTTTCATTGCCTCAAACCATTTTACATAAAATTTTCCAATTTTTTGTTATAAAAAAGAATTTAATGTGTAAATATTTTATCAAATTATAATAGTAAATAAAAAGATTAGAAAATCATAACAGTTCTAAATATTACTGCGTCTACACGAGGTATTCAATGCAGGTTTAACATTTGAGCATTAAGCCCTAATAACCATAGAGCCCTAAACGAGGATTCAACCATGTTGTATCATCCTGATTCAACATGGTCTTACACCTTGTAAAATAATTAAGAATACTTGCAGGTAAAAAGGAATCCGATTAAAATAACTAATAACTATTAATGATAATAATAATTAGACAATCATCTGCCTCCGTAGCCGCGGTCGTATAGTACTCGACTTCGGCACCGTTGGTCCGGGGTTCACAGCCCGGGCTATGTTCTCATTCTATTCATTTTTATGAATAGAATTTGATGTAAAAAGATTTCGCCAACTTTAGCGTTACTTTGAGCATAGTTGATGTGACTCACCCGAGGTGGTTCTCGCAGGGCGAATACCCTAAAGGGCCGAAAGACCCTAAAACGGGCATTATTATTATGATTATAATTATACAATCAATGTAATGTAAGACAATTAGGCCTTTCAGGGTAACATAGATGAAATAGCAATTATCTTCAAATATATTAATCATATATATGTGTGTGTAATTGTGTGTATGTATAAGGGTTTTGTCCTTGCGTATTTGAGGTACGATAAGTCAAGAAGGCTTTTTCAAAACGTTTTTAGCAAATTCATGATGTTATCAACCCAAGTTATAACGTCTAAAAATATAATTCATTAATAAGTATTTATTGATAATGGCGCATTCTAAAGATATCAATAGTACGACGTGTACTAAATTTGGTAAGATTCTAAAAAAATCATTTTTTTCCCGCCGGAGTTTGCGGGGAAAATTAGAATTTATGATCGATAAAACTAACAGGGCCAAGGATTACATTATTATTATTACCTTAGCAAGCTAAGGTAGCTAACTTTTAATGATTTTAGACCTATTTAAAAAATTAATACCAACTAAAACAACATTACTTTTTTTTGTACATCTTTCTCTATTGTCTTTTGCTTCTGTTCTATCCATACACCCTTAGGTGAAATACATAACTAATAAACTATTAATAAACACTAGAAAAGAAAATAAAGAGTCTCTCTATAGTAAACATTGTTTATTTACAAATTACGCAAAGCGCTTTCGACCTAACAAGAGGCCGTCATCAGAGCCTGACAAACAAAAAAGAAAATACAAAATTAAAAAACTCAATGATAACAAAATAACTATAAAAATAAATGAATAAACAAATATAATGAATAAACAAATACAATGAATTAATGAATATCTTGTAGTATATTAATGAATATCTTGTAGTATATTAATGAATATCTTGTAGTATATTAAATCTTGTAGTATATTAATGAATATGTTGTAGTATATTAATGGATATGTTGTAGTATATTAATGGATACGTTGTAGTATATTAATGGATATGTTGTAGTATATTAATGGATATGTTGTAGTATATTAATGAATATCTTGTGGTGTTTACATGTTACAAAAGAAAAGATAATATAAATTGTTATTAACGTATAAAGTCTTCTAAACAAGGATACTTGACCTAATTACACTCCGTAAAAGTACTTGAAAATCTTATTTTACTAATTTGAAGTTTAATAGAAAATTTAAAGCTTTAATCCTGCTTTGTTGGAGGATCCTTGACAAAAACAACTTACAAGAAGGAAAATTGCATTTTCTTCAATTTTCACACAATAGCAAATTAATAGGAAGATGATTGGGCTGTTTATGTGTGCATATTTGGCCTTTGTTGTTTTCTGTTCTTTAAAGAATAATTTCTTTTCAATTGTTTGATGTTTTAAAAGCTAAATGTCAGTACTGTATCATTACGATTTTAATGTGCTTTCGTAAAACTGACCTTACCTTGAAAACTAGATTCTTTTCTTTGATTAATTTTCTTTACTGAAGGTTTGATTCTGTAAGTTAATGCTTTTAGATGTATTAAATGGTTTAAATATAGTTGGCTAAATGAATTTCTTTTCCAAATTTTAGCATATATGTATTAGTGCTTGCGAGCAAGACAAGACACATGTATTAGCGCCAGAAAACAAGTCAAAAACATATATTAGTGCCAGAAAACTAGACAAAAACATATATTAGTGCCAGCAAACACGTAAAAGCTATGTTATAGTACCAGTAAACAAATTAGAACAGACAATATTTTTTGACACTAGACTCGTTATACATGTACTTAATGCATCTATCTTGGCTTGCATCATTTGACTGTGCAGGTCGGTTTGCAGTGAAACTTGTTTCCCTAGGCTTGCCGAGGTAATCACTTAATTAGCTCACGAGGCGAAGCCGAGAAAGCAACAAACTAAGGGCTAAACTTTTACGTTAAAATAGTAAATGTTTAAAATTAGTTTATCTCCAGAAGGGTAATAATCAAAACATTTTGGGGCTTGTTTTTATGTAATAATGACCGTCATTATAACCCGGCGGGAAATAATAATTTATTATTTCCCGCCGGGTTATAATCCTGCTTAGCCAACTTAATTATTGAATAATTAAAATTACAGATTGAAAAATCTACGTAAAGACTTTTGAGTAAACAAAGTTATGTTGGCAGCACTGATTCATTAAATCCCAGCTGTCTGTAAACAAATAATTTCTTTATCAAATCTGTTTTGACGATAAATACCTACTTTTTTACTAAGTTTTTTTTTATCTTTCAAGTAATATTCCTGTTTTATTTATCATAAAAGGATTTAGTGCGGTTGTTTACGATGGAAAGAGATAATGAAATGATAGTAAACGACATAGATGAATTGTTTCCCGATATCCCCGATAATCCTCAACCGTCTTGTGTAGATGACAAAGCAAATACGGTTTATTTTATAAATAGAGCATTTAGGTATTTATATATTTTTGTTTATTATGATATTTGTTTGTTATGTATGTATGTGGTTATGTTGTATGTATAATATATTATACAATGTATTTTTGTTAATTTTGCATAAAATAGTATAATTATGTTTCACTGATTCTATATATTAACAAATTCAGTTTTTTTGTTTCATATATATTATTTTTCCTTCTGGAGATAAAGTATTGTATGCACCACGTGAATAATGCCCTGTTATAACCCTCGTCAAATTATCTTCCTCGGCAAGCCTCGGGAGCTAATTGTAATTAATTAAATAATTAAAATAAATAATTCCCTCAGCTTGCGCCTCGGGATTTATAAATCATGATTTCTTCGGCTTTCAGCCTTAGGAATCATTACAGTTACCAGGGTTATAATGGGGGTTATTATTCACTAGGTGGCTAAATAACTATTATATACTCAGTGATAAAAAGAGTAGGATGAAGTATGAGGATGAAATCGTAAATTTTAAGTTAAGAGCTTAAGACGCTACCAACTGAGCTAATAGGGAAATGCGGAGCGGTAGTAAAGTAGTTGTCATGGCAACTAAAAATATTTTTTCTCTGCTAGTTACTTTTCTCTCTAAATTCAGACCAGGAGTTATGAGTCACTTTTGTCCCTCTAGAAGAGGGAGAAAAGTACACTTTTTTCCCCTACTGGAGGTATATTAAATAAGAAAAATTTTCCCCGTACCTTAAAACAAGTCTTTTGAGTCAACAGAGGGCATTAGCCCCTAGTCCCTCCGCGACGTTGAATTAATTAAGTAGTCATTTATTGCATCGGCTAACTAGGATAGTAGGCCAACCAGGATTGAACAAAGAATAAGAGAATCCCTATACCAAACCCAACAGATTTCGTTGTTCTTAGTTATCCACACACACTGATATATATATATATATATATATATAATATATATATATATATATATATATATATATATATATATATATAATATATATAATAATAATAATAATCTGTGTGTGTGTGTGTGTATTAGGTTTAATAAGCTGCATATTTTTAGATCAAGGAGCCCTTGCAAAATCGATTAATGTCACTATTGGCGGAGACTGTGACACAAATTTTAGCCTTTTACTAAGCATACATGTCATCCTTTTCTTTCTAAGGATTTTTCAACTCTTTAATCCAACAAATATTCACGCAGTGCCCTATGCCCCAATAAACCCATATCTTTAGCTTTTACCCTCCAATCTATTATTAAAAGTACAACGTAGCCATAGTGTGGATCTATTCAAGTAAGTCAGAATTGCTTCATAGTAAAGTTTCTAACAAGAGTACTTAGTAAGAGTTAAGCTTTGTATTAAGGTCAATGTCTCTGCCAGATCAAACTCCAACTTTTCCCACCGAACTTGCACAACTTTAAAAACTAAATTCTCTCCCTCGTTACCTCTCTCTAGAACCCAACTCTAATCACGCTCGTGGTTCTTACTCAACTTCACTTTTTTTCTCTTAATTTTATTTTTAACAAACTACTAACTAAGCATTTTCTTACTGAAAGATCTAAATAATTACTTATTATCTTGTGTACTTTTTTTTCTAACTATTTAGTTTTTCTTAGTTATTAGATATATTTTTTTTATAGTTTCTTAGATTTCAAAAAAAATAAATAATTATTTATAGTTATTGCTGAAGCAATTTGATAATAATAATAATAGTTTTCACACCTTTTTACTTATAGTAATCTGACCTGATTTAGATGTATAATAACCAATCGACCTAAGCATTACATCACCAGAAACTAATATCAGAATAGATTTGATTTACTGCAAGTTAGTTCTTATTTACTAGCAATGTGTTGCACGGAGTATTGTAGAGTAACATATACATTATTATTTAACGAAGTAAAATCTTTTAAATTTTTTTCTCTACTTAACAGAAGCTTATAGTGAATTTCCGAAGAAGAAATGAGCTTATGGGGTTGGGAGTCATAAGAAGGGGATGGATTTTTTTGGAAGGAGGGACTAACTGATCAATAATATATATATATATATAATATAATATATATATATATATAATATATATATAAATCCATCCCCCTTCTTATGACTCCCAACCCCATAAGCTCATTTCTTCTTCGGAAATTCACTATAAGCTGCTGTTAAGTAGAAAGAAAAATTTAAAAGATTTTACTTCGTTAAATAATAATGTATATGTTACTCTATATATATATATATTATATATATTATATATATATATATATAATATATATAATATATATATATATATATATATATATATATATATAAACTCAACCTTATGCCCTCATTAATCTGAGGGAAATTCGCTAAAAGATCTGCTGAGATCTAAGTAAAGAAGTGTGATAAAGCAAACAAACACAACATCGCGTCTCAGCCACTTTTAAACGAATTAAGCCGCTAATAAGACTGTAATAAAAAATATAACGGACAGTTATGGTGTTAAGTAATGGAACACGTTTTCACATTAATCTAACTAATTAATTGTTATTAACTGAATCATAACCTATATGTCTCGGAACAAACACTATACATAAATTCATAAACACTCACACGCATATATATATATATATATATATATATATATATATATATATATATATATATATATATATATATATTATATAAACTTAACCTTATGCGCTCATTAATCTGAGGGAAATTCGCTAAAAGAAATCTAAAAAAAGAAGTGTGATAAAACAAACAAACACAACATCGCGTCTCAGCCACTTTTAAACGAATTAAGCCGCTAATAAGACTGTAATAAAAATATAGCAGACAGTTATGGTGCTAAGTAATGGAACACGTTTTCACATTAATCTAACTAATTAATTGTTATTAACTAAATCATAGCCTATCCTCATTTGTTAAAACAGAACTACGTTTTATTAGAACTATAATTTAAATTATACTTTAATGCTGGTTATGAGGATAATTTAATGTTCATTTTTTAAACCTATCTTTTTGTAAATAGTGCCTAATATTTCGATGATATTCTTTAAAAAATAATAACGCTTACGAAACACACTGAGATGTGTTTTGGCTCATTACTACTGTTTATATGTATTACATAAAATAGTAAACTTTACAGTTGATTATAGTAAAATAAGTTAGCGGTTTTCTAGATTGTTCTTTGAGATTACGAGACTCTATGATGTATTAGAAAGATATACATTTTTTCTTCTCCCAAATGATGTAAAGTTATATGGGTAGAATATTTTTTTGAGTGAAAGTGTTATGCCTGTGTTGGATAGGCTTTAAGTGATTTTAGTCATGTGATAAATAATAGATTTCAGTAACAGTGTCGCGCATAAGCTAATTATATAAGGCTATATTAACTAACTAAGTCGAAAATTAAAAAGAAAAGATCTGGTCCAAAAAACTAAAAAGTTAAAAATAAATTAGAAAAAAAGGAAATGAATAGTTAAAATAATGATAACAGTGCTAAACTATTAAATTCATGGAAAAATGATAAAAAAAGAAGACTTCCTGAGGTAAATGAAATCGAAATGCATATTAATAATATTTATACAGTTTTTGTAAAAGGCCAAAAGAAAGACAAATGAGCATCCAAAAAATTAATCAAAAACAAGATTTCGAGAGAGTTACTTGATAACTAAATAATTTATTGAATAAAAAATATTATTTTATTATATAATTTGTTTTTTAATTATTGTAAAAAATGTATTTAGATATAATTAAACGATCTAAACGAAAAATTACAACATGGTAATTTGTCAAAACATATGTGAAAAGCAAACTGCTCGTCTCGCTCGTGAATGTATGAATAAAGGCTATTCAAATATATGATTGTAAAGAAATAAAGGTACTAATAAAGCCCCTATACTTTAGAGGCTCGCTTTGCTCACAAGATTTTTCAAGTATATTAAAAGATACGTTTACAGGAGCATGCTTCGCTTGCAAGATTGTTGAAATTAAAATTCATGCATCGCTAAAGATCTAAATGGATTAAAATATTTATTTAAGCACAATAAATAAAATATTACATAATTTTAATCAATACATTAAGATTTAATGTGTGTGTGTGGTTCCTTGACTCCTCCCTATCTCTTAATTTTGTCAAAGGGTGCTAAAAACTAAACCCGCACCACGTTATTGATTACTGAACTTGGTAGTGTTGACCCCCGTGGAAGAAATTCTGCGGACGCACATGATTGTAGGTTGTAACCATATAGATAAAGTAATGTACTTATTTTTTTTATTTTTTTCTAACAATCCATATATTTAATTTAAGTGCAATATTTATAGTACATGCACATTTAAAATTAAAAAAAAACATATAAGAATAATAAAGAAAATACATTTATATGGTAAGGATACCTACCACTATAGGTCTGAGAGACCTGTGACGTGGTAGGGTGGCTCTGAGCAACTTCTTATTTACAAGAAGAGAAGATTTTGCTTATTATTACCTCGTGGCTTCATTTTTTTATCATAAATAATAAAGGTTGGTTATTTAAGGGCATGATTTGCCCTGAATACATTTTGAACTCGTCTTACCCTTGTTACATAAGTTGTGTTTCGCGTCTTCAGCAATATAACCTTGCTTGGGAAGGTAACTTTGATTCTATTTCTCTATCCCAATCGACGATCATGGAGTCAGTTAAGTCCCGCGTCATCCAGATTAGTCAAGATCATTGTAAACAACTCATTCCTTGTACCCTTTTAATTCTTTAAGTCAAAAGTAAGAGCAAATTAAATTTCGCTACAACGATGTGCTCCTCTAGTATGAGCTGTTTTAACCACAAAAGGAATTCCTTTAAACAGGTTTTTAACAGAATTTAAATCCGCCCTTATTGAATAAACAACTATAATTCTCGCAAAATCATATAACAATCATATAAAAAAATGTTATCATTAGTTTTGCAACTAAAGCGCAAATTCATTGTAAGGCGTCATTTCTTTAAGAATTCGATAAATTTCTCTCCTCATATTTGAAGACCAAAGTAAAAATGTATGAAACACTATGAAAGAATACATCGAGGAATGAACCTCAAATAGCAATTTTATTCCGCAACAGTAACAATAAATACCAAAGATACAATTTCTTTTTGTCTTTCACTTGAACGATTTTCTACTTGAGTTTAATGAGACCGAAGAATAAGAACACATGTATCTTTTGATATTTTTCGCTAAAGATCTTTTTCTAAGATTTGCATTGAATAGATTTCTGTTTTTGTATTCAAATTACTTTTTGAGAATCCGATTCTGTTGCGAATTATTGATTGTTACGGATGCTTAAGGTTTGATTTGGAATATCAATAAAGCTGATAATAAGGTTAAGGTCTATATAATAGTTAAAAGAAAATGGCTAACTCTTTCATTTTACATAATGCTTTATACCTAACTTTATCATTTTACTTAATGCATTATAGCTAACTATAATTTTACATAATGCTTCATGGCTAACTCTTTCATTTCACATAATGCTTTATAGTTAACTCTATCATTTTACATAATGCTTCTTAGCTAACTCTATTATTTTACATTATGTTTCATGGCTAACTCTATTATTTTACATAATGCTTTATAGCTAATTCTATCATTTTACATAATGCTTCATGGCTAACTCTTTCATTTTACATCATGCTTTATAGCTAACTATCATTTCACATAATGCTTCATGGCCAACTCTATCATTTTACATAATGCTTCTTGGCTAACTCTATTATTTTACATAATGCTTCATGGCTAACTCTATTATTTTATATAATGCTTTATAGCTAATTCTATCATTTTACATAATGCTTCATGGCTAACTTTATCATTTTACATATACTTGTTGGCTTTCTCTATCATTTTACGTAATGCTCTATGGCTAACTATCATTCTACGTAATATCTTATGATTAACTCTATAAGGCCATACGTCGTACTACAAATTGATATTACTGTCCCTAAAAGTAGCATAAAAACTAAAGATAATGTTCAAACAATTCTGTGTCCTTAATATAGTTAAAAAGACACAAACAATTATAAATATATATATATATATATATATATATATATATATATATATATATATATATATATATATTATATATATATATATATATATATATATATATATATATATATATTATATATATATACATATATATATATATATTTGTATACATATATTTATGTATCTTCAAAATATGATATTTTGAAGACGCGCTAAGCGAGTATAAAGTTACCTGAGGTACCCCGTACACGATTTATTAAAAAATACTCCCTCAGTAATAATATAAAAATACATTAATTTATTTGAATTATTTAATTCATAAAAAAGAAGTTTGAATTACCTCGAGGGTAATTATTCAAACTAACTAAGTTTCGGAAGCATTGCCACGTACAACAACAACCCGCTTGATTTTGAAACGAAGTTCGGTGTTTGTCGTAGATAACTACTAGGTAACTACCTGCACAGTGTAGGCTGCATCTTCTTTCAAATACGCAATCCTTTCATCTAACTCATTCAACCGAATTGTCACAATTTCGTACTTTTTATTTCATTTTTTTTTTAATTTTACAAATTTTAAAAAACAAAACACAAAAATATTAACATAATTTACATTTAGTCAGGTATACAGAGTATAATGATCTCATGTATACGATACCTAATTGTAATCTATCTATTTGTAATACTTTTTTTTACTTCGCTTTATTAGTTATTTTATTTTTTTATTTATTAGGTTCATTTTTTTATGGTTTTATAGGTTTTCACTTAGCTTTATTACAGTTATTATATATAGTTGTTGTATTTATATTGGTTTCTTTCTTTGCATTTAATTTATATTTATAATTTTGTTTTATTCCACTATAATTTAAAAAAGGAATACGAATCGGAGATTTTCTTTAAAGGTTTTGGTGAATTTCCTTTGAAAAATACAAAAAAAAATAGTTACGTCTAGAGCTTTATAATTATAACTCACAGACCCATAAAACATAGAAAACGACTCCCCACTTAAAACATCTTGTTTACCTCCCGTATTTTAGATTTTTCTGTAATTTCTTAGGGTTTTTTAAACTTTCTTATCGACTTTGGACCGGTTTTATTCAATTCTGCGCCCTAAAATGCATAGACAACGATACCCTACTTGAAATTTTATTTTTATCAACCGTAATTTTGGTTATCGGTAGTTTATTAGTTCTTTTTAAACATAACCTTAATCTATATTAGCTTTTTTGACTTTTTGGTCCCTTCAAATGTGAAATTCGCTAAAATCAAATGTAAGCTACAATTCTAAAAAAATTGTAGCGCGATGGTCCGCATGTCGGGCGAATTTCCTTTGGATGTGTGTTTCCGTGCTTAACAACAATCCTGGTTGGAATGATTTTTTATCGTCATATGTACACAATATTTTTTTTAAATTCCTTAATTTTTTAAATATATAAACAATATTATAATTATACAATTAAAGTTATTTTGCCCACATTAAAAGAGAAAAACTCTTAAGCTATGTGGGCATAAAATGAATTTATAACATATTTAATGAATTTAACATTTATAATGAATTTAGTAATATGAATTTATAACTACAGCGTAATTCTTGTGCAGTTCCGCTAGCGGAGCGAATTATCTCGCAACTCGGAACTTCTTGCTCAATAATCCGTTTCATGCTTAAGTTTCCGCTTTATTTCTCATAAGCAGGATAGTAGCATTACTACTTGTTAAACAATTTTTCTGGAATTAAATTACCTAAAAATGAGCAAAAACTAAGAATTATATGTGCGCAAATAATGCTGTGCTGTGTCGGTTTGTGAATGAGAGTTTTTTAACCTGTTGAATGCATATACGCATTTCCTTCATAATTCTAGGAAAAATTGAGTAAGAAATAGTAATGCTATTGTCATGAGGCATAAACCGGAAGAAATATATGGTTGAGATAGAAAGTACGGACCTCTAAGCAAGAATTTATTTAATTAGGTTTTTTATCGACTAAAGTAAACAAACATTTATTTTATGTTAACTTGAGCCATATTTCTTTTGCGTCTCATGAAAAATTAAATGTCATCAATAATTATATATTAATTTTTAGCATTTTAGATTCCTCTGTTAAAAGTTTACCATTTGAAAAAAGAATTGATATTTGTGAGTGAATAATCCTATAATAAATAATAAAGGTTGCTTGGCACCCGTCCTAATATCCCGGGGCTAAAACCTCCCAAGAGAAGAAAAGTAGTAAAAAGAGTTTGGTTGTTTTTCCAAAGTCAATAAACCCAGGTTTAATATTAAATAAAGTTACGATAATGTGGTCGATGTGGTTTGTCTAAATAATGTATCAACTTCTAACTTAAGATTTTTGAATAGTTTTCTTACTTGGAGACATTTACTTTTGTGAAAGATTTTTCATGCCCTAAGGAATATTGTTATCAAACAATGACGGTAGCGGAAGGGTTAACAACAACACAGGAGGCGTGGCTTATTAAACAATATTCCGAGAGTATTGAGACTTCAAGATTTGAATATTTTATAGAGTAAAATAATACTTGTAATGTATTTTAATATTATTGTATATTATTTGTTAATTTATTTTCCTTATTTATACCGTAAGTATATAGGAATAGTATTGTGTTAGCAAAAAAAACCGGGATGTTTTAAGTGTTTTTAAGATCTCCTGAGTGGTTTTCGCAAAATTGGCTGTAGGTGTGTGTGTCTATTATCATCGTAGCGCCTAGTGTATCAAAGCTAGAGAGTTGAAACTTCGTAAAAAAAATCAGCCTACCGCTGTAGTTGTGCTACGAAAGCCTTCAAGCCAGAAGGCTTTCTTTCTGGTAAGGTTAGTGTAACCTAAACACTATATGAATACTAGTGATTTTTTAAAATATTTCTGGGGTCATTTTTCTGGGTTAATGGCGTCACACATATTTCATAAACAATACGGTTCGGGACATTGAACAAGGTTGATTTTGGTACCAAATTTAATTTTGATCCAATAAAGGGTTCCAAAGTTAACGTGTCCCATAGAAACCTCTAGGACACATACATATATTCTTGATTAGAGAGACCCCCCTCTCTAAAAAAATCTACCACTCCTCACTCCCCCCCCCCTCCATAACCCCAATCTCATAAGCTCATTTTTTCTTTAAAAATTCGCTAGAAGTAGTTGAAATACGATGCGTTTTGTAGCGTCTGCGACAGTTTCGTAATTAGTATTACTACGCCCGAAATAAAGCATATGCTACACGACTAAAACGGGCTTTTATACCTCGGCTCGTTTTACTGTCTCGCTTCGCTCGAAAATAAATAAAGTCGCCACAGTAAATAAAATTCATTGTTCACAGTCTTGTAACATACTATACTATGATTCTCTTAATATTTCAAAAGATTTGTAAGAACACTTCACAGTCTTGTAACATAATATACTATGATTCTCTTAATATTTCAAAAGATTTGTAAGAACACTTCACAGCGTGTTGTTTATTTTGATTACGGACCAGGAAACCAAGAAATGCTTAATAATGTCATTGTATTCACTGGATGAGTCTGTTAGCGTGATACATCTCCTCACTATGCCAATCCATTTATTTCACTCCCATTATCCAATTATATAATTTTGAATCAACAACTTGATGGCATGTGAACATTGAGATTACTGTACAAACATTGTTTTACTGCTTAATCATATTACTATCGTATTGTTATTATTTAATGTCTTGTTCTCAATAATAGATCTTAATTTGTTACGAAAGGACACTGAATAATCTTTAAATAATAATAATACTTGAAATATAAAACAAAATGAAAATATATATAATATATATATATATATATATATATATATATATATATATATATATGTATGTATGTATAGAATGGAATATATTAAGTATATATTAAGTTTAGCGAAATGTTTATTTTTTCGAGATCAGGAACCTCTGAAATGAATTTTGGTCTCCCGCCATGATTTTGTCTAAAAGGAATTCGCTAAAATTGTATTCCGGGCAGCAAGACTAGACTTTAAGTCTGATGTATTTATTTATTTTAACGCCAATAATAAATTTAGAGCTACAATAATTTGATGTATTGTTGCCCTCTTTATTATTTATTCAGTGACTTACTACTATTACTTATATCACCAAATCATCATTTGTTTATGTATATATATAATATATATATATATATTTAGGGTGGCCCTTAGCTATAGGGGTGAAAAAAAAAATGTTAGAAATGTTGTGCTCCCAACCCTAATTTTGTTCGAATACATGAAAAAAAATTCCATAAAAATTTAGCCCGATCGGAGGTGATTAACAGGTCCGCCGGGCCTTTGAAGTTTTACAGGTGTCAAAATTCGTCAAAATTGTGATTTTCGTGACAAATTTTTTTCTGTGATTTTTTACATTATTTTCTAAGTAAAAACAATGCTTAATCCACTAATTAGACACTATGAACTTATCATTATGACCTGAAATCATCTTAGTTTGTACTTAATCTGACATTTAATGGTGGACATATATATTTTTTCTGAAAAATTTTTTAAAAAACATTTTTTTTCTCTACACTGCAAAGTATAACTCATATAATATGTTTTTTGTTATCAATTCATTGGCATATTATGTTCTTGTATACTGTTTTCTATAATTTAAGACCAATAATTGGTTATTTATACCAAAATTAGCAGATTTAATGTGAAACATACAAAACACTGTCATCCTATCTCGCAGTAGGTGAAAGCTAAGTAATGAGTATAATAGTCCAATTCAAATTCAAGAAATTTCAATTTTTTTTGGTCTACTTTTGTTTTCAAACAAGCCATTATTGTGACATCTGTAACTTAGTTGTTACCCCCCCCCCCTTTGCTTGACATTCCCCCCTCTTCCCTATTATGAAATATAAAATTTTATACAATTTTCACAAAAAAATGAATAGAATAAAGAAAGGCAAGATAGGTTATAACTTTGAATAGAGTTATTAGTAATTGACACAAACTTGTTTACCAAAATACTTTCAGGTAAAATAAACCTAGTGTCCACTTTAGGATTAAAGATGAGTCAAGGAAAATACCATGCAAGATGGAAGTGATCTAAGCAGGGGTACTATGAATGAATCATTTTAATCCCTTTCCCTTTGACTTACTTAAAAAAAGTTCCAGTCTTAGATCAAACAACAAACTGTTACCATGAAATATTTTAATTTCTTTTTTAAATCAAGTGTTTGGTTTAAGTTGTTTGTTTAAGTTATAAAATGACAAGTGAAAGAGTTCTTCGTTCTAACCATTGTTGTTGTCTTCAGAAAAATTCTTCTAAAACGACTGAGTTTGCTAACAGTAGTTGTTTTGCTTTTACAGACAGGCTGGATGATTTATTTGATATTGCCCATAGTGACGCCGAAAATCAAATAAAAATCCAGGAGGACATAGAGTTTTTGTTGATGCAAAGAATGAAGGGGCGACCTGGTGTTATGCTGGGATTTGACATTAATTTACACAGGGCAGAATAGAGAACAGCAGAGCGGAAGGAGGAAGAGGTCCGTTGAAGAACTCGATGCTTGGAGGATATTGATCGATCTAGTTTGTTTGCGGAATTGCTACCAAGCACCAGAAGCAGTAGTAGCACAGAAAACAGTGAGGGAGTTTCAGATGAGCTTGTCTCTGATGCAATTTTTCCTTAGTCGTTGGGTTTTAGAGGAACTGTTGATTTTTTTAATGATCGCCTAGCACCAACGTTAGATAGGTGCAAAGTTAGGGACAGAGATGCTGTTCATGTATTAGTTACCACAGCAGAAGCGTTAGGCCATGATGCAAAGGACTTGATAATTAACAGAAAGTCAATAAGTTGTAAACGATCCCAGTTAAGGATTCTTAGATACAAGGAAATGTTAAAAACCTTTAGTATGATAGAAATCAGTGTGCTGTTGTGCATTGGGATGGGAAGCTTCATCCTAATATTACAAAAGACAATAAGATAGAGAGGTTGGCAGTTCTTATTTCATACGGCGTAAAATACAAGTTGATAGGAGCTCCGAGCATTCCACAAGCCTGTGGTATGCTCGGAGCTCCTATCAATTCTGCTCCAGTAGCCACTGGAGCAGAATAAGCTGCATTAGTCTATAAATGTCTTGAAGAATGAGGACTTCTTGATTCAGTCCAAGCGATGTGTTTTGACACCACGGCATCGAACACTGGTAAGAACAATGGAGCTTGCAGAAATATTGAGAACCTCTTAGAAAAGGATTTTCTATACCTGCCTTGTAGGCACCACATATTTGAAGTGGTGTTAAAGGGTGTATTCAATGAATTGGTGGGACCGACTTTTGGGCCAGATGTTCCACTGTTTCTAGGTTCAGAAACTCATGGGGTCAGATAGACCCAAAAAATAGTCTTCTGGTATTGAAGGAGAATGTCCTAAAAGTTTAAGAAGAGATATGCTCGACTTCTTCGTAAAACGTTTAAAAGAAAAACAATTAAGAGAAGATTACAGGGAGCTAATGGAGCTAGCAGAGATTTTTCTGATTTTTCGAGGAGAGACCCCGCCTCGAGGAGTGTCATTTAGAAAGCCAGGTGCTATTAGCCATACAAGATGGAAGTCGAAGGCGATCTATTGTTTAAAATTTTATTTATTTAGAAGTGAGTTCAAGTTGTCTACAAGTTGTCAAGTTGAAGAGGGGGGGGGGGATCAAGCAAAGGGGGGTAACACACAAAGTTTCAAGTGTCACAATAATGGCTTGTTTGAAAATAAAAGTAGACCAAAAAAAATTGAAATTTCTTGAATTTGAATTGGACTATTATACTCATTACTTAGCTTTCACCTACTGCGAGATAGGATGACAGTGTTTTGTATGTTTCACATTAGATCTGCTAATTTTGGTATAAATAACCAATTATTGGTCTTAAATTATAGAAAACAGTATACAAGAACATAATATGCCAATGAATTGATAACAAAAAACATATTATATGAGTTATACTTTGCAGTGTAGAGAAAAAAAATGTTTTTTAAAAAATTTTTCAGAAAAAATATATGTCCACCATTAAATGTCAGATTAAGTACAAACTAAGATGATTTCAGGTCATAATGATAAGTTCATAGTGTCTAATTAGTGGATTAAGCATTGTTTTTACTTAGAAAATAATGTAAAAAATCACAGAAAAAAATTTGTCACGAAAATCACAATTTTGACGAATTTGACACCTGTAAAACTTCAAAGGCCCGGCGGCACCTGTTAATCACCTCCGATCGGGCTAAAATTTTTATGGAATTTTTTTTTCATGTATTCGAACAAAATTAGGGGTTGGGAGCAAAGAAAAATGAAAGTTCATTTTTAAGGGCCACCCTAATATATATATATATATATATATATATATATATATAATATATAATATATATATAATATATATATATATAATATAATATATATATATATATATATATTATAATATATATATAATATAATAATATATATATAATATATATATATATATATATATATATATATATAAATATTATATAATATATATATATATATATATATATATATATATATATATAATATATTAAGCTTTGTATAAGATACATGATATAGGCGATGTCGACAAATACGGACTTCTTGGTCCATCTCACGACACTGACTTTTGTAATTAATCAGCTGTTTTATATCACGACCTCAGAGTACAGATACTGCTAATGAAACAGACAACGTGATTATAACTTAGTCAAAGTAATTGTTGTAAAAGTAATTTCCTAATTTTTTATAATTATTAAAAAAACGCACACAAGTTATTCAATAAAAATTGAACTAATGCTGAAAATGAAATGAAGCTTGGCTTTTATGTTAGTCTTATACATAGTCACATGCGTGCCAAATCTCAATCTGATCGCATCATTTTTCCGCGTTTTATGATTTTTAATGATTCATTATTGCGGGTTAGTGACGTCATAAAAAATATTTTCTGAATAGCACAAATACAGCGGTAAACTGATTTTTGTACAAAGTCTCAACTCTCTAGCACAAATACACTGGGCGCTGCGATGATAACAAACACACACACTCACACACACATACAGACAGAAAACTTTGCGAAAACCACTCAAGAGGCCTTAAAACGCCTGAAACGGATAATTCCGTCGTCCCGGTTTCGGATTTTTTTGCAAACACTATATATAGTCTTCCTATATACCTACGGTATAAATGAGGAAAAGTAAAAACGGAAGACAATACTATTGAGTTGTAATGCGGTACAAGTCTGTACCATTACGTAATAAGTAATGGTTACTACTAAGTTTCGTTTAATACAGCATGTATATTTATGATTTTTGATGGATCATAAAAGTTAAGCAGCATTGAGCGAGGTCAGTACTGTATGGGTGTCTGCTGAGAATGAAACGGATGCATTTACTATCTGAGGACGAGCGAAGTGAGTCCAAGGACATACTGCAGTATACATTTGGTGAATTGTATGTTCTGAGGATGAGCGAAGCGGTCTGACGCTAAGAGGATGAGCGTAGCAAATCCGATGTCATGAGGTAATGTTCCAAGGTAGCCCGTACCCGATTTTTTATATACCATTAAATATCGCATAATACCATCAAGTAATATCTACTATAAAGGCATGTCATTTTTATACTATTTTGTACCATTATATCATACCCTGCATTTATTATCTACTTTCTTTTTATGTATTTTTTTTTTATTTCTAAAATTATAAATAAATAATTCTAAAAGTAATTGCTAATTATTTCTCTAGGAAATATTTATATTTTAATTAATGATGATAATAATTAGTTTATTTTATATTAATTAGTATTTATTTAGATATACAGTCGGACCTCTATATAACGAACTTAAAGGTTCAAGTGAAAAAATTCGTTATATAGAAATTTCGTTGTATAGAAATTGAAAAAATAAATAACTCTGTACTATTTTATGATATTTTTATGGATATATAGGATTAATAATAACCTCGCAGTTGCATATTCAGCAGCTTTTTCTTTTATTTGCGGTCCTGTCACAGGCATATTTTTGTTCCTTAACATTGTCACCCTCTGTAAAATTGCGTCATCAATGTCTTCATACTTGCATACTCGAGAACTTTTTTTTAAATCGCCACTCGTTTCATATAACCTAAGTATAGATTCCCGATTTTTTAAAATTGTTGATATAGAACTAGGAGCGATTTTATACTTCAGAGACAAGTCTTTGTTTTTGACTCCATCTTTAGAATCTTTTAATAAATTGATTTTTTCAGAAAGGGACGGCGATTTCCGTTTTGACATTTTAATAAACTCGATTTACAAACAAATAAAAAGTTTCACAAACAAACTGGTCAGACCGAATACCAAATTAAAACTGAAAAATTTTTAGTTCTATGCTGTGTTAATCCTAATTTCATAGAAAATTGTTAAGAAAGAGTTCGCAAAATTAAATAAGGCAGGGCAAGAATCAATAAATAATTGTTCTGGGAAATTACAGAAAACAGAAGTGCCGTTTTGGTCAATTCCTTGAAAGTTTGCGGGTCTTGTCTTTATCTTTATTTCTGGAAATTTTGTTCGTTATATAGACATTTTTTTCGTTAAATAGAAACTTTTTTAAACACAAAATTCAAGGGAACGTAAAAAAATTCGTTACATAGAGACTTTCGTTGTATAGAAGTTCGTTATATGGAGGTCCGACTGTATTTATCCTCTATGCAATATGTTGATATTAACACACCGCTTCAATATCTATGACACTATAAATCAAAAATAGTCTCCTAACTTTTTCAACAAAACTCAAGGAAAACAACTAAAAGAATAAGTACCTGGGAATTTTTCATTTTTGGGTGGGAAATAATTCATCATGCTTTCAACCCTCTAACCCCGCTCAACAACTCCGCATCGGAACTAGATCGTAAATTTTGGAAAACAAAAACTAAAAGTACCACCTTAGTCGACACTCGCAATACAATGTATACAATGAAAGTTTTCAGTCTTTTCATTTTTTTGTTATATTACTTCTTTGAATAGAAAAAAGTAATGTATTACTTTAAGAGGTTATCTCATACTTAAATTAAGTTATCTCAACTTAGTCAAGTACTTATATACGCCTAAACTTTATGAAAGAAATCTGATTATGTCTTAAAGCTTACATTTTTTGGGACCCAGATTTTTTAAAGACGTTACTTTGTGTTAGTATAATAGTAATTTTCATTTGACAGCTGTGGTCCAAAGGGTAACTTACCCTTTGGACCACAGCTGTCAGACCTATTCGACACAGGGTACAAACTTTTTTGTTTTTTAGTATTATTTATGACGGATGAACTCTGAGAAATCACTTAAGGTGGGGTGGGATTGGAAAAGGAACTCAGCGTCGGGGACCTGACCTGGGTTCCGCTTTTATCCACTAGAATGCGCTAGAAGAGAAAACTACTCTGTATTAGGTAGAGGGGGCGTTCCTGAGTTGGGGGTGTGTGGAGCAGCCTTCTCCCACTCTACGCCACCTCTTTACACGATTTATAATAGTCTTATCTCGTTTGTCTTGAGATGAGACTACTTTCTTACTGATACACACTCCTGATACACACTCCTACTTATTGATACGAACTAACAATAATAATCATATATATTAGTACAAACAATATACATTACATCATTTGATACTACCGAGTTTTGCAAAACATGAATAGTTGACACGATATAATTGTGTCTCTCGCACAATTGTATTGTGTCAACATTCATTACAACTAAATAACTTCTAATAGCTGAGATATTTTAAGTAGAGAACTCAGACTAAATGATAACTTAGAGAAAGTTAGAAACCGATAACAATACTAAACTATTTTATATACAATAAATTTCTTTCATGATTTTATTTTATGATTAACTACAAAACACATTTCCCACTGCAAGACGGAGCTTTCCTCATTATTAAAACATATGGCCGGAAAGTAAATTTAAATTAAAGCAACTATATAGTGTCTTACATTTCGCCCCTAAATTTTGAAGACCCTAGGTAGGTCTTCAAAATTCCCACACCTTAAATAAACCTGGGTTTATTTAGAGTGTTGGATTTTTTCCAAAAATCTTGAATAAAGGGGATGACGCATTAAGGGACATTTCTGACCCCATGGAAGTTGTAAGAAATAGAGAAATAGGAGCAAACTTACCTTCCTCTTGGTTATAATGTAATAAAGGCGTCATACGTAGGTTATGTAGCCAGGTTGTCGAGTTTGCTTTTCAACTTTCTTCGGTGTTTCTCGTGATTGTTACATTTGTGGTTCTTGTTAGGTCATTTGTGCTTATTTAATTTTAAATTTTGGACTATACTTTGCCACTTCAGGGAGTGATAATTTAAGCGAGTTTAGTTATAACCTTCTGAAGCAATAAATTTAAAAAGAGATGCCTGATCATAAACAAAATCCAAAATAAACGTCATCCCTTTTATTCAAGATCCTTGATTTTTCCCGAATACCTTGCATAGCATAGGCGTGAAACAGTTTCTTCAAGGAAGTTACATTTAAGGATTCCGTCCTTCGCTAGCAAATCCTGAAGACCACAACCGGAATTGAACCTCTATTTAATCTGTAGGTAAATAGTAAAAGTATTGTGTCAGAACTAAAAATCCTAAAGCGATATTTCTCCTGAATTTTCCGTTTCAGGCGTCTTTAAGATCTCCTGAGTAGTTTTTACCAAGTTGTCTGTCTATATGTGTGTATGTATGAGTGTGTGAGTGTTAACTTCTTAGCTCCCTAAATTGTATCATCGATTTAGATTACTAATGTTAAGCATCATCGAGTAAAGTCTTTATTTGGATGGGTGACCGCTGGAAAAACTTTTTTTTTACTGGGAACGAGCGAAGCGAGTCCAAAAACTTACTGCGATATAAATATAGTGATATAGTTTGAGGACACGCGGGGCAATTTGAAGTAGTGAAGATGAGAGATCCGATGTCCCCATTCCTTATTGTTAGTTATAAATATTAACTTCAATTCAAACCAATTTCTCTGTTTTTCGACTAACTTGATTTAAATTAAGTTCTATTTATTTTCCTATCAAATGTATTGGAATGTTTGATTGGTCTCGGATTGTTGGGAGGAAAGCCTTTGGGGCTTGGGACAACTGTGAGGCAAGCAGAGTTTAATTTAGTTATTATTTTAACTCTATCCAATGTCAGTTCGATTAAACTTTCCTACAAGTTTCAAAATATAGTTTATAATTTTAATCTCTAAACCTTTAATCTCTGACTTTAACTAATATTGTTATCTAAAACCTAAAATATTTACAAATATATTTACCTAAAACCTATATACATATCAATTTTACCTAATTATAAATAATTATAGACTTTATAGGTTCGGCGTCTACGGCTAACATGACCGGTAGTTTTGTATTGTATGGTATCAACTCACGTTCTAAAGCTGGTCCTTTTTTTATACTTTTGGGCTCTTTTTTACTGAATTTTAGATTTTTTTAGCATATCTCTTAAAGAAGTCGTAACAGATGAAAGATTTGAAATAAAATTGTGATACTACGTTACTTTTCCTTATAATGATCTTTGACCATTTATGAATCCCATGGATAGGGATTCATCTGGTTTGTGAATCCCCCTCTTATCAA
The DNA here is from genome assembly GCA_018340805.1 of Microvelia longipes. NCBI lineage: Eukaryota > Metazoa > Arthropoda > Insecta > Hemiptera > Veliidae > Microvelia > Microvelia longipes. Next base: position 39,802,849 of record JACMZG010001863.1, read on the forward strand.
TTTTATGCCCTAAGTATTTACCCCTGTCTCGAAGAGAAGCACTATTTGATTGTCTTAAGTTTAAACCCAAGCCACTAATTCTTTTAAAAATTAGTTTTAAAGTGCTTAACATTTTCTTAAAAGATAAAGCATATTGTATAAAATCATCAAAGAAATTCTTAACGCTATAATGCCTTCAAAAATAATATTTGCTCAGTTCCCTATGCTAGTTGATAGAGTTATCTTACCTTACGTTTAATATGTTTTCCCTTCGTTTAATTTCAAGTTACTTACTTCTTTTAGCTGCTCTTTAATGGCTTTTATTTTTGACTTTTATTGACGATGGAGAATATTACTCTCTGATTTTAACTATAAATATTTTACAACTTTAATTTTATTACATGAATATGCCCCGATGACTAGGGGGCGAAATATAGTCTAGTATATGGAGTAAGAAGTGTTTTTTATATGTATTCCCTATAGTGTCTTTAAAATACATTATTATGGATAAAGGGAACAAAAAGAATGTGAAGAATATTAGAGCGTCTATGCCGTATAGCAGTAATATTGGCGATCCTTTTCCGAGCTCGCTGAGGCAAAACGAGACCATGAGAAGGAGTAATTCATGTCATAGCCTCTTTGACTTTTTCTCTGCAAGGTAAAAGCATCCGTAATATCGATCTTACAAAAATATTAGCGTTTCGGACTTCACTAAAACTTTCTTCTAGTTTGGTTATAGGATATTCCTCTATAATAAGCTGGGGTTAAATAGATTTATTTATCTTTTTACGACAACAAAAGTCGGTGACGCCCAAGGATCTTGAATAAAGGGGATAACCAGTGGCGTAGCCAGGGGGGCTAAGGGGCTTCAGCCCCCCGAAATTTTTACATTACCTAAACCCGCAATAAATGTGTGAAAAAAATAAAAACCTAAAAAATATATATAAAAATAAATAATTACATAATATATATTTTTTTAACAGTAAACTATAATATAAATACATAATATATAAAAATATACAATGCAACTGAAAGATATA
>JACMZG010001863.1:39806367-39897126 GCA_018340805.1 Microvelia longipes
ATAAATGCCTATTGTACTAACTTTACATTTAAAATATATCAAAATCACAATTTCAATGGTTTAAAAGCCAATTGAAAATAAAGAAAAGTAATAGCACATTGCCATGAATCTTTTTTGCACTATTGAGTTCGTAGTAAACTATGTCGTAGAGGACGTCGACATAGAGCTAAATGCATATAATATATAAATGTAGTATATATCATCAATGCCACCTTGATTTTTGTTCACCGATAACTCCGCCTACTAACCAGGAACATGCTTAATACGGCCCTTTGGTCAGACCGGTCTGATAGATAACGTACCCTTACGAACTAATGTCAAATAAATATTGTAAACTCGAGTTTACCAGGCACACCAAAAATACCCATGTCTCTTCGATTATAGCTTCAGACAACCTTTCTGTTCTTTCCACTACCTTGAAGGACAGAAGCTTTTACGGTACCACCAAATCTTTGAAGCAGAATCTCCCCAGTCAAAGCCAAAACAGAAACTCTGAAAGTGAAGAGACACATGATATTTTGCGCCTTTATGACTCCATTTATATACTTCCCCCTCTAAAACAAAGACAAACAAAACTGTGATAACTTAATCGGCCAGCTCCTGCGCGACGCCTAATTTTAAAAGTAGCTGGATGAATTCAATAGGGTACTGGCGGAATAAAAACAGTTTTTTGATTTCTAATAAGATTTTATATTTAGTCATAATATAGACATTTTTATATCGAGGTTGCACACCGTAAATTTCATATCTTAAACTGAAAGAATGTTTAACGTAGAAGCAATAAAATTATAAATCTTATAGAAAGTATTTTTTTAATGAAATTCATCATCTACAAGGAAGGTGCCTGAAGCGTAACGTCCAGTCCTTCGTGTTAACGTTATTACTTCGTGAATCATAAAACAGGACAAACCCTTGTTAGAACAGTTCAAGAGGAAACATATGAAGGACTTACGAAGAGAAATATCTGACTTGAAAAGAAACGTTGGTGATATTGACATTATAAGAATATTTTCTAAATTTTAATAATTGTCTGTATGATGTTAAAGCTTAAAAAATTACAATTGATTGAATTGTAAAATTAAATATTCTGAATTTCGTCGTAATACGTAATTTACTATCCCTTTTATTAGAGCTGAATCCATTGACGTAGTTTCTGTATTTTTACATCTTTATATATAATACTTCTTTCATGATACAACTTGTAAGTTAGTTTAAAAATACATCCTGACAAAATATTGACGCCTTTGTCTATGAATAGGCTATGCGGAAAACACCAATGACTAATGAATTCCAGATTACGATTTCATACATCATTCTTCATTTATAGGTATATAGGGAAAAGTGTTGTCTGCAAACAATCCGAAACCGGGATGTCACCGGAAATATCCGTTTCATGCGTTTTTAAGACCTCTTGAGAGAGGTTTAACGAAGTTGTCTGTGTCTGTCTGTAGTTGTCTTTAAGTGTTTCTGTTATCATCGTATCTTCCAGTGTACTCGTATTTATGCTGGAAAATTGAAAAATTACAAAAATCAATCTTTTACTCTAGTTGTGCTATCCAAGAAATAATTTTTATGACGTCATTAAGTTAGTTGACGTCATAAACGTCATGTCTTTTTATTAATCCGCAATAATAGCTCAGCAAAAATTTCAAAAATCATAAAAAACGAAAATATTAGTGAATCAGTTTGAGATTTGTCATGCATGTAGTCATATGTAAAGCCTAGTTTCATTACATTGTCAGTATTAATTTAATTTTTATTACATGACTTGTATACGTTTTTTTTAAAATTGCAAAAACCTCAGAAAATTAACCAATTAAAATTTGGTTTGAGTGCTTCCCTTTACGTAATAAATAGTTTCGTTTGAATACGGCAGGTATATCTATGGTTTTTGTTAAATCATAAAAGTTATTTAGATGGGTGACCGCTGGGAATAAAAATCACTATCTGAGAGCGAGCGATGCGTGTCCAAAAACATGTTGCTGTATAAATTTAGCGAATTGTACATTCTGAGGACGAGCGAAGCGAGTTGAAATGTAGAGGATGAGCGCATGTGGAGGATTAATGTATAACGTGTTGTGCACATTGTGTGACACCTAGTGTATCGTGACCCACTCGTATTTGTATGAATACATAGTACCATATAGTTTAATATACTAAACAATACATATATTATAATTAAACAGAACGCAATCATTAATAGCTTAGCCGTATCAATTATTTAAGATTTAAGATTATAGGTATAAAATCAAGATAAATTGAATAAATTAAATAGAACGAAACTGTTACTGATAACACGGGTTTGGGTAGAAATCATATCAACAGGTGCAATGTTATTCGAGTTTTATCACTTTGATTAATATTTAGAGGTTGCAATAATAATATAATATAATGGGTGTTGGTTGGGTAAGTAATGTAATTAAGATAAAAAGGTCTCATACATCTTTATCGTAATTATAGGGAATCGTCTCTGATGTCATGGTCATCATTGAGTAATAAATAACAGCAAAGTCATGAGCGTTATTAAATAAAATAGTATTTTATTCCAAAGAAAGTAATGAAAATGGGTATAGAAAGTTCGGAAGGAGTCTAAGAATAATTTAGGATGGTATGTATGTAAGTTGTGAGATGGAATTAAGGTACATCTGAATACATTCTTAGAATTGCTCATCTTTCTTACAGCGGACAAGTTAAAACAAACATTCAAATATATGTGTAGTAAGTATTAGTAATTAGATATTAGTAGATGTCAAATCTATATTTGACATCTACTAATATCTATCAACGGAACTACTTTAAATATCAAAGCAATTGAAACACCGTACGACCTGCTTTGTAATCTTTTATAATTCAGGAGCTATGAAAGCCACAGTTGTGGTTTAAGTCTTGCTGGACATAGTATACTTCACAGTACCACTACAAATTATTGTTAAGAAGAAATGCAGCGATCTTCTCTAAAACCTTACGAGTCCTTCCTTTAATAAAAGTTTAGGCCTAATACTGTGCCTGGACGTGGAAGTCCTCATATCCGGACAGACACATACTAAATATTTATGTGCTAAGATGAGGGTGATACATGTTTTCTTATTACCATGCTTCCTCTTCCTATTATAAGCAGGAGATTGATAAGCAATTATATTAAGTATACTGTTTTAAAACCTGAGGATATTTGTACAAGATTTTTAATTTGACCTTATCAAGAAGGCAGATAAGGTCTTGAAATTTAATGTTTCATGTAACATTTCCCATACAGAGAAACGTTAGCTTTCACCTTTCTTAGTAAACTTAAAAAATGTAAAACGCTTTAAAATTGTTTAAATGATATATGTGCCAAATTTGACTCAAATCAAACGAACCATGGTAACTATGTGATTAGTAATATTCGATTCATCAACGATACGGCGGGACCATGCATAACATAATCGTGCTATATTGCCAAAACCGAATTAATAGTACATCACAAAAATCGGTACTGATTGCTTTTAATGAGATATTGTACCTGATTTTGTTTTTTATGTATTATACATGTACATGGTAATTAAGTATTGGCATAACAATAACAGTTCTTATTTCAAAGTAATTTTCTAATAAAGCCATTTTTTCTTATGCGATATGAACAACAAAACTACGATTAAGATCAATTTTGCTTACATCTCAGATAAAAAAATATTACACTATTCTTTTCAATGGAATACACTTGTTCTAAAATAGGCGCTTTTGACCTTATTAACTGGGTTGATGGTAATATATCGGCAGCTCTATTTACTAGGAAGTTATATCAATGTAATTATGCAATTTTAACGATGAAGTAACAAGTGATTCGGAAAGTAAAAATAAGCTGATTAAATCTGAGGGAGTAATTAAATGTGCTGGGTAGCCATGTGTTGGTAATTAGGAGGATAAGAGTCGAGAAGGCAGCCTTGCATGCTCGAGTTGTTCTACTCGGGTTTAATGGAAACACTTTCATTGAACGCTTTTACCTGCCAAACAATTATTGGTAGGAGTATACCGAACGGTGGTTACAAATAGGAGTGACTCGGGGTTGGTGCCCTCCAGTTCGTGACGCGATGGGGTGGTTACCGCTCCTAACAAGTGCCGCTATTGTGTTGTGTTTTGTGAATGCTGAAAATACCGAGACGGATAAGACGCAAGGAGTTATTGATTTGTCTCAGTTACCATCCTTTCAACATAGTTCTTTTGATGATTTTAATAGCTACATACAGTCACCATTTGCCAGCCAGTTTGGAAAATTTGAGCACACGGATAAAGACAAAGAGGTACAGCATAACATAAAAACTATTATTGTTACGAAAAAAGTACCAGTACCTTACACAGTGCAAGTAGAAAGAAAAGTTCCTTATGCTATAAAAGTTCCTGTTCGACGGCCCTACGCTATATTTGTGCCCAAACCTTATCTGGTTGAGATACCCAAACCAGTCCCTTATGCTATAAAAGTACCAATACCTCAGCCATTCACTGTAGAAAAGCATGTGCCAGTTCCTTACAGAGTCCCCGTAGATAAACCGTTTCCGGTTCAGGTTCCCAAACCGTTTCCAGTAATTGTGGAACGTAAAGTGCCAGTAGCTGTTGAAAAGAGAATACCATTCCAAATTAAGGTACCAGTTGAGAAGCCAGTAGCTGTACCAGTCCCAGTAGAGAAACATGTCCCCTTTACAATTGAAAAACCGTTTCCCGTTCATATTTCTGGGGAGAAACCGTCTTTTTTCGATAAACCCGAATCTGCTTTTTCGTTAAATCACCATCAAGCTTTTTCAGGCAATTCTGATCCAAGTGGTGAGCAAGCACAACTAGCTGCTCTTTACGCCGAATATTTACAAAAACAGTTAAAGGAGCAGGCTCAAAACAATGCTGAGATCTATTCTAAGAACTTTCAATCTAATTCTGAAGACACTACAGCTCCTTCCATATCGGTAAATCAACAGCAGAAAGTATTATCATTTCTTCCTGGAAGTTCCTCTCACGAACACTTAAGTCTTGCTCATTATTATTCTGGATTACAGCAAGATACTGCCTCTTCAAACAAGAACCCTCAAATTTATAAACCTGCAACTAGTCATACAATAGAATATCAGTGGCCTAAATCAATTCCTAGTGAATGGATACCTAAGGACCCTCCAGTCACCACTCTCAAACCTCATATTTCACCCTCAGCGTACACATTAGGAGATGGTAAAGCGATGTATAAATTTTCTTTTCCGCAGAGCTCTGATCATATTCCTCAAGCTAGTCACACCATAACTCAATCAAATAGTCCACAAAATAATTTTGTTCATCAAAAAATGCATTTAAATCAAGTTATAGAAAATCCTTTTAAAGGAGAAAAAATGACGAACAATAATAGAAAGAAAAATTTAGGGTCTGAAAAAATAATATCAACCAGCGAGGGGTTTAAACCCATTTATATTGATGTGGGAAAGAAAACGCCATATATAAATTTTGAATCAACAAATAATAATATGGCGGCGTCCAATGCTCAAAAATATGCTTTGGTTAATTCAGGTTATGAAAAGTATTTATCTTCTGCCTTTAATGCGCCTAAAATAACAAAATTTGAGAACTTTGACATGAGTAACGCCCAGCCGCTAATACAGACTCAAGCTGCATCTCACAGCCACAGCACTCCTTATTTTCAGACACTTCAACATTTACATTCTTTCAGCCCTTTGTCTAAAAATTTAACATCTTCTATACAATATGCATACCCTTACCGAACTTTAAATAATGCAAATATGTTTGCATTAAAGGATTACGCGAATATTTATTCTAATCAGTATAAGTATACTTACATAGTGCCCGAAGAAAGTAAAAATCCAAACCAAAAAACTAAAGACAGGATGGGAGAACAGGATGAAACTGAGATGTACCCAAATCACAGATATGAACACACCCCTATAGTAACAGAAACAAAAATGGAAAATAATGAGCCAACTACATACTCTTCCGCCGTTTTAGTTAGCCCTGAGAAATCAGAAACATCCTATCAACACCAAGTTACTACCCCTAAAATTCAATACTTTGAAATTAATTCTCAATCTTCTAATACGCCACAGAGCTTAACAGTCAGCAGAACAACGTCACGTCCTGATGAAACTGATAATCTAGTTACATTAAGTGCACATGAAGATGTATCTCTTTATAAACATCACAAAACTAAAGATCATTCATCAAATAATCAAAAAACCACTAGAGCAGATTCGATTTTTAGTGCAGCTAATCCTAGAAAAGAAGAAAAGCACAGAAGAAAGGATAAACGCCGTTCGCATTCTGGTTCACATTCAAAACACCACAAAGCAACGACCAATGAGGTTTCAACAGTGAAATCTACTACAACCTCTACAACAACCACTACCACATCTTTACCTCCATCCACACACTATACAACTGTTTCTCAATCTACTCTACCAAGTAGTTTATTTTTGAAATCTCAAGTAGCTAATCCATTAGACAACCTTTACCAAACAACGTCTCCTCAACCTGATCCTTACAGCAGTGTTGAAATGACTAAGAATTTTGAAAACTCTCAGCCCGTCAGATTTTCATACACAGTGACTGGTGACTACACTACTACAACGGCTAATAATGAAAGATTAAAACCAAACAGTGAAAAGCAATGGAGAACCAAAAAGAGATAGTCATCGAAGAATGCGTATTACGAGAAAGCCAAGTATCAATGTACCAGTTCGGCTCGAACCATCTACAACCACAGCTTTCGCTATAAGATCAAGAGGTACAAGGAAATCTTACAGAAATTGGAGCAGATTCAATGACAGTTCTACCTTAACAAAGGTAAGTGATAGTAGTGGAGAAGCATCTGGAGCTAGACTTAATGAAATACATTCCACGAATGACTTACTAAAAGTTCAAATTTCTACGAAAGTAGAACATTCTGTGGTAAAAGAACCAGATGCGACCCCAGCTACTAGTTTAACAGATATTACTAGGACGTTCCCTAGAAAATCTAGAAGAAGACCTATAAAGAGACTTACTACAAATCCTAATATATATAGTACAAGCACGACTGAGAATTATCCATCTCCTAGTTATTCGTCGACTCCAAATTACCCGTCGACGTCGAGTTCTGTGGCAACTCCTAGCTACCACAGCTCATCAACTCCTGTCTATCACACCTCCACAGCTACTTCAACCACCACCAATTCATCAGTCCTCAATTCGCCAGCAAACTATCCTTCTACATCAAATTACCCATCATCGAATCAACCTACTCCATTCCAACTCTCACCATCTCATACACCTACATCTGTTGTTATTTCTACTTCAACTAATTCTTCTCAAACGACAACCCAAGAGACTGAGGAGAAACAACAAAGTTGATTGTAATAATAGTAATATGATAACCAATATTTTATCACAAAAACAAAAGAGGGTTACCGGAGACAAAGTAAGACTAATTCCAACGTTATTACCATAGAAATAACTTGTTCCTATGTTGAATAAACGATAATATTTATAACTAATTTAATATATTAATAACATATTAATTAGTCATACTTTGTCTCAAGTGTTATCTTGCGTTCCTCTTAACTAATTTTTGGTATCAACATCTTGAATAAGAATTAATAATTCAGGATATTGCAGCCAAAGAGTAACTAAGTTTCATTAAAAATTAATAACTATTTGAAATTCTTGATGCAAAATAAACACTTCTATAAAAAATATGCTAATAATTGAGAAAACTATATTTAAATAATAGCTATAAAATCATGGCTACAAAACAAACTCTTCATGCAAACTTTAAGGAGGCTAGGACCCCAGTAAGCATTATTTTTAAATTCTTAATAAAATAAGTACAAAATACAAATATATATTACTAAAAAAAAATGTTAAATAACTTCAGTAAGCGCAGTGGATTTTTCTTCAATAATAACAACACCAACAACGTCTTTCCACTAAATTTAAACTTTATTGTGCAGAGCCGGCTTTCGGCAATAATGCCATCTACAGTGCCGTGGTGGGATGTTGAGTCTTTCAGTTCATGGAATCTGACTTATTTAAAGTTTAAATTTAGTGGAAAGACGTTGTTGGTGTTGTTATTAAATGTTAAATACTTTTTAAAAACTATGGTACAAATATATATTTAATTAATAATTTGGCGAGGGTCCTTAGTAGGAGTTATATCTCCTAAAGCGAAGGTTGACGATGATAACAGACACACACATACTCACACACATAAAAGTTTGTAACAAGCACTTTGAAGCTCTTAAAACACTTGAAACGGATAATTCCGTTGAATCGTTGTTTTGGCTTTTAATAACACAATACACAATACTTGTCTTATGTATCTATAGTTTTAATAAGGAAATGTTAAAATACATAAAAAATGTCTATATTTATAATACATTAAAGTTCAAAATGAAGTTATTTGTTTAAATATTACATTTTTATTAATTGTTTTTAATTTTATAACATTGTATTGTATTTTAATAACACAATAAGAGTATTATCAAAATTAATTACAAAATAAGTAATTAAAATTAAAGGGTAGGATTTTAGGATTAAAATTAAATTTGACTGTTTAAAATAAAATTAATGAAGCCGATTTGTTTTGAATTTTATGATTAATAATTAATTATAACGTAATTCAATTAAATATCATTTTATTCCAAAAATAGCTCTTTAAGTTTAAATTTTTAAAATCATTTTTACATTTACTTTATAATCCTCTTTCATAATAAATTTAATTATAAAGATTTTGTAATAAAACAGCGTATAAAAGTTAACAGAAAAAAATATTAAAAAATCTGAAAAATAAGTAATGCTAAAAAAATATTTTTACTGTATATAGTTTTCTTTTTAAAGAGAACATATATCTATTTCATAAGTCCCTATCTAACTATGTAAATCTTTATTTAATTAATGTTGTTTTTATCTTTGCCTGTAATTTTTTTATTATTGAAAATAGAGGTGCCAAATTTTTTTTTTTGGAGAGCCATTGGAAGAATGGTTATAAGCAGGAGGGTTGAACGATGAAGGGTACCCAGAGCAATAAATTACCAAATATAGTAGTAAAATAGACGCAACTATCATCTTTAAAATAAAACTTTGATAAAGTTGTTTAATTTGTTTTTCTTGTAATAATAAGATGGAAACTCTTAACGTAATGCCTTTTGACTGAGAGCTAAAAGACGCAGCAATTTTAATTTTAGGGTCTAAAAATTGTTTTAACATTTACTTATCTCTCTATAATTTAAAATTATCGAATTTATTATTGATTACAATAATAAATTCTATAATTTTAAAGTAGTTAATAAGTATTAACTTGATGGTAAAACTTGTTACTTTTTGCTGTCATTTTTTTTCTGAAATTCCACTAATTTGAGCACTTCTAAATTCTACGCTCTAGAAAGCAGAAGCGTAGCGAGCGCACGATACGAGAGGGGTATCGTGCGTTCCAAAATCCGATGATTCGGTAATTTTAAGTCACTTTAGTCCCTATAGAAGGTACTTTAGTTTCTTTTATTGTGTAAATTTATATTTTATAGGATAATAAAATTGTATGTTAATTTATTTAGCCATAACTTGTAAATAAATTGTATTTAATTTGTTTGTTGTGTTTATGTGTATAAATTTAAGTACAAACATTTTAATGTATTAATATAATAGTTGAAGTCTGGGATTTTATTCTGTGTTTAGAAAGAGCCTACAACATGCTGGAGATCTGCAACTGTCCAATGGCTGGCTAATTAGAAGTCTTTAACGTGACAAGCCATTAAAAATACTGGTTATGGTTATGGCAACGAAAGACGTAATGTTGAAAAATGAACATTACTGGACTGTAATGTTGACTTTATAGATCTGTAATGTTGACATAAAAGAACTGTAATGTTGATAAGCCATTAAAGAATACCGATTATGGCAACAAAAGACGTTGTAATGTTGATAAACCAACATTACGGAACTGTAATATTGACATTACAGAGATGTAATGTTGACAAGTCATTAATAATTACCGCTTATAGCAACGAAAGACGAACCTTTTAACAAAAGTACTTCTTTAGCGAGTGTCGTCACTTCCACCAGAAAATATCTTTACTTCAGACCACAGATGGATCTTAAAGCAAGATCGCCACTGTAGCATCGCTACTGTTTTAGTGGGAAATAGAGGGGATGGGCTATTTTGTTCTACACTAGGCTTGAAATGTTGCAGAAAAATAAGTCTATTAAATTTGAGTTTTTCACTCTTGCTAACATACTTAAAAATAGCATTATAATACGACACACGGTTAAAATCAGTTGACAGTGTGGGGAAATAATGCGAGGGAGCCAATGAGGTTAGTCCTGGATGTTAAACCACGCCTTCAATTTCAAATCAGGTCAACCTTATTGGTTCCTCAACACTATTTTCCCACGCTGTCAACTGATTTTAGCCGTGTATCGTACAATAAATGTGTACAATTAACTACTTTACAATGATAAAATACTAAAATTTGTCTTGATATCTTGATTACCAAGTGATAAGAAGGATGCAATAAGGTAATGAATGAATTTGACAAGTCAAGTTTATACGTATAGTTGACAAATATACGAAATTAAATTTTAAATCAACGATAATTCCTGTTTTATCGATTGACATAAATAACATAATGTAAACAAATCACGGTTTTTGACTAATACATTTGAAAGTTCGCTTATATCATGGCAGTATACTACTTATAACTAATAATTATTAATATTAACTAGTAACTATCATATTAACTATTAATATGACTGACTGATATAGGAAACCAATCATGTGGTCGCGAAGCGGTCCTAGCCCTGACGCCGCGCAGCGTGTAAGAGGCCGTAGGACTTAAGGCCCGTCTACAATCTTAAGTTAAGTTAGGAAGAATCGAAGAAGTGAAGAATTCCTCAGGAAGAATCGAAGAAGTGAAGAATTTTTCACTTAGAACAAACTATTTTGAAATTCCCGCTCTTTAGACTTAAGAGATCCGTAAACACGTCTACAACCTCTGAGTTGTTAAGTCAAGTTTTAATAAAGTTACAATTACACATATAGCTGTATTTAGACTACTTTTCTTCCTACCGTCTACACACATTTTATTTATTTACTTATTGTAACAACGAGCAGAGCTCAATAACAATTTTAATACAATTTAAATAAACATAAACTACTTTTCTTTCTACCGTCAACACACATTTTATTTATTTATTTATGGTAACAACGAGCAGAGCTCAATAACAATTTTAATACAATTTAAATAACCATTGCTTTTTCAATGGTCTTTCCTTCCATTTTTTAAAGACTTTTTGCAAATATTTTTTTAATTTACTTCTAAATCGACCGTGTTTATTTTAATTAATAAATAAAATCAAAATGGATGAGGTAATTGTTGGGAGCGTTATTTTCCTTATCTCTAGTATGTCTACAGACGTAGGAACCTCATCCATTTCAAAAACTATATAATTCAAAAATAAAAGAAAAATATATATATATAAAAAAAATTTCAAACAAACAAACAATCACATATTCAAATAATCACATATTCGAACAACAACAATCAAAACAATCACATCACATCGTTTACAAAATATTGTAATCATTCAAAAACAGATAACGTAGTACATTCTTCTTTAAGTAACTTATAAAAAACCATTCTTATGGTTTTCTTAAGTCAAAAGAGCGGGAAAAAGAATTATTTAAGAAGAAAAAGAGATTTTGAAAAATTCTTCACTTCTTCAATTCTTCCTAACTTAACTTAAGATTGTAGACGGGCCTTTATTTTAAAAAAAATAGTTTTATTTCGGAGGGCTAAGGGTAAGTTTTGTTGTTTATAAACAGTCCTCAAGAAAGCATTAGTATCAGTGTTAGGTATCGTCTTCTACCTATTAAACATTCGATATTAACATTCGATATATTGATTTCTTTAGCCTAATAGGTTAATTTTATTAATCGATTGTTTTAGGATCGATTGTTTTTACCGAGTAGTAGCCGGAGGTTAGTTTGTCCACCGACTTCTTTAAAGACGTGCTGAATCCTTCAAATATTTTTTGTTATTAATTCAACAATGCACTGTTTAAGTGTTATGAGAATTCTTTACGCTTTATTTTTAACCTGATTCGTAATTTATGTTTAATATTTAATTACTTTGAAGTGTAAATAAACAAAAATGATTAGTAAAAAGTAAATATTGGTTTGCGAAGCTTATCATGGCGGACCGTCACAAGCCATCCGCACTCAAATTGGTTTTACCGAAACGTAAGTTTTTATATAAATTAAAACAGATTAATTACATAAAAGTCCTATATTTTTTTCCTATATAAATATAAGAGTTTTGTGTAATTAATCTGTTTTTATATATGTATTTTTTTATAAGTCCGCAAAGAGAAACTTAGTAAGTTTTTATGTTTAATTAATAAAATGACTGTTTTCTAAGGTAATGATTTAGTTGGCGTGTATTCATATTCATAACAATATGAATACCTTTCATATTGTTATGTTTTTTATGTTCCTTGATTTATACCGTAGTTAAAGTATTTACTACGTATACATAACGTATTTAACATGCGTATTGGATACGCATTAAATACGATAAGGTTTTTGCATCGTATTTGTTTAGTCGATCGAGTGAGCTTACGTGATAACTGATCCCGCCAAAACATCGCGTCTTTTATAGTGAAGGTTCACTTTTGGTTATAAGGAAGTTTAAAACAAATAATATATTTAATTACATTGTGATTTTTTGCATAATAATAAAGTTACACTAAAAAAAATAATATTCCAAACGTAATTTGATCAAAACTGAAATAACAGTTCGACGAGAAGGTTATCCGTTAAATACGATCGTCTAAAGACATAGAGTTACGTATCTCATTACATTGACTCGCCTGAAACATCTTTTGGGGGCTCTGTGTAACCTCATTGAAACCGCAACCAAGAGCGAGTTAAGGTTATAAAAATCAATTGTTTTCTATAACTAATCAAATGAACAGAACAAAATTACACTAACTTATAGAATATTTATAGTACAAATCAAAATACAAACACTGTCTGAAAAGCCCACAAGGATCGATTCATTTTGTTCGTTCACACGCGGGGTTTGGCAGGAGGTTCAACCCCCTAAGGTGTTTAAACCCCTGGCAGTTGTCGTGTGAATGGTATTGAATATTGGGTTGGACCCTGAAACTTATTTTTAACCGTGGTAGAGTCTAAACAATAGATTAAAAATACCGTGTGAACAGTTGCGGTTGAAGCCTCAAGTCTTTCAACACGGCGTTGAACCCCTTGCAAAACCCCACGTGTGAACGAAGTAATAATAACCACACCTCACTCTTAGAGGAGGTTTCAATGAGGTTACTAGAGCCCCGGAGTGCCCCAAATAGCTGTTTCCAGATTTATACGTATTAAAATAGGGTATGTCTCTCCTGGTAATAAGTATTGAGATAGAGTATGCCTTTCCTAGAAATAAGTACTGAGATGCGGTTTGCCTCTCCTATTTATAAGTATTGAGATAGGGTATGCATATCCTAGTAATAAGTATTGAGATAGGGTATGTCTCTCCTAGTAATAAGTATATCTCTGTGGAGGCCTGTATTAGATGCGAATGTTTATTTTAATTTATTTCATTTGAATATTCTTTAGAATATAGTTTATAATATTGTAAGCACGATATTGTTTGACACAAATGTACTTTCTAATTAGTTTAAAATAAAAAGTCATATCGTAAAACATTCTAGTCTAGGCTTAAGTGGAATTTCATGGAAAGAATTTGAACTACTTTTATTTTTTTATGCTTTATGACAGCAAAAAATTAAAATAAAATTTAACTAAGAATGTGTGTAATTAGATCCATAATGTACTATATAATTACATAGTTCAGATAATTACTGAGTATGGCAGCTATTCAGTGGCTGCCAGAGCCATGGTTGTAATTGTTTTTAATGTTGTAAAAGTTAAATCAAAGGAGAGGGAGGGTATAGGGAAGGAAATAATTTTTTCATAAATTATTTTTAATTGCAAACATTTTATTAAATTCTACCACCAATAAATTCATGAATAAAGTAAACTTGTTATTAATAATTTAAAAATTTTATGAAGTCCTACACTTGTTAAAAATGATAATGAATGAATTTCCATTTATTAGATCATGATTAAAAGTTTGTTATTATTTAACATAATATTATGATGATGACTGTTAAATATATAATTAAAACCAGGAGCGGACTGAGACAAAAACTGGCCTCATGGGGGCCAGTTATTGGCCTAAAAGGGCCCAAAAAGGGGGGGGGGGAGGCTACTTTTAACTAGAGTAGTATTAATAATTGTAGCTTAATTTAATTTATTCAATGGCAAGTCCTACCCTGATTAAAACATAATATTATAAAAGTATTATTTGATCTAAATTAGCTGATGCTGTGGTACAAAAAAATGTTAAAACAGGAAGGAAATGATTCTAGGAAAATGGTTAGGGAGGTCAGGCCACCTGTGTTTACTTTTGAAAAGAAACATCCAGTATTATCTTGTATCCCTATAGGTTTTCTAAGAATTTTTCTCACTCTGTCTCAATATTAACACACAAACTATAAAACCAATTCTTTTTCTAATTTTTATTTTCTTAGTAATTTTACCGCATTCCTAAAGATAGAATAAGCTTATGAGATTTTTTTAATGTTAGATGCATTTATACTTTCGTGGTATTTCGCGTTAAAACTTTAAAGTTGTTAGGTTGTTAACACTTGCAATGACCTAGTGACGAAGAAGAAGAACCAAGATGCTTATTTTTCTTAATATTTATCATTCAAATACTAAGTAGAATATTTATCAATGTTTCGTTAATAAATCAATATATTTTCAAATAAAATTAATTTATCTCCAGACGGTGTGAAGTTTATAGACTAGTTTTTAGGGAGTAAAAAAGCACTTTCCACTCTCTTGGGATTAAATTGTAACTTTGTATCCCGTGGAATAAAATGAGTTTCCTATCATTGGGGTTGGAACTAAATTCTCTAAATTTATAAAGGGGACCGATCAGTTTTTGTAACACTTTCCCGGGGACGGTACCCCCAAAATTTATAAGTGGGACCCGACCAACAAAAAAAAATATTGTCTCAAAATCCGTTTCAGGTCAAAAGAAGTGTTTTGGAGCTATAAAATTTCTTTTATATTTTCTTTAGAGGCAGACCCTCCCAAAAAATTTTAAAAAGGGACCCGAAAAACTATTGTATTGTTTCAAAATCCGTCTTAGGCCAAAAGAAGCTAGGCCAAGTTTAGGAAGGGGGTGGTGGCACTAGCAAAATTTATAAGGGGCATCCAACCCTAAAATATTAAAATAAAATTCAACAAAACGTATGAAAATATGAATATAACAATAATTAAATGACATTAACGCCTCAAGATAAAATCTTGTATGATCTTCCGAGTTAAATGCTCTTTTCCCCTCGCTAACATCTTCCTTGGCTTTGCCCCGGGAGTTAAACACAAATTCCTCGGGAGTTAAACACAAATTCCTCGGTTTCGCCTCGGGAGTGCGATGTCATGAATCCGATGATTATGAAGAAGCCCAGTTTCAGATATTTAGGTTTTTTTTTTAAAAATAATTTATTAATACGCCTAATATGCACTAGATCTAGAAAATAGTTTGCTACAATACAACACAGACCTGTAATGATGGTTTAATATAAATCGTTTTAGTAAGGTCTTGAAGACAAATAGAGATTGAGTTGGTACTATCCTTACTTAATCGATTTATATTAAACCATCATTACAGGTCTGTGTTTTATTGTAGCAAACTATTCTTTAGATCTAGTGCATATTAGGCGTATTAATAAATTATTGAGTATAATGTATAATATTAAGTTAGTCCTATACACGTTTTATATAAAGACATACTTAGGTACTAAAATGTGCATTTTTATATATATATTATATATATATATATATATATATATATATAATATATATATAATATATATATATATTATGTGTATGTATGCATGTCAGAATGTCGTTCCTAGACGTTTCTATGGCACACAAACATTTATAAAATGTGAATGACGTCATAAATTCACAATAATGATTCAGCAAACTTCTGAAATCTTTGAAACATTGTCTAATAGGGCTAAACGTTATACATGCAAACTACTATTACGTATGCAAAAGGAAATTTTAATATCAGTGTCATTTCTTTAGTAGTTATTTATTTCATTTTTATCATTATAGTTTTACTTATTTTTTATTCATGGCTTCTTATCGTTTTCACATGCTTTTCTTTTTGGTGTCTATTTTATATTTTTTACTATTTATTTAGTTTGTTAAGATTGCGTTTTATTGTTAATTTCTTTAGGCACTGTAGATGGCATTATAGCCGAAAACCGGCTCTGCATAGTGTGATTAAAGCAGTACTAAGTAAGTTCTAAGTACTTCGTGCTTATAGGTTGAAAGACAAAGTTGGCGTTGTTTTCAAGTATACTTCGTTTAATTTCAACACGGCCAGTATATCTACGGTTGTTGTTGGATTACTAACGTTTTTTTTTTTTTTTTTTTTTGGCATTGGTTGACTGGAACCATACAGCCATGTTTAAATTACTAACGTTAAGCAGCATTGAGCGTGGTCAATGCCTGCATAGGTAATCCCTGGGATAAAACAGATATTTTTAATAAGGACGGGTCAAGAGACGTATTCCGATATAAATTTGATGATTTCCATATTCTTAGGTTGTGCGCTGCGAATCTGATATCATGAGGAAAAGCTTCGAGGTACCCCGTACCTCAACAAATTAAAAATTCTGTATAAGAGCTCAATAAATTGAGTTTTGTTAAACATTGCTTGAAATGTAATAAATAGGACTGCTTGGATTTTTTTTTTACTAGGAGCAGGTACGACAAAAAGTAAGTTTAAAGACCACTAAGCTAATGTAAGGTAATATTTCATTCCTAACGACTTAAAAATGTGATGGAAAAATATTTAAACTTTCAAATAACTAGTTTTTCTCCTATCAAAAATAAATGTAAAAATAACAAGTCAATTTTTTACCTATTTTCTCTCTTTTTTTAAAATGATTTTTTAAACAGGAGCCAGACGAAGAGTTGTCGTGAGATTGTTCTAGACAGTTTCATACTCTCATTTCTCATCTAAGAAAATATCTTTTTCTCTATTTTCTCGGGATTTCTCGGAAAAATGTTTGAGCTTGAAAACCAAAACCAGGAATGAAAAAGCTTCATCCCTATAGATTTAAAATCCAGAGGTAAAGTCATCAATCCACGAAAAATTTTCGACTTTCTTATTTTTCAACTTCCTTTTCGTTCGCTTCCAAGTTTTAAGACATTTAAAATAGTGGATTCAATTGAGGATAATTAGATGATAAAAAAAATAATTAGTAGGTTTGGAAAGTAAACAATGACATCGTGGGCGATTCCAAGGGAGAGAGACAGAGGAGACTGAACCCCCCTTTAAGATTTTTACCTAGAATTGCCTATGAATGACATGAACTAGTTATTTAGTCGATTTATGGTAGTATCTGCATCTGTAGCGTGAATATAAGCTAGGATACAATGCTTTCATTTAACATTAAATTTATCGCGGTTAGACCAAATTTTATTAAATCATAGAAATAAAGATGCGTCAGACGTAGTCAGTATTTGGATGGGTGACCACATGAAGTCTTACTGGACAGGCATGGTATGTGCTAACTTTTTTTTGCTAACTGACTAAGCTTAAAGATAAGTAACTAAGCTCTAAACTAGTGGAAATAATAGTGTGTACTTCTAATTTTAGAGGGCATAGTTTTGTACAACCAACTGAATGATTATACCGCATTTCCTTTGGAAAATACAGACAAAATGAGTTACGAGCAGTGCTTGACAATTAAGTAACTGCTTAGGTTCTAAAGCATGAACCGGAACCACGCAATGGGCATGGTTCTTGCATAAGCAAGAAATGGGTTGTTTAGCACGGAAACACGCATTCTAAATGAAATTCGCCCGACAGCGGACCACGGCGCCGGAATTATTTATTTAGTAGTTGTAAACTTATGTAATGTAAAAAGCACGGAAACACACATTCAAAGGAAATTCGCCCGACATGCGGACCACCGCGCCAGAATTTTTTTACTCATAAACTATCCAGAACGGAGTTAGTATAGCTTAGCCGAGGTTTGTAAAAACATGTGATAAGGACCTGTATATATTTTCCAGTTTAGATTACGTTTATTTTAATTTTTAAGTAATAATTTATCAGCTCTGAGCGGGTTCCATTTGGGGGGGGGATAATTGGGTATTATAATAATTAGAAAGAAGAAGATACGTGTTTTTTAAATTGTTAGAAATTTAAACAAAATGTAACATGGATTCTATTTATACTTTCAAGAAATAAGTTCTAGATAAAACATTGACCAAAAATTTGTTTTGGCCATAGTGTGCGCGATTTCAGAGGTCCCTAACCACGTACATGTATACATTATATACACACACACACACACACACACACACACACACACACACACACACACACACATACATATATATATATATATATAATATATATATATATATATATATATATATATATATAATATATATTATGTATGTGTGTGTATTTCTTGTATTATATTCTATGTGTGTATTATATATATATATATATATATATATATATATTATATATATATATATTATTTATTTATTTTTTTTATTTATTTATATATGTATGTATGTATGTATGTATGTATGTGTGTGTGTGTATTTCTAGCCCATTTCTTGTAAGCATGCGGACTTTAAAGTGGATAAATATTTTTCAAATAAATATCAATCTTCGGGAGGACACAATCCCTATTGAAAACTAGGTTTTTGTGACGTTACTAACCCAGTTTGCTGTTAGCATTTTTTTTAAAAATTAGTTAAATTAAGAAAAATTAAGTTTAGGCGCAAAATGAGACAAATAATATTTGTATATGTCTAATTACAACATTCTGTACATTACTACGTGCATTATCAAGTAAACCTAAAAAAGAGGATAATTAAAAATAAATTATACTATACAGTAATGAACTACCACAAAGTATACAAAATCAGCATCAAGAATAAGTCAAATTCTGAGAAAAATAGAATTAACACAACTAGCATTCAAGTTAAGGATAAAGTTTTTCGCGGAACAATAAGGTTTTACTTATTGTTTAAGTCACTGGTAAATAACGAGAAACCAATATAACAGGAGGGTGTTCAAGTAGGGTGCCGTTTTCATGTTTTTGGGAAGCACAATCGAATAAACTCGGTCTGGAGTCGATACGACCACTTTCGAAAAATCGAAAGAAAAACAGTGGAATTTTTATAACACGGAAGGTAAACAACATATTTTGAATAGTATCATTTTCTATCATTTGGGACTATGAGCTAATTAAATTTAGTGCGGATTGATGCGAGTACTTAAACCTAGAAGCCCGGGTTCGAATCTTGGTTCTGGAGATATGTAGCGTTATATTTACCTTTAGTCTGCAAGGCGGGTAAATTTCCGGTTTCGTGCAATTTACGTGCTTTCGTGCTGAATAATCTATTCCTTTCTTAAGTTTCCGGTTTATGCTTAATAAATTGAACAGTAGCATTACTCCTCGTTACTTATTTTTTTCTCGATTTTTCAAAGGCAATGTGCATATATTGGTTTATCCATATATTATGATAATAAGGGATATAAATAAACCTCATATACATGTGTCCAGGTTTATTTAATTTCAAGTTTTTTTTTACTACAAACTATCTAGAGAAAGTAAGTGCGTTTTTAAGTTACTATCCCATTAGCCTAAAGTGTGAAACTATAAAGTGTAATAAAAATGTTTGAGTATATGCATATACTCGACGGACAAAGAAATTTGTTGGCTCTGGATGTTGTTAGATGAAGCTAGTAAGACTAGAGTCAAGTTTTTTAAAAAGTCGGGGGATTTTGGCAAAATTCCAATTTCCCAGGAGAGCCATTAGTAATGTCGGAGGGTGGCTTTTTTTGGCTCTTCCTCTCTGCGGCGAGAACAGGGCCTGTAGTGTTAGTTCTACAAGACCTTTGTTTCCTTACAGGACATTACCCGCGAGTGTTTTTGTAACTCACCTATATAAGAAGTTTTTAAGTCCCTCTTCATTATCAACTTAACATTTATTTAGAAGTCACATCCTTGAATTTATTTCTCTCCTTTTACACCACATGTAATGCAATACTTGCAATTTTAGTTAAAATTATGAACTGATAATAAGCTGAGTCAATATGTTTTTTATTCATTTTTAAATCGCAGAAACAAGCAATAAACAAATGAGGAAAGGGGGAATGCACTTATATTAAACTGAGCAGACAACTGCACTTAGGTATCGATGGACGTTAAAGGGAGTTAAAATTAAAAGAACAAATCTTATACTAGGTTTGGATACAGCGCCTTTTAAGTTAACACAGCGCCAATAAAAGATGTAACTTTTTAAGAAATCTTTATTAGCACACAATATAAATTTATAGTGTAGACACTACACTATAGGGTAGACCACAAACACTATAGTATACCAGTTATAAAAATAGTTTTGGGCCATTTCTGAAAAAATAAATCAATTTTCTAATATCGACTAATTTCACACATCGCAAAATTCGAACACCCATAAAATAATGTTATACTATTTAATAAAAAAACTATTAAAAACTTATCAAATTTAACTATAATATTAAAATATGTAACCTTAACAAAATATCCAAATTTATAAATACATTTCATAACATTAATAAATCATAGTAAACACGTGTCCACTTTATACAGATCTCACAAAAAATAAAATCTTTATTGATATTAACCAGTGGCAGACAAAATGTCTTTTTTTTTTCTCAAGGAATGTTTGTGAAAAAAACATTTGAAACAAACTTTAATGTAACAAATGTAAACAAACTTTTCATATAATTTTAAGTGTCGAACTAATAAATATATGTTCACTGATAACCTACAAACTAAAAGAAAATTAGCTCTGAAGTGGAATTTTCACTACCAATTTATTATTGGTAGCATTATTGATAGATGAGTTTCACTATCTAAAAATATGTCGAATGTTAAAAAGCAGTAAAATAATTATAACTTTTGAGCTTTTGGACTGTTATAAATTGTAATAAAAATTATATTAATGAATACTTCAGTCCTTTTTAAATTTTTTGAAAATAAATTGACGAAGAGCTTTTGCCCAGGGATCTTGAGCTTCTTTAGTTCTTGAGTGGACAAAAATGAAAAAGTTTAAAAATTCTTCATTTTTTTTAATTTGAAAAACATTCAAAATGGTATTATTTTTATAACTTTTTCATTTTTGTAAATTCAAGAACTGAAGAAGCTGATACGTGGGTAAAAGCTCTTCGTCAATTTCCCAAAATAAAAAAAGGCTGAAGTATTCATTAATTTAATTGTTATTAAAATAATTATAGGCAATTTAAATGTCAAAATGTAAAAGTCAATATTTTCAAAATGGCGACTAATTTCAATATGAATATTTTTAGATCGATTGACCACTTATAGATGTATATTTACATTATGCCGGATTTCAACTCGATCGGTCAAATTTTCAATTTTTTACGACTTTTAAAATGTTTTAGCAAAATAGGTTAACGTAGTCTGAAAAACATCATCTTCCGGGCAGCACAAATAGACTTAAAGTCTTATTGTTGGGCTAAGTTTCAACTAAATAGTATTAACAAAGCGGGAGTTATGCGTGACACACACAGACGGTATGATGAGAACCATTTAGAACGTCATTAAAATGGCCGAAACGGATAATTATGATAATAATAAACATCTTTATTTCCACTTCTTTGGTTTTTTACATTTTACAATTATGTTAACAGTTCGTAATTTTAATTAACAATTAAAATGTTAATAATAATAATAAACTTCTTTATTTCCACTTCTTTGGTTTTTCACATGATACAATTATTTTTACAGTTCGCAATATTAACAATTAAAAATACTTTTTTAAAAGAATGAGGATACCAAAGTTTTTGATTTTTAGGGTGAACTCAATACTTTTCCGTATTTCTACTGGAGTAGGTGAGGAAAAGTAAGATATAAAAGATATACGGAGGGAAAAGTGAAAAAGCACCATGGTAAATGAAAAAGAAAAAAAGGGTTATTTTGATTAGGAAGTCAAATCGAGTTGTTGGGTCTGTTATGTGTTTGGCATGAGTTCATCTTTAAAACATGCTTTTATACCTCTCTGTTATAACAACCGAAACCTCTGATAACACCCTTATAAAACGCAGGGTTTTATTCGACTAATTCATGCATCTATGGACTAAGTATTTACATAGAAGGTTTACTACGTTATATTTATAGGTTAATTCTATGCCTCACACTTCCTTACTGTCAGTAAACAATGCGTTTTACGTGTTTATTTTAGTGTTTTAATATCTTTATTTATATCCAGGTTATGTTGTAACGTTAAGATGTTTTATGAGTTATGTTATTGAAATATTTTTATGAGGAAATATTTAATATTTTACTGTTTTTGGATGATAAGTTTTGAGGTGTTTCATCTTGTAAAATAGCAAAAACTTCAAGTTTATTATTTTTACTTTTTTTTAGCTTGAACCCATATAGGTTGATTTTAGCGTTTTTACTCTCCCGAATACCACACTACTGAGATCCTCTCGAGTTTATGTACACACTGCATCCAAAGACTTCGGTGCTTCTACCCCCCTTCAGGGGACTGCAGCTTTGATCAAGTTCACAGTGTATCTAGGATATTTCTCTAGTCCCACTAGCTATACTCTGATCTCATTAGATATCATCTAGCCTGCCAGTTACTAGTTTCTACCAATCTCACCAGTGTTTCTAGTCTCACCAGATACTCATTGTTATATTTACTGCCACTGTTCGGCACAGCCCGACCGGGAGAGACGCCTGTAGAAACCCTAAAGTTAGTGAGCACAAAGTCATTCCCATAGCTCTGACCTGAAAGGCTAAGTTCCGCAGATAACTAGGAGGCTAACTATATAATTAAGAGTGCTCGGACCAAAGGTTCAGTATCTTCCAGACTCTCCACCGGTCCGCAGGACTTTGTCTTTACATGAGCTGGATACAAAGAATCCTGATTTGTCTCAGACAAAATACAACTCCGCATTTGCCGAACAGACTAACGAAACCACGTAACCCCTAGGCTGGGTTGGCGGGCCTTGAATTAAAGACCTCCCAAGAGAACGGTACTAGAGATAACCTTATGCAATGTTCTCCTCCGACTAGTTTTGAACCTTCGACCTCCAGGTCGTATGGCGAACGCACTGCTACCGGTCTTAGTCCAATTTTATAAAACGGTCTCGATATTATTTTATATAAAAACTTTTTCTAAGATTTTACTATAATTTCTCCTGATATTTTCTAGACCCGCGTGTCTGTCATAATTGTGAAACCCTATATGTGTATGCTATTGACTTGAAATTCGTAGCAAATCTTTGCAATCAATCGTTTAATTGGGTATAAATAATGTGGTTTCCGAAAAAGACTATTTTATGGCGTTTTGTTACAACCTAAGGATATAAATAAAACTTATATCTTTAGTGTCGTTATATCCTTAGTGTTGTTATAACATAACGTGTCGTTATGTTAAAACGAGACTAGCTGTCGTTATGCTATGACGACACTAACCGTCGTTTTATTATAGCGACACTAACAGTTAATATGCTATCATAGAGATATATACTAGAAGAGACATAGCCTATCTCAATAAATTGAGACACTTGAAACATCTGTTTGGGGCTCTCAGGGGCTCTGTGTAACCTCATTGAAACCTCCTGCAAGAGTAAGTTAAGATTGTAATTAATAAATTCACCTCGGTGTGTGATTTGTATTTTTAGCATTTTATTATATATGTTATTGTAATTTTGAACTGATTATTTTATTATATTTATAAGAGCAAGTGGTCAGGTTACTTTTTCGATGTTTCAAAATTTAACCTGTAGTAATAATATCTATATGTATGCTGTAACGACACTAAACGTAATTTTAGTATAGCTACACTAACCTATGTTATGCTATAACGACACTAACAGTCGTCGTTATGCTATAACGACACTAACTGTCGTTATTTTATAGCTACACTAACCGTCGTTATTTTATAGCTACACTAGCTGTCGTTATGCTATAACGACACTAAACGTCGTTTTAGTATAACTACACTATTTAGTGGAGCAAGGTTATAGCATAACGTGGTTATGCCATAACAGCGTTATAGCATAACCGTTGTTATGATATAACGATACTAACCGTTGTTTTAGTATAGCTACACTTACCGTCTTTTTATTATAGCAACACTAAGCGTTGTTATGCTATAACGACACTAACTATTTATTATCCAAATAACATGCATTTTTTTAAATCTTTATAAACCTTAAAACTTCCTAATTGAATTGAAAAACTAAATTAATTACATTTTAAATACTACTTAAAAGGTCTTAAAACACCTGAAACGTATAACTAAGGTGACATCCCGGTTTCATTTTTTTAAAGTGTAGTACTGCCTGTACAGTACACCCTTCATAGCATGAAAAAGGAAAAATGCAAGGCTTTTAAACATTTAACTTAGAAAAATAAATATTACGTTTTGCTTGTTCATTTATCAAATTAGCTGTCTTTATCTATGACCCCTTATGTATGACCCCAAGTTTTAAAACCGCCAAACTATAAAATGATAAGTATAATAATACGAAATAAAGTTTATCATAGTTTTTACAATCTTTAGATAATACAAGAAAAAATAGCTTTTTGATGCAGCTATTATTATCATGCTAAGGCTATAAAAGTTTTTGTGTTGCTATTAAACGGCTGAAAGGAGATGGCATGTTCGCAGGCTTTTATTTTAATGTCTTGGGAAAAGGTAGAATAATCGAAAGTTAAGGTCTGAGTGGTGGCGTGGCATTGTGCCTTAACTTTCTTACAAGTTGTGGCATTCATGCCTACAACTTTCTGTACAAAGCAAACATGGGTTTTATTAACTTAACAAATATAGCATGGGTAATATCGGTATAATTAATTCATCATGTAGGTTACGTGCCAGTATAACTAATTAGAAATAAGTTAAATAGTGTTAAATAACAAAGTGGTGTTAAATAACTTAATATTTCTTGTAATATAAAGTACATACTAACTAATTAAATAATATTACCCTGGCTTTTCCATTCAAAACCAACATATCTTCTAATGATTGAAAACTTAACTAAAATAAAGGTTTTGTTTATTTTGTCTTGAGAAGATTTAAGAGAATGTTACTTCAACAGTATTTTCTTACCGCGTATAATTTTCAGAATACTTTACTAAACATAAATTTCCACCAAATAGTTATGGGTGGAAATGTACCCATGGTTTGTATAAGATCGTAATTCCGGGTATTGCCAAAAGGAACATAACAAATTTAGCACTCAAAAGTATTGTAGACAAATACAAACGGAAATCGGAACACTAAGTGAACGAAAAGTCATAGTAGTAACTCATTCTTTCTGTATTTTTTTAAGGTAATGCACAATGACCTTTTAAGAAAAACACCAACTGAGCATTTCACTAATTTAAGTAATGGCATAGTTTTGTAAAACCAACTGGATAATTATGCGCATTTCCCTTGAAAAATACAAGTGGTGCTCGATAATTGAGTAATTGCTCAAGTTGCAAGGCATAAAACGGAACCTTAAGCAAGAAATGGACAGTTAAGCACGAAAACACACATTTCAAAGAAAATTACATGCGAACCACCGGGCCAGAAATTTTAAACCTTTTACCGCTAAACGCCACTTGTAGTTGTTATAAGTTTTGCATATCTTCAATAGCACTTACAACGGATTTCGACAATAGAACAAACATGATCATTTATTTTCTTTATTATTAAAGAACCAAGTTTCATTAAAGAACATAAGCCTTTACTGTAGTAACAAATCATGTGTTTTTCTTGCAACCAGTCCCTTTTCTCCTACATTACGGTTATGTGTAAGCCTTGAAGTAATCTTCACTAGATAGTAAAGGGATCAGTTCTTGGATGGGTTTGCCTAAACAACGACATCTAGTTGGAAAAAAACCTCTTAACCCATTTATTTTAGCATTTCTTGTTTTACTAATTGCATTGTGAAAAAGGTTATGTGAGAACTAGACAGCCGAGGGTCAGCATCATTAGGCTTAAATTTAGCGTAATCCTGACCAAAAGTTTTTATACAGTTATTTTTTAAACTCCTTTCTCAACTTGTAATGTTCCTTAAAAACTAAATTTTATCTTGTGCTATTAAATTAATCTTAAATCAAACCTTAGTAAAGAAAAGAAAGAAAAAATATCGTGTGCGGGGTACCTTGGTATTTTTCTCATCACATCGATTCGCTACTTTCATCCTCCCTACTTCGGACTCGCTTCGCTCGTCCTCAGAATATACTAGTCGTTAAATATATACTATAACAAGAAAAAGTTTCCAGTTACCCCGTATCCAATTTTTTTCCATGTTAAAACCCAGTAAACACAAATTTTAATTGGGTCCAAAGCATTTTTTTAATTTGATTTGATTTGATCTTATACAATGCGTGCTAAATCTCAAATTGATCCCAACATTTAACCACCACGTTTTATGATTTTTCGAAATTTTTCTTGAGTCATTTGTGCGGGATGTCTAAACAAATTTTTCTGGATAGGACAACTAGACTAGTAGGACAACTAGAACTAGACAGTGTAAGATGATTTTTGTACTAAGTTTTAACTTTTTCATTAATACACTGGAAGCTAAGATGATAGCAGACACACAAACATACACACACAAATATATACAGACAGACAGTTTTGTAAAAACCACTTAGGAGGCCTTAAAACACCTAAAACGGATAATTTCGATTTCATCCTAGTTTCGATTTTTTTGCAAACACAATACTTTCCTATATACCTACATTATAAATGAGAAAAAGTACAACTTAAACTACTTCTAATTGCCATCAATACGTTTTAAATGAACCTACATATCAGAACATCTTGACAAAATCCTCCCAAATGAAAAAAAGTGTCTCTATTCGTTTAATCTTCAGGTTACAGGGTTGGTGAAAAAGAAGGGACTCCAACCGGGTTATTCGATACGTGCCCCAAGTCCAGATAGCTGAGATAGGCTTAAACCCCCAATTTCTATGTTTACTTTGACACCCCTGGTTCTACAAGATAAAAAAAGTCTACCTTTGGGAAAAATTGTTTTTCTATTATAAAGGAAATCTTAAATATTTTATTTAGATTATTTCCAAGATAATAAATAATACAGAATAGTGCATATTTCCTATAAATTCAAATAGTATTTTACACGCACGAAGCTAAACTTAATTATCAGCATTAGTTCTAATTTTTTTTATCGACAAGTATAACATTATGTAAACAAAACACGATATAAGCCCAATTTCGCTTATAAGGCGGCCTGAAGGCCGAGGCCTCTATTTTAAAATACTCTGAGATAGACTTAGACCCAGGGGTACATTATGACAAGATCATCAATCTACATTAAGACTTACTCCATGCTTTAATATTTGACCATAAACATATAACTGATTCACAAAATTTTAGAAAACCAACTCTACTTTTTCTTCTCACAATAAGTACTTGATTTGTAATTTGCCAAACTCGTCAGAACCTATTTATTACCGATTTTAATATATAAAACTTACTATTTGCTGACTCGTACTATATCGAAACTTATTCTTTACTGATTAGTAATTTTGAAAACACGTGAGACCATATTCTTTACTAACTTATGATATTGTAAAAAGATCAAAACTTACCCTGAACAGATTTGTAATTTTCCAATCACGCCTAAAATAAGTTTTTATTGATTTATAATCTTTTAAATAGATCAATACTTTCTCTAAAAAAAAGTCGGAAAACTTTTTTCTGACTTATAAAAGATCAAAACTTACCCTGTAATAATTTATAATCTTCCAATTGCACCAAAACCTACTTTTAGTTAATATAGAATATTCCTAATAGATCGAAATTCACTCTTGTCTGGATATTTTAAATACATTAAAACTCACTAATTTGAAAATTTATTTTTAACAGCGATGTCTCTTATAATGTTATCTTTTAAGAGAAAAGTAAATGTTAATAATATATTGTAATGTATATACAAATAGAACTTTAGATACAAAACTACTGCCATTTCTTTTTATACTAGTAGTAAAAAAATCGTACTGACCCCTATCCATAAAGCACTATGATAACCCTTCTATTCCATAATATATGAACTATTAGGCACACTGAGCACAAATTTGGCAAACTGCCTCAAATAACCTTTTTCCCTTTGGACTAAACCTGAAACCCTTCTGGCATTATTTCAAAAATCAATTTAAGATTTTTTTGCTGGAAGGTCCAAAGCACTAGTTGGACTCTGAGTGTTATCTGTTTTTTTTATTCTTAAAGCTTAGAAAAATTCTTGATATTCTTTTGTTGTACCCTATCACGTTTGCTCCATTTCGTAAAACTAAAATAATGTATCAGTTTGAAGGTACTAAAAGATATTTTAACGAATGGTCCAATATTTCATATCTTGAATTTTGTATCTACGTTATTTTTACATCGTTAGTTTCAATGTTGTTGTTGTAACATATTTTTACTTTTTTCTGTTTTAGATAGCGTACATTACGTGAAGAAAAAGGCACCAAATGTACACTTTAAACATAAAATATTATTTAATGTTTGAGACTTTAATCAAAAATGATCAGGCTTTTTAAAAATCTGTAAGTAAAGTTATATTAATTATTAAATTTTATAATTATAATAAATTATATAAATTATTTCATTTTTTTCTCTATCTGAAATAATAAGGAACAAAAGCAAAATTAAATGAATGTTTCATTTTTTCGTTATTCAATAAGAAACTTATTGTATACATTGCGACGAGTGTACACAAGTATTTATTAGTAAGTATATATTAATATAAGAATATATTAATGTTTTTTTGTTCTTGTTTGTTTCCGTATGCAATAAAAAGTGGTTTGCGCCTGTTGTAAGTTAGTCTATACATTAACGCAATACACTTATGTATTGTTATTTTGCTTTGATAGTTCTGCAAGGAGAAATAGAAGAACACTTTTTCTTGAGATTTAACTTAGATAGCAGCACTGAACTTGTTTTTCTTTATTTACATTGTAAATACTAGTCATTCCTGAGTGGTTAAAGGCAACAGTATACAGATGCATTTCTTTTTTTTTTTTAGTTAAACATTTGATAACTCATGTACTTATGAGCTAATAATAAAGCTTATGAGGTTGTTCGGAAGACGGAAATGGAGTGGGGCAGAAGGTGGGATCCGCTTAATTTTTTAAGCTATAATAGGGTTAACTTTAAGCTAAACCGATTGGGACCAGTTTCAGCTCAATCGGATCAGACTAACTGGCGCTTTATTAACGAGGGATTAATCTTTTTATTATTATAAATAGAGGATAAAAGAAAAGATAATAACACAAGATTAATAAAATAATGGAAAAGATAGAGTAATTTTTTGATATTTTATAGAAAAGAAAAAGTAGAAAGACATAGAAAACCCTTCTTATAGAGAAAAACAGAAATTGTAAAACGTAAAATATTAACTCTTAGTAAATCCTTTTCTACAAACTTTACGCAACAAGAAAAGACCTGGCGTAATATTTTGAAATCAAGTGGCACACAAGATGTTTGTTTTTCAAAAAACTTTATCACTCTGTTCCTTACATTGAATAAACATTCTGAGTTAAAAGTTTCAATAGGGTGAAAACTTGAAGGCTGAATAGAAATAAGCT
Source organism: Microvelia longipes (assembly GCA_018340805.1). NCBI lineage: Eukaryota > Metazoa > Arthropoda > Insecta > Hemiptera > Veliidae > Microvelia > Microvelia longipes. The sequence goes on from JACMZG010001863.1 coordinate 39,836,107, forward strand.
TGTAAGGAGACTTGATGCTGAATCATTGATCAACAAGCTTATTATGACATGGCTTACAACCACCTCGCAACTTTTCATAAAAAAGGGTCGCTTTTCCTGTTTTGAAATTTTCATTGAATCTCTTCTAGTTTAAAAGATCGTGTAAAAGATGTTTTATATAGAAGGTTGTAAAGAACAAGATAGGGCAAAGAAAAGAGATGGATTGCAAAGATAGGAAGAAAGATAGATATAGCCTTTATGAATCTATATTATTGTATTCGCATTGAATAATATTTCGCGTTTATGTACGCAAAACAGACATTTTTATTCCTATTAACTACTTTATCAACTTACTTTTAATCTTTTAGAAAGACAAAACAAAATGTAATTCTTCATAATGGTGAAATAGAATAATTAATGATTATACTTCAAAATACCCTTGATAACATACTACTTTTGATCTTTGTTTGATGTTTTTCATTAATTATTAATGTTATTTTTGTAAGTGACTTATTTTTGTGCCAAGTTTTGACTCTATAGCGTGATAAGAAGAGGAGTTATGCGTGATACAACTCATACAGACAAAAATGCACACAGACTAACAAAAAGCATGATAAAGACCACTTAAAACGTCATGAAAGTCCTCCAAACTGATAATTATGATGAAACCTCGGTTGAGGCTTTTCAGGCTGAACCACTCAGGAGGTCTTAAAACACCTGAAACGAATAATTCCGGTGACATCCCGGTTTCGGATGTTTTTGAAAACACAATACTTTTTCTATATACCTATGGTATAAACAAGGAAAAGTAAAAATAGCTCTTAAAATGAATAAATTTAACAAACCAATAACTCGTTCTATTTTGATTTATGGCTACTTTCTATAGCAATTTAGCTACAGCATTTGATGTGTTACATTTAAAGATCGAAAAAGAGCAGAAAGCCAAACATAAATGAATGAAATAACAATATCAACTCTGGTAGTATTTCTAGATAAATTGAATCTAAGGAGAAACCGTAACAATTCCATAGAGAGAGCCGACAAGAAAAATAGATATATTGAAAAAGTATACATCAGCTGAAAAAAATAACGAAAAGAAATAGGAAATAGATGCTTTTGGAGGAGGTATTCAAGTAACGTACATAGCAGATATTTGGGTCCATACCCTGGGGGGATATTCTTAAGGTGTTTTAGTCTCTTTTTCTAAGGGTATTCCCTCAACAATTTCGACCCCCCACAAAAGTCATTGTTATTTGGCCACCTATAACCGAGCGGAGTAAAATGGGGTTCTTACCTCTGTCGAGTGGGTTTTGTTAGCTACATTTTCGGAAAACCGGGGTATTCAAAGTCTGCAAGGATCTCCTCTAGTCACGTAGTTCTATATCGTTTCATCTTGAATAGGAAATCTCTGATTTTTCAACCTCAAACCTTTTCCTAATATCCTTTTAGCTGTTTTTCTCTTCGTTTAGCTCTACAACAATGACCATTGTTAAAATCCTTGGATCGTGGTGTTACCCTTCCACAATAAGAAACAATCAGCCTGGTTTCACTTGCTCTTTTGATATTAACTTATTAATTCCTTCTCGTAATCATTTGTCCTCTTCACTTTTCTTCGTATTTCTTTTTTTAAATATCTGTGAAAACATTTTCTTTGTCTACGAGAAAATAATTATTGTATTCTTCCATTTTCGTATGAGTTTAATCACTACAGAGCAGATTCAGGTCGGTAGAATTCGCGGCTCAATAAGCGACCATTGGTCGCTTATCGCTTTAATTTTTATTAAATGTTGGAGGGTGTGCCAATTGCAAAAAAAGCTATATTTCTTATAATTCTGAATGCTTTTATTGCACAGAATAATTACTCTCCTAAGGTATAGGAATCGCGGTATGAACATGCCCTGATCTAGGTTCTAGGTTTTTTGCAACGAAAAATTTGCAAAAAATAAAATAAATAAGCTTACCTTACTATGAAATTAAGTATTATCTTCCATATAAAGGGATAATTAGAATTATCCCGAGGTACCGCGAAACGTTTTCTCGCCACAATGGATTCGCTACACTCATCGTCAGAGTATAAAAATTACCAAATTTATACTATTCCTCATATAGTAAATACACTCATATATTTTCAGCGCTCACTCATTACTCTTATGACACAGCAAAATCCGTAAATACACTTGCCATACATTAAGCTTAGTATTAAAACGAAAAAATAAATTGTTGTCTCCATTGGGTATTGAAGGAAAAATCCTGAAAACGGGGAAACAAACACGATTATTTATTGTAAAGGAAAGGTTATTTATTTTGTCTTAATTTTTTTTTGCGGGTTACATTTAAATAAAAAGAAAATGTTTCTGGCTTGCATTTCATTAGAAAACCTTTTTAATAAAAATTTATTGCTCCTAAAGTGTTTTTTTTTTTTATAATATCTTAGACCTTTAATAATATTTTGTTCAATATTTGTATTTTGTATAGAACAGAGGTAAAAACTAGAATGGAATTAGACTTAAAAATGCAAAATTATTTAGGAGTCTTTAAACAAAGTATTTCGGAACAGAGGACCAGGTTTTCGGTTCAGCTACTGAAACTTTTAATCCTTTCGGAATTGCTTTAAGCTTGTAAAAGAGGATCAGACAAAAAACCTTACTGGAGCCAATTGGGTCGGAAAAGGCTGTGAAAATTACCTGAAAACTCTGCCATCCTTTCTTTATAAGTCTGTATTGGTTTTTACCAAGGTTACAATTAACAGGATTGCAAAGTTTTTTATAAGTTTAAATTGGTGTAAGTGTTATTTTTAGAAGGAAAAGTATAAAACTGATTTATGCGTGAGAAATTATTTTAAGAATTTCCCCTTAGTTTCATAATAGAGGAATGGAAATCTGTAAATTGAGACATTTGTTTCCTACAATGGAATGACGTTAACGGCTTGCTAACACGAATCTAAACCAATGCTTCTCTTATTATAATAATCCCTAAATATTTCTCTCATCCATTGCTATCTCTATGTTGCATTCGTTATTTATGTACTAGATAAGGATACATCATCAGTGTTACCATTTGAACAGACGTGTTTTAATCTAGGAATAGTATATTTTAAACAATTTGACCAAATTTATTTATTTATTAGTACAACAACGGGCAATATTACCCTATACAAAAAAATAGCAATTAATAATATTAAATTAAATTAAATTACACACACAAACAAAACAATATTTTTATAAATTATAAAAATGTAAGTACAAATAGAGAATTAAAAATTATAATTTAAAACATGAATAGACTAAAAAAGAAATGACAATTTGGTATAATCTTTAAATTTTAAAATAATAAATTGTCTAATAATAAAGAAAATAATTTATTGTAAATAGGATGATAGATTAATATTATTCAGATATAGAAACAATATAAATTAAAATAATACAATAATTAAAAATGAGATAACTTAAAAAAAGATTATACAAACAAGGAAAGAAAGTATACAAATTAACTAAAACTAACTAAATAAGTATACAACTAAATATATATATAACTAAATATATATAACTAAATATATATAACTAAATTAAGTATACAAATTGATAAACAATTACCACCAAAATCAGAATTAAAAATAAAGATAATAAAACAGTGACATTTAGGTAAAAAGAAATACAATAAAGTTAGATCAATAATAGAAAAAAGTGTAAAATTAATTAAAAATATTAAGATAATATAATTATGAAAGAAAACTATATTTTTTTAAAAAACATAAGATAAATAATACATATTAAAAACACAGATAATTAATTAGTGACATCATTTGAGTCATTGTAAATTAACATAATCAAGTGATCTAATGCAATTAACAATGGTAGAAAATGTAGAACCAAATAAAGCGAGGTCTGTAATTTGGCTTAAACGATTGGTAGTTTTCATCATTCTATTTATTGGTTTATAAAATAATTAGTTTGACAATATGAAACATCAAATAAGGTTTGAGATCTAAAGTGGAATTGAGGAAGAAGTATACGGATCATGGATTGGATGGATGGAAGCTGGATTAATGTAATATATAAACTGAAGTAGGAAAACTCTATACTAACCTGGCTGGATTTACGTTTTATTACTTAATTTTATTGGCAACCCTGATAACATCTTAGTTTTACTTTTTATAGTCTTTTCGCACTTTAATATGTAATTAAATTCTGTGAAATAATTGTTTCAACAATCTAGTTAAAGAAAAAGAGAAACTATAGTAAAGGTAAATTACATGTTTTTCTTAAAATCTACAAAGAAATGCAATAAAAACAAAAACGAGAGTGCCGCAAATAGTTTTTTTACATTTAGAGGAGTACAAATAAAAGAGTACTTTTATTTATCAATAATTAATTTTACCATTACTTACCAATACTTTTCCTTATACATTAGTAAATAATGTGGGAAAAGCCGACAACGATTGATTTACTATAACCTAAATCATTTTTAAAGAAGGTTACAATCATCTTACATAGAATCCCTGGGAGCCCCAAATAGATAATGGAACCTACGAAGTCTCACGACTAAACAAAACTTTAAATTTACACTATTTAAATTACTATTTAATTTGCATCATAATTTATTTTTTCACATTATTTTATTTTGTTTTTTTTTTTTTTATTCTGTTGCCTCTTTGTAGGTTGAAAGTTCTTTGCCAATAAAGTTTTGTTTTGTGGAGAGACTTCGTAGTTTTCTCATTTGTTCTTATTATTTTTATTTGTCTCCAATGTTATATTTTTTTTATTAGACTCCATTCACGCTTATTCTAATCATTTTCCAAATAGATGTTCCAAGCCTCTTAATGAATTAAAATAAAATAGACCTTCTCTAGTATTTTATCTCTATGTTTTAGAGACTTAGTCCCATCGACCTTATTTATGTATGTAATTATAAAACATAAATATTAGGCTTGGGGTGAAAACAAATATTTGTGAGCTCTCTCAAGTGAGCTAACGTTTGTTATTGATTTTTGTTTCGTATACATATAATAGGATTTTTGTTCGTGATGTTACGTCCGCATCTCGTAAATATATTTCTCAGATTCTTTTTATTGAAACAAACCGAAATAAAAGCTCTATTTAAAGGTTGGAAAATCGTAAAAGAAAGTAACTTTCCTATCTGCTTGGAAGTGATGGTGGTATCGCGTGAGATTGCTTACAGGAAAAATATTTGTTGGTTTTCCATTTCATATCTTTTTTCAAAATATCTGAGTTTCTATGAGTTTCTTACTAAATCGTTTGTAATGTGAAACTATGGAGGCTTATTTAAGAAATTGTTTAGTGCGATTCATAAAGGTTATGTGTAAAGGTTACTATGAAAAAAGAAATTACCAAAAAAATTAATTGTAAAAAAGCAATTGTAATTTTGTAGCAAAGTAATTGTAAAAAAGTACCAAGAAAAAAGTAACTTGGGGAAAAATGCTTCTTTACTCCCTAGAAACTAGTCAATAAGCTTTACATTATACACCGTCTGGAGATAAATATTGTTTTTTAAATTTTAATAAATATTAAAATATATTAAAAATAACAAAAATGTTTGAATTTGAACTAATGAGTTAAAATTAATAAAATACAAATAATGATAGAATGCTATGATATTAAACTTTTAATGAAGAAAAAATGACATCAAGAGACTGAAAAAATCTACTGGAAAACGCAATTAACTATAAAAGATGTAAAAGGCAACATGTCATTGAAATTTAAAGCAAGGATCATAAAGGAGTGTACGCTCCTTAGTTTAAGTTGAAGACTACCTTTAAGGTTGTAGATACTCGATTTTGGACATGTTTCTTACCTATATTTCTAGAAAGTTTTTTACCTTAAAAAATGATTTGCTTCTTATGAATTTTATGCCTTTTTATTATGTTATTATACATGCTATTACTATATTATTATTATACATTTTGTTATTATTGTTATTATATAATACTAATAAACCTGAAATTTACTAAATTTTAACTCGATTTGCTACTGAAACACAAATAATGATTATAATAATTTATTTATCTATTTTAATTTTGTATTTATCGATAATAATATATATAATATATATATATATATATATATATATAGATAATATATATATATATAATATATATATATATATATATATATATATTATATATATATATATATATATAATATATATATATATATATATATATATATAATATATATATATATATATATATATATATATATATATATATATTATATATATAATAATATGTGTGTGTGTGTGGTTTTCTTGAAGCTCGTTTAAAATTTTAATTACGTGCTTAAAGGTTTTCAGCTACATTTAATACATGCAAAGATTCTCTGATAACAAGTCTAAATATACAAATATAAAAATGTATAAAAAGTCTTAACTTTCACGTTAATTTTTATTATATTCTATTTATAAATTTTTTTCATCGCATATAAATGTCCTGCGGAAATTTGAACATCATTTATTAGTATTTAAAAATAGTATTTTCAGTACTGTCTTTGTAGTTGATGACATTAAAAAATAAGTACTGATAACCTCGCAACATTTCCAGCCTAGTTTGGATCCCCTCCCCTTATCCTTAACACTTCGGCATTTCGCTTGTCCTCGCAAATATAAAGAAATGGCATTTTCCCGGGCTCCTTCGCTCGTTATTATAATAAGATATATGCAGTGAACGAGTACATTACTATTTAACAGCGCTTTCAATACTATGTACGCGAATCAAACTTAAGTGAATTTAGACTTAAGAAGGGTTTCTTACATTGGGGGCTTTTAAAAAGTCGATTGACCAATTTTCTTATATTTAATAGAAAAGTTTGTAGAAGAAAAGTAATGTCCTTCTAGAAACGGTTTTATTTCATACGATCAAAACATAGAATGTCGATGTTAATGAAATGAAACGATAACAGTGCCAGTAAAATTTCATCTGGTACTGACGATTTGGTAATTCTTTTTATTTTTACGAATTTTTTCAATTTCAATTCTCCAATGACTCAACTAGACTTAAAGGTAAACAATTGTTGCAAGATTAAACTCTGTAGCATAAACTGAGTGTGAGTTCCGGTGCTAGGTGACCACTTACTCTGACAAAGAGCGTGGTTAAACCCTTAACAAGATCTGAAACTGGGCCCCTCGGTCCCCCTGACCATTTTGCAGGCCTTCGGTTCGCTTAGAAGACGTCCCTTGAGTATTAGTTTATGTTAGCAAATGAGACTATTACTTAGAGAGAGGACTTAGGCAAAATAACACGGTGATAGAGGTCTAGAAGTGTGTCAGTTTCCATTGGGTGCCATAACGGTACTTACTTCTGCTAGAACCTTCCTATAGGGAATCTAGAGACACCTTAGCCCTATATAACCCCTATCGGAGACAAACAGCGGGCATTTTTCAGTCGCATTAAATCCCTTTATACAACATAGGTAATTAATGAATATGTGCAATAGATAATATATACAACTTATTTGAAATTAATTTTATTTCATTTAGGACAAATAGTCGAAAAATAATGTAACATTTTAATGTACAGTTATGGTACCAAGCTATTTAAGGAATGATAAGAGCTGTTGCATCCTCTCTCCAAGTATTAGCCTCTTTGATGTTTGCGAATTTGCAGCTTGAAAATTACGCTTATGAGGTTTTTCGGATGACGGAAGTGGATTGGATATGGGAGGATCGATTTTAAATCACTAACAACCTACCCCATCCTCTACTTTCGTGATCCAATCTCATGAGCGTTATTTGCTGATACAATTTCGCCTAGATCTTTCATATATATACAGAAGCTTTGTATCAGAGTTAGTTATTTAATTATTTTCTATAAGGATACGTGATAAACTGTTGACGTATAAACCTATAAGGGCTCACTTCCCCGTCTAATATTTTCTTTATTCACTTCACGCAACTGTTTGACATAATTTTTCTAAACATAAAATTAACATATTAAACATTTATGTTAATTTAATATTCTCATGTTTTTGATGCTAAGGATAAGATTAATTTTTTTCCAACTCGAGGGAAACAGGGTCTAAATGTAATTTCCTTAGAGATACAGAGTATTAAACTTAAATTTCCGGTGCCCGCTTTGTAACAGATTTTTTTAAAAACATTTTTACCCCATTTTCATTTTACAATTTTAACATGAAAATAAGGTTTGATATGATCTGGTCTTTTTTAACCGGATTAATTTTAAAACGCTTTATGAATAGTAATTTATTGATTAAAACAAATTAGCTTTTTAAATGCGATTTTTCATTGTTTGTTAAATTTTACAGCGATAGTTAAAAATTCCGAATGGATAGAGCCGTTTTTTATGTATGGAGATTCCGGTATTTTCTGCCGTAAAATATCATTTCAACTGTTTTATTTATTATTCTTCTTGATTATCATTTATTATTCCACATTTTATGCTCGATTTTTTGATCCATGTAAAACACTAAAATTATAAAAACACATTTAATCTTTACAATTTGCTGCTATAGACTTAGAGAGGAATTGAATCCCTCTCACTTGATTTAGCTCCTGCAAAATTGATAATGATGTATAAATTTATAAACAATTCCCGCTAGTTTTAATTAGAGAAAAATACCTTTCTTTTTTATTGCTTTTTATTTTATTGAGTAATGTAACGACAAATAATTGTTACAAGTATAAAGCTGATGCAGTTGTAATGGGTGGGAAAGGCAATCCAGTGAGAGCACTGGTGGAAGTTTTATATACTTGTGAAGATAACTGAAAGGTATAATAACAACAATAAAAATATTATAAAGTTAGTAAACTGTTTGCTAATTAACTACATACAGATATAATAGATAGATATAAATAAGATAATATGCAATTATTCAAGGATCCCACAACCCCTGACAATTCAAGGATCACACAATCCTTGACAAGTCAAGGTTCCTACAACCCCTGTTAATTCAAGGATCCTACCACCCCTGTCAATTCAAGGTTCCTACAACCCCTGTTAACTCAAGGATCCTACCACCCCTGTCAATTCAAGGGTTCTGCAACCCCTGACAATTCAAGGATCCTACAACACCTGACAATTTCAGGATCCTTCAACCCCTGACATCAGCTGAGAAGTTCAACAAACAGCTTCACTTTGCTTAACTTGTGCCTCCTATCCATTCTCTTCAGCTGTTGGGGCCTGCGAAACCTTAATTGGGGCAGGGCAGGGGGTTAATTTGTGGCAATATAAATTAACTAACACAAATTCGAATAATTTATGGCAAGTTTATCTGATCTCTTGGTCAATGTCTTCTCTGGCGCCTGGCTGGATTATCTGGTAGGGTTTCAGAGGAAATGAGTGGTTCTAAGGAATACAAACAAATCTGTTAGGAGTTTTTGGTAGTTGGATTGAGAGAGAATTCTCACGAACGGATTAGGGCCAGGTTGAAAACGAAAAGGGAACATTAGTATTTTTTGGAAATACTAATTCATTTAATCGATATTGTAGGAGCGAATTGGCCACATCAGGAAAACCCCTGGGCCGTGTAGCAAGGCCGTACTTTTAGGGAAGTATTGTTGGTTTCACCCGGTGTAATATATGTTATAAATTTATGTTGTATATAATATCATACAATTTATAATAATTTAAAATTTATTATAATGCGATACACGGCTGAAATCAGTTGACAGCGTGGGAAAATAATGCAAAAGGAGCCAATGAGGTTAGTCCTGGATGCTAAACCACGCCCTCAATTTCAAAACAAGCCAACCTTGTTGCGTTCTCAACACTATTGTCCCGCGCTGTCAACTGATTTTAGCCGTTTGTCGTACTATAGTTCCCACTTAGTCCCTCTTGGCACTATAGTTTCATATTAGTCTTGTCAGCAAAGCCATGTAAGTTTTTAGTTTTAATACATGCATATATTCTTGGTATTAAGCTCAAACATGATAAAAGATTTTTGTAATTTCATCTGGTTGTTTTTAAGTAATCTCTGCCTAATTCATTGTTTACGGAATATAAACCAGCTATAAGCTAAAGTTAACAAAAGATTGGATTATTTAATACAAGAGAAAAAAAATCTTTATTAAACTTTTTCATAAATAGATAAAAAAAAATTAAATTATCCAAAGATCCTAAAATAATGACTATATTAATGTAAACTCACCGGAAAAGGACTATAAAATCAATTATTTATCTAATACGTGCGGTCTTATTTTGTTCCATCTTGCTAATCCTCCTTAGTTATTGGATCTTATAAGCCTATTGGGCTTAATCCTAGGATTATTTTTTTATTTTCTATAACACTTTAATTTTCCGATAAATTGGGTAACAGATAGGATTAATCTTAATTGTTTTTTATTCTTGTTATACTTAAGCTTTTAAAGGGTGAAAATATTCCATTCAGTCCCCTTAACCTGTTGACCTTTATAAAATTAATGATAAAGCCACTTTAAAACTTGAAGAAAACATTTTCATGCAAATTCAAAAATATATTGGTAATCTTAATAATATTATTGGTTCTTCAAGAAGTATTAATTTACGCAAAAATATAACAAATAAATTACTTTAGAGCACATTGGGTTTTTATTAAAGTAACTTAAAACGAAATATTGTGAGAAAACTTTGGTTTTAAAGTCCTTAGAGGAAACCAAATGTTTGGACAATTACATATACATGAAGAATATTATATATATATATATATATATATATATATATATATATATATATATATATATATTATATATTATTATCATGACGTATTTAGCTATTTTTTAATCTGAAGTAATTTATCCACTTTATAGAATTCAAGCATTTTAAAATAAGCAAAATGACTTCAATGACACTGACTTCAATGACATTGATTTCACAGGGCAATGACGTCACAAAGCAATGTATTTTTCGAAAAGCTCAACTAGACAACTCTCTAACATAAACACATTGAGTGCTACGATGAAACGAGAAGACAACTTTGTGAAAACCACTCAGAAGATCCAAAACATCTGAAACGAATTTATCAAGTAAAATCCTAGTTTAGGAGTTTTAGTGCGAACAAAATACTGTTCCGTAGGCATAAATGAGAAAATGTAAATAGAATTTTTTTTGTGAAAACTGTTCTGCTAGTAAATAAAATACCTAATACTTTTTTTTCAAAAATTTAAAAATAATATTTTTAATACGAAACAATAAATAATAAAAAAAACCTCCCTAGGTATTAAAAAGAAGATGGACAAAAGGTTGGGAGCAAAGGAGCATTAAGAGATAGGAAGTCTCCTGAAGGAAAATGGTAAAAAAGGAGATGCAGTGAAGCATTTTCAAGGGTTAACAGGGAAGTTGATAGGGACTAACCCTGAGTAACTCCCGGCAGTTATCCTCCCACCCCCACCGGGAGTTAACGAAACTCATCCTTAACATTTCACACTTTCAATACCGTTTTTAATAACAAAAGGGTTTTTAGGGTCGCGTTCTTTTTTCAAGATTTATTATTCTATTTTTTTTTTAATATAAAAGGCTTCAAATCATATCCTCGATTTCCTGTTTTTCTTATTTTTTTTAAATCCTTTTTTTGGGGTTTATCCCTCCCTTTTTTAATCAGATTAGTTTTTGAAACTGAATTTATAAAAAAAAATATTATAGCAATCCAATTTTTAATAGGTGATTTATTATTAGTTCTTCTCCTTTCATGACCTTTTGATTGAACGCTTAATCCGCCTCGAAGGACCAACACTACATACTGGCTATTATTTCTACAGACTTTAGAGTAAGATTTATTCAAACTTGCTTGAAACCTAGCAATGACTAAGGGTGTAAATTATATTTATAAATAGGTCAATAAAATGTGCCTATTTGTGAGAAAATTTATCATAAAGAATTTCTTCGGCTATGTTAAAACTAACTTAACTATTAAATTACTTATCAAATTTAAAATTTATAGTTTTCCTACTTCTTAAAAAATCTAATTTATATTTTAAATTGATACAGTTTGTCAAAGATAAATATTTCTAGAAATCCTATTTTTCCTGAAATAAAAAAAGTAATATAAATAAAAGTTATTTTTACATTTCTACTTTCTTTCTCTATCTCATTAAATCTTACGAAGAAGAATGTGTATCTTTAATATCTATAGAAAAAATTCTAAACTTTAAAATATGGCTTACGTCTGCAATTTTTTAAAAGATGGATAAGAAATGGATTATTCTTTATAAATATTCTTTTTTTCTTTTTTTATATGGCTTAATGTAGAATAATTTTCAAAGGTAATATTTATCTCAACAACTTATTTTTATATAGGTTTATGTATTAGAAAAGAGCTTTTATCTGTTATGAAAGCTTCAATTTAAGATTTTTTAAAGTTAGAGTTTAGTGTTTTCTTTATGTTAGGTGTGTATGAATAGATTACTTTGCCTTTATCTATTAGTTTCAGTTTTCTTTGAGGACGTATGATATTGAAAAATAAATAAATATATGAGGGATGTAAAGAGCTTACTGAAATGTGGGATGAAATTAACAAATTTAAGTAAAATAAAAGGAACTAACTAATATAAAGGATGTTAGGATATATCTGACTCAAAGAGCTGAGCTAACTGGTATAAAGGAGATAGGAAGCAAACATGTAAAAGTAACTAACTATAATAAAGGATGGAAGGAAATGTCTGCCTCAAAGAGCTAACCTAACTGGCATGAAGTAGATAAGGAAAAAACTTGTGAAAGGAACTAACTATAATAAAGGATGGAAGGGAAAGTCTGCCTCAAAGAGCTAACCTAACTGGCATGAAGTAGATAGGGAAAAAACTTGTGAAAGGAACTAACTATAATAAAGGATGGAAGGAAATATCTTACTCAAAGAGCTGAGCTAACTGGCATGAAGTAGATAGGGAACAAACTTGTGAAAGGAACTCACACGGAAATAACTTGTCATATAAGAGAACACGGAAAGAACTTGCAAGTATAAGTCACTAGGTTTTATTAAAATATTTAAAATATTAGGAAATAATATAAAAAACTAAGTTGTATAAGGAGCTTACGAAAATAAAGAGAATCACTATCTACTAACGAATCGCGGTTTTATTAATCGTACTGGTTTGATGAATCCAAAAATTATCGTAGAATCAAGTCTGAATCATTTTGGGTTATATTGGATGTTTTATTTCTTGTTCGAATCTTTTTATAATTTTCATGAATATTATTTTACTATTAGGAAAAGAACGACTTTAATTCTACAATATTTTTTATAAACAGGAACAATAAATTTCAATCCATTTGGATTATCTTCAGGAAAGACTAACAAACAAAAGTACAAAAATATTACTAAAAACATACAAAAGTACAAAATACAAAATAATAAGACAGGAACAAAACATTAATTTCAAGTATTAAACTTGACAAATTATACTTATTATAAAACTACTAAAAAGCTACATTAACATTAAATAAAAAACTAAAAACAAATTAACAGAAATGATATTATTTTATTAAATTATATATTAAGCAAACTCAATTGTTCATTTCTTTCTACAAATAGTGATTTAACCATAAGCTGTAAACAAAACAAGATAATTTTTGAGAACAATTTTTGACAATGGTTATACAATATAAATCTCCACTTGGTCTGAGAACAAAGGTAATGAGAAACAGTAACATTTGTACGTTTCCAATTTGTGCTTTATTTAATTTTTCTAAATGAGAGCAGTCGTTGTTGACACAATATAATTGTGCGAGACTACTACCGTGTTTTGCAAAACACGGTAGTATCAAATGATAGCAGTCGTTGTTCTCGGCCTTGGATTTTCTTAACCATGTAATCCGTTGTTCAGTTAAGCAGCGCTGTTTAAAAGTGCCAGAACAAGCCAAGCCGATGGCTATTAGAAAAGAGTAATTTTTTTGGACTGTTATAGTATATATAATTTAAATGTTTTGAAGACTGCAGTCCTAAATGGCTATTAGTTACGAAGAAACAGATTATGACATGAAGATATACCAGATCATACATAGGACATACGAAGTCCTTGTTGAATGTATGAATGTTAAAATTTAAATGAACATGAATGACAGTTAATAAAGAACACTGGCTGACCAGTGACGTACAGTTAATTTTATATTATTATCTTATTGGTTTTTAAATTATTAAGAATATAGTTAGTGTGATTTAACAGTTTAAACGGTCTTATTTCTTATAACTTTAATAGTCCTTGGCAAGGAAAACATATTTAATTAACCATCTCCTATTTGGAAATTGGTCGAAATAAGAACAGCCCTTCAATTCACTGCTCAAACAAAATAAATCATTCATACAAAATTGGTTTTCCTGAGTAATTTATAAAAATGATAAACTTAATATTATAATATTAAGACCACAATCATTGGGTCGAATTAAAAATGTACAGGTGAACGAGGCGATTAGGTTTGCTAGTATCCAATTAAGTATGATTGGCCTCAAAGGAGAAGCTAAAACCGCCGTGAAATAGTCATATCCTTTAGGGACTGGTTTAGATTACTAGCAGAGGACAGCACAGGAATATATTATCTTAGTTAACTGTGCTTACTGGTTGTTGAAAACATCATTCTCTACTTTAACAAAACTATTTTATCTCCTTTTCTGCTTATAGCTTAATTCTGTGACCGAAGAGGTATACAATTCTTAAATCGAAAAACATTTCCAGTTACGACAATAATCCCTATTTTGGACATTAGGTAGACAGTTATTACTTATTTTTGGTTCGCATTTTCCTATAACAGGTGAGAAAGGAGGAATTATTGTAATAAGAAACAGTTTGGTCAATTTTTTTTACTGATGTCCTCGTTTCAGTATCTATAGATTACAAAAATCTAAAGAAGTTGGTGACTTTGTTTAGATGTAGTTGGTCATTGCATATTTGAAGATATAGTTGGTGACTGAATATGTTTAGATGTAATTGGTGACATTATATGTGTAAATGTAATTGGTGACTGTATATTTGTAGACGTAATTGGCGAATGTATATGTGTAAATTTAGTTAGCGACTGTATATGTGTAGATGTAATTGGTGAATGTATATGTGTAAATGTTATTGGAGACTTTATATGGGTTGATGTATTTGGTGACTGTATATGTGTAGATGTAATTGCTGACTGTATATTTGTGGATGTAATTGGTGAGTTTATATGTGTAGATGTTGTTGGTGACTGTATACGTGTAAATTTAGTTAGTGACTGTAGATATAGTTGGTGGTAGTATATATGCGTAATAGTAGTAGTAGTAATATGGGGAGAGTGGTAGCAACTACCAGGCAAGTAGGCCACGTTGTTGGGCCCTTTTTTCCAGCTCCCTAAGATAGTGTTCTACTCCTTTTAATTTCAAGTTTTGGGGTATATTTCATCTAACCTAGACAGAAGAGCCGTGGATTTCTATGGTTTCTTTCATGCTTTTTTCAAGCATTTATACATATTTTACTGACTCTTTTAGTCTAGTAAAAACTAGGAACAACACGTGCTCTCGCTGTTAAATCAAACCTCCATACACTTTAAACTACGAGGCAGACACACTATAGTATTATAATGAATCTACTATGAGGGTCTTAAATTTTGCCTATACCCAGTTACATTTAGGGTAAGGGATCTTTAACGAGTACCTGACAACGCACAGGCTCGAGACCACCGGCTTTACGTCCCTTTTGAAGGGCGTGGTACGCAAAATTTTTAACTCTCTCATAAAAATCCCAGAGGCCCGTGCTAGGATTGAACCCATGACTAAATAAACTCGGAAGTTTAAAGTCCTTTCATTCTGTGTATTGGCTGCGTACCTTAACCACTACACCACAGGTATATATGCGTAAATTTAGGTGCACTTTTTTTTGTAAACACGATATGGGCCCGACTGCTCAACCGAATCAGATAAAGTTGTGTGCGAAAATAAAGCTGGATAAGAAAAACAAATGATATCATTTTAGAGAAAATTCAACTTGGCCTCTCCAAACAGTGAACATTTTGAATTAAAAAAATATTAATATTTTTTTATAATTATAATTAAATAATAAGTACAAAATAACTGATAACAATCCATTTCCTGCCTAAGCTTTCGGTGTGTTCTTTATAGCTTGAGCTATTTAATTGTCCGAATTTTTTTAAAAAAAAGTTTGCTAAACATTAGCATAAACAGAGCTTAAAATGAGTGCGAATAATGCTGAGCAGTGCCGATTTCGGAATAATGACTATTGCTTTGTATAATCAATAGTATAAATATGTGCATTCTCTTAAACCGACAACTTAAACTAGAAATAGATTGTTAACCCCAGATGCAGGCATTTCAAAGGAACTTGGACCTTGGTGAATACCTCCGTACCAGATTGTTTTATTATCAGATAATGTAACACTTAATATATATGTTGCATGCGCCTTTCTCTGCAATTTTTCATTTTTGTTTAAATTGCCAACAAATACAAAATACATGATTGCAATATCGTTCACATTTATTACATTGACGAATAAATTTTTTTTTAATATAATAATAGCACGTAGAGCATAAAGAATGCATTATAAAATATAACTTCCACTTAAGTTTTATTTTCCAGAAGTAATTTCTTATGATTTTATGTTCCTCACTTTATTTTTAGTCGCTATTATCTACTCGTTATGATAGCAGTATTATAACTTCTCTTATTATTACATTCAAGCTTAGTTTAAAATCTCATAAATAGAAAAAAAGTATTAAAAATGAATTAAACTTTCTTATAATATTTTCCAAGTACTTATTAAATATATTTTCTCCTTCAATTCTCTTATATTTCTCTATACAATAATTCTCTCACATTCATGAGCATACTTTATCTTATATATATTATATATTATATATATATATATATATATATATATATATTAATATATTATATATATATATATTATTATATATATATATATATGTGTGTGTGTGTGTGTGTGTGTGTGTGTATTACTTTTTGTGTGATATAATAATATTATACGCATATTTACATTGTATGAAATGCGTAAGATCATCACTATATTATAATAAATCTTGGCTTAATTCGGGTAAAATATATAAATAAATTATTTGATGTATTGTATATTTTTGTATTATATATCCATGAGTGTCTATGTGCTTATGATTGTATCTAGGTTTAAGTATATATATATATATATATATATATATATATATATATATATATATATATATATATATATATATATATATATTATATATATATATATATATATATATTTGTATTTTCAAAAAAAGGCCAAGGTTGTGGCGAGCCTTGGTGTGACACTTTTTGAAAAATTGATTGGGGTTAGGTTTTTGGGTTTTCTTTGATTTTTGGTTTTTTTGCTTGGGTATCTAAGTTGGAAGTTAGCTTGTTGGTTTTGCTATTTGATATGAGGGATTGTTTTTAGGAGGTTAGGGTAAGTGACTTACCTTAATGTGGCATCTTGAAAATATAGTTGGGTATGTTCATGTTAGTTTTTAAGGGGACCAAAGTTAGTGGCAGATCTTTAGGTGGCACCTTTTAAATTATTTAGATGGCATTGACATTGTTTTATTTTTATTTTTTTATCTTTTTCATTTTTTATGTATATATATATACTTAATTATTCATTTATAAATTATTCACTTATTATTTTATCTTTGGTTTTCTTCTTTTGTAATTTCTTTTCTCATTTATTTTTGGGGAGGTTCAGATCTTCTTTTAGGTGTTGTGTTGATCCACAGCCTTCTTGATTTTACCTTGAGCCTCTTCCTCATTTAGAAGTTCATTCTTGATTTAGACTTGGTCTGATGCACTTCTCTAATTTTTACCTTCTTTTATCTCTTGATTTTAAATGTTTTAACTTTGATTTTAATTTTTTAATTATTTTAACTCTGCTTAAGCGTAATCTGTTTTTTAAATTTTATATATAAGTTACCTTATGCTTAAGGCGAAACTGTGTTTTTTTCCGTAAGTTTTAAGCTTTATAATTTGTATTTGTATTTTTTATCTCTTTAATTTCAGTTTTATTTTTAATGATGTATTTAGTTTTAAGTTTTAATATTGGGTTTTTAAGAATATTTTATTGTATTGTAGGGCCCTGATGAAGGACTTGTAGCTAAGTTCGAAACGTTGGCTAAGTGAATAAATATATGGTTTTTCAAGTAAAGCTGTGTTATTATTCTAACCTCATCCGAGATTGGTGCAAAGTGTATATTTATATATATATATATATATAATATATATATATATATATATATTATATATATATATATATAATATATATATATATATATATATATATATATTTATTTATATATTATATATATTATATTATAATATATATTATATATATATATATATATATATATTTTTTTTTTTTTTTTTTTCCCTCCTGCAGCACAGACCTCGTGGTCTACAGCAGGAGGTCTCCTTATACATAGAATAATAATGTTTTGTATTATATTATTTATAAAATAAAGAAATTTGTTAATATATATATATATATATATATATTATATATATATATATATATATATTATATATATATTATTATATATATATATTTATATTTTATATTTATATATATATTTATTTATATGAATGTTTATGGGTGTTTATGTAAGTATAGTTATTGTACATAGTAATGTATGTATTTAAGTCTGTAGGTATGAGATATAGCGTCTAGACTCATAACATTTCCAGATGTCGCCGTTTCCTTATCATTTATATCAGTCGCTTTATTATTTTCTTTTTACAGTCTTCCATTTTTTATCCATTTTTCGTTTTCTTCATGTCCCTTTATTTTGGACGAGCATTTCATATTTATATTAGATGTTTAAACATGCTTTTTTATGAGTTGAAAACATATCTTGCAACATGTTCTTCGTTTAATTATTTAATTAAAATAAATGTTTTTTTATAAACATGTGAATGAATATTTTTGACAATAAAATATCGAATTTATCTTACGTTCTCTTGATGAATTTAACCCAGGGTTAAAAACAGATTTGAATTACCACAATGACTTTAATGAGTACTCATGGTACAAAATTACTACAATGAGTAATTTTTTTTGAACCCTGAATACATAGTATTTTATGCTAAATAGGATTTTACTTAGACGTAATATAATTAAATAAATATTCATGAAAATAAGTAATGGTATAAACCATTAAAATACGTTTTAATTATTACAAAATTATTATAATTTTAAGGAAAGTATGCAACATTTAAAAAATAATAATTAAAAAAACGACGTACTTGACCTTAACTGAATTAACATAAATTCAGTAAATAATTAATTCTAAAAATGTAGATGATAAGAAAAAAAAATAGACGTAAATAATAAGATGCTTTAAGCATAAACTTTAAAAGAAAAAGGGCAACAAGCAGAAAAATATTAAGTTGTTCAAATGAAGAGAGGAGTCGAGTTGGATTAAATTCATAAAGCACTCAGAGTCAACCTCGCGTCTTTTTCATCTACCTATATTTCTACCCTACATGAAAATATACCACTTTCATTTTTTGCTGGTCCAAATATTTTCCTACCTTTTTCTTTTTTGAGGTCGATTTTTTGTGTGCTGCACTCTTGGTATAGAAAGAGGCGACTTTTTAGAGCTATTTTCACTTTCTTTGTCATGTTTCTCTGTTTAACATGTTCTGAATAGTAATTTTTTATTCTTTTTTTTTATCAAAAGACATCCTAGAGTTTAGAAGGATGGGGGTTGTTGTCTTTTTCTCTTTTTATGCAATTTTACAATCTCATTATAAAAAGTGTAGGGTTGAAAAAAATGAGACCAGTTTGTGAACTCTTACAAACTCGACTTTAACTTTAAACTAGTCCAGTAAAAAAACGATTTATCAATTTTTTTTTATTTTCCTCGTATAATTTATTTCTTTTTAAACCAAACAAAATCCACTCTAAAAATGTAACTATAGGTACACTACAAAATACAAATTTCAACCCTATTTGCACTCCCAAAAAATCCAAAATTAAAGATAAAATTTAAATTAATATTAAAATATTAGCTCAAGGAGGGTGCTGTAATAATCCGTTCTGAAATCGGAGTTTGTTTGTAATTTATATTCTAAGTGCCATGAAAATATTTCAATTTAAGTAAATATTATCCTTTGCTAAATTATCGAAGGTTAAAGTATAAGCAACTGCTGCAAAAATAATCAAGGAACACCTACACACACAATATATATATATATATTATATATATATATATATATATATATATATAATATATATATATATATATTTATATATTATATATATATATATATATATATATATATATATATATATATATATATAATATATAATATATTGCCTTAGTATAACGATTTATGCTGTTTTAAATCCCTCAAAGAACCATTCAAAACCTCTGAGTGGTGACGGGAAATTTTTACTATTCTACCTTTGTGGAACTACCTTTACCTTAAAGTTCATTTTAATTTGAGTGTATGAAATTAAAATATTAAAGATAGTGTTCATGTGTTTCAGATAGATCCTCGCCATAGTAATATTCCGTAAATACATTTTTAGGTAAATATCCACATATTTATTATTATTCTTGGTTTATGTTTATTGATTAAAATGAAAGCATAAGGTCTTCAGTACCTGACACTAATAAAACCGCGGAAAAATTTTGTGACCAGTTTGATATTTAGCACGTATGTAGCCATGTATTAAACTTATGTGCTAAGTTTCATCTCATTCGCGTTTTTAAAAAAATAAAATAATCGAAAAAATGAATTGAAATTCATTAGTATTGTATTTTATTACGCAATAAATAAGTACACCGAGTTCCGTTTCAATACGACAAGATATTTATGATTTATGTAGGATCATAAAAGTTAAGCTATGGTGACCGTTGGTAATGAAATGGATGTATGTACTATCTTAGGACGAGCTAAGCAAGTTCAAAGACTTGTTGCTGTATACATTTAAAGTATGTTTATTCTGAGGACGGGCGAAGCGAGACTAAAGTTAAGAGGATGAGTGGATGAGAAGAGGATGAGGAAAAGATTCGTGTAACCCCGTACCCAATTGTTTTTCAAGCGGGATTCCAGAAAGTGTGTGACTTTAACTTATACAAAAGCTTAGATTTTTAGATTAGGGTCTGGTAGTGGAGAGTCACCCGTGGTGTAGTGGTTAAGGTACGCATGCAATACACAGAATAAAATTACTTTAAACTTCCGAGTTTATTTAGTCATGGGTTCAATCCTAGCACGGGCCTCTAGGATTTTTATGAGAGGAACAAAAATTCTGCGTACCACGTCCTTCAGAAGGGACGTAAAGCCCGTGCGTTGTCAGGTACTCGTTAAAGATCCCTTACTCTAAATGAAACTGGGTATAGGCAAAATTTAAGCCTCTCATAGTAGATTCATTATAATACATTATTTATTAATACTATATAACAGTGTATGGAAGTTTAGTTTAACATCGTGGGCACGTGTTGTTCCTAGTTTTCACTAGTCTATAAGAGTCAGTAAAATATGTATGATTGCTTGAAAAAAAGCATGAGAGGAACCATAGAACTCCACGGCTCTTCTGTCTACTTGCATGGTAGTTACTACCACTCCCCCCCCCCCATATTACTACTACTACTACTAAGTCTGATAGTCAGTAGTATTCAAAACACATTACTTAAGAGTAATGAAGACTTATTTCTAATTAACGTAATTAAGTCAGTTACATAGGAATAAGTCTAACCTTATTCCTATGTTCTTATATATAAATTTCCGTTTTAGGGTCTTTCGGTCCATATAACTTGGATACCATCTTAGACGAGTCACATTCGCTATGCTTAAAGTACTAATTAAAGACGACAATGTTTCTAATTCAAATAATAATACTAATAACATATATTGCATTTATTTTAAAGAAATGCCTAAGAACTTAACTATCTCGACTAAACTAACTTTAGCTTAACTTATGTTCTTAAATACTTCCTTCTATATATACTTAGTAATTGATGACGTTTATCTTTACGCAATTATCTCCTAACTTGAAAAATCGATCTTATACTGTGGTGTTAGTTGGGTCATTAGGCTCGGACAATAACAATAATTATATGCATGGTGTATGTATTGTGATAATAACATTATCACAATACTTTCATTCTACTTCTGTATTCAGTTCCTGGTCTGGACATTTTCTATACGTGACGAGACTGAGATTTGAAAAAAAATCCAATGTAATAACCACTAATATTTATGAAATAAAACAGAGTCTCTCCACTAATGATATATATCTGACATAGCCAGCTTTCAATCTTAACAGATCATCATCAGTGCCTAACCAACAAAGTAAAAAATATATTATATAAAATACTCTAAATAAAAATAACATTAGATGTATATAAAATCAATACAATGATTTTATGTTATATATTTTTTACTTTTTTGGTTAGGCACAACAAATGATGATCACTTGTGACAGATGATGATCTGTTAAGATTGAAAGCTGGCTATGTCAAATAAATATCAATAGTGGAGAGACTCTGTTTTATTTCATTACTTAAAACTCCACAACTCATTTTTCCTTACTAATATTATTTATGTTACATTAAAAATTGCGTACCAACGAGACACCAGTTATTTTTAATTACTTATTGCCTAATAAATAATTAAAAATATCTGGTATCTCATTAATGCCTAATTTCTAATATAACATTAAATTATGGAGACCACAGAAAAACTAATGTACTAATATTTATAATTTTTATAAAATATCATTCTATTTTTGAATAAATCGACTTATATCTGTATTATTTTCCTTTTATTATTTATTAAACAAAATTTAATTTTTCTTTTTGTATTTTGTAGAGTTAAAAATATTTTCAAATAAAAAAACGAATAAGACTATTGAATCGAATAACAATGCTAAACTTGATTTCCCTATTTAATTCTTCATTTTTATTCTTACCTAATTTTTTTTACTTTTTTTTAATTTCAATGCCTGTTTAATTAAGAAATTCTATCTTTAATTTATGACAATGAATAATTCCTGGAAAATCTAAGAGCAAATCATTTTTGATGAATAGAAAAAGAAATAAGGGATTAGTCATTTTTTGTTCACTGGGTGAAAGGAATTAATTAGATTTTTTTTCTATGAAATTTCTACATTTTAGCAAATTTTATTATAATACTGTAGTTAGATTACTTTTATTATTGATTACGTCTATTATAATATATTGACATTTTTTATTATATTGACCACCGTTTATTCGACTATTTGGTCACTTTGAGTAGCCGTATCGACTTCGGACGAGAGTTTTTCGATTCAGCGCCAACACTTTATAGAAAACGACACCCTACTGAAAATTTATTTTTACCGATCATAATTTTGGTTTTCGGCATTTCACAATGGTTTTCTGACTTCTTAGTCACTTCGTGTGGTCGTATCGATTTCGGACCGGTTTCATTTGATTCAGTGTCCCAAAAAACAAATGTTAAGTCTGAATATTACCGATTTTTGAAAACATTGCTGACTCAGCAAACTGGGTTAATGACATTACAAAAATCTGGTTTTCAATAGGGTTCGTGACTTTATTATTACTAAAAAGTAATAATTCGTTCGAAAGATAGCATGTTCACAAGAAAGTGTCTAAAAATACAGACATTATATATATACAGGGTGTACAAAATAAAACTCCCTTCCCGAAAGGAGGTGGTACTACAGCTCATTTCCAACATAAAACTACATATTAACTATAGTCATATTTTCAAACGTTCTCCCTCAAGGTCAAATTTTATGATTTTAAAAAACGCGTTGAATTATCTTTATAAAATGACCAATTGTGGCTAAACTATTACTGCTATCTTCCAAATATTGGTTTCGATGGAAAGCTGAGAGAATTTGCTATAAGACCACACACTTGTATTTTCAAAAACAATTTAACATAACAGCCAAACATTTGCATGAAATCAAAAATTAGTAAAATTTTATGATTTTCAAAAAATGTTGAAGTTACTTTAATGAGAAACTAGCAAATTTGAGAACCTCTTGGTTTCAGGAAAACTACCTTGTTTACTCCTATTTAAGTCAATACCCATATCATTATACGTTGATACGGTGATTTTTTCAGTAAAAGCAAAAATAAGCTCAAAAACTACGCTGAAAATGCTTCATTTGAGACATTTTTTGTGTAAAGTAATTAAATGGAAATTTGCCATAAAAACTTATACAGAAATCACTTCTGTAAGAGTCATTTTTAGCGTGTTTTTTGAGCCTATTTTTGCTTTTACTGAAAAAAATCAACCTATCAACATGGATTGATATGGGTATTGACTTAAAGAGAAATAAACAAGGTAGTTTTCCTAAAACCAAGAGGTTCTAAAGTTTGCTAGTTTCTCATCAAAGTAACTTCAAAATGTTAAGAAAATCATAAAATTTTACTAATTTTTGATTTCATGCAAATTTTTGGCTGTTATGTAAAATTGTTTTTGAAAATACAAGTGTTTGGGCTTATAGCAAATTTTCTCAGCTTTCCAACGAAACCAATATTTTATAGCTAGCAGTTATAGTTTAGCCACAATTGGTCATTTTATGAAGTTAAGTCAACGCGTTATTTAAAATCATAAAATTTGACCTTGTGGGAGAACGGTTTAAAATAAGACTATAGTTAATATGAAGTTTTTTGTTGGAAATGAGCTGTAGTACCACCTCCTTTCGGGAAGGGAGTTTTATTTTGTACACCCTGTATATATATATATATATATATATAATATATATATATATATATATATATATATATATATATATATATATATATATATATATATATATATATAAATGTCATGCCGGTCTGTTTAGTTACGTCATTGGTAATGAGGCCGTCGTCAGAGACTGAAGTTACCCTGCCCTTTACTTTTGTCATAAAAAAATAAAACTGTAATAATATAATTATTTATTTTCATTTCCATGCTTATTTATTAAACTTTATCTTCATTAAATTTAAAAATAAAATAGATACATTTGATTTTTTTTATTTAATCATGCGTTGACTATGTACTGACTTATATGTTACGAATACATTCGAAGCAAAGCCTAATTTATTATTTTTTTTTAAGCTTTTTGTCCAGCCTATAGTAAATAAAAAGCTAGAAATATTGGTTCGTGAATTTTCGGTGAAGTTCGGTTGTTATCGTATTGTCTCCGCGATGCACCCCTAGAGGCCAAGGGGTGAAAGAGGTTCACCCTTCAGTAAGCCGCGAGAGCTGTTACAGTGCGGGTCTCCTATCACTCTGTTACTCTAGTAACGTGTTTTCGAAGTTTTTGATTTTAAAAAATTAGTTTAAATTTTATTTAATTTTTTTGCATCTAAATCCTTCAGGTAATTTACTATAGTTCTATCAAAAATAATGATTATTGTTGATATTTTTTTAAAATTAATTTAAAAATAAAATTGTACTTACCACCCTTAGTAGTATCACCACTGTGTAATTCCTCTTATCAGCTCTTGCAAGTCACTTAACCTGTTTGAACACTTTGTAAAATACATATTATAAACTTATTATTGACAAGATATTGATAAAAATTATAAAAATAATTTTGATATAATGGGGTTACTTATTGACAATTCTTTTTGACATTTTATTTTTATAGAATAAACGAGTAAATAATTTTCATGGAATTATTTTCTCTTTTTCTATTTTATTGCATTAACCATAAACATTTCTTTTGACTTAAGTTTTTATGCGACAAGTGGCTTTGTTTTAGTGGTCATCTTCATTTTTTATTCACGTAACTGTACCTTGCGATAAATAACGCAAAATAAAGAAAATCTAAAGTTAACCAAATCTGATTTTATAAAATAAAAATAAAAGTGCGAAATACGTATTATTGTTATTCTGTATTATTAGTATCATAGTCTGTATTTCCTATAATCAAAGTGTGAAACACGTATTATTGTTATTCTGCATTATTAGTATCATAATCTGTATTTCCTATAATCAAAGTGCGAAATACGTATTATTGTTATTCTGCAATATTAGTATGATTGTCTGTATTTCCTATACTTTTTACTCTTCCTAACCTACTACTCTATAGGGAAAGTGTTCACACTAAAAATTCGAAATCATAATCAACCGTTTCAAGGACTAATATGACGTGATTATCATCATGCTGTCTGTTGTGAGTGTGTATGTAGGTGTCTCTGGATCACGCAAAACTTGCTGTAGAGATTTTGTAGTAGTTAGTTATGCTCAAAATAGTTAGGCACAAAATATTTAGGTACAAAATAGTTAGGTACAAAATAGTTTGGTACAAAATAGTTAAGTACAAAATAGTTAGGTACAAAATAGTTGGGTACAAAATAGTGGGGCAAAAATAGTTTGGTACAAAATAGTTAGGTACAAAATACTTAGTTACAAAATATTTAGGCACAAAATAGTTAGGATCAAAATAGTTAGGCAAAAAATAGTTAGGTACAAAATAATAGTAGTTGAATTAATTTTGTGTATTTTTTGCCTTTCATTTTTATTTAATAATTTACGTACTTATTAGTTGCTTTTACTTATTCTGATTCTGCATAAATTAAATTGAAGGATTATTTCAAAGAGCATACATTGAAGCTGAGTGATCCTTACATTTAAGTTCTTTATATTGAAATGTAGTCTGAATTTAAATTTAAATGAAGATTTAAATAATTTAATTTAATTAATGGTCTTTATTTAATTAGTGATGCATCCTAAAACAGATTTTCACAAGCCAAAATCAGTTGTAAATTTACCGAGTGTAATTAGTGACAGTATAATTCTGTATGCAATTTATTTATAATTAAACTATATAGACATAATTAATTAACGATTGTATATCACAAGTTTTAATTATAGTATTGAGTTTATTATTTCATGAAATAGGAAAAATCGGGTACGGGGTCCTTCGGATCATTTCCTCATCACATTGGATTCACTTCGCTCATCCTCCCTGCTTCGAATGTACAATTCGCCAAATTTATACTGCAGCATGTCCTCGGCCTCACTTCGCTTGTCCTCAGATAGTTAATGCAGCCGTTTCATTCTCAGCACTGACGCATACAGCACTGACCACGCACAATGCTAATTAATTTGTATGATCTTACAAAAATCATTGGTATAATAATCGTATTGAATCGAAACTCAGGCCCGTATTCAAAGACATCTTCCTAACATTTTCCTAACATTCTCCTTAAGGAACAAGGAGAATATTTGGAAAATGTTAGGAATATGTCTTTGAATACGGGCCTCACAGTACGTATGTATTAAGTAAAGGTGTACATTTATTCCAAATTTAAACTCAATCGGATTAATTTCTGATTTTTTACAATTTCAGTATTTCCTGATTTCAGTTAATTAACATGCAGTTCACATAAAATTTATTTTTTCTTTAAAAGGAACTATAGGATGCACTTTATATAATTAGAAAGTACTAGAACAGATATTTTTACCCAATCCGGGTTTAAAGTAAAAAGTAGGGTTATAATAGTAAATAAAGTTATATAATAAATGGAATAAAGTTATGAAAGAGGAACTAAAGTAATAAGTAGAGGTAATGTAATATAAATAGACTATCAAGACTAGGAACTAAAATAAAATTAATAACTGGTAAAAAAAGTAAAACAAAGTGTGGTTAAGGTAAGAAATTAAAGAAACTATAAAATTAAAACTATGGACTTTAGTAAAAAGAGGGGCTTATATAATGAATTAAATAAGCTGAAATTTAGATTAGGAAATAAAGTAAAAAGAGAGGCTAAAGTAATAAATTAAATAGGCTAAAATTATAAATCAGGCAAAAAAGTAAAACGTGACGTTAAGGTAAGAAATCAAAGAAACTAAAATTAAACTAGTGACTAAAGTAAAAATAGAGGCTTGAGCAATAGATTAAATAGACAAAATTAAAACTGGTTGGCTAGCAATATACTAAATAGACTAAAATTAAATAGCAGGTACTAAATTAAAATTTGGGGTTAAAGGAAGAAATTTAATGAACTAAAATTAAAATTAGGGATTCAAGTAAAATCATCTTACTGGCTCATTGCTAAAGGCCTCTAATTAAGATATAGAAATTAAGTCTAAATTGTTCAATTTGTGCCAAATAGCTTATTTTGGTTAAACAAGTTTTAGCCTAAAAATAATGTATCCTCTTCTTCTTAAGTGTTATAAAATTTGAAGGACTTTACATCTTCTCTCTTAGAAGAAATAAGAAACTCTAATAGTTATTGATATAAACGATTTTTTTCTAAAGTGAATCTATAAAACAGTATATACTAACACTTTGACCTTATTTGTTTATTCCCCTTGGTTATACAATCTGCCTCCGTAGCCGTGGTCGTATAGTACTGGTCTTCGGCACCGGAGGTCCGGGATTCACAGCCCGGGCTATGCTCTCAGTTTTTATGAATAGTTTTTGATGTAAAAAGATTTCGCCAACTTTAGCTTTACTTTGAGCATAGTAGATGTGACCCACCCGAGGTGGTTCCCGCAAGGCGACCACCCTGAAGGGCCGAAAGGCCCTAAAACGGGCATTACTATTATATATTATTATACAAAAAGATAAAATGTATTATTTTTTCGACTGCGCCTCGGTATTTATATTTCTTGGTTCCTTCTACTATATTAGTAATGGTTAAGCTCGAGCTAAAAGATCGCTCAAGCCTTTGACTAGGATCGAGCCGGGATCGTGCTTTAAGTGTGCTCGAGTTTTCGATTAACAGCTCAAGCTCAATCTTGGGCTCGAGCTCGAACTTAGGCTCGAAAAGCTCAATCTGGATCGATCTTAGGATTGAGCCTAATTTTTTTTTAGGATCGCCCATCTCTATACTTTGCCTTAGAATTTTAATTACTCTGTAACGATCAAAATTACATATTTTACATCATAGTTTTATTCAATTATTTTCTATTTATTATAGATAGCTTTAAAATGACATACCTTTAATTACTATATTTTAAATATTTTTTATTTGACATTCTATCTAAAAAAACGTAGTATACTTTTAACTTTAACATTTTTTACTTAAAGCATTGATTTAAGCTCACCTTGAATGTCAATCTCCTTTATTTAATTTTATTTTTTTCGTATTTTATTAAAATATTAATTACATGTTACGATGGCCCCTTTGAAAAACTTTTTTTACAAAATATTGTAAAGAGAAAAATAGTAATTAAATTAAAACGTTGCTAAAATAAAATTAAATAAAAAAAATTAAAAATTATAAAAAATTGCTAATTAAATTTATTATCTCTATTGTTTTTAAGTTATGTTGTATGTCAAGATTTATTTAATTATGAGTTATTTTTTTCTGAGAATCATGAGACTTAATTAGAGAGGAAAGAAAAAGTCATGATTGTCACTCTTATTGATGAATTTTTAATGAGCAAATAATTTTAATTGGACTTCGTTAATAAAATAACAAATCTCATAACGGCAATTTTATTGTCATTTTTATTGAAAGTCGAAAAATTTTTAGGTTAGCTTTGATTCTCGAGGAAATAGAGGATTCAATTATATAATCAATGTACGTTAATATAACTTATATAAATTAGAACAATTATTTTACGATATCCTGTAGTATTTAGGTATATTGGTAGTATAATTTTTCTCCTACGGTAGTTGGATAGAAAAATTAATAATAAATAAATAGCTGTATTTGTTTTTATTGTTTTTTTATTTTTATTTTAGTTTATTTTTATTCTTATTTTATTTTTTTACTTGTAAATCGTATTTGTTTATTATTATTATTTCTAACCATCTACCGTAGAAGTAAAATTAGACTACCAATATACCTAAGTACTACAGTATATCGTAAAATTATTGTTTTTCATTTATTAAAGTTATATTAACATACATCGATTATAACATAATTGAATCCTCTATTTCCTTGGGAGTCAAAGATAACCTAAAACAAAATTTGTTCGACTTTTAATAAAAATGACAATAAAATTGCCGTTATGAGATTCGTTATTTTATTAACGAAGTCCAATTAAAATTATTATTTTCTCATTAATAATTAATTAATTATTCTTTTTTTATTTGCCATTACGTTTTACACCGTAAGTGTTTATAATTGTTAAATTTTTATTTTTCATGCATTAAATAAAATAAATAAATTACATTCAACATAGCTGTAAAGCGATGTTTATTAAATTGAATATAAATAAATATTAAATAAAAATATAAATGATAAGGAAAATAAAAAGGCGAGAAACCTATTCAAGTTCACCTGGAGCCCCCCTGAAATTTAAAATGATAGCCTAAATCAAACTCGCAGCAAATTTAAAATTAAATATAACCTATTAAAAATAAATAAATTAAAATAATTTATAAAGATTGAATTCGCCAAATTAATTGTTACATCATACGCTCTAAGTCTTATAATATGTATAGCTACGGTTATTAATCATATGAGGTCTTTATGATAATTTATGTAAAAGGGGAAAGAAGAAATGGATTCAAAAACAAACATATATATATATATATATATATATATATATATATATATATATATATATAATATATATATATATATATATATATATATTATATATATATATATATATATATATATATTTAATGATGAATGGTTAATATGATTTTTACTATTTACTGTTCATTTAACAATAAGTTTTACTATTTATTACTACACATTAATTTAAAAATTATAATTAACTTTCGAATAAATTTTGGCCGATTAATTTTGTTAGGACTGTTTGGGATACCTATCAATTTTGCTAATGTTTTAACTTCAAATCAAGCTTTATTTTAAAGGGATTTTTAAAAAAATTAGGATAATTTAAAGAAAATTAAATAAAAATTGACTTTCTTGAAAATGTGTTTTTTTAAATAATTCTAAATTTCTATGTGTATATATTTTTTATTAGATATATTAATATTTTAAATTTATTTCTATTTATTAAATTTTAATTGGGTTCAGTAATTTTTATTCAGATTTAATTGGCTGAAAAGTGGAATTTTTATTTTTTAAGGGATTTCAGGCTACAAAAAACTCCTTGTTAAAGAATCTCTTCACTAAATTAACTAGATAAAGTTTTCCCTTATCCGGTTGTGAATTTTCGATCCTGGATAAAAGATGAAAATTAAGAAAATTTAGATACTTAAAATGTAAAAAAAAAATAAATAATAAAAAATCATTCAACAGGATCATTTTTGATTTTTTAGAAACCCTAATTTTTCGAATAATTTTGGGTTATTAATCTTTGATTTTATTAATATTTTGATTTTCTCTTTTTTTAACACTCAATACAAGGATTATTAGCTTTTTGTTAAATCTAATTTTCCTCTTTATATTATAATTCTATGCTTAATATATTGTAAATATAGAAGCTAAAAGCTTCGTAATCCTTGCTTGTCTACAAATATATGTCAATCAACTTGACAGAACGATGTATATTTTAAATGCATGTCGGCTTTTGGGATGAAATGCCTAAACAACTTGTTACATGCTCTCTTGGCGTATTAATAACGTAAATATAAAATTATGTTGTAGTGTACGTATTAGTATTTATTTACAATATAGAACAATAAATGAAAACATTTATTACTTAATAAATACATTATTTAATTTTTATTAGAATTATAATATTTAAATGAAAGAGCAGAGAAGCATTATGCCATGTCTGGCTGAGAATATTATATTACAATATGTTATAAAAAAGGAAGCAATGAAATTTGCATGTCCGCTCATTAAATGACACGCGTCTACATAAATTATTTTATCTCCAGACGATATATCATGTGATGTTTAATGACTAATTTTTAGTTAGCAAGGAAATAAAACTTATTGCTTACCTTGAGAGTAAAAGTGGTTTTTTTAATGGGGTTAAGATTCCCCAAATCTTATAAGAGGGAGTATTATTCATTTTTTGGAGCAGTTTCATCTAAATTCATTTGGAGAGCCCTACCAAAAAAAAAGGTTGATTTAAAATTTGTTTCAGACAAAATATAAGAAGTTATTTGAAGCAATAAAAATGTGTTTTTTGGGAGGGGGTGGCTCCCCAAAATTTATTGAGACCCAACCAAAAAATCGGGTACGGGATATCTCGGAACGTTTCCTCATCACATTGGATTCGCTACGCTCATCCTCCCAGCGTCGGACTCGCTTCGCTCGTCTTCAGCAATACAATTCGTTAATTTATAATGCAACACGTCTTTAAACTGGCTTCGCTCGTCCTCAGATAGAGTAAATACATTCGTTTCATTCTCAGTGGCCATTTATCCAAGCACTGCCCACGTGCCAATAATCATTGATTGTTATATTATAACGATACTTAGTACACTTATCTATTGCGTCAAGGGGTACATTTGTACTAATTTTAACTCAGTTGGATTATTTTCCAATTTTTTACAATTTAAAAAAAAAACGTAAACAAATCTCTTGACAAAAATTGAACTAATGCTGATAATGAGATGAGATGGAACTCAGCACATATCTTAGTCCGATACATGGCTTCATACCTGCCAAACTGCAATTGGATTGCATCATCTGTCCGTGTTTTATGATTTTTCAAAATTTTCGCTGTCATTGTTGCGGGTTAATAACATCATAAAAAATTATTTTCCGAATAGTACAACTACAGCAGTAGACTGATTTTTGTACGAAGCTTCAACTCCCTAGCATAAATATACTGGGTGCTACGACGATAACAGACACAGACCTACACACACACACATACAGACAGAGAACTTTGCAAAAACCACTCAGGAGGTCTTAAAAACACCTGAAACGGATAATTCTGGTGAAATCCCGGTTTTGGATTTTTTGCAAACGCAATACTTTTCCTATATACCTACGGTATTAATGAGGAAAAGTAAAAATATTTTGGTTCAAAATCCTCAGGTAGAATGATGTTTCAGGCCTATGCTCAGTACGATCTATTGTATTGACTATGACTGCAAATATTGTGCGAAGCGAAAAAATGTATGGATCAATTTGAAATTTGGCACGGATATAGTCATATATAAGTACTACAAATTCGATAAGTTTTATCTAAATATCGGCATTTGTTCAGTTTGTATGCAATGGCATGTACAGAGTTTTTCAAAAATTGTTAAAAGTAAAAAATATACCGCATGAGTTTAAATATGGTAAAAGTATATATGGTAAAGTACCTTTATGGAATTGATAAGTATACATATTAATTACGTAAGTTAATTTCTAAGTATCGTTTCAATACGGCCATCGGCCATGTATATCTACTAGTAAATCGAATAAATCGAATTTTAGACCATCTGTGGACGAGCAAATCGAGTAAACAAAGTGGTGAGTATAAGCATAGCGAATCGGATGTGGTAAGTAAATGTTCTAAGCTATCCCGTACCCAATTTGTTATTGTTTTAAAATATTGTAAAGTACTCTAGATGTTAACTTAACTCTATAACTTTAATAAATACTTAAATATTAAATAAATACACTTAAATTTGTAAAGAAAATTAAAAAAAAATTTAGAGACCAAACCTGAACAGTAAACTCCCAAACGTAAAAAATAATAATATAACCTTTACACCCGGGACCAGCGTGTCTGATCAACCTGATTGAGGTTTTTTGTGGTTTCCCTCAATTTTACAAACAAATGTCAGGTTGATTCATCAGAAGTCAGTCCACAGACTGCATAGGCAACCCTTTTAGAAACTCCTGTAAACCTTTACAGTACAAACCTATTCAAAACACCATCAAAAATATATTTGACAATATTAAAAAAAAAAATAAAATAATGATAATTAAATAATATAAAAATTAAAATACCCAAACCAAAAAATATAAAATTATCCTTAACCCAAACAAACCCCCTCACACTCCAAAACAATAATCAAAATTTATACCACAAAAATAAATAAATAAATAAAATAAAAAAGAGGCGGGTTGACAAATTATCTTAAATCAATAAATAAAATATGGCTCCAGTTTTCACAAAATAAATATCCTATACTTTTGCCAATAAAGAACTTGTTTAAAAAAACTATAACTTTAATTACCTATTAACTATAACTTGACTCTAACTTAAATTACCTTAACTATATTGTACATAGAGTTTGGAATCACTCTATTTCGCCCTTAGTGCCAATAAAATCCAATTTATCCCAGCTGTCAAGCATCTGTCTGAACCTACTGATCACTCTTGATAAAAAATATATTAAAAATAAGTGTTTTTACACTTTCCTCGTCCTCTAATGTACGTATATTATAGGGAAAATATTGTGTTATATTTTTGCTATTGCAATGCTTTTTTTTAATAAGAGACAAAGAAGTAATATACATACGTGGAGAAGAATAATGTAGGTAAGCGTTAATAGCTTTTATAAAATTCTCTCGAAACGAGAGGAGAGATATTTTTAGAAACAATAAAGTATAAGTTGTGTTGCATGGATAGCCATGAATTGATCGAAATCTCATGATCCGTGAAATAGAACTTTACCACCGCTCTGAGGGTTGCTTTAGAAGCTTTCTGTACAATGCTTATTGTAATCTGGTATATTTTCTTCACCTGCCTTTTTAAATGCAATCTTCTAGATTATAGATTACAATTACTGGAAGATAGTTAAAGTTATAAAATATCTTCTATATATTCTATCTAAATATCTCTACATTTTAGTTTTTATTACTTTTCCTCATTTATACCGCAGGTGTATAAAAAAGTATTGTGTTTGCAAAAATTTCGAAAGCGGGATGTTACCGGAATCATCCGATTCAGGTGTTTTAAAGGCCTCGTCAGTGGTTTTCTCAAAGTTTTCTGTCTGTGTGTGTGAGTGTATGTTGTTATCATCGTAGCTCCTAGTGTATTTATGCTAGAGAAATTTGGCGCGCATGTAGCCATGTAGACTAACATATGTGCCAAGTTTCATTCCATTATCTGCGTTAGTTCAATTGTACAATAGACTTTCAGTGCAAATGGGGTCTATCCTCGACTCCAACCCCAATCATCAATAATTGTTATCAAATGACTTAAGTACGTTTTTTTTTAAATAGAAAATGATTCAATTGAGTTGAAATTTAGTTCAAGTGTATACCTTTATGTAAAAAATAAGTGCACCAAGTTTCATTTATTACGACCAGTATATCTATGGTTTTTGTTGGATCATAATAGTTAAGCAGCATTGAGCTTGGTCAGTGCTGTATGGGTGACAGCTTTTTACTTTGATTTACTATCTGGTGACGAGCGAAGAGAGACCGAAGACATGCTGCAGTATAAATTTAGCGAATTGTATATTCTGAGGACGAGCGAAGCGAGTCTAAAGCAGGGAGGATGAGCGTAGCGAATTCGATGTGATGAGGAAAAGTTCCAAGGTACCCCGTACCCGATTTTTTATATTATTGTTTTACATGCAGAAATAAGGTGTTCACACGGAAAAATATTAAATACTGATTTATTTATTAATAATTTTAAAATAAATTAACAAATTAATAGGTGTTTAACTAATAAACGAAAAAATAAGAAAAATGAAGTTAGCTATTACTCATTTTTATTTCCAACCTATAAGAGCTGCAGTTAAAACATATTTCATCAACACTTTCTAAATCTAACTTTATACATTATTAACTTTTGTTATAAAGAGACTGAGGAGAGTGAAGTTGGTGAAACTTTGAACAAAAGTCAGGTAGTAACTTTTTTATAAGTTTGATACCCCACAATAACACTGCAGAGTACTCCATATACAAAGAAAAAGCGAGAGCAAAAGTATAATAGACTGGTAACTTTTTTGGGAGTAAAAATGGTTATAAATTTTATTGCCAGCCGCCACATCTGTTAAGTAAAGTTACAAGTAGAGTCGGTGTAAAAAAGTTTAGGAAGATTTAGAGTTCTTGATGTTTGATATGATACTAAACACCTTTAGGACCTGATGCCAAACCACTTTAACACCCTTGGGAGAAAAAGGGGTCAAAGTGCTCCAATTTTTTATTCCTTTTTAACCCTCGGATGATGAATGTTGTTTTATTACATTAGAAAGTTTAAAAGTTTTCATTTAACGCTAGGAAATTTTTGACAAGATTTTTTTAAAGTAATGTCCTTTCTGCGTTGTGAAAACTTTTTCCTTTTCTTTACACATGTTGTGGTTTAAGAAGTATTGCGTTGATTTTATATCTTACACACGAACTTATACTAATTTATTATTTCATCGATTTTAATTGAGTAGGTTTTTACTTAATATAGAAAAATGAATCGTATAAGTTTACTTATCAGATCGATATTTACAGAATAAGTTTGTTTATTTGATCGATGTTGGTGTTTTACTTTTACTTATTAGATCGATATTAATACATTAAGTTTGATCATTATATCGATATTTATAGAATTAGTTTGTTTATTTGATCGATGTTAGTGTTTTACGTGTACTTATTCGATCGATATTAATACATTAAGTTTAATTATTAGATTGATATTTATAAAATATAAAAAATAGAAGTTTATAGAAAGTTTGTTTATTAGATCGATGTTAATGGTTTATGTTGACTAATTAGATCAATGTTAATACATTAAGTTTGATTATTAAATCGATATTTATAGAATAAGTTAGTTTATTTGATCGATGTTAATACATTAAGTTAGATTATTAGATCGATATTTATAGAATAAGTTTGTTTATTTGATCGATGTTAGTGTTTTACGTTTACTTATTAGATCGATATTAATACATAAAGTTGTCTGTCTATATGTGTGTGTGTGTCTGTTGTCATCGTATCTCCCAGTGTATTTATGCTAGAGGGTTGAAACATTGTACAAAAATCAGTCATCAACTACTGCTGTAGTTGTGATATTTGGAAAATATTTTTTATGACGTCATTAACCCGCAATAATGACTTATCTAAACTTTCAAAAAAATAAAAAAACACGGAACAATTATGCGATAAAATTGAGATTTGGCACGCATTTAGCCATGTATAAGACTAACAGATGTGCCAAGTTTCATATCATTATCAGCATAAGTTCAATTTGTATTATATGACTTGTGTTCGTTTTTTAAAATATTCTAAAAAATCGGAAAACTATCTAATTGAGTTGAAATTTGGTGCAAATGTATACCTTTATTAAATAAATAAAAGTTTCATTTAAATACGACAAGTATATATGTGGTTTTTGTTTGATCATAAAAGTTAAGCAGCATTATTGAGCGTAGTCAGTGCTGTATGGGCGACCGCTGAGGATGAAACGAATGTATTTAATATCTGAGGGCGAGTGAAGCGAGCGCGAATAGGTGTTGCAGCATACATTAGTCAAATTGTATATTATAAGGACGAGCGAAGCGAGTCCGAAGTAGAGAGTATGAGCGTAGCGAATCCGATAGGATAATAAAAGGTTCCGTGATACCCCGTACCCGATTTTTTATATTTCCTATGACGCAATAAATAAATACGATCCCAAATAAAGAATAAGCTTTAGGATAGGAAACGGCGGATGGGAAATTGGATAGGATGGATAAGGCTCAATAAGATTATCCTACCGAGGTAAATTCAACTTGTTGAAAACTTCAGAGGCAGATGGTTTTGTATTTATTAAACTATTTTATTATCTTCAGCAGTTCTGGAAATATCATGATCACAATTCATCCCAATAACTCATACTTTTAATATACTGTTTTCCGGGCGTTATTGTTATGTTTGAATTATTAGTTTATAACTTGGTTAACTATAAGTTTCTTATAAAGAACTTTTATGTACTCGAATTTAAATTCTCTTTAATTCACAAGTGCTGCTCTAAACGTTAAATTAACTTTTATAGTTGCTTAATGTTGTTGGTCTATTTTAAGAATCATAATTATTTCATAAGTTCTTGTTTAAAGAAAATGTAAAAATGAACGTTTTTCTTTATTTAGTTAAACCAAATTCAGTAATCAGAGTAAGTAAAATCAAGTTCTAAATCAGAGTAAGTCAAGTTCTAATCAGAGTAAGTAAAATCAAGTTCTAATCAGAGTAAGTAATCAGAGTAAGTCAAGTTCTAATCAGAGTAAGTAATCAGAGTAAGTAAAATCAAGTTCTAATCAGAGTAAGTAAAATCAAGTTCTAATCAGAGTAAGTAAAATCAAGTTCTAATCAGAGTAAGTAAAATCAAGTTTAATCAAGTAAGGTAAAATCAAGTTCTAATCAGAGTAAGTAAAATCAAGTTCAATCAGAGTAAGTAAAATCAGGTTCTAATCAGAGTAAGTAAAATCAAGTTCTAATCAGAGTAAGTAAAATCAAGTTCTAATCAGAGTAAGTAAAATC
This sequence comes from Microvelia longipes, assembly GCA_018340805.1. Classification (NCBI taxonomy): domain Eukaryota; kingdom Metazoa; phylum Arthropoda; class Insecta; order Hemiptera; family Veliidae; genus Microvelia; species Microvelia longipes. Next base: position 39,874,200 of record JACMZG010001863.1, read on the forward strand.
AAGTTCCAATCAGAGTAAGTAAAATCAAGTTCTAATCAGAGTAAGTAAAATCAAGTTCTAATCAGAGTAAGTAAAATCGAGTTCTAATCAGAGTAAGTAAAATCAAGTTCTAATCAGAGTAAGTAAAATCAAGTTGTAAACAGAGTAAGTAAAATAAAGTTTAGGTTTCTCCAGAACTACGCAGATTAAAATTAAAACTTTATAAACCTGGATAAATATCTCCTGGAAATCAAGCCAAAGATTGTCTTTAAGAACTTAAAAACTATTTTTAAGTCCCTAATCTTTCTATTAAGGAGAATCACGTTTCATGCTCCTTGCGATTGTTAAAATATCATAGTAGGCGAATGAAATGCTTATCATGCACGTATCTATCATATTATTTTATCTATGATTGATAATAATATTGACTACGGCATATTATCTACGGTGGTAACTTGTAATATTGACATAACATTTATATGTTCCTCAACATGCACTAAAATTTCATTAAATTAGTTATTATTAAGTACTAAAAATTGTTTTGAAGAAAATACTTTGCTAAAAATTAATAAAACGACCCGAAAACTTCACATTTAATTTTATATCGACGAAATACTATTTATAGTATCTTTAAGATATAAGATATAATAAAAGTTTGTTTAACAACTTCTTTAATACGTAACAATTGTGGATAAAGTATGGTACTGATAATGCCAGTAAAACGTTTTTGCATTGCTCGTATGTTGTATGGTGTTACGACCCCCCCCCTCCAACCGTTGCTCAAATCCACACTCGCATGCAAAGTTTTGTTTTCATCACTAGTTGCGTAATGTACTATTTCTTTACTCGAGTAACCCTAGAAATACCTTACGTTTTGATTTTCTATTTAACCATTCTACATAATTAATAATATACAGAGTGGTGCATTTTTAATACATCACCCTGATTACTGAACTCCGTACTATAGTGATAAAAATTGTTTATACCCCCACTTAGTCGACCACTGGGATTTTAAATTCCTAATTATAAAATTTTTAGCGAATTTTCAAAGAAAAAATGAGCTTATGAGACTAGAGTTATGGTGAGAGGAATTGGGGGGGAGGGTAATTTTTTTGAAAAAAGGAAGTCTCTCTAAGCAAGATATATATATATATATATATATATATATATATATATATATATATATATATTTTTATTTATTTATTTATTTATATATATATATATATATATATATATATATATATATATATATATATATATATATATATATATATATAAATATGTAAGTATATGAGTGTATGCACGAGATTTTGTGTCCTAGACGTTTATATAGGACCCGATAAATTTTGTACGCGTTTTCGGATCGAAATGGAACTAAATACAAAAATCAACCTTATTATTGTTCCGAAACCTATTGTTTATGAAATATGTGTGACGCTATTCACAAAAATGACCCCTCAACATTTTAAAAAATCACAAACCTTCATATAAAGTTTAGATTGGAGTGAAATTTTTACACACATATACAACTATGTATGGTCTACAATCATACGGAGTTTCGTTGTGTTATCAGTATTAAGTCTGGTTTTATTGATTGACATGTATGTCAAACAAAACATTATGTCATTGATTGACATTATGTATACAAATCACGTATTTTGAATAATATATATGAAAATTAGTTTAAATCGTGGCAGTATGCCACTTATATAAACCAGCAATATGACGAACTGATTAAGTACAACAACAATGCGGCCGCAGCAGAGCGGCCCTCAGCGCGGACGCTGCGTAGCAGAGTGCCTAAGAGGTCGAAGGCCTCTTGTTTCAATTATCTAGCATGGTAATATAAATACTAAAATGCGTTTTTCTCCGGCAACTTTGAAAAATAAAATCTGAGAATACGAATATTAAGAATACCGATTCTTTTTTAATATCATTCAATTGTTTTCTATGAAAATTCGCTAAAAAAAAATTATAAAATAATATTGACGATTTATTTACTTTCCTCTAAAACTTTAATACCAATCTTAGAAAACAAAAAAACAACTTAGTGCACTTGTCTTTTTATATTATACTCTAATCTGCTTAAAATAAAGGATCCTATTTTTCTTTATTTTATTTTTCCTCAATTTTTATGTGAAGTTATTTACTCGTGGGGTTTATTCCTAAGTTGGTAGAATTGTTTCCTACTATTCCATTGTGTAGAGAATTTTATATATAATATTTTCTTTTGCTTGAATAAAAACTTGTATTATAGAGTTTGTATATTTTCACGCTTTTTATTATATCCGTGAAGAATTCCAGATTATTGTTTCATTAAGTTTTTCTTGCAATACTTTGCTTTTATTAATTTTTTATCGTTGCTAATATTTAGACTTGTTTCATGTTTCACACTCCAAGGTGAGAGATTTTGCATAGGATATGCACCCTCTTCTACCTACACCTAATAAGCAAATTATAAGTACCTTTTTGAAAAAGGTTCTAATAAGAAGTATATAAAGCAAGCTTCGATGGAGAAGTAATATATACTTATACACACCTTGGTTGCATGTTATGTCAAGAACTCACGTTTAACTAGGCCTTGTTAATTAGTGTTAATACATTTTTTTTATCAAGTACCAAGAACCTACTTTTATGGTAAACTTAATTTTTTCTAAAGAAGAACTAAGGTGAGCGTTAATAAAAGATAAAGAAGTCTTTATTTTCTATAGCAAAAGCGCAAAGCGCTTTGCTATAGAATATATATTTTTGTGGAGAGACTTCTTTATCTTTTATTAATTTTTACTACTTTTCTTGAAATCAGCTAGATTATCATTTTGTAACCTATCTGTATTATTGCCATTGTTATCTGAATTTATAATTTTAAGATTCATAATATTTGGAACAGACGATGTCTGAGTGATTTTACCGGTACTTGCTTTTTTCTTTATATACACATTTTTAATTTTTGTTAAATAAAGTTATCAGAACAACAATAATAAATATTCTGGCCCGGAGGATTGCTTGAAGGGCAATTTCCTCCGAAATGCGCTTCCTTGATTAACAATTCATTTATTGCTTGAGATTCTGGGTTTTGCTTTTTAGCCTGATGAATAGCATTACTCGTTACTCCATTTTCTTGATTATTTTAAAGAAAATGCAAAAGTTAATGAATTAATCAATATTTAAGGTTTAGTAAAATTTTTCGCAAGCATTTAAAGCTCAGTTTTCACTAATCTTTAAAATAGTTTATAAATGTTATAAAACGAGTACTATAATAATTGTGTATAAAACATCTTTTTCTCTAAGATCGTGAGTTGATACTTTTAAATTTCTTTGCATGGCATAAAAAAATATTTATATATTGCTGGTAGTTCATGTATTTGCCGCAAGGAGCGGCTAAATAACATGTTTTTATTATAGTTAATCCATTGTTCCACTAGATGACGACAGTGGTACTATTACAATCTTACATAACCTTATTTGTTTACAGTTTTATACTTTAAATTTTAAGTAATATAAATATTATTTTCTGTCAATAAATATCAAATATCCTTGATTTTATACTAAATTCTTACACAAACACGGAGTGGAGACAAGTCTAATTTTGGTATAGTAAATAAACCCGTATAAACTTTTCTCCCAACCCAAGATTCATACCCGAGCCCCTGGGTTTAAAAACTTTGAGTAGTCGGTTCGACTTTAGCCTGGTTTTGATTTTAAGTAAATATTATTAAAAACGACACCTTACTTATACTTATTGTCTACTTACCGTATTTAAAATTCCGATTACTTACCACTGTTTATTAGACTTTTAGTACATTGAAAACACATAGAAATACTTTTTCTATGTGTTTCTCGGAAAAATATATTTTTTTTTTCCGATGACCTGTACCTCTGCGGTAGAGTGCTCGCCTTCAAAGGGTTCAAATCCTGCCAGAGGAGGGCCTTATAGAAGGTTATCCCTTGTACCGTTCTTTTGGCATGTCTTGAATTTAAGGCCAGCCAACCCAGCCTAGGTTTAACGTGGTTTCTTTTAGCTGTTACAAAAATAGGGAGTAATTCATCCGACACAAGTCTGGGTCCACGTTTCCGTTATCTCCAGCATGTAAAGAATGACAAAACAGAACAGGTTTTGTCTCTCCACACGTCATTATATTTATAAAACAGAACCGACTTTCAACCGTTAACGGTGATCAACATGCCGGTGAAAGTGAGGCTAGTGATAAACCATTACGGCCCTCCACGGCTCAATTTACCATAATGACTAAGTTCTGTGGGCCGACGGAGGGTCGGAAAGACACTGATAGGGAATGTTGTGTTCGGTTTTGCAGAACTTTAGCTTTTAGGTCAGAGCTATGGAAATGGGATTATGCACGATAATTTTGGGGTCACTACAGATCTCTTTCTTCGTCAGGCTGTACGGAACTGGACATAGTATTGAGTATAAGATGTATCTGGTGAGACTAGAGGAACTAGTTAGGTTGGTAAAAACTATTAGCTGGCGTGCTAGATGAGTCTAATGAGAACTGAGGAGCTAGTGGAACTAAAGAAAATGTACTAGTCTAACTAAGGACTGGTTACAGGTGCAGTCATAAAGGGAAGGTTGGAAGTACCGAGGTCTTCCCTGGTGCAGTGTGTGCATAAACTCTAGGAGGTATCGGTAGAGTGGCAATCGGAAGATTAGAAATGCTGAAATGACCCTACGGATTAAAGCGAAAAAAAACATTGTAATTTGGTTTGACTGTTGCGTTCACAATAAAATTAGTGTACACTACTTAACTGTAAAATTATTCTTTTAACATCAGCTTTTATTTCTGTCTTACTTTACTAGCCAGTAAACATACTTACTACGGTAAAAAAAGCATCAGTTGACAGCCAAATAGCATAATATACTATTTTAAGAAATTGGTTTTCCCTAAATTATACACTTCATTTAAAAAATATTGTTCGAAATTTAAATTTCTATTGTTAAAAATGCCATAAGCAATTTCTTTTGTTTAATTGAAACGAGGCCAATGTTTTGTTTCTTCTAAAATCCTTGTAATTCATAAGTTAGTATAGTAGTAGTTTTAAACAGAAGGAATAGTTTATTTTAAGTACTGCCTGCTTGAACCCTCTATTAAGAAACCTTTTCAGTATCCTTACTCAATGTCATCTGTATAATGGCTAATCGTAAAAAAACAAGGATTAAGTCTGAAGACCCATTCTGTTAAAATAACCCCTCAGTTTTTGACCCATAGCCAATTTTCGGTTTTCAGTGATTTTCGAGTAAAGTATAAAGGTTTTAAAAGGGGGAGTGTTTTTGGAAGTTGTTACAAATAGTGATATATTGGAGCAGCTGGCTGTGATGTACTTTGAACTTAAATGAAGTGTTTTTGCACGCTATGGTTGTATCTTTTCACTTTCTAACTCTAACTTACCCTAATACATCTTGGCCTGGTGTTACTCAGGGTCAACGCTTTCATCTCTTAATACATCAACATTACTTGCCGCTGCTCTTCCTTCACACGTTTTATACCTTTTCCTCTCTTGCGAATTTTCTTATATATAATAGTTCATGAAGGATATGTTTTTTCTTTTCCTGCCTTACTTATGGACGCACTAATAAAATAGATAAAATAAGACAATAGATGTGGCCTATACAGAATTCGGTATTCAATATTTATATTATACTGCCTTTCCAGTATTCATTTATTCATTATTTTAAGTTCACTTTATTTATTTATTCACTTTTCAGTTACCTTTTATCTATTCATTTTTTATTTTCTATCCAGTATTCATTTAACCTTGATTTTATATGCACGTTTTTTATCCATTCATTTTCGATTCTCATTTATTCATTCATTCTTAACTTTTTATCTAAATGGTTGGGTTTATTCATTCATTACATAGTTTATTTTTATTTATTTTATAGATATTTGTTTATTTTATACTTTATTTTCCGTAGTTTCCTTCTTATAAAATACCTAGACAAAAACCAAGTTTAATATCTTTAGTTTATATCTTTGTATTATTTTACCGAATAGAACAAATTGAATTTAATATAGTTATTATAATTTTATATAGTTAGTTTATTTTCTTAAATTAAATTTAAGAAAATAAAATTTTTTTTTTTTAAAAAAAAAAGAAATACATCAAACTATCAAAGATCAAAAAGTAAAGTAAATGCAAAGGCTTGTTTTGTAACTAGTTCGGAACATATTCATAGATCAAGAGCCAAACATTAAAAATGTGACTCATTTTGTATTACTTAAAATAAATGTTTCTGAAAATGTACCTTAAATTATATAGGAAAAGAATGAACTGCCTATCCAGAGCGGAGCCCTTCGTATAAATGCTCTCGCTAAAAAATATTAGAAAACCCCACGCATTTCAATTTTCTTGCAATACGTGGTTCCCTGTAAGTCTTGGCAAAACATGAAGAGAGCATTTTTTTACTGATAAATTTTTTTTTAAAACTAGTGTTTTTCGTCATAATCGGATGACTACAACTAATGTTATGACAATTTTTAAATGACCAAAAAATTGAGAAAAAGCCAATATTTGGTTAAAGACATTCGCTTTATGACTTGCGTTAATTTATGACTGCGTAAATTAACTATTTTTTTGTTGTTTTTGAAAGAGCCATAACTTTAACTGTAGGGATTATTTGATCTTGATGATTAAACACTCGTTATATTGCACATTTTATCACCTTTAAAAATGTTATGTATTTCAAGAATACTGAAATTTGTTCGATTTTATAAAATTTCAAGCATGCGCAATCATATGAATGGCTTTACTCAGGATAGGCAGACTGTTTTTCAGAACAACTTATGCAGACATATTTTCTAAATGTTTTCTAAACATTTCGAAATGTTAATGGATCGAATTCAAATAAATAATTTAAAGAAATAATAAATTGAATCAAGGAAATTCGTTTAGCTGAAGGTGAATGCTGTTTCTAGAATTTTTCTTTTCGGATGATAGCAGCACACAGTCCTAAAATCTGGAAACAAGTTGCTTTTAATTTTGGACCTGTCTTTCACAATCACTACCTTCCCTTTCCTTTTTATCCGTAGGATCTAATCATGTTCGTTTTATCACTTTAATGTTGCCCCTCAATTTCATCTTATAGTTCTTTATTTTTATTTTCCTGACATTTTCAATACTTATCTTGAAATACATTCTCGTGTGTAGTTTTCAAAGAATTTCAATCCTTTTTTTCTTTCCTCTCTTTCATTTTGTAAAGAAAACATCGCTAGATCTTACAGGAAAAAATAAGTATGTTTCCTTTTTTTATTTTCAATTAAATTATTTTTACTGAATTTTTTTTTTAAAGTCGACCGCTATTTTTAACTTTGACCATACTTATGCCAACATATTCTCTCAAAAAGAGTTTATTTTATTTTATAGTCTTGTTTGTGATATGCTATGTCATAAAATGCAATATGTTTACTTTTCCTCATTTATACCTTAGGTATATTGGAATAGTATTTTGTCTGGAAGAACAAACTAAAAATCCGAAACCGGGAAGTCACCGGAATTATCCGTTTTAGATGTTTTAAGCCCTCTTAAGTAGTTTTTGCATATTTGTCAGTCTGTGTGTGTGTGTGTGTGTGTGTGTGAGTGAGTGTGTGTGTCTGATGTCATCGTTTATTAGATCTATTTGCAATATTCATTGTTTATAATTAAAATCTTGCTAACCACATAAGCTTAAGGCTTGGTCGTGGCAAGTAGAGAGGATGAGCGCAGCGAATCCGATGTGATGTGGTTCCCCGTACCCGACTTTTTTACAAGTATTTTAATACAATTATATTTTTTTGTAATAAATAAATTCCTTTTTTTCCTTTATTATTTTTGTGATATTAAATCACTTGTGCTATCTTGTTTTTTTTTATAAAATATTTTAGAATCTTGTTTACCGGTCGATACGTTTTCTATAACTGCGTTAAAACATAATTATATTACGAACTGCTGTGTAAACATAATATTTTATTTTAAAAGCTTGATTGCATTTTGCTCTTTAAGTTGGTGTGTTATTTTATTTATTTTTCAATTTCATCGCATGGGCTTTTTAGGCTACACGGTATCAAATTGCAAAATAGAATTGGGAAATTTAAAAAAAATTGGTATTTGAAATGTTTACTATAATTTCTGAATCAAAATAATTATATTTTTATATTTAGGATCAAAGAATGTTTAAGTAATTATGATGATTTGTATGTACACAAAATTTTGTAATCAAACCTTGGTTTGTAATAAATGGATATCTTTTTCTTTTTCATTTATTATTTTTGTGAAAGTACATCCCTTGTGCTATCATCGATAAAGGATTGTAACCTTCATTACTAGGTCCTACTCTTCCTAACGATCACGAGCTAAGTGTCGCGTACTATGCCTGAGCACAATGTCGTGCACTAGTCCTGAGCTCAGTGCTGTGCACCAGTCCTGAGCTCAGTGTCGTGCACTAGTACTGAGCTCAGTGTCGTGCACTAGTTCTGAGCTCAGTGTCGTGCACTAGTACTGAGCTAGTTTTGCGCACTAGTCCTAAGCTCAGTGCTGTGCACCAGTCCTGAGCTCAATGTCTCGCACTAGTCCATAAATTGTTGACTCAAATGGTTTATAGAGATTAATAATTTAATTAACATATTTTTAAATTGTATTTTTAAAGAAAAAAATGTTCTTAAATTGAAATATATGATTTATTTATAATTATTACTGTCACTTTTGGCTAGACAGCTCTAATAGTAGGGTAGCATAGTATTCACTAGTATAGCAACATAGTATAATATGGCAACATAGTATAGTATAGCAATATAATTCTGCTGATATGTTGTCAGAAGACTTTTTCTTCTTTTTGCCGCCTAAGTCAGCAAAACTGTTCTAGCTGTTACAATTCCTTAGCCTATGATAGCAACTAACGATCACGAGCCCTATTTAAAAGCTTTAGTCTTGATGTTCGTTGACCGATTTAAATTGGTCAACGAACATCGACTAGAATTGACTAAACTGTTTTGCTAAATAGGTATTAATTGTGACGTATAGCCCACTAAACCAAACTGCCTTTCTTTAATGCTAATATTTACTCTTCAAGATTTACCTTTTTCTAGATATCCTATTGCAGCTAATATTTTTTTAAACTGAACTAATCTTAAGAACTAAAATATGAGAACTACGTTATCTTATTCTTATTTATATATTTTAAATTTATTTTTCTTTTTGTAAATCTCAATTTTTAAGGATATATTTCATACTTAAATAGAAAATGGGAGAAAATAGAGAAAAATGTAAGGAGCAGGTTCTAGAGGGCGGTGGGATCAACTTATCAAGAAGGGCTGACTCGTTGAATCCCCTTGCTTCGAGTCAAGCCCTCTGCTTCAGCCAACTTTCTTATTCCCCCCTGTTTTTAATAATAAAGGAAAATAGTTTTGAATCTATTGAGCAATTTATTTAACTGGTTATTTATTTTTAAAATTTATTAATTAGACTCCTAAATAATTGTCCTATAAGTCAGCTGGAAAATATTTATCAACCGTATTTGGTTATTTAAAGTTCTAAGTTTTCCTAGGAGTGACGTAACAAAATAAACACTGGCTCTTAATAAAATATAAGTACCCAATTAGATTTTATTGCTGTTTGTTCTCTTAAGCTGAAAATCCTCCAACAGAATAACATAAGAATCATAACCATTTAGGCATAGATATATTATTAATATTATAACTTAATTGTTAAATATAATTTATAGTTTTAGATAATTAACACAGCTGCTCAACTCAGGCTCCTGGGCCATCATGAGCAGCTTATTTTGATATTATTTTTTTTAATTTTGTAATTTGTACTTTATATAATAAAGAAATAATTAAAAAAATACTTCAGGGGCCCTATTGGTGATTTTGAAACATTGAAAAAGTAACCTGACCACCTTCGCTAAAAATATAATCAAATAATCAGTACAAAATTACAGTAGCTTATATATAGGAACGTTAAAAAATACAAATCAAAACACAAACAATGTGTGGAAGCCGACAACAATTAATTTTTTAAAACCTTAACTCACTCTTAAAGGAGGTTTCAATGAGGTTACACAGAGCCTCTGAGAGCCCCAAAACGATGTTTCAGGCCTCTCAATGTATTGAGATAGGCTATACCCCCTCTAGTGTATATCTCTATGCATTTAGGTCGGTAATCCGTGGTGTATTATACTTTAGAGAAGTTAGTAGAGGATGTAAGTGTTATATAGATTGTAGATCCCAAATAGGATCATTACGTTAAGACTGCTCCCGTCTGCGGAGTAGATGGGTCTTGATATTTGTTACCTAATACTTGAGAAAAAGTTGATGGATATGCAGATACCAAATTTTTTCATTAAATTAATACTATTTTATTGTAATTGTAGTTAAACTTTAAATATATTAAATTCCTTTTTTTGTACTGATTATTTTGACTTATATTATTGTATACTTTTTGTATTTTTTGTAAAAAAGCGCAAGCTTGTGAATTATATATAAATAAATAAAAAACGACTCCCCTCTGCACACTTGATGGGTTCTATTATTTCTTACCTGATACTTGAGAGAGAGTTGATGGATCTTATATTTTATCTTTGGTTTGAGACTGTTCTCTTCAAGTTATGTTTGGATTTTCCAGCTTTGTTTTGAAGGAAATATAAATATAAGAATGGGAGTAAATTTAATGCATTGTATAGATGTGAGAAGGATAAATAAAATAATTCTAAACCTTAGGTTTTTTGTTGTGAAATCGAAGATAATATTATCTATGGTAAAATTGTCCTTGAAAGTTTATATTAAATGAATGTCCCCTTCAGGTCTTCAGGCATAATTACGGGAAAAGCAATAAATAAAAACTTTTAGTCATCTTTTACTCAAGTACGAGTATCTCATTAAAATTTTATTGATTGAAGAAATAAATTTTCTCATGTTGAAATATTTTCCAGTTTGAAGTTTTGAGTGCATACTTGGAAAAGTTATAGAAGTCATTTTGGCGTGAAAAATTGTCTGATTTCTATCTGCGAGGCTGGTAATGACAGCGTTTTTCTCGTCTGAGACGTCAATTTTTATTTTCGTATCTTATACCATGTAATGATGGTTTAACGTGACACTATTCGGGCCAATTAAGATCTAATGTGCACTTTAATAACTTGACGTCTGTAACGTGCTGCTTATTATATTATTTACTTATCATTCGCTTTACTTAATGTTTAATGCTTACTTGAAATGAAATGAAATGAAATGAAATGCCCGTTTTAGGCCCTTTTGGCCCATCAGGGTATTCACCCTGCGGGAACCACCTCAGGTGGGTTGCATCTACTACACTCTGAGAATTAATTAAAGTTGGCGAAATCTTTTTAATACAAATACTATTCATAAAATCTTAGAGCATAGCCCCGGGCTGCGAACCCCGGACCTCCGGTGCCGAAATCGAACGCCTATACGATCACGGCCACGGAGGCAGACTTACTCGAAATACTCATTATTTATCTATTATTACTATACCTATAGCTGTACCATTACTTCGTGTTCTCGTTTTCAAAGAAAGGATATATTTTAAAATGTGAATATTTAGATTTAATTGGTCTTCCGGTAATAATATCTTCCTTTCCTTCTTGAGCCTTTCAGTATTATCTTGTTTATTTTTATTCTACCGCCAACATCCCTTCAGTTGGGGATCAAAAGGTTAACTTCTGCCTGTTTATAAATAATACTTAAATTATTAAGTTAAATAATTAATAATATTTAAGTATTTATATTCAGTAAAATAATTATTAAATATTCTCGTAAATTACAAACCAAATTAACTATTTAAGTAATAATCTATTATAGTTAAAATTATTATTATTATTATATTTTTCTATTTATTTTTTATTAATTTTTTAACAATGCAAATTAAAGAATGGGTTATGGTGTACCTCGGAACTTTTTCTCATCACTTCGGACTCACGTAGTAAATACATCCGTTTCATTCCCAGCTGTCACCCATACAGGCACTGACCATGGTCGAAGCTGCTTAACTTTTATGATCTAACAAAATGCATAGATATATAAACCGAAATTATCTAAAAAAGATAAATCTGGTGACATCCCGGTTTCGGATTTTTTTGCACACTACTTATCCTATATATGTATATAGGAATTAGGTGTAAATGGGGAAGTGTAAAAAACTAATATAAGAAGAGTGTTTGTGTGATAGACTAATTTAATTACATATCGGGGAAAAAATTAGTGCTTGAAGTACCTATATTTCAATATCTGTGACGAAAGAACTATTTTTTTAATGTATAAGTTGCGTTCTTTAATAGCGTTTTCACTACAGTATCTACAAAGGATTATCCATGAAAGGGACAAAATCGTGAGTCAAAATATTTTCTCATATACTTGCGTTACACTCTAACCCTAACCAACCCTTCTGAGACCATCTCTTTGGATTTAATTACTCTGTGAAACGTGCTTCACTGAAATTATAGAAACTCTTTAGTGTCATACCAACTCATGAGACTAACGACTATGCTCTGAAACCAGGTCGTTCTGCTTCTTCCTCCTGACCTTTATTTTACGTCATTTTTAAAACTATATATTCTCTTAAAGTAATTATAGTAGTGAATTAAATTTAAGCGTGTTGTCTTAAAATTTTAACGCTATAAATTTATAATTATTAAGAGTAGGTAATCTAAAAGTTGTAAGAACCAGATAAACCATTTAATTAGGTCTTGATTGTTTAGAGTGAGTATATTTTCTAAGTTTTTTCCATCGATGAAACTATTTAGCTTATTTAAAAAAATGCTTAATCTTTAGAACGTAACGGCTTCATTTCAATGCTGTCTGCTTATCAAATAGCTTATGATACATAATTAAGCAGCTCAATGATCTAATGATGTTTATTTATGTACAATTACAACGCTTTTACCGAAATACCACAAATTTACAGAAACTACTAGTTATTAAAAACAAGAGGTTAATAAAAAAACATGGTTCCACGGCATCGGCCACACCGCGGCGTCGGCGATAAGGGCAGCTTTAAAGCCCTTCGCGCCTGTCTGTGACCTCTTCGAGGACACACAGTTGTTGTTATTTATCAGTTTGTCATATTACAGGTTTATATAAGTGGCATACGGTCACTATATAAGCAAATTTGTAAATGTATTAGTAAAAAAATTTGATTTAATTACATTTTGTCAATTAATGACATATTGTTTTGTTTGAAATATGTCAACCAATAATATCAGAACTAATGCTAATAATATCATGAAACTACATAGTAATATATGTGTCGACAATTTCAGCCGAATGTAATCACTATATGAAGATTTGTGATTTTTTTAAATGTTTGTGGGGTCATTTTTGTGTGTTAATGAAATATGTCACACATATTTCATAAACAATAGGGACATTGACAAGGTTCATTTGTGTAACAATTTTAATTTCGATCTGAGAAAGCGTTCGGAATTTAGCTTTTTCATAGAATTATATATAATAATATATATATATTCATATATATTATATATATAACATATATATATATATATTATATATATATAATAATATATATATATATATATAATATATATACATATTATTTATGTATGTATGTACAAGATGTTTTCCCACACGTTTTTATGGGACACGATAACTTTCGAATCCATTTTTGGATTCGAAAGTTAAGGCCTTGGGGAGGCGTGGGGGCCGTAAAGGGGTACGTCCAGCGTCGACGTGCTACGGCGGCAAAGAGGCTAAAGACCTCTAGTTTTATTTATTAAGGACGAAATTTATAATAAGGATAATTTAAATACATTTTCATACCAACGAAACAAAATTTAATTAAACTATATTACTTTCCTGTGTTATTTAATATTATAGCTAGCCACAAGCTATTAGGATAAGTACTATGAAATTGTATCAGCTTTTATCTTTTCAATAGCTGTTCCTTTAATTACATCTTGAAAGGCATTAGATTTAGTTAAAACCCTACCAAGTTACTACTTAAAATTAATTGTTGGTCCCTGAGTAAGTTATGAGGTAGTTTAAAACAATTTCAGCTGGTCGGACGTGATTCCATCCCCGAGAGACTCTAATTCCGTTGTATTTCCCTTTGTTTCCCGATATACTTAACTTTTAATTTGTTTAGTTTAGTGGAATGAAAGCCAAGTTTTTTTAGCTATTTTCAGTTTCATAGTTTCTAAGTTCTATTTCTATTTTTCCAAGAACTATTTTATGTAGTTTTAAGTTTTACTTGGATGTTTCTAGAAGAGTATTCAAAGTTTTTTATGAGGAACATATTGTTTCATGTATGAGTAAAGAGTGTTAATAACTTTTTACTTTTCCACATTTATACCGAAGGTATATAGAAAAAGTATTGTTTCCGAAAAATTCCTAAACCGGGATGAAAACCGGAATTATCCGTTTCAGGTGTTTTTAAGGCCTCCTGAGTGGTTTTATCAAAGTTGTCTGTATTGTATATATGTGTGTGTGTTAGTGTATGTGTATATGGCATACGTAGCGCCCAGTGTATTTACGCTAGAATGTTGAAATTATGTTCAAAAATCAGTCTATCGCTGTAGTTGTGCTTTTCAGAAAATATTTTTTTATGACGCCATTAACCCGCAATAATGACTCGAGATAATAATTGAGAACGAGATTTAGCTCGCATGTGACTATTTATGCGGCTAACATATATGCTTAGTTTCATCTCATTATTAAGATTAGTTCAATTTTTATTGAATGACTTGTGTTAAGAAATTTAAAAATTATGTTTTTTAAGAAATCGTAAAAAAATTGGAAAATGGTTTGATTGAGTTGATATTTAGTACAAGTGTAAACCATTACCTAATAAATAAGTTCACTAAGTTTCGTTTCAATATGACGAGTGCATCCATGATTTTTGATGGATCATAAAAAATAAGGAGAATTGAGCGTGATCAGTGCTGGATGTGTGACTTCTACGAATGATACGAATGCATTTACTATCTGAAGAAGAGCGAAGCGAGTCCGAAGGCATGTTGTATTATAATTTTGGGGAACTTTATTTCTGAGGACGAGCAATGCGAGTCCGAAGCAAGTAGGATTAGCGTAGCGAATCCGATGTAATGAGGAAAAGTACAGAGGTACACCGTACCTGATTTTTTTAAATATAAAACTATTAAAAAAAGCAAAACTATATGGCAAATAGCTATCTTGTCGGTATCTAAGTAAATGGAGCACCGGACTCTTTTAACGTAAAAGCTTAGTATGAAATTCTTAGACTTAAAAGGAACATAAAAGAATTTAAAGCTATAAAGAAACCCCTTTTTTTATACATCAATTTAAGTTAAATAAAATAAATAACAAACCCTTAACCTCTACCTCCTCAGAATATCATCTTTTTTTATTAAGTGCTGAATACGCTTAAATGACTTGGTAACTTATGTAAGATTAAGTTACTTCTTACCTAAGTACTCTTTCCCTGTCTCTTAAGAAGTTACTCTTTTGCTGACTTTTAATGGATCGTCATAGAGAATATTGATTTAATACTCGTAGACTGTTACGAATATGGAATCAGTTTAGTGTGATAAGTGCATTTTAATATATTTTACAATACCCTTACTTTCTGTGATTTACAATCAGAAGAAGAAATGGCAAAAATCCATATTTCACCTTATGGCATTGTTCGTTTTGTTAATTTTGTTAATTTCGCTCGTCTATGTCGGCAGTCTGTTTTTTATAACTTCTTTCTGTAAAGTTTCAAATGCTGGCCGTAACTTTATAGACAATTATATATAGGTGTGAGATGATTGCAAAATGGAGCCGATTTTTAATCGTGTTATATAATAGATAAGTTCAAGAGTCCATAAAGTAGTTACAAGTCAGTAGTCTACTGACAAGTAAGTACAAGTTAAGTAGTTCAGTCAGGTTTTGAATGTTTTTGATTTAAATGATTGTCCGATCCTCCGATCATGATTGGGACATAAATGGAGTGGGAGTGACACTGGACATGACATAGGTTTTGGCGTGTAGAAGAAATATCCCTGATAGATGTATGCTACTAATGAAACCCTGTAAAAAGCAGATGACATACTCAGATAATTGTCTCGTTTCAAAACATGACATATAAGTGGCCCATAAAACTCTTTTCCGAGCCATTTTTGTTGTCCGGATATGGCTCATTTTATACAGTGTTGTAATACAGTGTTTACATTACTTGGATCAATATCATGCACTCAGGAGTGTGCTGGTAAACAGACAACCTCCTCTTCAAACAGCTCCTAGCTGTCGATTCTGTCCTTTTATCTCTTGCCCCCGGCTGTGTGTCGACGTCAAAGGGTTTCGTCAACAAATGATTGTTTGCTATGCTTTAGAGCCGTTATTTTAGAATTAAATGCTATTTCCCTGCCTTTTCATCTCTTGCAAAGTATTTAGAACAGTGCAATTACTTAGATAGTTTTGACCTTATTTTGAACTTGTAATATTCCTCAATATTAATAGACTTAATAGTAGCAAATTGCTTCATTATGTGTAAGGGAATAAATAAATAAATATTCATGTGTATTTATATGTATAAATACACATATAAATAACTTGTGTAAGGGAATACTCAAGTTAAACTATATGTGACAAGAATATTTAATTTATAACAGAATTTTAATATTATTACACAATTAATATTAATTTTAATTAATATTTATTTCATTTCAGAAGTACACGTGTAATGTATTTTTGATTCATTGCACTATTTAAAGTGTAATGTTAATTCATTACACAATTATAAGTGTAATGTTGATTCATTACACTTGTAATTGCATTACACTTTTATTATCTTGTTAATTGTATTACACTTTAATTACACTTGTAATTGCATTATACTTTTATTACACTTGTTAATTGTATTACACTTTTATTACACTTGTAATTTTATTACACATGTTAATTGTATTACACTTGTAATTGCATTACACTTTTATTACACTTGTTAATTGTATTACACTTTTATTACACTTGTAATTGTAGTACACTTTTATTACACTTGTAATTGTATTACACTTTTATTACACTTGTTAATTGTATTACACTTTTATTACACTTGCAATTGTATTACACTTTTATTGGACTTGTTAATTGTATTTTTTTAAACAAGTTCTTTATTGACTCTTGTAATTTTGTAATGAATCAACATTTCACTTGTTAATATACACGAGTATCTATATAATACTTAAAATTAATTACACAGTTTTAAGTAAATGCATATTTGATTTATTCACTCTATAAAAAGTGGAATACATATTTAATTTCTTATCAAGTGTAATATACATTTGATTAATTACACAATTTCTAGTGTAATGCGCGTTTGATCAATTGAAAAATTTCAAGTGTAAAAGAGCAAATTATTTGAACTTTACACTTCTGTATTTGTAACTACAAAGCTATTGTGTTTTTCATCGAACGAAACGATTTTTGTTCTCTATTCAACAGGTGTTATCATACAGTTTTTTCTGACCTAGCTATTGATGAATGATTAAGTAGTGCATAAAACTCTCGTAACCATTTACCTATAACAACTAATTTAATACCTATAACAATGCTCTTCTCTTCCCCTATAATGAAAGAAAGTGAAGCAAACTTAGGATCTAAGAGTTTACTAACTTCTGTACTGATTTAAAATGTCATATCTTAGAAAGGTGTTACTCTTGGGTTTCAGGCGAGCATATTGCTCATTTATTTATTTAACTTAAACTTTAAGCTATTTTAAACTATGAAGTAACTTTGAATTGGCGTACAAAAGTTACTTTCCCATTAACATTAACGAACAAGTTACAAAACCAAAATCATAAAGTAATCTAATTATTTGCTAATTAATGTCTTTCAGAATTTTGATCAATTTTTGATTCAGCACATTGTGAATGCAAATTGAATCACTTTAAAACTTTACTAAAAAATAAATTTAAAGTGTTAAGATTTTTTTGTCTAATTGTTGCAACATCAATATGAGGTAATTCAAATATATGAGAGTTTCAACCTGTAAGGCTGAAAAACGTATGTTTGAACTACCGTCCACCCTGATTTTTATTTTGCCTTATTTATACTGTAGGTAAATAAGAACATTATTATCCAAAAAAAATCCAAAACTGGGATATCACATGAATGATCCGTTTCAGATATTTTTAAGAGAGTTGAAACTTGGTATAAAAATCAGTCCATCGATGTAGCTGTGCTATTCAGAAATATTTTTTATGACGTCATTAAGCCGCAATAATGACTCAGCAAAAATTTCGAAAAATCATAAAATTGATATTGAGATTCAGCACTCTTGTGACTATGTATGAGGCAAACATATGTGCCATGTTTCATCTCATTATCAGCACTAGTTTAATTTTTATTGAATTACTTGTGTACGTTTTTTAACTAATCGTAAAAAAATTGGAGAATGGTTCGATTGAGTTGAAATTTGTGTATAATATCACAAAACCCAAAACCGGGATATCACATGAATAATCCGTTACAAATATTTTTAAGAGAGTTGAAACTTGGTATAAAAATCAATCTTTAGGTCTAGTTGTGCTATCCGGATATTATTGTTATGACGTCATTAACCCGTATTAATGACTCAGAAAAAATTCATAAAATGCGAAAAAATGTTTGGATCCAAGTTGAGACTTTGCAAGCATTTAGCCATGAATAAGACTAACGTATGAGCTAAATTTAATCTCATTATCAGCATTAGTTTATCCAATTTTATCTAAATAGGTTTTTTTTGAAAATCGAAAAAAAATCCTATTGAGTTGAAACTTGTGTAATTGTATTTCTAGAACGTAATAAATAAGTATACTAAGATTTGTTTCAATACGTCAAGTACATCTATGGTTTTTGTTTGATCATAACAGTTAACCTGCATTGAGAAAAGATAAGCATTGAGAATCCGATGTGGGAGGGAAAAGTTAAGAGGTACCTCGTACCTGATATTTTGAGTGCAAGATTTAACCCGGGGTTGAATACTTTCATATTTGGAGCTGTTATAATTATTTAGTTCCATGAATATTTATTTTTATTTTATTAACATTACTTTTCAAATCCGCTGGCTTGAACATAACCCTACTTATCTATAGTTCATCGGTTATAGTTTCATATTTAATTTTAAGTATTCGTATTATTTATTAATTCACTGCTTTAAACTTTATTTATCGGTCTTGATAATAATACTCTTTTAAATACTTGCTACTATAATTTTAAGCATCGTAAAGTACCAATTCGTATAAAAAAAATAAAATGCCCGTTTTAGGGCCTTTCGGCCCATCAGGGTAATCACCCTGCGGGAACCACCTCAGGTGGGTTGCATCTACTACACTCTAAGATTAATTAAAGTTGGCGAAATCTTTTTAATACCAATACTATTCATAAAATCTTAGAGTATAGCCCGGGCTGCGAACCCCGGACCTCCGGTGCCAAAATCGAACGCCTATACGATCACGGCCACGGAGGCAGACTACTTCTAGAACCAATTCGTATACTTTTTATAAAACTTTTTATAAAAAGAATGGGCTAAAATGTTCTACATACACTGAGAGAAAAATGACTTTTTCTGCACAACTAAATTATAGTTAAGGGCATATTTGTTTGGTGTGAAACAGAATTTTTTTGCGGCCATCTAGAATTTAGTTAATTTAGAAGAACACGTTTTGTCAATCTAACTAACGAATTTAGTTAAAAGATATTTAGTTGTGTCAACTAAACTATAGTTAATCACAACGTCAAAATATTGGATCTAAAATAAAAAATTAGTAGCGCGAACTGAAAAGAATTTAGTTAAAGATTTTTTTTCATCCTTCAACTATTTGTTTGTTGAGCGCTACGTTCAACCAGTTATGGGCAGTGAAAGTTTCAGTTGTAATAACAGAATGAAGTAGTTAAGTTTTAAGTGTACTGTTTTTAACTATTTTACAGTTGATACAAATGGTAAACTATAGTTAGTTACAAATAGCTTTTTCTGTAGAGCTAACTAGACATATTTAGTTAGGATTTTTTTAACCCTTTAACTATAACTTTTAGTTGTACTTAACTATATAACAGTTAGGAGCAATGAGAGTGCTAGTTAGTTTATAACTGAACAAAATAGTTAAGTTCGGATTCGCTGCTACTGACTATCTAACAGTTGAGACCAATGGTACCCTAGTTAATTACAATAAGCGGCTTCTGTTTATCACTAGTGGAATATTTAATTTTTACTTTCTCTCACCTTCTACCAATAGTCTATGGGAAAAGTATTGTGTTCACCAAAAAAAAACCGAAACCGGAATGTCACCCTTATTTTCAATGTTAAAAACATCTTAAGATTAGGTACAATTTTGTTATTCTAAGTTACTTCCCAGATTATGAAACCACTGACATAGTATGTAAAAAAGATATTACAATAAACCAGTAATCCCGTTATAAGTTTATAAAATTTTGAGAAATAAAATGTGGGGAAAAAAATTAAATCCCTATAAATATTTGTATGATAGCCTAATACAGATTATATATTTGTTCACAAAAAACCCCATGTCAAGATTTACAAAATAAGTTAAGTGCCATATCCATATTATACAGGTATAATTCTCAGAAAAAGATTACAGGAAAGAAGGCATATACAAATCCGTTTTTTTTTCATATATGGTTTTTCCATGTCAGGTAAAAGAGGGAAGAGGCTTTTTCATTTGAAAATTTTTGTTAATCTCAAGATTAGTACTACATAAAAGGGGTTCATCTGAGTGTTGATGACCCTCTTGGTTATCTATATAGACAGAAATGTCAAAAAGAGAGCTTTAAAATTGTTAAAAGGCTTCATATTGGTAAATAAGGAAATAAAGTTTTAATAATTGCTTATGAGAAAATAAATATACAATGTATCAGAAGTTATGTCCAACAAGTTATAAAGTTGAAGTTTTTTAATTTTTGTATTGCCTCCTACTTTTTTTAAAAAAGAAAGGAAGCTTTGTAAGAAAAAACCAACCCCCCACTTTTGTTTATCAAATGTCCTCCTTGCAGCACCTACTGGAACCAAAAAACAAAAAAAAATCTTGTCTGTGTGGTAAATATGTATGGATAGTTTTCATGATTTTTTTTCTTTTAGAAAGTGTACGGTGAACTGTATTTCATCTGTGACTAAGCTATTGTATGTATGTATGTCACATATACTGGCGAAATTAAAAGATGTATTTATTTTCCATTCATATAGGCTCAGCTCAATAAGTCCCCTATCTGAATGTGTCTGTTTCAAAAGGTAAAAAAGAAATGTATATTACAAGTTGCGATAGTCTTTTTTAAATTCGCATAAAATATTAAGGAACCACCCACCCCCCCGCCATTATGACAACCCTTTATAAATGAACAACCTTTTGAGAACTGTACTACTTTTGTGTATAGCAAATCCGCAACCAAAAAACGTTCACATGCAGCAATAATAGCGACCCTTAGGTATGCTTAAGAACTATGATGGTGCTACTCTGTGGCACTGATGCAAGTCAAAAGACCATAGCGAGCGTACAATAAAGAGCCCTAAGAAGAAAAGGATAATACTTTTAACTATCAAACCTACAATACATTTCGTTGCAATTCAACCAATGTGACACAAATCTGATAGGGAGCAAACTTATGGGGGGCCCCCCCCAAACAATTTTACATTTGTAACTCATATTGATTGCAGCTGTTATACTTGGTAGTTTTTTTGTGCTCATTGTGATGGTGAGCCCATGGGACGATTAATATATAGGTCCACATGTTTTTGCTTCCCTATCTCCTATAAGGAGGGGGAAGCATAGTATTGGCAAAAATGTGAATAGCAATGTTTTCATGTAATGCTATATACTTTCAACATCTAGATATTTCAAAAATGGACACAAAGAAAATGTCGTGTCTGTATATGTATGTAAGTGTGTGTAATATGTATATGTGCACTTTTCTTGTTAACACGATGTATGTAGACCAATGGCTCAACCGATTTAAATGAAGTGTGACTTTTCTGTAACTGATGGTGATTTGTCACTCTGTTGTGAATGTTTTTCCCTGATATGACTTTAATTTTATTTTTGATTCCTGTTTTAATTACCTGTATTCATTAATAAATGTAGTAAGTAATTACCTAATTTATTTATTACATTTAATAATAAAATATACAAAATCAAAGTATTATATTATTTTTAATTCATATTTAATTAGTCCCTAATTTTCATGACCTCCCTCATCATAATTGTATTTACAAACCCCCGCACTCAGCCATAGGCTTGCCCGGATTGTCAAAACTTGAAATATATGAAAGTAAAGACAATAAAATAAAAATATAATATATTATATTTATTAGACAATAAATATAAAGGGTATATGTATATCTCCTCTAAGTTTCATTTAAATTGGTTGAGGTGTTTCGTCTGTATGTAGTGTTAACAGGGAAAAGTATGCACATATACATACAGACTCACATATATACAACAAATAAATACAGACATACACATACATGCAGACAGACATACATACAGACAACTGTTTTTCGATTTTTGGGATCTGTATGACTGTAAGTGCTCAACGTATAGATATTTGATGGAAAAGTCGGTGTCACATTTTTGCGCAATTCTGCACATTTTGAATCCCATTTTTATTCTTTAAGGACCCAAAAATATGGACCTTATGTAGAGAAATATAATTGGAGAAATACGATGAAAACCGTATTCTTCCAAATTGGGCCCATATTTTTGACCCTACAAATTCAATGTCGTATTTTTTGATGTTTTTTCTATCATTCATAAGGGTGGGAAAGCCTTTGTTATTCTATACTTGGCAGCTTAGCGTTTTGTATTCTGAGGCGTACGGAAAACTTGTTGCATATTTGGCAGCCTACTTTTTATTATTTGAGATGTAGGGAAGCTTTATTCCATACTTGGTAAGCTTGTTTTTTTTATGCATAATTGTTGTATTCCTGTTGCTACCAACTAATTGTTAGTAGAGTCCGAATGTTTTTTATTAAATCCAACAAA
>JACMZG010001863.1:39907611-39921073 GCA_018340805.1 Microvelia longipes
ATAATGCTTTATAACTTTGCCATTTGAATGTTCATCAATTATTTATCACTTCACAACAAACAGTTCTTTTAGATTCTTCAGAAACTTTTTCATGCTTTATAATGCTTTATAACTTTGCCATTTGAATGTTCATCAATATTATTTATCACTTCACCAACAAACAGTTCTTTTAGATTCTTCAGAAACTTTTCATGCTTTATAATGCTTTATAACTTTGCCATTTGAATGTTCATCAATATTATTTATCACTTCACCAACAAACAGTTCTTTTAGATTCTTCAGAAACTTTTCATGCTTTATAATGCTTTATAACTTTGCCATTTGAATTCATCAATATTATTTATCACTTCACCAACAAACAGTTCTTTTAGATTCTTCAGAAACTTTTCATGCTTTATAATGCTTTATAACTTTGCATTTGAATGTTCATCAATATTATTTATCACTTCACAACAAACAGTTCTTTTAGATTTTCAAAACTTTTCATGCTTTATAATGCTTTATAACTTTGCCATTTGAATGTTCATCAATATTATTTATCACTTCACCAACAAACAGTTCTTTTAGATTTTCAGAAACTTTTCATGCTTTATAATGCTTTATAACTTTGCCATTTGAATGTTCATCAATATTATTTATCACTTCACCAACAAACAGTTCTTTTAGATTCTTCAGAAACTTTTCATGCTTTATAATGCTTTATAAACTTTGCCATTTGAATGTTCATCAATATTATTTATCACTTCACCAACAAACAGTTCTTTTAGATTCTTCAGAAACTTTTCATGCTTTATAATGCTTTTAACTTTGCCATTTGAATGTTCATCAATATTATTTATCACTTCACCAACAAACAGTTCTTTTAGATTCTTCAGAAACTTTTCATGCTTTATAATGCTTTATAACTTTGCCATTTGAATGTTCATCAATATTATTATCACTTCACCAACAAACAGTTCTTTTAGATTCTTCAGAAACTTCATGCTTTATAATGCTTTATAACTTTGCCATTTGAATGTTCATCAATATTATTTATCACTTCACAACAAACAGTTCTTTAGATTCTTCAGAAACTTTTCATGCTTATAATGCTTTATAACTTTGCCATTTGAATGTTCATCAATATTATTTATCACTTCACCAACAAACAGTTCTTTTAGATTCTTCAGAAACTTTTCATGCTTTATAATGCTTTATAACTTTGCCATTTGAATGCTCATCAATATTATTTATCACTTCACCAACAAACAGTTCTTTTAGATTCTTCAGAAACTTTTCATGCTTATAAATGCTTTATAACTTTGCCATTTGAATTTCATCAATATTATTTATCACTTCACCAACAAACAGTTTTTTAGATTCTTCAGAAACTTTTCATGCTTTATAATGCTTTATAAACTTTGCCATTTGAATGTTCATCAATATTATTTATCACTTCACCAACAAACAGTTCTTTTTAGATTCTTCAGAAACTTTTCATGCTTTATAATGCTTTATAACTTTGCCATTTGAATGTCATCATATTATTTATCACTTCACCAACAAACAGTTCTTTAGATTCTTCAGAAACTTTTCATGCTTTATAATGCTTTATAACTTTGCCATTTGAATTCATCAATATTATTATCACTTCACCAACAAACAGTTCTTTTAGATTCTTCAGAACTTTTCATGCTTTAAATGCTTTATAACTTTGCCATTTGAATGTTCATCAATATTATTTATCACTTCACCAACAAACAGTTCTTTTAGATTCTTCAGAAACTTTTCATGCTTTATAATGCTTTATAACTTTGCCATTTGAATGTTCATCAATATTATTTATCACTTCACCAACAAACAGTTCTTTTAGATTCTTCAGAAACTTTTCATGCTTTATAATGCTTTATAAACTTTGCCATTTGAATGTTCATCAATATTATTTATCACTTCACAACAAACAGTTCTTTTAGATTCTTCAGAAACTTTTCATGCTTTATAATGCTTTATAACTTTGCCATTTGAATGTTCATCAATATTATTTATCACTTCACCAACAAACAGTTCTTTTAGATTCTTCAGAAACTTTTCATGCTTTATAATGCTTTATAACTTTGCCATTTGAATGTTCATCAATATTATTTATCTTCACCAACAAACAGTTCTTTTAGATTCTTCAGAAACTTTTCATGCTTTATAATGCTTTATAACTTTGCCATTTGAATTCATCAATATTATTTATCACTTCACCAACAAACAGTTCTTTTAGATTCTTCAGAAACTTTTCATGCTTTATAATGCTTTATAACTTTGCCATTTGAATGTTCATCAATATTATTTATCACTTCACCAACAAACAGTTCTTTTAGATTCTTCAGAAACTTTTCATGCTTTATAATGCTTTATAACTTTGCCATTTGAATTCATCAATATTATTTATCACTTCACCAACAAACAGTTCTTTTAGATTCTTCAGAAACTTTTCATGCTTTAATGCTTTATAACTTTGCCATTTGAATGTTCATCAAATTATTTATCACTTCACAACAAACAGTTCTTTTAGATTCTTCAGAAAACTTTTCATGCTTTATAATGCTTTATAACTTTGCCATTTGATGAATCATCAAATTATTTATCACTTCACCAACAAACAGTTCTTTTAGATTCTTCAGAAACTTTTCATGCTTTATAATGCTTTATAACTTTGCCATTTGAATGTTCATCAATATTATTTATCACTTCACAACAAACAGTTCTTTTAGATTCTTCAGAAACTTTTCATGCTTTATAATGCTTTATAACTTTGCCATTTGAATGTTCATCAATATTATTTATCACTTCACCAAAAACAGTTCTTTTAGATTCTTCAGAAACTTTTCATGCTTTATAATGCTTTATAACTTTGCCATTTGAATTCATCAATATTATTTATCACTTCACCAACAAACAGTTCTTTTAGATTCTTCAGAAACTTTTCATGCTTTATAATGCTTTATAACTTTGCCATTTGAATGTTCATCAATATTATTTATCACTTCACCAACAAACAGTTCTTTTAGATTCTTCAAACTTTTCATGCTTTATAATGCTTTATAACTTTGCCATTTGAATGTTCATCAATATTATTTATCACTTCACCAACAAACAGTTCTTTTAGATTCTTCAGAAACTTTTCATGCTTTATAATGCTTTATAACTTTGCCATTTGAATGTTCATCAATATTATTTATCACTTCACCAACAAACAGTTCTTTTAGATTCTTCAGAAATTTTCATGCTTTATAATGCTTTATAACTTTGCCATTTGAATGTTCATCAATATTATTTATCACTTCACCAACAAACAGTTCTTTTAGATTCTTCAGAAAACTTTTCATGCTTTATAATGCTTTATAACTTTGCCATTTGAATGTTCATCATATTATTTATCACTTCACAACAAACAGTTCTTTTAGATTCTTCAGAAACTTTTCATGCTTTATAATGCTTTATAACTTTGCCATTTGAATGTTCATCAATATTATTTATCACTTCACCAACAAACAGTTCTTTTAGATTCTTCAGAAACTTTTCATGCTTTATAATGCTTTATAACTTTGCCATTTGAATGTTCATCAATATTATTTATCACTTCACCAACAAACAGTTCTTTTAGATTCTTCAGAACTTTTCATGCTTTATAATGCTTTTATAACTTTGCCATTTGAATGTTCATCAATATTATTTATCACTTCACCAACAAACAGTTCTTTTAGATTCTTCAGAAACTTTTCATGCTTTATAATGCTTTATAACTTTGCCATTTGAATATTCATCAATATTATTTATCACTTCACAACAAACAGTTCTTTTAGATTCTTCAGAAACTTTTCATGCTTTATAATGCTTTATAACTTTGCCATTTGAATGTTCATCAATATTATTTATCACTTCACCAACAAACAGTTCTTTTAGATTCTTCAGAAACTTTTCATGCTTTATAATGCTTTATAACTTTGCCATTTGAATGTTCATCAATATTATTTATCACTTCACCAACAAACAGTTCTTTTAGATTCTTCAGAAACTTTTCATGCTTTATAATGCTTTATAACTTTGCCATTTTTCATCAATATTATTTATCACTTCACCAACAAACAGTTCTTTTAGATTCTTCAGAAACTTTTCATGCTTTATAATGCTTTATAACTTTGCCATTTGAATGTTCATCAATATTATTTATCACTTCACCAACAAACAGTTCTTTTAGATTCTTCAGAAACTTTTCATGCTTTATAATGCTTTATAACTTTGCCATTTGAATGCTCATCAATATTATTTATCACTTCACCAACAAAAGTTCTTTTAGATTCTTCAACTTTTCATGCTTTATAATGCTTTATAACTTTGCCATTTGAATGTTCATCAATATTATTTATCACTTCACCAACAAACAGTTCTTTTAGATTCTTCAGAAACTTTTCATGCTTTATAATGCTTTATAACTTTGCCATTTGAATGTTCATCAATATTATTTATCACTTCACCAACAAACAGTTCTTTTAGATTCTTCAGAAACTTTTCATGCTTTATAATGCTTTATAACTTTGCCATTTGAATTTCATCAATATTATTTATCACTTCACAACAAACAGTTCTTTAGATTCTTCAGAAACTTTTCATGCTTTATAATGCTTTATAACTTTGCCATTTGAATGTTCATCAATATTATTTATCACTTCACCAACAAACAGTTCTTTTAGATTCTTCAGAAACTTTTCATGCTTTATAATGCTTTATAACTTTGCCATTTGAATTCATCAATATTATTTATCACTTCACCAACAAACAGTTCTTTTAGATTCTTCAGAAACTTTTCATGCTTTATAATGCTTTATAACTTTGCCATTTGAATGTTCATCAATATTATTTATCACTTCACCAACAAACAGTTCTTTTAGATTCTTCAGAAACTTTTCATGCTTTATAATGCTTTATAACTTTGCCATTTGAATTCATCTTATCACTTCACCAACAAACAGTTCTTTTAGATTCTTCAGAAACTTTTCATGCTTTAATGCTTTATAACTTTGCCATTTGAATTCATCAATATTATTTATCACTTCACAACAAACAGTTCTTTTAGATTCTTCAGAAACTTTTCATGCTTTATAATGCTTTTAACTTTGCCATTTGAATTCATCAATTTATTTATCACTTCACCAACAAACAGTTCTTTTAGATTCTTCAGAAACTTTTCATGCTTTATAATGCTTTTAAACTTTGCCATTTGAATGTTCATCAATATTATTTATCACTTCACCAACAAACATTCTTTTAGATTCTTCAGAAACTTTTCATGCTTTATAATGCTTTATAACTTTGCCATTTGAATGTTCATCAATATTATTTATCACTTCACAACAAACAGTTCTTTTAGATTCTTCAGAAACTTTTCATGCTTTATAATGCTTTATAACTTTGCCATTTGAATGTTCATCAATATTATTTATCACTTCACCAACAAACAGTTCTTTTAGATTCTTCAGAAACTTTTCATGCTTTATAATGCTTTATAACTTTGCCATTTGAATGTTCATCAATATTATTTATCACTTCACCAACAAACAGTTCTTTTAGATTCTTCAGAAACTTTTCATGCTTTATAATGCTTTATAACTTTGCCATTTGAATGTTCATCAATATTATTTATCACTTCACAACAAACAGTTCTTTTAGATTCTTCAGAAACTTTTCATGCTTTATAATGCTTTATAACTTTGCCATTTGAATTTCATCAATATTATTTATCACTTCACAACAAACAGTTCTTTTAGATTCTTCAGAAACTTTTCATGCTTTATAATGCTTTATAACTTTGCCATTTGAATGTTCATCAATATTATTTATCACTTCACCAACAAACAGTTCTTTAGATTCTTCAGAAACTTTTCATGCTTTATAATGCTTTATAACTTTGCCATTTGAATGTTCATCAATATTATTTATCACTTCACCAACAAACAGTTCTTTTAGATTCTTCAGAAACTTTTCATGCTTATAATGCTTTATAACTTTGCCATTTGAATTTCATCAATATTATTTTTCACAACAAACAGTTCTTTTAGATTCTTCAGAAACTTTTCATGCTTTATAATGCTTTATAACTTTGCCATTTGAATTCATCAATATTATTTATCACTTCACCAACAAACAGTTCTTTTAGATTCTTCAGAAACTTTTCATGCTTTATAATGCTTTATAACTTTGCCATTTGAATGTTCATCAATATTATTTATCACTTCACCAACAAACAGTTCTTTAGATTCTTCAGAAACTTTTCATGTAATGCTTTATAACTTTGCCATTTGAATGTTCATCAATATTATTTATCACTTCACCAACAAACAGTTCTTTTAGATTCTTCAGAAACTTTTCATGCTTTATAATGCTTTATAACTTTGCCATTTGAATGTTCAATATTATTTATCACTTCACCAACAAACAGTTCTTTTAGATTCTTCAGAAACTTTTCATGCTTTATAATGCTTTATAACTTTGCCATTTGAATGTTCATCAATATTATTTATCACTTCACAACAAACAGTTCTTTTAGATTCTTCAGAAACTTTTCATGCTTTATAATGCTTTATAACTTTGCCATTTGAATTTCATCAATATTATTTATCACTTCACAACAAACAGTTCTTTTAGATTCTTCAGAAACTTTTCATGCTTTATAATGCTTTATAACTTTGCCATTTGAATGTTCATCAATATTATTTATCACTTCACCAACAAACAGTTCTTTAGATTCTTCAGAAACTTTTCATGCTTTATAATGCTTTATAACTTTGCCATTTGAATGTTCATCAATATTATTTATCACTTCACCAACAAACAGTTCTTTTAGATTCTTCAGAAACTTTTCATGCTTTATAATGCTTTATAACTTTGCCATTTGAATGTTCATCAATATTATTTATCACTTCACAACAAACAGTTCTTTTAGATTCTTCAGAAACTTTTCATGCTTTATAATGCTTTATAACTTTGCCATTTGAATTTCATCAATATTATTTATCACTTCACCAACAAACAGTTCTTTTAGATTCTTCAGAAACTTTTCATGCTTTATAATGCTTTATAACTTTGCCATTTGAATGTTCATCAATATTATTTATCACTTCACCAACAAACAGTTCTTTTAGATTCTTCAGAAACTTTTCATGCTTTATAATGCTTTATAACTTTGCCATTTGAATTTCATCAATATTATTTATCACTTCACCAACAAACAGTTCTTTTAGATTCTTCAGAAACTTTTCATGCTTTATAATGCTTTATAACTTTGCCATTTGAATGTTCATCAATATTATTTATCACTTCACCAACAAACAGTTCTTTTAGATTCTTCAGAAACTTTTCATGCTTTATAATGCTTTATAACTTTGCCATTTGAATGTTCATCATATTATTTATCACTTCACCAACAAACAGTTCTTTTAGATTCTTCAGAAACTTTTCATGCTTTATAATGCTTTATAACTTTGCCATTTGAATGTTCATCAATATTATTTATCACTTCACCAACAAACAGTTCTTTTAGATTCTTCAGAAACTTTTCATGCTTTATAATGCTTTATAACTTTGCCATTTGAATGTTCATCAATATTATTTATCACTTCACCAACAAACAGTTCTTTTAGATTCTTCAGAAACTTTTCATGCTTTATAATGCTTTATAACTTTGCCATTTGAATGCAATATTATTTATCACTTCACCAACAAACAGTTCTTTTAGATTCTTCAGAAACTTTTCATGCTTTATAATGCTTTATAACTTTGCCATTTGAATGTTCATCAATATTATTTATCACTTCACCAACAAACAGTTCTTTTAGATTCTTCAGAAACTTTTCATGCTTTATAATGCTTTATAACTTTGCCATTTGAATGTTCATCAATATTATTTATCACTTCACCAACAAACAGTTCTTTTAGATTCTTCAGAAACTTTTCATGCTTTATAATGCTTTATAACTTTGCCATTTGAATGTTCATCAATATTATTTATCACTTCACCAACAAACAGTTCTTTTAGATTCTTCAGAAACTTTTCATGCTTTATAATGCTTTATAACTTTGCCATTTGAATTTTCATCAATATTATTTATCACTTCACCAACAAACAGTTCTTTTAGATTCTTCAGAAACTTTTCATGCTTTATAATGCTTTATAACTTTGCCATTTGAATGTTCATCAATATTATTTATCACTTCACCAACAAACAGTTCTTTTAGATTCTTCAGAAACTTTTCATGCTTTATAATGCTTTATAACTTTGCCATTTGAATGTTCATCAATATTATTTATCACTTCACCAACAAACAGTTCTTTTAGATTCTTCAGAAACTTTTCATGCTTTATAATGCTTTATAACTTTGCCATTTGAATGTTCATCAATATTATTTATCACTTCACCAACAAACAGTTCTTTTAGATTCTTCAGAAACTTTTCATGCTTTATAATGCTTTATAACTTTGCCATTTGAATGTTCATCAATATTATTTATCACTTCACCAACAAACAGTTCTTTTAGATTCTTCAGAAACTTTTCATGCTTTATAATGCTTTATAACTTTGCCATTTGAATGTTCATCAATATTATTTATCACTTCACAACAAACAGTTCTTTTAGATTCTTCAGAAACTTTTCATGCTTTATAATGCTTTATAACTTTGCCATTTGAATTTTCATCAATATTATTTATCACTTCACCAACAAACAGTTCTTTTAGATTCTTCAGAAACTTTTCATGCTTTATAATGCTTTATAACTTTGCCATTTGAATGTTCATCAATATTATTTATCACTTCACCAACAAACAGTTCTTTTAGATTCTTCAGAAACTTTTCATGCTTTATAATGCTTTATAACTTTGCCATTTGAATGTTCATCAATATTATTTATCACTTCACCAACAAACAGTTCTTTTAGATTCTTCAGAAACTTTTCATGCTTTATAATGCTTTATAACTTTGCCATTTGAATGTTCATCAATATTATTTATCACTTCACCAACAAACAGTTCTTTTAGATTCTTCAGAAACTTTTCATGCTTTATAATGCTTTATATCTTTCTAATATCTGATAAAGTTTCAAAGATTTTTAAGTTATGACCATCATTGATTTCATGGTTTCGAAAAGAAAACATTTTTCGAAAAGGTTTAAATTTTTGAATAATGATCGCTATCGAATTTTAGATCGACATGTTAATAATTTGAAAAAATTAAAAAATTTTAAAATTCTTGTTCAGAATTTCTTAAAAAAATTATTTGAAAAATTTAATCAAATTGACCGAAAATCGAAAAATTTTGAAAAATTTCCAATAATTCTATAAAAATTCGAAAAATTTAAAGGACCACTTAATCCATTATTATAATAATTTTAATTGACAGCTTAAATATCTGATTGCATCATTACATAGTTATATTATGTTATAAAATTTCAGATGATCCCATTATAGAACAGTTATTAAGTTACGTCAAGGAGACTCCGTGCTGACACATTCATCTACTTATGCAGTAAGTCAAAGTTCCCAGTCCATTTCAAGAATGAGACGCTAGACAAGACATCTAAACAAGGTTCTGTCTCAAAGAAAAACGAGGTCATTGGAGCTAGCTCTGTCAAGCCTTGCATCATCAGTGTAGAATTAAAACCGATCCTTCAAGTCAAATATCAAAATTACGCAGAAAAATTAGTTGCGTCAGCGTCAGAGTTAGCCTGATGGGTTCATATCCATTTACTTTGTCAAACTATCAATCGTACTAATGCTCCAAACAAAAAGCAAGAGGAGAAAGTGGAACTTTTAGTCACTACAGAATGCTAAACAAAAATAGGCGTCCCAGATTATTGTTACCAATTAAAATTCTTGAAAATTAAGAAAAGATTATGATTAAACTTTGATTATATTATTTTCATATTTTAAAAGGAGTAAAATTAATATATATTTTTATATTATTTCGTATTCAACTTGATGATAAAACATTGTAAGTATAGTTTGTAGATTTATTAATTTTATTGCAGTTAAATTAAAAAATCGATTTTTAATACAAATATAATTTATTTATAACAAAAAATAAACACATAATTACATTCCTCTATTATATTTTTAACAACAATTTAAGTTTTTTTTATGAAGGGATGAATCTTTTTTAATTTGTATGTTTTCTATTTTATCACATTTATTTTATTTATTTTATATTTTATGAGGTCAATCTGATATATTTGTTTTAAAATTATCAGGTTAGCAAATTTTCTTAAAAAATGTTAAATATAAAATGTCAAAGAAAATCATTTTCTGCGGAAATGACGGAAGTACAAGTTCACGAAATTACAAAACTAAATTAATATTTGTATTTATTAATTTTTCAATCAATTCATTTCACAAAATTGTTGATTTTAATAATACTTGAATATCTGATTTATATTTTTATTAATTTATGTATTTTGATTAATTATTGTTTGTTTTTGGAGAGGTTCTCCACCAATTTTTACTTATATTTTTGAAAGTGTTTAAGCAATTTGCTAAAAATTTGTGTACCAAAATTTTTCAAACACTTAAATATTTCACGGATTTCATTTAAATACTTTTTTGAAATGGTATACTTTAACATTTTTTTTCATAATTTTCAAGTTTTTTGAAGATTCGTTAAATTTTTTATTTTTTTAAAAAAATTTTTTTTATTTTTCTCATCAGTAGATTTATTTGAAAATATTATTTTTATGGAATTAATCTCCGGAATTGTTAAAAAATCAGAATGTACAGTTGAAGTTTTTTTCCTTTAAGCGTCATAAAGTCTTCGTTTATTGATGTATGGATCGGGAAGTGACGGTCCTTAGCGTACAGTTAATACGTTGCGGGAAGAGTATC
Source organism: Microvelia longipes (assembly GCA_018340805.1). Lineage (NCBI taxonomy): Eukaryota > Metazoa > Arthropoda > Insecta > Hemiptera > Veliidae > Microvelia > Microvelia longipes. Next base: position 39,918,509 of record JACMZG010001863.1, read on the forward strand.
GTCCAACTGCCGGTTAGAGTCTTACCTTCCCTTTCTCTTGGAGGTGGATTTACAATTGACGACGTTTTAGGGAAAACGACACTCGTTAACCTTTTTGACGTAAATAAATTTTTAATTGTCGATGCTTGTTTGTCTTGTTACGTTTAAAAATAATCTCATAAGAAAGGAGCCCGACCGAATATTAGGTCGTGAACAGGGTTGAAGCCAAGTAGGTTGCTTGGAAATTCGCCGCATAAGACGGGTTACCTCAAACGACCGCTGATCCGGGAGGTCAAGCGATTATTTCCTTGATCAGAGGTAAGTTACGAAAGCGAGGTGCTCAATTCTTGTGGCTTCTAGTATACCCCTAGACTAAGCGGTAGTATTGAGAAACTGCTAATATAAAAGTGCCTGGAACCCAACATTTTTATTATTTTAGAAACATGAAGATAAAGAAATTATATAATAAAGATAAATAAAACAAAGGACACACAATTCAATTCATTCAAAATACTTACTTACCAACCCTCCTTTCTTTTCATGCAATAAATGAAATATAAAACAATTTTTAGGAGCGATATTATAAGGAAATTATACTATTATTAACTTAATACTATCTTATAATATTATTTAGGGCCACAAAAAGTCAATTAAAGTTAAATTTTTTGATTGTTAACTCAAACATTGAGTGTAAACTTACAAAAATGAAGGTTAGTTTTATTTAGTATTCTCCAATAAATAAGTATTCGGTCAATTAAAAAAGTCAATTTTTGATCATAAAGTCAATAAAGTCAATTTTCATAATTTGCTCAAAATATTCTGATTTTCTAAAACAAATTATTCCTAAAATTGAAAATTGATTGAAGACAGATTGCATATTATCAGCTTTGTGTATAAATAATCTTGAATCCACTTTCATGTTTCAACTGCAGTGAGAAATCTGAGTATTACATTGTTAAAATATTGACAATATATCTATAGCACGACAAAAATATTAACACATCTATCTTCGCACGATATCTATGATTATTGAATCATGGAAAAAGACAATTTATACAAACTAGCGAACACAATTGAACTTTAATACATATCGCATCCCTGCTTATTTTGTTTGCTTGCAAAAATTTAAGCAATAAAAATCAAGCAATAGATGGAGACCAGAATATTTCAGATGACGATTGAAATGTTGATCCTTCCCGAGAAGAGTTGTAACCTTCAGGATCAATTAAAAAGATCAATCACAGAGAGTACAAAATAATCTGCGGTGGCAATAATTCCTTAAAATGCGCTTACCAAAGAATTTAACATATTAGAGACAATTGGAAAAGGAAACAGCCAATTTAGAATTGTTAAAGGGAGCGTTGTCAACCATCAAACCAACATCAATCCAAAATGAGAGCAACTTTTCAATTGCTAATAATTATTTGACAAAAAAAGAACACGAATTAGACGATACCCACATTAGATGCATTATGTTTTTTAAAAAGTTATTTCAAACAATAAATAATGTAATTTCTCTGTTTTTGGGTATTATTTTTCTGTTATATTATATTGTAAACGCGGGTTTTTTCCGTCATTTATAATATTGATATTTGGAATTGGATTTTACTATATATATTAAGTGCATGGTGAGCAAATACCTGTAGCGGACATGGGTACGTTTTATGGGTATACAATACGTAAATATAGTATTGGAGAATAGGTAATTTTTATATACAATTTAAATGAAAATATACTTAAAATTGTACTTAAAATTTGGCGATGCAAAAATTTTTGAGATTTTCGAGGAAATTCATTAAATTTTCTCATTTCTTCGAGAAATGAATTAATGCCAGAAATAAGAAACACTACATGCAATCGAAAGGTATTTGAAGAATCGAATGAAAGAACGAAGTTTTGGATATCATCAAATAAACAAGGCCTGGAAATTTATCCTTCTTTATTACACTTTTGAAGCATTGTCAGTGTTACTTTTCTGCTGCAGTGGAACGCAGCTTTCTCAGTTAAGAAAATTGCTTACGAAAGAGAGCCATTTTAAACCTGAAAATATAGGCAGTATTTGATAGTTATTTATAATTGCTCCGCTAAATTAATAAAAACATTGATAAATTGTTCATGAGTTAACCTTCCTGAAAATGAGTAAATAAAGTCGAATTTGTGTTTAAAGTGTGTTAATTTTTAAAGGTTACTGTTCACGGAATAAAGTCATTTTTTTATAAAATAAGGTCAAAAATTTGTGGCCTAATTAATTATAAACCAATATAAGATTAACAAGCTTATTTTATAGAAACTTACACCAATTTATCCAAAACTATTGTATTAATATATGCAGTCATGATAAATATGGGTAGACTCGATAATTATACCTATTGCTCAAATGTTAAATTTTCACCTATTGATAGGTGTCACCACCCGTACAATTTTGTTTGGCAGAACCCAACACAGTTTGGGTTCAGTTGCGACATAATTTATTGCTTAAAATAATTTAAGAATTTAAAAAAATATAAATATATTTAAATTTATTAATTGTGTTTTTAATAAATTATTTACGAGAATGAATTAATATTGTTATTGGGAAATTTAAAA
>JACMZG010001863.1:39921500-39974083 GCA_018340805.1 Microvelia longipes
GGCCAGAACATAGAAATTCGAAATAGTTGCCCGGTCCTCTTCCAGGATAAATTATTTGTAAAGACAATTGCCATTAGAAATCAATTATACTTTAACGCTTTTTCATCTTGCAAAAACAAAAACTTCTCTTTGAATGAGTTTAAATGGGGTCTTCTTAGGAGCAGTTCCTACATCCAACTTTGAGCCGGTCCAGCGCTTGCCATGAACAAATATTCCAGTGCCAAAATTGGCAAAGTGGCTTAAAGTATTGGACAATGTTTATAGGAAGGGTGTCGTAGTTACTGGTGAACGTCTCAGAGTCCACAAATTTACCTGTATTTTATGTAAATTGCTGAAGTGATTTTCAGTTGATTGTAAAGCACTGTTGTGGTGTCAATGTCTCACCACTGTTGACTTTGATGAGCATTTTCCATTGCCTATAGGGAAGCTCAAAACTCACAAACGTCCATAATTTGGCTAGAAATTTTGTATTCACCCATTCCCACAACTTAACTACATTAACAATGGTTTTACTTATGTGACTTTGCGAAGTCCAATTACTTAGTTTCCATATTGAAAATTTATTTCATTACTAACTTTCTAAGTAATTTATATGTAATAATACTAAATGTATTATAGTTAAGATATAAATATTATTTAACTATACTCAGTAAATTTAAAAAAAGATGCAACTGACTCAAAAGTCTGAGTATATATGTCACTTCAATAAAATCAGTAAAACATGGGTAGAAAAAATACAACACATACTAATGTACAGTATTTAAAAAACTTTAATAATGCAGTGTTGCATTCTCTTTAATGTTATACTATTTTATTGTATCGATTGACATACATATATCTCAGACTTCAGAGTCAGCTGTCCCATCTTTTCAATTTACATAGTACAATATACTGTTAAGAAATGTATTTTTAGTAAAGATATAAATATTACTTAAGTACTATACGAGTTAAGAAATGTATTATACAAAGTTAGAAATGTATTATAGGAAGTGATGTATAATAATATAGTATATTGTATTGTACAGGAAAGTAATTATGTTACAGTACAGTGTTAACTAACGTATACTTAATTATAACTGAAATAATATCACTGAAAAATTCTGTTTTATTAATTAATAAATAAACTTGATTGTATGTATATATGTCTTTACTTCATTTTTTCTTATTCTTATTTAATAACTTCATAACATTTTAAAGAATTTGAATATTTAAATAATAAAAAAAAGATTTGTTCGTATTTTTATGTGATATTAATTAGATTGTAACAAAAGGATTATCTAAAATTGCACATGAAATTTTTTTTCTATTTTTATTGTAAATATTAGCTATGATAAAGGAAGGATTATCTACAATTATTTATGATTGTAGATAATCATATTGTTTTGACATGGATTGTTTGAATTGTATTGTTATATTTTTAGTATAAAATAAAAATTAGTTATCCAAATTTTTCAAATTTTCTTATTCTATTAAATACCCACACTCATATTACTTACTTTATATATATATATAATATATATATATATATATAATAATAATATAATATATATATAAATATATATATTATATATTATATATTATAATATATATATATATAATACTAGAACAGAGTTGTAGATCCTACGTACATACAGTAGAGACAACTAGAAAATACAGTTGGCTCACTGTACGTACAGTAGAGGCAACTAGAAAATACAGTTGGCTCTACTGTACGTACAGCAGAGGGCCAACTAGAAAATAGAGGATTGGCTCTACTGTTGACAGTAGAGGCAACTAGAGAGTTGGTTCTACTGGTTGTAGACGTAAAAATTAGTAGACGACTACTAGAAATTATAGAAGAGGCTACTAGAAATTATGGAGAGCTACTAGAAAATATGAAGAGTAGAGAGCTACTAGAAATTATGGTAGAGGCTACTAGAAATTATAGAAGAGGCTACTAGAAATTAGTAGAGGCTATAGAAAATTTAGTAGCGGCTACTAGAATATATAGTTGCTGGCAACAGAATAATATAGTTGTTGGCAGCAGAATTGTTATGTAGATGCAAGAGAATATGGGGATGCGCCAACTAGAATTCTAGTAGAGTCAACAAGAAGTTACTTGGGTTTGACTCAAAAATTCTTTGCACCTAACTAAAAGGTTTAGTTGTCACCTAAGCACCACTCAGTATTTACCAACTGTACGGCTTACACTGCCCCTTACAACACACTAGTTCGACCTACTAAATTCGTTCAGTTGGCGTTACTATGTTTTAGTTCCTTCTACTAAACAACCTTAACAAATTGTTATAGTTAAAGTAACTTGATCCTTTAGCTATGGTCCAAATAAATGTTTATTTGACTCAACTGAAAGTACTTAACTGAAAACCTTTAGCTGATACAACAAACTCCTTTAACTAAAATATTTAGTGAATTCGCAAAATGCCTTTAACTAAATCTGTTCTGTTTGGATTAGCTATATCTCTTGTCCTTAGATCTACTGAATTTTCTGTTTGCGACCATGTTTTTCCTATTGCTTCCTACACGAATTTTTTCTCATAGTATGTACAACTATGTATGACTAACGAAGTTTCGTTTCATTTTATTATCAGTAATAGTTCCGGCTCTTTTGATTGACATGTATAACATAATGTAAACAAATCACGTTTTTTCACTTATAAATTTGAAAATTTGCTATAAAATTGAAATAAGTTAGTAATATGACGAACCAAAAAAAGTACAGCAATCATAATATATTATTACACACTTTAATGCAAAGTTCCGTTTATCTGATCAGCCGTGTAATGTACCAGTAATATGGTTCGATGATAAAGTAAGGGCACTTTTGAGGAAAATTAAATCTAAAGTTGGTTGTAATAATGACTATATTTCGCCTTCTCCTCAAGACATACTCATGTCTCTTAGTAATTACATCGATAAATCAGTTTTAAGTAAGCCACAGGCTATTGTCAACAATTAAACATTAAAAAACACAACTACATAGCTAAAGCTCTAAATACAGTTATGGATACATATGACAAAGACATATAATAAAGGAATTAAAGAAATTTTTTTTTTAATTTTCCTTAAAAGTGCCCTTACTTTATCATCGAATATAATAAGGAACAATAAGGAGGATTCAACTCTTAATGGTAATATGGTTCATTCAAAATAAATGTATGGTGTAACTTTACATATTACACTTAAGTCATGCTATTACACTAAAGTCGTTGTCTCGTACAACTAATTGTATACCTACTTATATGACATATTTTCTAAATATCGCAACAGACCTGGGTAATATTAGGTGATTCCCATTCATAAATATACTATTAGCGAATTTTATTCCCTAAGGAAATTCGCTAAAAGTCTGATGAAAAGTTTCTGATAATGCTTGCAGCTATCATTCTGAAAATTTAACCTCAATTTTTATCGAGAATTTTTTATACCCCTAAAAATCAAAAGACCCTTTTTTAAGAAAAACTAAAAACACAGATTGAAACCGGAAAATTTTGGGATTGAACCCCCTCCCCCTCATAGCAAATAAGGTCTTAAAACTAATCATGCTGATTTTCGTTGTCTAAAGGTGGGATTTAGAATTCTTTAAAATCTTTATTTACTGCCTTCATCACAACAGGAAACAATTGACATCAAATATTTTTATTACTACTAGAAAAAGAACGATTTCATTCTACAATGTTTTATAAACGAGGTAGAATACTTCAATAAAAAAATCAAATATTTTTATTCGTATAATAGATTATGTTATTATATACCTTGATGAAAATCTATAACCTAATATTATTTATTAAATAATATATTATTGATAATAGATGTTATGACATGTAAATATACCGTTGATGAAAATTGGAATATATCAAATATTTTTATTCGTATAATAGAAATGAGATCATATGTCAAATATTTTTATTCGTATAATAGATCATATGTTATTATATACCTTGATGAAAATGTTAAATTTAGAATAAATAACGGCTGATTATCAATTATTCTGTTGTTTTTGTAATCATATATTATTACAAAAACGGTTGTTTTTGTAATGTTATTACTTCACCAGTGACCCAGGTTACCAACGTACTTAGTTAACTGGTCACCGTAAATTCAAAGACATAAATAATGCTAAACAGGAACTAGGTTAGAAACATACCACTGAAGTTCTCTTGTTTTATTTGCCTTTGCTGTATATAAATTGTGTCAATTATTATATTATGATTTATCAAGTATAATAACGTCTTATCTAAAACATTATGGCGCCATGGTCCGCATTTCTGTTAAATTTCCTTTGGGATGTGTGTTTCCGTGCTTAACAATCCATTTCTTGATTAAGGTTCCGGTTAATGCTTTATAACTTAAGCAGTTACAGAATTATCACGCACTTGTTGTTACTCATTTTGTCTGCATTTTTTAAAGGAAATGCGCATAATTATCCTATTGATTATACACAACTATGCCTTTCAAATTGGCAGTGCACACCATTATTTGCACTAGTTTAATGCTTCATCGGATTTTTTTTTATCGTTTTAGCGCATTTCCCTTGAGAAAAGTAAAAAAAAACACGAAACAATAAATATTAAGAAGTGTTTAATAATTTAGCAACCGCTCAAGTTATAACGCATAAACCGGAACCTTAAGCAAGAAATGGGTTGTTAAGAACGGAAACTCGCATTCGAAAGGAAATTCGCCCTACATGCGATAAAAAAAATCATCGTCCATAACTTAAGCAGGGTTTGAACCAGGGTACCCTCGCTTGGAGTACTTTAACTGATGTTCTTAACGGACAATATTCATTAAACTCACAGCCCTAAAAATATCTAAAACAACTCTTCCTAAAAATGTTGTTTGCAGGCCGTATACAGGTTTTCGGGTAATTTATTATAATTTTTTGACTTTTTGGTCACTTAGAGTGGTTATATTGACTTCGGATCGGTTTCATTTGGTTCAGCCCTTCAAAAACAAAAAAAAAACGATATCCTACTCGAAATTTGTTCACTTAAAATGAGCGTATCGTTTTCGGCCGGTTTCATTCGATTCAGCGAACCAACATCCACAAATGAGGGCCTTTTTCGCGGCCAAAAATAATAACTAATAAATAATAATTTTTTTGAAACATTTTGCTGACTCAGCATCTTGGGTTAATGACGTTACAGCAATTAAAAAGGTTGTTTTTACCGCAAGTTGAAGAAGCAAATGAAGAATCAGCTACCTTCGATCCTTGTTGTTGGATATAAATATCCCTGGACCGGTTTCGGCATAACGCCATCATTAGCAGATGGGGCAACACTCGAGCTCTCAATTAACAGTTATAACAACTTCTAGCCTCAATGAGCACAACGAGCCCTTTTAAGATGCCAACACGATCTAGTGTTGCCCCGCCTGCTGATGATGGCGTTATGCCGAAACTAGTCAAGAGATATATATATATTCAACACCAATTATTGAAGGTAGCTGACTCTTCAATTAAGTTTCATCAACATCGTTTTCAATAGGATTCGTGTCCTCCCCAAGATTGATCAGGGATTCTGAAACGGATTTTGGCTCTCGGATCTGACCATGACGCCTATCTCATTTGCGAATTCTTTAAAGGAATTTTGCTAAAAGTACCCATAGCCCATAGTATATATTTATATAGGAATATGTGTCTCCATAGGCCGCTTTTGAGTTTGAGGTCGTTAAATTACGTCTTTACACTTACTTTTGACACTACGGAGGTCTGCGGTTCGCATCCCAGGTTATAAACGCTCTAACCTAGTAAAAGATTCCTACACATTTATTGCCAACTTTAGATTATACTGTGCTGGTAACGGTTTCCACTACCACCAAAGGCGATTCCTGCAGAGGTTATTCCTGATGAGCCGGAAGGCTCAAAACGGTAATTATTATCATATTAGACTAATTAGTAGCATTGTTAGATATTTTTAATAAAATATGACAAATTGTTTTAAGCTGCCAAAGAAAGGCGTGTCCTGTACCTTTTACCTGGTAAATAACGGGTTTAAAAAATGAGTAATACAGAAAATATTTTTCATTTCATAAATTTACATATTTTCTCAATTTAACAAATCTTCTTAGCAATGGTAAAGGATAAAATATTTTAAAATTTGTGGATGGTTAAGTATCTCTACTTCAGCATCCATACATTTTAAAATAGTAGAGAACTTATAAGCCGAGAGGCTTATAAGTTCTCTACTAAGTTAAGAGAAATATAAAGCTCTGTCTTGATTATACTACTGCAGAATATTCTCATAGTTAAAAGGTTGGAATTTGAACTGTCGAGTATCATTAAGTGTCGACTAGACCCTTTCTCACTTCCCTGCGGTTAAACCTTCATTATTTAATATTTGCGGCAAATTTTTTTCATGGCTGTTTATTTCAACTGTCATTTTTATTTAGCTGTCAAATTATTTAAAAAGAGGTTAGAATAAAGAAGTAAGCTACTCGGCTAAAGCACTGTCTTTTTTTAACTCCGAGATAAAAGCTAAAAAAAAGTTGTAATGCTAAATTAAATTCTTTTTATACACTTCTCCCACTCGAAACTTCTTTGTTTTCTTCTTTATGAAAATGTTTTTGTGTACACTGTATAAAGAAACAAGCTTTGTACCAAAATGAAATCTGTGAATATTGAATTTTTCTTTAAAATTAAATTGCTGCGGTTTAATTATATGGAATTGTTTAACTTTATTATTTCTACGATAAATTTAATGAAAATCTAAAAAGGAAAAGAATAAACAAAGTAATACGTTTTACTTTTCTGCTTTAATTTACCCTAAGTTTGTGTTTTTGTGGTAAAAAATAATTTCCTCAAAAGAAAGTCAGTTTCCGTTTTAGCTAGGTAAAATTTAAATGTGCCCTGGCATTTCTTGTTCAGTTTTATCTAAAGGCTTCTTTTGTAAACATTTTTGAACCCTTTCAATTTTTTCAAAATGGAAACAGTCAGAATATTCAATAATTTCTGCCATAAAGAAATTTAAGCAAAAAAAATCCCGCTTAATTTATATCACTCATTTTTTCTCACGAACTATGATTAGGATATATTTATGCTTCGGCAGTCTATTTTATTTTTAATAGCAGGGATACCCGTGCTTCGCACGGGTGTTAAAGAAGTAAATAATTTTTTATACAATTTCTTTTATCTGCTTATAGTACTACATAGCCAGTAAATCAGTCCATCCTCTAAATATACTATACTAAATTTAATCAAAATCAAGTAATCTAATAACTTGCCCCAGTGTACCACAATTTTCTTTTATCTGCTTATAGTACTACAAGAGCCAGTAAATCAGTCAACCTCTAATAGTCTCTATACTAAATTTAATCAAAATCAAGTAATCTAATAACTTGCCCCTGTGCACCACAATTTTCTTTTATCTGCTTATAGTACTACATAGCCAGTAAATAGTCCACCCTCTAAATATACTATACTAAATCTATCAAAATCAAGTAATCTAATAACTTATGCCTCTGTGCACCACAATTTTCTTTTATCTGCTTATAGTACTACATAGCCAGTAAATCAGTGCACTCTCTAAATAGTCATTATACTAAATGTAATCAAAATGAAGTAAACTAATAATTTATGCCCCTGTGCACAACAATTTTCTTTTATCTCCTTATAGTACTACAGACCCCCTGTGCACAACAAGTTTCTTTTATCTGCTTATAGTCAGATAAAAGAAAATCAGTAAATCAGTCCAATTTACATAGCCAGTAAATCAGTGCACCCTCTAAATAGTCTTTATACTAAATGTAAACAAAATGAAGTAAACCAATAATTTATGCCCCTGTGCACAACTATTCCCATTTGTCTGCTTATAGCACTACATAGCCTGTAAATCAGTGCATCTACAAATTAGTCTTATACCAAGTTTTAACAAATCACTGAAATCCGTGTTTTAAAGTCAGTAAAATGATAAAATTTACAAAAAAATCTGAAGTCCTTTAAAGTTATTTTAACTACACCTAAAGATTTTGAGATCGTACAATTATTATTTCCTGTTCGTAAGTTACTTATAGACATAATTTATAGACTTATTCCGAGGCATTGTCAGTTATATTCATTACTTCATTCAAAGTTAATTACTGCCCTAAAAAGCTTATTATAGCTCTAAAATCAAAATTGTTAGCATCAAAATATTGTAAATGTACTGCTCTAAAATAATAGCTCTAGACATGCATGATTTTATGCTCTCCAAAAAGGCTATGATTTTTTAAATATTTCGATGCCCCTGTAGACCACTTTAGATGCCCTTAATCATCTTAAGACTCGGCTCAAACCTTCCCACCACTTTGGATTAATTTTGTAAAAAACTTTCGTGAAAATTCGTCCAGTCGTTCTCGAGTTTAGAGGGAACATCGGTAGCGACATTTGAATTTTATTTATATAGATTTATTTATATAGATTTGACTTTTTTTATACTTCAAATAAACTACTTTGTACCAGACAAATTTTTTAAAACAAATATAAATAATTAATGTAGATAGAATAGTTAATGTGGAGCCGTGAAAAAAGAGGAGCATACAGGGCATTGCCTTTTTCTAGAAATTATTCGTCCTAATATTTTTTTTTAAATTTAATGGATGTTAAATTTTCTTTTTGCTAAGTCTATATTTGTGATTAGTAAACTGCAGCACAAATTATGGACTAATTTTTGCCTGTATTGATAACATGTGTTTTTATGTCCCTAAATAATATTGGAGGATTAGTTAGAACAATTAATTTATTTTTTAATATTTTCTTTGTGTTTTATTAGTTTTGGTAATTTTTTAATGTAACTCAACAACATTGTTACCTTTTTTGTTTTAACGGAATAATTTGTCTGTTACTCCAGTTGTTGTCCAAACATCTATCTGTAAGCAACCATGTAACTGTTTGTTATTATTTATTATGTTAAGCCTTGAAAAAGATAAAATAATATCGAATACTCGACAAAATTAGTTTTTTTATATTATATTGGACCTATGCCTCCTCAAAAACTTTGATAAGGCATTTTTTTATAAATTAATTTAGTTACTTTTTGATGTTTAATTTATCTGTCTGGTGCTCTTAATGTAATAGAATTGGGTTTAAATATTTTTACTACAGTATTGGTATCACTATTCTATACGGGTTTGAATATTTCTTTCTCTTAATTTTATGCAATAGTTTTATTTAATCTACTTGTTTTTATTAATTTGGTTATTATAAAATTTCAACTTTGTCGTCCAAGTTTTCATGAATTTTGCTGATCCTGATGCAATCATTATTGTTGTTCATGATGTTGGCATGTAAATGCAAGCTTTAAAACAGCTAAAAGTATAGACATTCGTTGTCTAGAGCCGTTTCCAAAACTCGCATATAGTGTTTGCAGTGAAACCAGGACAGAGACAAGATTTATTCCACCGTGAAAATGACCCTTTTCTAGTTTTTTTCCTTTCAAAGTCTTTCTAAAAAAAGAATTCGAAAGCTAGGATCTGACACGCAACAAGCAGGCCAGCACTTAGGGACTTTACGAAAATCAATCGAAACTTTTTTGGTCGGGTAATCAGCAACTCAATTAGCTGAGTTGAAGTTTTCTCTCCCTTCTAGAAGAGTTTTTTCTACTTTGAATTCCAGCCAGGAAAAATTCATTAGTAGCCTCTGTCGATGAAATATCCTTGACAAGTGTTAGTGAACCAATCACAATACAAACAGAATTTTTACAGAGTTTAAAACTTTGTATAAATACTTTATCAGATGAATGCCAAAGGAAACATTTGTAAATTTAGTGGTTGAAGTAAATTAATTAAATATATTTATTTATCGGTTTTTTAGAATTTTATTTTATTTAATTTTTATTTGATTCTTGTTAACTTTTATTGCATTAATTGATAAATTAACTCTTTAAATAAATATATGTTAAAACGAGTCAACTAAGTTAGAAATCATATTTTCGAAATCCCTTTCTGTGTGGTAATTGAAAAGCGGGGCACCTACAAGGGTCTCTAATATAATTTAGACTTTAGTTATTAATGCCTCCAATAACTCAATTATTTTCAAAATTGTCATAGTTTTGTTTGTTTTTTTTTGTTCCAGGATAAGCAGCTATTAATTTGTACTTGAACAAATCTAAAAAAGGTAAACATATTTTTAACATTATATCCTGGCAAACAAAAGATATTATCTAGGAGGCAGTCCAAAAGTGACTTACGTACTATCCTTTTCAACTTGAAGCATCTCGAGCAAAATGTACCCCCTCGTGTTATTTATTAAGGATGACAAACATTTCATGGGCAATTTAAATTAAAATATATAATAAAGCTAATATAACTAATTTTTAAAAATTGAAAAACTCTAAAATAGAAAGGCTGCTAGTAAAATGTTTTATCCCTGACTCAAGTATCATAATTTTAAGGCACTTCTTGCAATGTTAGACAATTAAAATTGTATAGATATATATAAAACTTAAATGTAAAAATCAAAACAAAATATGCAATTACTAGTGCTACCTATTAGAGAACTTAAAAACTAGGTGTATAAAGAGTTTTGATAATATTTGCTGCATGATGGCTTAGACAACACAGCGCAAAACAAGACCTGACTTCTCATTTCGTTTGTCTTAATCGGGATCTCTTATATAGTATAAGGCTTTATATTCTAATATTACTTTTATAAAGTTTATGTTTAAATAATTTTCTGAATATCGTGTTTTATTAACTATTAGCTATAAATGCCAAAATACAAATTTTAAATCTCTAAGTGATAAGACGTGAAAATATTAAAATCAAAAGAAAAGTGGGTTTTACATTGTATAATTTATTGAAAAACTGTTCAATAATGTTGCGTAGATGGGAATGAAAAGCCGGAGCGACATGTGTGATGGCAAATGTTCCTACAATATTCTGGCTCTTAACAACACCCTCTAATCCTCGCTAGTTCCCTTGAAACCCTACTTATCACTGAGTAATGCTCCCTTGAGTCCTCCCTACTGCAGAAGGGTTCAGCCAATTTAGGATATCCCTACAGACATGATTAGTATCTCTATAACTTTTCTTCAAATCTCCATTTAGTTTTGCTTAACCCACGCTTCTATCCTTTTTCTATTTTATTTTGCTGAAATAGTTTTTTGTTTTATACATTTTTTTCTTTGAAACTGAATTCTTTATAAAAATATTTTACTTTTACATATAGTTTTTGTAAAACTTTTACTTCTCCTTAATCAAATACTCAGCTTCCCTTATTTGGTTTATTACTTTTTCATCGGGCATAAAACACTCTTTTTTTAATTATTACGTTACTTAATACTTTGACGTGACCTTATGCTGAGAAATGAAAGGAAAAATTTACTAACTTTTCTTTATTAAAGAACTAAGTTGAGCGTTAATGGAGTTCATCTTAATAAAAGATAAAGAAGTCTCTCCACAAAAATATATTTTCTATAGCAAAGCGCTTTCAACCTAACAAGAGGTCATCATCAGTGCTAGCCGTTGAATAAAGAAGAGGGTGATAGATGAGTCTTATAGATCAGATATCAAGGATAGACTGCATTCTTTCTTTATTATTTGACTTGTTACTTTGATGTGACTTTCTTCTGAGAAAATGCAGGGGAAATGTGCACTTAAAATACTGCTTTAATGCCATCCAATTTTTTTTTGCCGTAAGGATCAATAATTGAGGATGGGTATACGTTTATAATTTAATTAAAACGTAATGCATTATGAATGAATGTATCCAAAGGAAGTTACTTTATGATTATTACTTATTTATTATTGTTGAAGAGGGAATTTATTGTCCTCTCCCACTAAAGTCTTGTCCTATATTTTCAAGCTGTTAAAGTAGGCAACAACTTTTAACTTAAGTTGTAGATGAACTAATATATTTCACATTATTAGAAGATGTATTTTATTTTAAGGAATACTACGAGATCGATAATTAGTTAATATTAAAATTATATTTTTTAATGCCCTTAAGAAAGAAAGAAGAAAGAAAATTGACTTTATTTAATAATAGGCATAAAAAATGAGTTGTTGTATCGACTTTATACTGATTTTTATTCGATTCAACGCACTATAAAACATTCAAAAGTATTTCAAGATTTCTGGTAACTTAACACTGTGTGTCCGACTTGATGGTCACTTAAAATGGTTGTTTTGATTCAGGACCGGTTCCATTCGATTTAGCGCATCGACATACATTAATAGGAACCTTTTTGCGGTAAATATTGTCCTTGTTTTGTACCGGGGACAAGGATTCAAATTTCAGTAAATCAAATGCAAGACAACGCAGTTACTATGTCCTGTACAAATAAGTAGTCATAAATATTAATGTTAATGATGTCGGTCTGAAACCATTGACGTCATATCATATCAATGTTTATTACAACCTGAGTTCACGCTTTCTGATACCAGTCGCAGTTGATAACCTTCATAGAGAATTATTTAAAGAAATATATTTCTTATTTCCTCTGTTGTAAAGATAAGAGAAAAAGGATATAGTGATAAGGACTTGTACCAAGTATATGAAGTCTAAAAGTATGCTATCAATAATGTATAAACCTAGGTAAGACTAACTCTAAGACCTTTAACCTATGTCTTCAGAGATTCTTTTTGGTCTCTTTACTAGCCAACTTAATTCCAGGATATATCTAGAAAACCCCCAAGACAAAGTACCCTACAAGTGCTCCTTCTGTGCGTAATGATTTCTTATTTTTCTTCTATAATATCTTTTGTAGAGCTGACTTACATTTTTTTTCTTTTTATTACTTATTCTTAAAGGTAAAAACTAAAAGGATTTTAGCTGCATAAGATACCATTACTGTAAAAACTGTTATCTCCAGACGATACATATGTGAAATTTAATGACGAGTCATTGTAAAACTATAGTTAATTATAAACTTATAGTTTTTAGGGAGTAAAGAAGCACTTTTTATTCCCAAGAGTAAAAAGGTGTTAGCTATAATTTGGGTTATAAAAGCCATCAAATCTAATAAGTAAGAACATTTTTGTTGGGGAGAGCGGTATCCCTTAAACTCATAACGGGGACTTTTGACCAATTTTTCAAAAGTAGTCTGGGAGCACCTCTCCCAAAATTTATCGCTTTCTTAAGGACCCTTAAAAAAATGACGCCCATACTTGATAACTAACTATTATTATGCATATACGTATATAACATGTATATACTTAGAGAAGTTATATTCTTCGCAAGTTGTATAAGCAATTGCTACCGTCGATACTTCCTGTGGCATATAAATATCCCTAAACTGGATTAAGCGTAATGATTATCAGCTGGCGGGGCCACACTTGAACTCTTAACTAATTAAGTGATATTAGAGATTTACATCTAGTCCCATTTTTGCCGTTGGCTAAAATGGGACTAACTAAGCCGTTGAAAGTTATCGTGACAAATATTGTACATACATACACACACACACACACACACACACATATATATAAAAAGAAGGAAAGGTTTTTATAAAGAATAACTTTTTATCAAAAAATTATTTTTTTGTCATTTACACGCATGCGCAACTTATTCCATGGACATATACAGTATATTGTTTGATAGTATTTAAAAATATTGTCAGTAAAAACTATATAGTGTTTTACTATATCAACTATATTTTAACAGGCTATTATGAGGATTAATTAAAATAGTTATACAAATATTATGATAACCTTTCCCACATATATTCTTTGTTTTTATTTGAAAGAAAATATGAACATAATTTTGACCTAATTTTCCTGTCTAAAACTCAGTATCGCAGGTGACAAAATAAAAATTTATATCCGAGAAACTCTTTTTTGTTACTCCATTTTATTCTTTATTATTAATACAGGGAATCATTTATCCCTGGGCTGTACTCCGCAGATTGGAAGAACTCAAAATTCATATTGTTTTGTTATATTTTTTTACATTCAGAAAAAAAGCCGAGAAAAGGTTTGGAATGAAAAATTAATTTAGTTAGTGGGGTTTGGAGTGAGGTGGCGTTGTTGACATCTCTGCCTCCCGCCCCTGGGGACACTGCTGGTTTGACCCCTTTCCTTGCCCCTCTAGGGAAATATAATTTTCAGTAATATTCAGGGCTCTTTTTTTATGAAAATAGTTTCGGTCCTCAGGGATTAGTGTCTAGAGCAGGAAATATTTCTAGAATCTGGTGAAAGAAAAATCATAATTTAGTGAGCCAATAACTATCGTTTAGTACATCCGTTTTTATTTTAAAAATCCGGTACCGGTACCCCGGAACTTTTTCATACCCTATCAAATTTGCTACGCTCATCCTCCCTTCATTGTACTCGCTTCGTTCGACCTCAGAATAAAAACAATAAGCCTTCGGCCTCTTGGTGAAAGGCCTTTTATTGTGATTGTTACAATTACATAATCGTAGGAAAAACAAATCATAAAAAAATTAATTTATTTTCATTATGTTTATATGTCAATCAATAACTCCTAAACTAATACTGATAATAAAATTAAACTTTGTATTTCTTTGTTAACCATACACAGTAGTAGTTGTGTAAAACAAATTATACTCTTACATATTTGGGGACCTTGAAAAATCTTTCCACTCCCTAGAGTGTTTTCTTGTTTATCTTTTCCTATACATCCCCTCTTTGAATTCATCATTTTCCATAAGGTCTAGCGTCTGTACGTCAAGTAAAGATAGTTTTTCCTTTTTGTGCTTTTATTCCTTTATCACTTCCCTATTTAGACTTACTGATGCTTTCGCGAACTAAGTGGCGCCTATAACATTACAGTCTGTCAAGACTTAACACCTAATGTGTCCTGTTGGATTTAGTTAAATTTATCTGCGGCCCAAATATTGTTAATGAATAAGTAAGGCATAAAATTGCGACTTTATAGCTAATTTTTTAGCTACATAATAATATTATATTTATTTATACAATTATTAGCAAATTCTGTTGGTTCTTATTATTTCTTAAATGTTTGTAACATATAATTTTTAAAGAACTCCAATAGTATTTGTTAAACTAAGAAATAAGAAAATATGCAAAATAGTATCGAGTTAAAAATATCTGTGGAATTTATATGAAAATTGAAAAGAGAAAACAAGAAAAGCTGTTGATGGGGGAAATTCCAAGAGTAAAATAACTTAAACCAATAAAGTTTAAGAAAAGACAAGAATTCCCATAGACTTAACCGCATAACACTAACTAACTTAGTGTTCTATTGAATAACTTCACTAACTGCATTTATTCTTGTTTAACTAGAAACTCATTAAAAGGATTTCTCTTCGCTTTCTATTTCGAAAACAAGGCCCTTAAAAGAGCATTTTCTGAAAGTTTTGTTAAAGGCTGTTCCGTCAGTACTTTTTATCAAATTCCACTATCCCCCTTTGTTCTTGTTTGTCCTGAAGAATTTCACTTTGGTACCGTCCAGCATCTTCTAATTTTCGATATCACGCTTAAAACTTAATTTTCATGAGTCCGTTTTTTAGAGAACTCAATTTTTTGTTTAGATGACAATTTGCTAAACTGGCTATTTGTTGTCGTATACAATTGGCTAGTGAAAATTAAGAAAAACTTGAGAAAATGGCATGCAACTACAAATAACAAAAATCAACAGCCAATAAAAGTGGTACTTCTTCAGAACTGACTAATGTACTGCAGCAGACCCGGACTGGGTATGGTTCGAGAGCGCGGGCATTTGACACCCTCCCCTCCCCCACCCTACCAATAAAGCTAAATATACGTGTATTCATAAAAATGAATTCGTTTTTTCCTTTTCAATCTTTTTAATCTCTTGCAATTATTAATGAGGAATGTTATTTTATTTACATTTTCGTCAGTGCCTGGATGGATGACAGTGAGGATAAAATAGATGTATTTACTTTCTGAGGACGGTATTGTTAGACGTGTTGCTGTATTAATTGAACGACTTATATATTTTGAGGACAAGCGTAGCGAATATGAAGCAGAGAGGATGACCGTAGCGAATCCGATGCGATAAGAAAAAGTTCCGAGGTACCTCTTACCCAATGTTTTCAGATCTAAATGATTTTTTTAAGTCCGATTATTAAGGAGAAATTAGAATTACGTTCATACTATTTAAGGAGAGTTAATAAAGACAAATTTGTCGCCCGAGCCAAGCCCTCTTGGCTCAACTCTTTTGACTAATCATCCAATATAGTTTCCTTTGTTGGTTTAGACTATATTTTTCTAAAAAAATTTTGTCATTAGTTTAAATCTTTTTATCCTTGCAATACCTATTGCTTCATTGGTCTTAATTATCTGATTTCTTTATCATTATAAATTTAAATTGTATTATTGCCATAAATTATTTTGTTAGAAGGGTTCTTTAATATTTTTGGATGTTGTAATTCATCACTTGTCTTGTATTTGTAAGTACCCTTGCAATGCACCTCAACATATTTATTTTGAAATATGTCAAAAGTACAATTCATTTACACTTACCTGGATATGTTTTAATCTTCAAAACAAAAATGTGAGATTAATAATTGAAATGATGAGACCAGAGTTTCTTTTTGTTGTTGTTTGTTGTTTTTGTTGATGTAGTTTGTTTATCCCACCGAATAACTAAAGAAAGACTTAAAACTCTTAAGAAATCACAAAAAAACATAATTACTTTATCTTTGTTAAAATAATATTTTTAACAAGTAAATATTTATATAAGAAATGGATTGTTGAGCTGGAAAGTAGGGAATTCAAATAAAATTCACACCAGAATATTTAGGTGGCTCACGCACTATGATTATCGCCACATCTTCATGTATTGTAAACCTGTTATATCATTTTGTATACTTTATATTTTATTTAAGAGAGAAAGAAACAAATAAAAACTATATATAGAACTAAGAATACATTTATATTTGAACAAAATATTATTTTAAATAAGTAGACAAAAGAACTTATAACTCCATCGTAAACATGATTTATACTATTAAAAAAACAAAAAATAATAATAAAAAAAATTTAAAATATAGAAAGAAGAACTATCCGGTTGAGCGAGTAAACTTATCGAATGCCAAGACTATGAGGGGTTGTACTAGGTCATGTTCAGACAAATAATCCAATCGCAGTGCAAGAAAATTCTGTTCGTATTAAAACCCATAAATAATAACTTAGTTCCCCATATGCCCCATTGTTATAAGGAAAGGCAAAATGAAAAAAAAAAAAGATTCTTATATCGATTTTAGTACGGAATTTTCTTGTTCTATCATATCTATAGGCTAATGCTTGTATGACTGTAATTTTATCTTAGTCAGCTTTAAGAAACTATTATATGTAGAGCTAATATTATGGGTTAAGGTTATTGGTATTAAGGCTTAGGTTCAGCTCAATGGTGTGTTTGAATAAATATATTTCCTTACAAGTTGCATTATTTGCTTTTTGCATTAGTTTTGTTGAATAAGTTATTACTATGCACTTTTATACGATTTTTAATATTATATGATGTTATTAAACTTACTGATTTAGACCTTTGGCTTTAGAACTTTAAGTTGCTTTATGAAAAAAACTTTTTGAACAAAAAAGAAAGACAACTTTAGTATTGTCAGTTTGATTTTTTAAATTAATTTTTCAAATGCTACAACTTAAGTTCTAGTTATTTGATTATGACGAATTAACATTCGATTTATTGGACATTTTGTCAGCTTAAAAAAGTGTTATCTTCAATTTTTGCACACGACCAACAGGGAACCACTTATTTCAAGAAAATTAAAATTTAGGCGATTTTCAAAAATTTTGAGTGTGCGCAATCAGGTAGGTTATCGGATTATGACAAGGCTATAAGGGATTGTACTAGATCATGTTGTGACAAGTAATTGGCAATTTTTTAAATATGTATTAAAAATTTGGTTATATATTAGCATAATTTGTATGCTCCTACTTCGGCTGTTGTTAAGCTTTAACAACCAAATTATAGCATTTTTAAAAAAATATTTACTAACTTAAAATAAGTCAATCGAGTTTGCTGTTAATGAATTATAATAACAGAGTGAAATGACTCCATAGTAGAAATATTATGACGTAGCAATGTACACAAGAAATCTAGATGTCTGAGCCAAAACAAATTAGCTGATGATGAAGTGATTTTGAGGGCTCTTAAGCTTGTGTCCCGTACCTTTAATATATTCTCTTTGCTCTCTCACTGTTTGTCGTAGAGACTTACAATTTCGTACACGCATACTCAGCAAATTATGATGACGTTTCTAGCATCTTTTTATTTTCGATATAATGCTAACAAACCTAATTGTTAATCTTTATTTAAAAGCAAAAGACCTATTGGTCGCTCCACGGCCTTGTCCCTTCGCTCCTCGACCGCTGCGTGGCGCCAGCACTGAGGTTCGTTTCTCGGCCCCCGGAATTTTTAAATATACTAGTCAAAAAAAGGGTTTCGTTTACATCATGTTGTGTGTCAATCGATAAACCCGAAACTAATGCTGGTAATAAAATTTAACTTCGTATATTTGGTAATCGTACTTAGCAGTACTTGTGTATAACATTACAAGTTGTTTGGTCAGCTCTACCAAAAAACTTTTTAAATTTTTGTGATTTCTTGAAATTGTCGCCGTCATTATTATAGGTTAACACATTGTTGTCGCACAATTTTTATAAACAATTGGCTTTGTGACTTAAACAAGCTCGATTTTTGTATCAAGTTTCATTTTAATTTGATAAAGCGTTCGAAACGTCTGGGAACAAAATTTTGTACATCTCTATGAATTTAATAAATAAACCCTCTTTATTAGTCTCCTTTTCCAATACTAAATGTTTTGTCTCTTAATTCTAAATCTCCCTTTACTTTATAATAGAAGTTTTCTTACTAATGCTAATAGTATCTAGTTTTGTTTTCATAGAAAATACTAATGTTGTATTTATCAATTTCTATCTTTTCGAGGATTTTTATCTTTCTTTTTTTGCTTTTTTAAAGCGTTTTTTAAATTTTTCTTATTTTTAAGATTGTTTTCAAAACAGGACTCCAGATCTAGACAAAATCTACTCGGAGCTTGCCAGATGTTTTGTGATTTTTTTGCCTGAGGGATCTGGCAAGCTTGATTGTTTTTTTGGACCTAATTATCATGTTTAAAACCCTTAACATTTACTGTGTACTATCTAAGTTAGTATATGTACTTAATCTAAGTAATAGTATCACTTCTTTTTTATGTGGAAATTAAGATTTTTCATTTCATTGTAATCGAAAATAAAAATTATGCATTTAGTGTCGAGGAGTTTTTTTTCTTAGTGTAGATACTCTCAAACAATCTTTTTCAGCACAGATCTCAATCCTGAGACCAGTACCACCTCATTTCCTTGTTTACTTCAGTTTTGTTTTACACCTGTATACTGCAAATTCTATGGGTTTAAATACACATTCAAACATACAAACACACATAGTGAAACACATTGTGTAAACTTTGTGAAAACCGACTAGGAGGTCTTAAAAACACCTGAAACGGGTAATTTAGGCAAAATTTGATATTGTTTGCAAACACAATACTTTTCCTATTCACCTACATTATAATTAAGGAAAAGTCAAAAAATAATTTAAAGTGCTTTCAAACATTTTTTCGCTTTGAAATGACATTTTATAAAATATTTGGATTTTGCGCTGAACGAACAAATATCACAATGGAAAATATTGGCGCGAGTATGTTTATTAAGTACGTGCATAGTCAGCGTGTATTTCCTACTGGCCGTATAATGACACTGGTTACATGAGTACGGCTTGATTTTATTATGAACAGACTTAACATGCACGTCAAGCGCATATTTGTATGCAGTACGAAACGAGCAAACGGAGCAAGCGTGTTGCTTATTATTTTCATGTTTGTTCCTTATATGTGTTTTTAGATGACTTTTATGGCCTGCTGTGTATGAACAGTATGAACATGGGAACGACTTTATCTTGTTATGAATAGTTTTGATATGAGATTTTAAATTACTTATCCAAGATGAGCCGTAACTGCACCGATCACACTGATATGGCTTTTCATTTAAATGTTTGGCCATAATATGAGTCTTTAAATTGATTTTTAAAGAACATTTATGCGAACAATAAAAACATTGAAATTGTTTATCGTTTTTATGTACAGAAGTCACCTGAGCTACCCTTATTGTTTTAGATTTCGATATATAATCACAGTTTAAATATAAAGAAGTAAATTCATTTTTATGCATTCTTTGAATGTGAATTCGTATTTTTCTTTTAGATATATCCTTAAAATTACAGTATTCACATGCATATTCTTTCTTAATGCTTAACTTTAATGAATCCTGTAGACGCTTAACTAAACCGCTGTTAATTGAGTTTATCCCCACATCATCCGCAAAAAGATTGCTTATTGCCATTTTAGAATCTGTTTCGTATGAGCCATACTGAGTTATCAAATGTTGTATTAGTACGTGGTTTTTCATATCATCTTCTGTAATTGTTTTGATGTTGCAATATTGGCACTGATAAAGTGCATATGATTTCAAATGCCCCTTGTCGATACTTCTTGGTTCTTGAGGCTCGGTTTTAATGTGACAACTTGATTCCTGCTTTATTCGGGGGTTTGAGTCACGTTCTATAGAATGAGCGTTCTGTTTGAAAACTTCAATTTCTTCTTTTATGGTACCTGTAAATAATTAATTGTGGTTTTAAGTCCTCCCGTACAACAGGTGGTTAAGAAACTATGGGTCACTTCATGGTAGGTATACAGCATGCTGATATAAAATAATGGAATTGGAGAAATAGCAGTATCTATTGTTCGCCATTCGCTGGTCTAAAACTGTCCTTGGGACTAGTATCCTTTATAGTATCCTTGGGACTAGTATCCTTTGTATCCTAATAGGAGCTTTGGTGAACTATTCTTATACCTTAAAATTTCTAATATTATTTTCTAAGAATTTTCACTGCTATTTCAGTGGAATATTTGGCATTTCTTTATATGGTTTTTAATTTCTAGCTGTGTGACCTTCTCTAATATCTTATACCTCTGTAATGCCATTAAATGGTTACTCCCGTTGGCGTTTTTATAACTACTCACCTTTACCTGTTTTAAATCGAAAATATCGTTGGGGTTAATGTAGGGAGAAGAACAAAGATATTAACCGTTTAAAGGATGCTTCGAAATTAGTGACGAAAAATTCTTGAACCAGGAGGAGAACCCTTTGGACAGTATTTCCTAACAAAGGCTACAAAAGAGAGAACATCAACAGGACCATCCATCGTTAAGAACAACCTTTATTTCTCGCCAAAACGCGAGGAAGAGAGGGGAACTGGAGAAAAGCGAATCTAAAGAAGCTCCCGAAGATTAGCAAGGTTCTGGCTCGTAACGGTATTGGGATGGTAAAGTCTGCTCCATCGCTAGAAACCCCCTTGGAAGTTATAAAATCTCCTGTAGCTTTAACAAAATGTATATCAGAAAAAATAGGTAGACTCTTACTTATCCGTTTAGCCAAGCATATCAAACACAACATAGATGACGATTTTAGGTCCGGGGTTGCAGAACATTCACGATATACTAGTCGTCTTAAAAGTTATGGGATATTTATGAGAAGCTAAAGATGTAGCAGATATTCCTAAGTATAGGAATAACATAGAGACATAGGGTTTAAAATCTTCTAAATTTGGGCACCACTTATCTCTTCTTTACGTGTCTCGGAGGATTCCGTTAGCCATTTGAGTAGAGCTAACGGAATCATACGGGTAACGCAGAGAAGAGGTAAGCGGTGTCTCAACTTAGAAATCGTAATCGAAGCTTAAGATATTCGATTACGTCACACAACACACCAATCACCAATCAGGTCATCCGACGGTGCGTAATCTGTCAGCAGACCAACAGGACACCTCTTTGCGACCTTCAAGTGGTTATTTTATACCAAAAACCTCGGGCATCAAATCCTACTACATTTATCTAGATCTTCTACTAGTTGACGGGATTTACTCTACAAGGCTTTAAAGGGAAATAGAAGAATATTAGAGCTTACGGAAGTTTCAACAAGAGGAGTTGGGGTAAGTATAGAGAGAAATACAAAGAAATGTAATCGTAACTTAAAGAAATAACCACTTAAACGAAGCACATTTAAAGAACCTTACTCCCCTACACCTTTATGGAAAGTTATTTATTTTGTTAGGTATAAAGGATATCTTATGGGTTTATGAGAGTTATTAGTAGAAGTATGAACTTTACTAAGTCGAAATTTCGCAGGGTAGTAAGAGGAATTGTATGAACTTCCCCTCACAAACATTTTGGAAGGTATTCAATCATATGAAATGTATTATCTTTTCTTATCTGTAGGCAAAAGGAGTATGAAAGTTGATTCGTACTTGTTAGACAGCTGGTTTCTATGATTTTGGATTCCGAATGTTTCTCGTCTTCTGACACGGGTTCTTCTTTAATTTTTGTTTCTGTAACAAACAACAACGCTTCAGGATGATATGGTCAAATGCATTTGCCAAAATGTGCTTTGAAAAACAATATATATATAATATATATATATATATATATACGTGTCTCCACCAATCTCGGGATAAGGTTATGAATAAAAACACAGCTTTACATGAAAACTATATGTTTATTCCAGCCAACGTTTCGAATTTTCCTACAAATTCTTCATCAGGGCCCTTTACAACAATAGAAAACATCAATCTATATATATATATATAAATATATATATATATATATATATATATATATATATATATTATATATATATATATATATATATATCTGTGTTGTGTGTGTGTGTGTGTTTAAATAGGTGTGATTAAAATATTGTAATACTTACCTAGCTGTTCTTGTTTGATAAAATTTTGAACTTGTTGATAAATTTGAGATAAAGATTCCATATCAGAAACAATTTTAAGAGAGCTTTGATTATCTGTAAACAAGAAATTAATTGTTAAGGTGGGGTGGGAATGGAAAAGGAACTCAGCGTCGGGGACCTGACCTGGGTTCCGCTTTTATCCACTAGAATGCGCTAGAAGAGAAAACTAGTCTGTAGTATGAAGAGGGGGCGTTCCTTAGTTGGGGGTGTTTGGAGCGCCTTCTCCCACTCTACGCCACCGCCTTACCCGATTTATATTAGACTTATCTTGTTTGTCTCGAGATGAGACTATTTTCTTACTTACACGTATAATACTGTACTTATTTAGTACGTTCACACACACTCTAGATCCGCGGATCGTTTAGAATACGTATGCAATACGGTCAACTAACTTCACGGTTCTTGCAGCGTATTTGTTTAGTCGATCGAGTGATAACTGATCCCGCCAAAACATGGCGTCTTGTATAGTGAACCTTCACTTTTGGTTATAAGGAAGTTTAAAACAAAAAATATATTTAATTAAATTGTGATTTCTTTGCGTAATAATAAAGTTACACTAAAAAAATAATATTCCAAAACTTATTTGATCAAAAACGGTTATATAGAAGTGAAATAAAGTGAAATAAAAGTTCGACGAGAAGGTTATCCGTTAAATACGATCGTCTCTAAAGGTACACACACAAAAAGACAGCGTATCGAGGGATCCATTTAGATTCCATCTCCCTAGTTCTAGCGTATGCGATCGGATCCCCTCCGCATGGTTCATACAGCTTAAATTACCGTATTGAGAGATCGTATCCCATACGATACGCGGATCTAAAGTGTGTGTGAACGTACTAATTGATACGAACTAAAAATTCGTTCACTTATTAATATATGTACACAGTTATTCTAGTAAAATATTTTTTTTAAAACAAAGCTTGTTGTTAGGATTTCGAAGATAATCTTCGAAACCCTTATACTTTCTGTCGAGCGTCTGTCTGTCCGATTTCTCATCTCGGGAACTCAATAGCTAGAAAGTTGAAATTTGGTATACATCTATTTTATCTTTATCCAACTACAGGAAAAATAGAGCCAACAATCTGGCATTTGTCGATTTATAAGCGAATGCTCACGTTCGCAAAAAATAAATATTGTTTTGAAAATCATGAGAGGTTTCCTATTGTAGGTATTGATGGGTAGAACACTAATATGCATTTAAATACTGGTTACACACAAATAGAGTGTAAAAATACACATATTTACACACTAAAAATGTGTAATATGCATCGCTTTTTCAAAATGCAAAACCCACCAAAAAATTGTCCCCCCTCCCTCCAACTAACCCATAAGGAGGAGCCCTAAAAATATGAAAAAATGCTCAATAAAAGCCCTATAAGGGCCATTGAAATTCTTCGGATAAAAAGTTTCAACAGTTAATTTTAGCATTTCACAAATTGCACATACGCGCACGCACAAAAAATAAATATTTTTTTAAACAAAATGTGGTGTATCAAATTGTAATGAATATCTATATATCAGGTTGGAATAGATATATATTTATTTTTCGTGAATTTGTAAACTACACTAGTCCTAAATACAAGTATTGTCACTATACGTAATGTTTATTCGTGATATTCTATTGTAAGACTGAAGAATATAGTAAACTATGCATTAGTTTAGGTTGCAATAAATATACTAAATATTTTAGTGAAGTTGTAAAATGCCTACTATTGCTATATTAATTATGAATATAATGAATCAAGGGAGTGAAGCGAACAGTAGCCTTTTTTATCAAATATTATAATGAAGCAATCTTGCGAATGCGCAGTGAGCGTTTTTTATATACTTTCAAATATATTTATAGCAATTTAGTGAGCGTAGCGAGTCATGTTTTATACTCTCACGTATATATTTATAGCAAACTAGCGAGCGAAATGAGCCTTTTTTAGTGTACCTAATTTTACACTTCACTGTTTTGCGAGCTTAGACAGCCTCTTTTTATATATAGCTTTTGCATTCTTGCGAGCGAAGAGAGCCCTTTTAATGAATTTAATATGTTGCCTCTTGATATGAGCCTAGTTATCTTGCGAAGCGCCTCTTTTTATACGCTCTTGTATATACTTATCTTACCAAAAACCATTTATATGGTAAAATATTCCCTGCCTAGTCTTTGTTTCAAAAAAGTAGGGAAATCACCTTTTCTGTCCCATGCACCAAGTCATGTCCGTATTGGGTGGAGACTCTCATAGGCGTTTCAAAGTAAAGCTGCTAGGTTGACAATAGTTAAGGGCCCTGTTTAAATTAAGAGGCAATCACCCGCTTCTTCTCCTTGGCGGCAAACCAGCTGTGTGAACGAGTGAAATATCAAAGAATTCAGGTGTTCATGGAGATTAATCATAACAGATTTTAGCAGTTATCATAATTGCAGCAGTTTTACTAACCTGTATAGATCCAGGCGTATACAAAAGAAATGAATGAATAAATATAATCAGGCACTATACCCTATATATATAGGGTATAGAGTATACCCTTGCAAACACTACCTCTAAAGGTGATGATTGAAGGAGAAGAAGTTGATGATTGCCTCTCAAAGTAAATAGGGCCCTTAACTATTGCCAACCTAGCAAATTCACTTTGAAACGCCTATGACATGACTTGGCGGGACAGAAAAGTTGATTTCCCTACTTTTTTGGACCAAAGACTTGGAGGGGAGTATTTTACCACATAAGCGGTTTTTGGTAAGATTTAATGACTTTTTGTACGGCTCCTGTTTTATATGTAAAAACAGACGTAAACATAATACGTGTAGTAAATAAAGCTGTAAAGAGTGTCAAGGTATTAAATATACCACTCTCAAAGCTTTGTTTTCTGCGGCGCGTACACATAGGATTGATTAATTTGGGATTTATTGATATAAGAATGTTAAAAAGGCATAAAAAAATCCAAAAGTCCTCAAACACCAAATCCATTCATTAGTAAAGAGTGCAGATGGGTCAACTTAAATAAAAGTAGCGTTCGCTAGCTAAGTTTCTAGCTCCGTGTTTAGCACAGGAATTGTTAATTTGAGATTTTATCAAGCGTAAGACAAATTCAAAAAGTCACCACATATCAAAATGTGTTCAGTACTCTTGGCTGCAGGCTAGTTTTTCGCTCCGCGTTAAGCGTAAAAACATCGATTTTAGATTTGAATGAGGTAGGAATACACACGAGCATAAGAGAAATCTAAAAAGTCTTTACACATCAAAATCCGTTCAGTAGTTAGGCTGTATAGGTGCATAAACATATAAAACTATCGTTCGCTAGCTTTAGTTTTTCGCTCCGCGTACAGCTTAGGAACGTCGAATTTAAGATTTTAGGTAGGAATGGACAAAAGCATAAGACGAATCCAAAAAGTTCTTATATGTCAAAATCCGTTCAGTAGTTTAGGCTGTAGGTGCGTCAACAAAAATTGCAGGAAGGGAGGTTTGCAAAATATAATTTTCAAACCGATTTGGATGATTTTTTTTTTATTTTTGATCTACAAGGCACGCCCTTTAAAGATATTATTTTATTATTTATGTACCTATAGCCGTTTTTACGCTACAAAACCCTACTTTGTTGCGTACAGTATACTATTATACACTGGCAGCTTAAGTGGTTTTTTGACTAAGCGGGGTATTTTTACTTTTCTTCTTGACTTGGCGGGGCGGAACGCTGCTGGGTTTCTAAATAGCAAACTTGCGAGCATGTCATTGATTAATTTTATTTTAACGTGAGTTTCTAATATAACACATTACTAGTTACATTATTGATCATTTTTTGCTCCAAATATACAATTAAGACACTAATTACACGTAATATTAATTTATGACAATCTCTAATAAGACTAAAAAAAACTTAGTGAACTATGCTATATCTTTGATTGCTATGATAAATGCAATTACGTAAAAAATGAAAGAAATAGCCAAATTCAAAATATTTTATATTTATACAAACTTTTATTTTGATTTACTTAAAAGTTATTCATATTTTATTAATAAAAGTAATTTAAATCTTTTTAATTTATGCTTTCCATAACAATTAAATGTTTCGCAAATACTGATTGTAAAATACTAATAAAAACTATTTTAATGTATGTGTTAATGACTTACTAGTGTCAAAATGTATATTTTGATTTTATTGATTGACATATATTGTATTGTTTAATTGTATATGCCTTGTTAATTGTATGTAGTAGGACGAATAATTTAATAGTGACCTTTTACAATCCAAACTATATTTACCACTAAACTTATTGAAGCATTTTAAACACTATAAATAAAATAATTGTCTTCATTTGTAAATTATGAATATACATATGTGTCATATGATTTTTTTAACTGTAATATTGATTGACATATATAATAATATTTAAGTTATAGTTTACATAGGAAAGACCTAGCCGACTGAAAAGGGGCGAAGGTAGCTCCGCCTACTCCTGCTTCTGACGTGTACAGTAAGTTCGAGTATACCTTAAAAAACCTGATGACTGACATCTATCGGATAACGCTGGAACTAAAATCCCATTTTACGCGTTATTTTCGCCAGCTTAGTACGCCTTGATAAATTAATATTTTTTATTGAAATTTTGGTTTTGAGTTCTAAAGCACATGATAAAGGGGGCCTAGTAATTACATTTTTAAAATTTTAAGTTCAAAATGAAAATTTTGATTTTAACCAGCGCGTACACGCTTGATTAAAAAAAATTCAAAAAAATAAAAACTAGGTACCCTTTGGCATTTTAATAGTTTTAAATTAAAAAAAAAATTACGTCTCTATCTTAAAAATTACGTACGGGAGACGTGGGATAGCATTTTAAGTTCGCGTTCCACCCACCCTTAAAAGTCTTAACATTAAATTTTTATGGCATTTGCATCTTGGTATCTTTTCAGTGTTGCCAAGTTTAGCGGCAACTGGCTATTTTCACCCCTTTGTTGATATGTCTTAACTCAATATAAAATGTTGTAATTGTCTTGTAACAACATTGTGTTGTATATGTTGTCTTGTAATTGTTTACAGCAAAATGATTATGATAAGTCGACAAATCATATAAAATTTTACCCCTAGTTGCCTATGTCAGTGAAGCCTAGAAGTTAGACGCTTTTGACAATCACTCACTCATTATATTAAAAACTTCCATTAATCGATGACTTTTAAAATTTGATATATAGGTTAACTTTATTGCACAAATCCATAACTAATTATTAAAACTTAACATGTTTATGATAGACAATTAATTGAAGACTGCAGTCTTAAAAAAGCTTAATTATAAAACATTTACTAACTAAACGTTTTGCAGAGTAAATATCTGCATCATCAGTAAATGCAGATTATTCTTCTGATGTAATAGAGGTGTAATTAAAGTAGTGTATTAATTACCTGGCTGGTCTTGTTTGATAAAATGTTGAACTTCTTGATTAATTTGAGATAAAGATTCCTCATCCGAAACAATTTTAAGAGAGCTTTGATTTTCTGTAAACAGGGAATTCATTGTTAAAGGTCTTAGCGTTAAATTTGCATGAGTTAGATAAAGAGTAAGAGTAAGATTATTCTACTGATGATGCAGAGTTTCAATCTGCGAAACGTTTAGTTTGTAAATTTATATATAATATTTATATATTTTATATTTTAAATATAAACTTTTTTAAGACTGCAGTCATTAATTAATTTTGTATTATTATTATCAACAGTCCTTATTACTTATTCAATTACTACATATTACTTCTATAGTTATTATGTAGTAAGAAAGACGAAAGTCAACCCTAACCTTAAATTTGATGTATATTACAAACTACTACTAGCGTTACCTAGTAGAGAACTCAAAAGTTAAGAATATTTAGAGTTTTGTCTGGAGAATATGTTTTTACTTTTCCTCGTTTATACCGTAGGTATATAGGAAAAGTATTGTTTGCGAAAAAATGTGAGTCCGATGTGGTGAGGAAAAGTTCGAAGGTACCCCGTACCCGATTTTTATATTTTGAAATGTTGTTTTTAAAGCATGGTTAAATATTATTTCTCACTTTAAATCTCGTCTTAATGCTAAGCAAGAATTAAGATCAAATCTTGCGTATCGTCAACATTTAATTACGGTTTCCCCACCAAAACACATTTTCGTATTATTACACTTAAGACTCGCGTATGGTCTAGGCAGAGGTCAATCAGCTTTGATTAGATGTAAATCTTGATTAATTCTTCCGTCACCTCTGAGATGTA
This sequence comes from Microvelia longipes, assembly GCA_018340805.1. Classification (NCBI taxonomy): domain Eukaryota; kingdom Metazoa; phylum Arthropoda; class Insecta; order Hemiptera; family Veliidae; genus Microvelia; species Microvelia longipes. Next base: position 39,950,454 of record JACMZG010001863.1, read on the forward strand.
GGCTTCGCATCCCAGGAAATGCTAAGATATCCCTCTAAAAGATTACACTTTGAATGGAAAGTCGTCTCTGTGGAATTTCGCAGGGGTTAATTATCGTATCTTACTTCCACACGGTTAATTTAAAATTAACTAGTATAACCACTGCTCATACAAACACTAAACCTTAGCCCAGAATTATTCGATGCCTAGAGTGACATTTTAACTGTTGCTTGTTTCATTCTGATGGCCTTTAGATTCTAATTGGCGATGAAGAAGTGTCTGTTTTAACAAGTTTATTTGTTTTGATGTATTATCATTGAATTTGGGGCAGTTTTAATAATTTATTTATTGATTAATAAATCGGTCTTAGCCGCTGCTTTTGCAAAATTAAAAATAAATACTTAAATAATTAATTTATAATTTAAATTTGCTCTTTAATGGTAAAGAAAATGTTAAGAAATTTACGCTCTAATACGATTTAACGTAAATTTTGCGGTATGAAGGAGACTTTCATGGGAAACATCAAATTCACTCACAGAACCACAACCTAAATTTATAACTAAAATTACCTGAGTCATTGTTTTCTAATTTTACAATGCCTACTATCCTTGCACCGTTTTCAAGAAGACTTCGAGATGCTGGTGTTAGCTTGACTGATAAATTCATCTTATCTTTGATTTTTTAACTTATTCCGTATAAAATTTGATAAAAATCCCACAATGCAACTAATTACAATCCTTCAGTGTAACTGTTCCAAAGTGACAGAACGCAAAATATTTAAACAAAGAAACATTATGTCATGATTATGTTGCTATGGATATGTAGATGTAAATAATTTAAAATAAAATATTACTATAATACGACACACGGCTAAAATCAATTGACAGCCCGCCAAAATCTCAATGCTTTCAACAGTCTTTTTTTAATAAAATAATCCCTTTTTTTATGTAACAAAAAAAATTCCCTACTCTGGCAACACTGATAGTCAGGTTATGTTTTGAATTTTATTATTTGTTTTTATTTATTTGATATCGTATTTTTTATTTTTAAAAATTATTTATTTACTTTTTAAGAAAGAATATTGTATCTTATAAATTTACCAACTAAGTGTTGCTTTAAATTTGTTCGGGAAGTATGAATTAAGTGGAGTTAAAGTTGTTAATTACGTAATGCAATGGATCATAATAGTTCTTTGATAAAAGTTTGACGATTTAAATAAATTGTCTGCTATAATTACCTTTTTCCAAAACAAACTGCTTTTTTGTGTCTAGTTTGTATAATTGAATGCGTATTGTTTCATATTATAAAAATAATATGACACAATAAGGGGAAATGAGCGAAATAAAAGCGACGCGAGGTTATACAAATATTTACAACCAGTGTTGCCTTTTTATGATTTTATTTACGAAAAAGGTATTTTTTTATACCGAGTTTGGCATGAGGTGGAGGGGGAAAGAGCGTCGTCGGTCTGAACCAATAGAATTCTTTCCCTCACAGGTTTTTGGCGCGCTGTCAATTGATTTTAGCCGTGTGTCGGTCTATAACACATTTATGTTTGCCATAGAGTACTTTTCAATAGATATTAAGGGTGCATTCGCGAAGCCCGTCTATATATGAGACAGTCAAATGAGTTAATTATCAGCCTCGGCTGCAAAATAGCCTGCCCTCGTCTTCGGCTCGGAGGCTAATTTATAAAACTCGTCTGCACACAAATCCGTTTCAGAGGTCCCTAATGACGAAAAAAAAAATTTTGCGAGACTTTATATATATATATATATATATATATATATATATATATATATATATATATATATATATATATATATATATATATATATATATATATATATATATATATATATATATATTATATATATTATATATATATATATATATATATATATATATTATATAATATAATATATATATATATATATATATATATATATATATATATATATATATATATATATATATATATATATATATATATATATATATATATATATACAGGGTGTTTCATATAAAGTGTCCACCAGAAAAGGAGGTGATAGTACTCCACAAAAGGAACAAAAAATGTCCTATAATATAAACCCCGATCTCCAACCGTTTTCCCACAAGGTCAAATTTAATATTTCAAAAAAATATTTGACCTCACATCATAAAATTGTTGATAGGGATTTAACTATTCAAGCTAGAAAGACGAAATTGGTATCATTAGAAAGCTGAGTAAATTTCCTAAAGGACAAACTACTAACCATGTCAAATTTTTTGGAACTACTGCCCAAAATTTTGCATGAAATATGATTTTAAAAAAAATGAATTTTATGGAATTTTTGTAATAGGGCATTAGAGGAAGTAAGAGATGAGCAAAAGTTCAGCCAAGAACGGAAAAAACTTCTCTTATGACTGCCCTTTAAGAATATGTAAATATTTTTATACATTCAATAGTCAAAAATGTAAGCTATTGTTGCTAGAAGTTGGAAAAACTGATATTTTTTGGCATTTTTTCCTTATGTCTACAATGTTAATTACATGGTACATAAAATAATTAAAAATCTCAAAAGCAAGGGAAAAGAGTGGTTTTAAAGAAAAATGTGTAAGAATAAAATAGGTTTATTTTACCTTCTAGAGTCTAAAAATCGTATTATAAAATAATTTTCGAAAATAAAATATTTTCATAAAATAACACATTATTTTCACTTTTATACGACAAAAATGATCAGTTTTTGCAACTTCTAGCAACAATAGCTTACATTTTTGACTATTGAATGTATAAAAATATTTACATATTCTTAAAGGGCAGTCATAAGAGAAGTTTTTTCCGTTCTTGGCTGAACTTTTGCTCATCTCTTACTTCCTCTAATGCCCTATTACAAAAATTCCATAAAATTCATTTTTTTTTAAAAATCATGTTTCATGCAAAATTTTGGGCAGTAGTTCCAAAAAATTTGACATAGTTAGTAGTTTGTCCTTTAGGAAATTTACTCAGCTTTCTAATGATACCAATTTCGTCTTTCTAGCTTGAATAGTTAAATCCCTATCAACAATTTTATGATGTGAGGTCAAATATTTTTTTGAAATATTAAATTTGACCTTGTGGGAAAACGGTTGGAGATCGGGGTTTATATTATAGGACATTTTTTGTTCCTTTTGTGGAGTACTATCACCTCCTTTTCTGGTGGACACTTTATATGAAACACCCTGTATATGTGTATTTCTAGACACTTTCTTGTAAACACTCTATCTTTCGAACGGATTAATATTTTTTAACCAAACTTAGTACAAAAATCAACCTTCGGGAGAACACGAACCCTATTGAAAACCAGGTTTTTGTGACGTCATTAACCCGGTTTGCTGAGTCAGCGAAATTTTCACAAAATCAGCAAAATTCAGGGTTAATATTTTTTGCCGCGAAAAAGGTCAATACTTATGTTTTTTAAGACGCTGAATCGAATGAAACCGGTCCGAAGTCGATACGACCACTCTAAGTGACCTAAAAATCGAAAAAACCATTGTAAATTACCAAAAACCAAAATTTAGGTCGATAAAAAATAAATTTCGAGTAGGGTGTCGTTTTCTATGTAATTTTGGGCGCTGAATTGAATGAAACCGGTCCGAAGACGATACGACCACTTTAAGTTACCAAAAGTCGAAAAAACCACAAAAAATATAGAAAACCAACATTACGGTCGTTGAAAATTAAATTTCGAGTAGGGTGTCGTTTTCAATGTTTTTTGGGCCTCTGAGTTGAATGGCAGTGGTCTGGAGTCAATACGACCACTCAAACTCAGGGTACCTGGGTTCACATCCTGGAAGGACCGATAATTTTTTATCGTTTTTGTTTTTACTAAATATAATTTTACAACTAGAAAATAATTCTGGCGCGGTGGTCCGCATGTCGGGCGAATTTCCTTTGGATGCGAGCTCTCAAACCCAGAGTACCTGGGTTCAAATCTAGTAGGGACAATAATTTTTAATCGTTTTTTTACCTAATATAAGTTTACAAATAAAAATAATTCTGGCGCGGTGGTCCGCATGTCGGGCGAATTTCCTTTGGATGCGTGTTTCCGTGCTTTTTACATTATATAAGTTTACAACTAGTAAATAAATAATTCCGGCGCGGTGGTCCGCTGTCGGGCGAATTTCATTTAGAATGCGTGTTTCCGTGCTAAACAACCCATTTCTTGCTTATGCAAGAACCATGCCCATTGCGTGGTTCCGGTTCATGCTTTAGAACCTAAGCAGTTACTCAATTGTCAAGCACTGCTCGTAACTCATTTTGTCTGTATTTTCCAAAGGAAATGCGTTAAACCTTTAAAGATAACTGTCTAAGCTTAAAGATAAGTAACTAATCTTAAACTAGTGCAAATAATAGTGCGTACTTCTAATTTTAGAGGCATAGTTTTGTACAACAACTGGATGATTATGCGCATTTCCTTTGGAAAATACAGACAAAATGAGTTACGAGCAGTGCTTGACAATTGAGTAACTGCTTAGGTTCTAAAGCATGAACCGGAACCACGCAATGGGCATGGTTCTTGCATAAGCAAGAAATGGTTGTTTAGCACGGAAACACGCATTCTAAATGAAATTCGCCCGACAGCGGACCACCGCGCCGGAATTATTTATTTACTAGTTGTAAACTTATATAATGTAAAAAGCACGGAAACACGCATCCAAAGTAAATTCGCCCGACATGCGGACCACCGCGCCAGAATTATTTTTAGTTGTAAACTTATATTAGGTAAAAAAAAAACGATAAAAAATTATTGTCCCTACTAGGATTTGAACCCAGGTACTCTGGGTTTGAGAGCTCGCATCCAAAGGAAATTCGCCCGACATGCGGACCACCGCGCCAGAATTTTTTATACCTGCATAATGTAAATCTTGTGACATAACTGTTCTATGGAAAATAAACCTCGTGACGCAACTCGACCATGGCTGAAACGGAACTCGACCATAGCTTAAACGGAACCATATGTACCTTTTTGTCTTAATCCTTCTCATGACGCAACTTGTACATGGCGCTTGGACTCTAAAGGGAGTAGCTTGTACACGACACGTGAAAAAAATGGTTTCCAATGGTGTTCCAAAATTTACAATGAACTTAGCACTCTTATTAACTTAATCTCGATTTCAAAGTTTTAACTTCATAGATTGGTTTTTATATACTTTGTATAAGGTAAAGAAAGTAATACACAAAAGCTCGGTTGTCTCTATCTTCCTAATTCTCATTTTTCCTGGTAATATTAAGTAGTCAAGTTGGTACACGTGTAAGGAAAACAGAATACGTGTTGTTTATTCTCAACACTAATCCGGTTAAAGACTTTCTCTTTGCTCTTTATCATTTTGTTTTTCCTTTGTTACAACGTTAGTTAAAATGTTAAATTTTTTTACGGATGTGGAAATTCATACTTCTCCAGTTCTTTGCATCCTTTTTTTTTGAAAAAAAAAGAAATGTAACATTTAAAATTATTGTATAAAAATTCTCTGACAACCTCCCCTCTTCCCTTAAAACCTTTTGTTGTACTATTTCTCGGATACCCCCCGTATTTTGGGTTTTCTATGGTATTTAACCACTTTATACCACTCATAAAGCGATTTTTTGTATACTTTTTTCTGTTAACTTGTCCTGTTTTTATTTTCACAGTATAAATAATAAAAATTATATATATATATATATATATATATATATATATATATATATATATATATATATATATATATATATATATATATATATATATAATACTTGTAGGAAGTATCATACAACTTTCTTTTAAGGCGTACTTTAACAAAGGAAAAATTTCTAGGTAGGCTGGAATGTTTAAAAAAGGTGTGCGTATACTAAGATGCAGAAAAAACTTTGAATTTTTTTTACAATTGTTATACTTTAACAAGAAATTACTAAGTTTTTACTGCCTTTTTATTCAAAATATAAAAAATATAAACCTACTATAACATTTTATATTTTCTAATGTAAGAAGTATTTTTACTTATTACTTTTCCTGATTTATACCGTAGGTATATAGAAAAATCATTGTGTTTGCAAAAAAATCCGAAACCGGGATGTCACCGGAATCATTCGTTTCTGACGTTTTTAAGGCCTTCTGAGTGGTTTTTTCAAAGTTGTCTGTCAGTATGTGTATGTGTCTGTTATCATCGTAGCTTCCAAAGTATAATTGATGGAGATTTGCTACTTTGTACAAAAATCAGTCTACTGCTGTTAGTTGTTCTATTCAGAAATATTTTTTTTTATTTACGTCATTAACTCGCAATAATGCCCGAAATATGGAAAAATCATAAAACGCGGGAAAAATCCTTGCGATGCTCCTTAAATTTAATGAAACCATAGATATAATTGCCGTAGTGGAACGAAACTTTTCATACTTATTTATTACATAAAGGGATATACACTTACACTTGTTCCAAAATTTAACTCAATTAGATTTTTTTTTCTGATTTTTTATAGTTTAAAAAAACGTACACTAGTCATTTGATTAAAATTAAACTAATGCTGATAATAATATTAATTCTTATTATTCATCAACACATGAGCACTTATGTTGCTCCATATGATGACTCCAACTTATGGAGTCACTATTGCGGAGTAATAATATCATAAAATAATGGTTTCCGGATTTTTTGAATCAAGTTACAAGTCTCATTTTAAATACGCTGGGACGATGATACCGTACAGTAATCTAGTAAAAAATCACTCAGGAGGTCTTAAAGCACCTGAAACAGTTAATTTAGGTGAAATCTTAGTTGTGGATTTTTTCAACGCAATTCTTTCCCTATATACCTACAGTATAAACGAGTAAAATAAAAAATACTATTTAAGGTGTTTATCACTGGGTGGAATAAATGTTTACATAACTCATTAAAAATGACAGAGTTTCTTAAAAGGCTAAGTAAATAAAAGCTGGAGAAGCTAAGCAGATAACAATTCGAACAATTTTTTTAACGTCAATATTTTAACAAGAAGGAAATGGAAAATGGCTGCTAATGGATCCATCACTGCTGGGTTTTTCCATGGATAAAAGAATATGGGGAAGATTTATTGTTATGTTAAATGGAACTGTCAGTCACATAAGTATATTCATTTAATTTTTTTCGTTTGATTTAGACACAACCAAAGCAGTGTATGTCATTAATATTAAGTAAAAAATGTGACGTCATTGTTTAGAGATAAAATTTTCTTTAAGTATGAGATATGGACGTATACAATTTAAACGTCTGTCATATTGCTTATGTATTTTTTTGAAAAGAAAAGTTTTAAAGTATATATTTTGTTTCTATGCTTTTGACGCTTTTGGTTGTTTTATGTTGTAGTACTAGATCCTCGATAGGTTTTTATAATATCTTATTATACCCTCTCGCACAATACAAACACAGAGTATAAGAAAATTTTATATTTGACAATTAACCAAGACATACATATATATTGTTCCTCAGGGATACACATCAACCTATATTAATTATAATAACAATTACAGCTACTTATTACCCACAAAACCTATACCTAGATTGATATACAGGGCTACACATTGACTTACACTAAACTCCCCTACTAACGTTCAATTTAACCAATCAATTCTAATAGAGAATTTGCAACAGCTAGTACCCATCCCATCTTATCTTATATCTATTATACCCTATATTATGATAACCCCTCGGACCTTCCAACCCAGCACTGAACTTATAATGAGCTCACAAAAATACGGTTCGCCTTAGCGCGGTGACCCTTTGTTTTATTTGGCTATTATTCCCCTCTTCTACCATTTGGCCTACTAGTAAACATAATTTATTGGCTTACCCAGTACAGTAATCCACCACAGGAGATATTTCATAATTATTAAGGTTCTTTTCACTTCACTCACTTTAGTTTTTAATCGCCGTTACACTGTTTCGATTTAATCTACTTACGCGATTCATAAACATACACTATACGTAATTCAAGTCTTTTTCCAATTTTTCTATTTGATCATTACTCTAGGACACCACTAGCTAGACTGACTTCTCCCTCTTAGGGCCCCCTCTCTCTCTCTGGGTTGGCAGGTCGTGGGAACTTATATTATTTTAATGCTAACTTAATTCTAGATTTTATATCCTGTCCCCGGAGGCGGCCTCAAGGGTTCCGGTCCCCTTGAGTTGACATACAAGGCTATTTTGATGCTACTCACCCGGGAACCCTGTTACCGTCTCCGTGGTCAAGACCTCTTAGACATTACTCCTCTCCCTTCCATCAGTGGACATATATATTATTTGTGGCGTTAGTATTGACATCCAGTGTAGTTAAAGAATTCTGCAATTCTGCACAATTGCGAATCTATGTCTGGACGTATGTCATAACTGAGCCTTGCCGATGATATATATGTCCATTGTTACAGTTCGTGCCGTTTACATTTATCACTATTCCTAATACCTATATCCACCCTCACATACATATTTTGCACAATTTAGGTTTCTGTTGCTGTTGGTATGAATCAGCTATACAGAGGTTGAACGGACGACACTTGAAGTACAGAAACTGCTACATTATTACTAAATGTTAAACATTAGGTACAATGCACTTCTCCTTATTCTATCGGGGTGTACTATATCTGTCCTTAATTAACTACTTATGTCTACCATTAATTAGAATACTATGTACAGCTACCCTTCTTTAGTTCATCACGGTCCACCCTTCGTGGATCGCATTTTCATGTAACCCTTTTATAACCTAAATAACTTAGCTTTATATAACTTCTCTAGATTTAATTCTACAACTAATTAGGATAGGACGACAGCTTTAAGAATAATACCCTGATAACTTTGGAAATTGACCCGATAATACTCTAACTAATATTACAAAATAGAATATTAGAAATCGGTCTCTACACAAGACCCCATTTTCTTAAAGTAGCAACTATAGTTGCAACTTTATTTCTATTTATTACACTTGAAGGTACATGCGTACGTCCTATCCTAAATTTCTGCACTATACTTCCCTACAGAAAATCCTTATTATAATACACAACCAAATGCTGTGTCTTTAGAGGAGCCGGCGAAGACGATTACAGCTGTCAGATCGGAGGAATCTTGCACCTCATCTTCGTGAAGCTCCCTTCTCGCCGGTGTCTACTCCTGGCTATATGCGTACCCATCTCTCGCTCCCGGGGCATAGTGGATGATGTAGGGAGGTTGACTCTCCACCCTGGGACTGGCTACTGGCTGATTCCTTATTCGGCGCCCCCACAGGATATAAGCTATCACCCCTGCCACTATCAATAAGGTTGGGGTCACACTCGAGGCCCAGATCCAAGGCCGGGTCGCCCTCCTCTTTTCCTCTCGTTCTGCCTCAGCGATTAGTTGATCTAGTCTAACGGCCAGCGGGTTTGTTTGGGGAGCCGCCTCCTCGTTCCAGCGGTCCCACACTGCTTCCACCGCTCTTTGGGGTATCATTTCTAAGCGATTTATAGTCCCGTTCGGTATGGGTGGTAGCTCTGGTGGATCTATTCTCGGTAGTGGTTGGACGGATCTGCCGACTATGCTGTGGAAGGGTAGTAGGGTAAAGGTCTCGCCTTTGATATAGCAATGTCCAGTGTTGCGTAGGGTACCACTCCTTTCCAGAGTTACCTCCTTCATCCAGCTCGGCCCACCTGTAGTACAGCGTATCGTCACCCGTGTCGGCTCCGCCACACTATACCGCCAAGAGTTGTTGGTCCGGTCTTCCGCCCACCACGGGGTGAAAGTACCTTTGCGTATCTCCTGATTACACAACTTTTCTTCTACCCGTTGCATCCCATAGAATCTTGCGCTTGTGCACGTGGGTTGGTCCCGGTTATTTAGCGAGAAAACTGGTGGACAAAGGGTGAGTGACTTTCCCTTGCACCTTTCCAAATCTCGTGGGGTCGCATGCGTATATTGACTACGATCCTCGCTCACCAATAAATACTCTGTCTCAGCTTGCACTGTTAGGAAATAACCGGGGCGCGGTAGTAACTCCGGTACCGCTCGTACCCTGTATAATTCGAACGTTCTTTCTCGAGATTTTAAGGGTATGGAAAAAATTATTCTTACTTTCGTATCGGTGGCTACTGCACGTACTTCGCTAAGTTCATAGTATAGGTACACTTCTTCAGTTGTGAGGGGCGTTAACATCTCCAACCCACTGGGTAGCCGTAGGCTGATGTTAGCCAGTATGCCAAGGAGGGATCGGGGTTTTACCAAATACGAGCTAAGTCGGTTCACCGCTGCTAGGTCTAAAATCTCATGGAATTTGATTATCTCTAAATGAGCTCGTACTAGACTTACTTCGAATGCACGTAGCAAGGTGCTCAGTTGGAAGGTGATATTTACTCGGTATTCTAACTCATCCATCCGCACCCCAATCTTTTTTACCGTAGTGTATATACGTTTGGATTCGGACTCTACCTGCTTTGCTAATGAATACAATTTCTTATGGTTCTCCATTACGGCGTTATTTAGTTCTTTTGTTAACGTTAAGTGCTGTCGCGTAATATGGACCGTCCCCTCGACCTCCCCCGCTTGTCTTAAGGCCACTTCCATCCTATCTAGGTCGTCTGCGTCCGGATTTCCGAACAAGAATTTTATGACCTTACCACCGACATTCATTAACCCTCTCTTATTTCGGAGACCCTGTGGTAGCATTTCCTTTAGGAGCTCGTGCTGCTCCCATAGTTCCCGCAGGAAACTGGTTATGCGCTCAATTTCCGTCCCTACTAACCTATCGAGAGTAGGGTCGCCCACCCTTTGTAGGGTGTCCCCCACTTCTTTTAGTTGTTGACGCAAGTTATTCGTTTCTTCCCAGTGTTTTACGACTTCGATCTCGGCCACGACGGTCCACCGCTCCCCGGTCAATACCACTTCCGCTTCTTTAGTAAAAATAAGCCCCTCCCCGTCTTTGCTCGCCCCTGTAACAGGAAGGAAAACAATTTCGTCATTAGTTTAATCTACCAATCTGTCTTATTCCCATTCCCTCAGCCCTATACTCTGTGTTTGAGCTCTCTTCCTCTCGCACTCTTTACATTCACTCTACTCTCCGAGTCCCAGGTATCCTTTAATATTTAATGTCTTACAAATATTTCACTAAACACAATGTTTTATTTATCACTCTAAATCTACACTGTTGTCTCTTATAATTTCCATCACTCTTACACACAATCAATTGTCTTTACACTCTATCCATTAGTTCGTCACTCACTCTAAAACTGTACTGTTGTCTCTTATAATTTTCAACACTTATAATTTTTCACGCACAATTATATTTTTACTCGCACTCTTTCTTCTCTTCCTTCGCTCCCTCCTGCGTTTCTTTACTTCTTTCTGTTTCGCAAGCTGTAAGGGGATCGTGGCCTTCCAACTCCGGACCCTTCTCCTCCTCCTCCCCTACCCGGTGGAACCCACGTTGTGTCACTCGGATCCAATGAGTCCCATTCTGACGATTGTGAAGTTTCATCCTCATTTTCCTCCAACCACGATGGTATCCAGGGACTATCGTCTTCTCGGTCGGGAGTGACTCTAAGCGCTCTTGGTGGTGACTCCCCTGGTTCGGAAACGGTGCTACTAGGCGCTCGTGGGGTTCCTGGTACCGGGGAGACCGGTGGTGAAGGTTGGGGAACTGGCCCAGAGAGTGGGGGTGTTCTTACCACTCCATCGAGTTCTTCTTTAATTGGCACATATGGCTCCGCTGTCCAGCTCCATTCCTCTCCGTTATCTGGGTTTTCTATATAGGCCGTTTCGCATTCTCTTGTCTTGTCGCTTCGGCTTTCTCGACCCTTGTCTATACTCGGTGAATCTGCACCACCTGGTCCTCGTTTCAAACGGTCGGCATGTATTACGGCCTCTTTATTTTCGGTGATGCGTATACGGTAGGTTTGTTCCGACAGCCTGGCCGCTACCTGAAAAGGTCCGCTCCATGGTTTATGGAACTTTTGACTCAGTCCGGGTTTAGCGGCTGGGTTTCTTACATATACCCAGTCTCCCGCTTCGTAAGGGGGCGCTCGCGTTCTTTGATCATAATATTCCTTATTTACTTGGTGCGCTTTCTCATTGTTTCTTCCCACAACTCTATAGGCCTCTCTAGTCTCTCTTGTAGCTGTGCTACGTGTCCATCGAGAGTGTCTTCCAGCTGTTCTTCTTCCAACCGCAGGGCGTGGTCAAAGGGCAAGGCGATCTCCCTCCCAAATAACAGGTAATTGGGTGAATAATGTGTTCGTGAATGGGGTCCCATTGTATGCCATGGCTACAAATGGTACCCACTTGTCCCAATCTGTTCCATCGGCCCGTACAAAATGAGACAGAGACTCGATCAGCGTCCTGTGATATCGTTCGATCATCCCATTGCATTGTGGGTGGTAGGCGGTGGTTTGAAGTTTTCGTATGCGGAGCAGTCGACACATAGCTTTAAATAGCTCTCCCACGAAATTTCGCCCCTGATCGCTCAATAGTCGCTCCGGAGCACCGAACTTAACCACCCACCCTAGTACAAAGGCCCGTGCCACTTCTTCCGCGGTTTGCGATGGCAGGGGCAATGCCGCCGCGTAACGCGTGAAGTTATCTATTATCGTCAGCAAGTATCGGCTCCCACTCTGCGTACGTGGCAGGGGTCCTACTATGTCTACCGACACTTGTTCGAACGGTCTTTGTGCTAAGAAGGGAGTTCCGAGGGGCGTCTTAGGGATAAAGGGGATTTTCTTTGAGTACAGGTACGCAATTCCTTACATATTCCTTTATGTCGCGCTCCATGGTGGGCCAATAAAATCGTTTTTCCGCTATTGCTTTGGTTCTGTCTTCTCCTGGGTGTCCCGAGAAAGGAGCCGCATGACAGTAGTCTATAATCCGAGGCACCGCTGTTCGGGTACCACTACTCTCCATGGCTGTCCCTCTGCTCGCCGGTAGAACCACAGGCCGTCTGTATCTTGTCGGACCTTGTGTTCCGCAGATTTTTATGACTCTTTGGCACCCCTCATCTCCCGCTGAGATTTTTCTAACTCCTTGCGTGTCACCCCGTCTATTGTCAGGTTTACTGTCCTGAGTATAGTCGGCTTCCCCTCGTCCTCAGCCTCCTCTTCTATTCTTTCCTGGTCCCTTGGGGTTCCTGTCCCCCCGGTCCTCCCTCCTATGGTTCTCCCCCGTTCTCGAATCCCCTTGCCCTTCTTCCTGTTTCCCGCACCGGGTATCGCTGAGAGCGTCAGCGTTACTGTGTTTTTTTCCCGGTTTATGCACTACATCATACGTAAATTCTGCCAGTCTGAGAGCCCACCGAGTGAGTCGCGAAGGGGGTCCTTTAACCCTAACATCCACTTCAAGGCTGCGTGGTCGGTTATTAACTCGAATCTCCTACCGTACAGATAACAACGGAATACCTTCGTCGCCCACACTACCCCTAACAACTCGCGTTCCGTAGTGGTGTATCTCGTTTCCGCGGAAAGGAGCTGCCGGCTGGAATACGCGATGGGCCTCTCTTCTCCATTTTGCACCTGGGACAGTACCGCTCCAAGCGCAATCCCAGATGCGTCAGTGGCTAGTCTGAAGGGTAGTCGGAAGTCCGGATATGCCAGCACTTGTTCGGATGTAAGACAGGCTTGTAATTTCTCAAATGCCACTTGAGCTTGGGAATTCCATTCAAACGTAAGGCTCTCCTTGGTGAGGGTAGTGAGGGGTTTTGCAATGTCAGCGAACCGTGGTATGAATCTCCGATAATAGCCTACCAATCCTAAGAAGGCTCTATCTTTTCTATTCTGTGGGATCGGGTAAGCTCGGACCGCTTCTAACTTCTCCGGGTCGGGCCCCACTCCCTCTCTGCTCACAATGTGGCCTAAATATTTGACTTTCGGGGCTGCAAACGTGCACTTCTCTAACTTAACCTTTAGGTTAGCTCTTCTAAATTTCTGGAACACGTGCCTCAGCCTTTTCGGCATGTTCTTGGATGGTCCGAGCGTACACGATTACATCATCCAGGTAGACTAAACACTCTACTCCTTTTATCTCCACCAACACTCTATCCATCAACCTCTGGAACGTCGCGGGTGCTCCGGACAACCCAAAAGGCATTTTACAATATTCATAATGCCCTCCTACCGTAGTAAACGCTGTCTTTGCCCGATCTTCTGGTGCCATGTCGATCTGGTGGTATCCGGCCTCGAGGTCCAACGTACTGAACCATCCACTACCCCCCAGGCTCTCCAAGGTTTCTTGGATGTTGGGAATCGGATAGGCGTCAGCGCGTGTGACGGCGTTTAACGACCGAAAATCACAACAGAAACGGAACTTTTCACTTCCGTCTGCTGTTTTCTTTTTTACTAAGACTACCGGCGCTGACCACGGGGAGTCCGATGGTTTAATGACTCCTCGCTCTAACATCTCCTCCAGGTGTTCCTTTACTACTCCCCGTTGGTGGAAGGGTACCCTATAAGCGCTTTTCGCAATCGGCCTCGCGTCGCCCGTCTCAATCTTATGTTTGACTTCTATCGTGCAACCTAATTTATCTCCCTCCTGAAAGAACACATCTTGGTATTCCATCAAAACGTCCTATATCTCTTCTCGGTCTCCGTTAGGTAGGTGTTGCACTTTCTCCTTTATTTGGTCTTTCCACTTCTCCGTCCGATTCATCCGAACTGTAGCAACCCGCGCCTTCTCTTGTGCCTTTTGTTCTACCGTCCATCCTCGTGCTCCTTCCGCCTTCCCGAGTTCTTGCCCTTGTACAGGTGTATCCTTCTGATTCAGATTAACTAATCGCAGCCACACCTCTTTGTTATGCGGGTGGAGAGGTTTCTCGCCAATCGTATCCCGTGGGGAATTTGTCGGGACGGTTCTACTAACACAGTTCCCGTTAAGGTCCCACCTATCGTTCCCAGGATAACCGCTTCGTGACCCGCTCGAATGATTTCGTCCCTTTTTACTCGTACTGCGGCCCTCTTCTTCCGTCTCCTTCCTTTGGGACTGGTTTTGTCCCCCAACTCTGTTTGCTGAGGAAACATCTCCCGTTCTTTTGACTTCGAGTCGTCGCTACCTGGTCCCCACCAACTTGTGTCTCTACCTCCGGGGCTGGGATTTGATCTTGGGCTGCCGTCACTTGAGCATACGTTCTCTTTGTATCCCGTAGATTTTCCGCTTGTATGTGTGTACTCGCCCCACATTGATTCCGGCCCTCACTATTCCGTCTCCCAGTTCTATCGTGACGCGGGCCTTGCGTAGTAGATCCAATCCGAGGATACCATCGACCTCCTCCTCTACGTCTACATCTCCCTGCGATTTCCTGTTTCGTCCGATAGCCGTCCATTCTAATCTACTTCTTGTACTCCCTTCACTCTAATTTCCGCTCCCGTCACTCCTCTCGCCTTCAAGTTAGTCCTCCGGACCGCAACTCCAGCAATCGGGCGTTTTATCATGCAAACGTGCGCTCCCGTATCTACTAGCATTCTCCGCATCTTCCCTGATAATCTTACCATTACCGTCAAGCTGTCCACCTCACGATGAACGAGATTCCCATTCGTGATTCTCTCTCGATTTTCCCCCTTTTTCTATTGTTTCTGACCGTCCGGCGGGGAGTCCCTCCGGTCTTGTTCTTTTGGGGTAGCCGGGTCGACCCCCTCTTTTTGGATAGACTCTCTTGGAGCAATCTCGAGCGGTATGTCCCCCTCCCCACAGGTGAAACACGGCCCGATCCCTGATCGTCCTCCCCACCTTGGTCGATCCCTTCCCCGTCCTCGAGTATACCGGTTGGTGGAGCATTCCCTTGCAAAATGTCCTGTCTGGCCACAACGATAACACTTCGATCCTCCCGCGTAGTCCTGTGTTCGCCCTTCCCCCACAGCGAAAACCGGAGTAGCTCCTCCTCCTTTCTCCTCTTCGACCGCCTCTTCCACCAAGGTCGCCCTACGGACAGCTTCCTTCAAGTTATTAGGAGGAGAGAATTTCAGCTGTCTACCCGGCTCTCCGCGTAACCCAGCTACGTAAGCGGCAAGGACCAGTTCTCCACTTGTTTCTGGGCCCACTGGGCTTCTTGTGCGTCCTCCGTTTTGCTTAGGGTTTTCGCTCCTAGTCTCTGGCACCTATCAGCAAAAGCCTGAGCTGATTCTCCCTTGTCTTGTTTTGCACCTTGAAGTTGTCTTACGTGCTGCTCAGGAGATGCCGTATCTCCAAACCGTTCTAAAAGTGCGTCTTTATATTCTTGGAAAGTAGCTGTACCCTTCTGTAGTTCAGGTCGACTCGTTATGAACGCGGCAGCGGTCCCTCCTAGCTTTAGGCGACAAATCACGATTTTGTCCGCTTCTTCCCAGTTTCCGCATGCTGCCACCCTCTCGAAGTTGGCTATAAACTCATCATAGCTCCTGAATCTTTTTCCCCTGGCACCCAAGTCTTTAATAATTGTTGCATGCCCAAATCCTTTCGCTTCCCGACCTTGCTACTCTGAGCTTCATGTAGTTCTTTATAGGTCTGATTCGCCCCCACCACTCGGGCTAGCTGATCTGCTAGCTCCTTGACTTGCCGCTCTAATTCCGCCTGGGTTGACATCTCTCCGGGTTATGGTGTTGTATTCTTGCAACAACCCCACACCTGACACCAAATTGTAGTACTAGATCCTCGATAGGTTTTTATAATATCTTATTATACCCTTCGCACATACAAACACAGAGTATAGAAATTTTTATATTTGACAATTAACCAAGACATACATATATATTGTTCCTCAGGGATACACATCAACCTATATTAATTATAAGAACAATTACAGCTACTTATTACCCACAAACCTATACCTAGATTGATATACAGGGCTACACATTGACTTACACTAAACTCCCCTACTAACGTTCAATTTAACCAATCCATTCTAATAGAGAATTTGCAGCAGCTAGTACCCATCCCATCTTATCTATATCTATATACCCTATATTATGATAACCCCTCGGACCTTCCAACCCAGCACTGAACTTATAATGAGCTCACAAAAATACGGTTCGCCTTAGCGCGGTGACCCTTTGTTTTATTTGGCTATTATTCCCCTCTCTACCATTTGGGCTACTAGTAAACATAATTTATTGGCTTACCCAGTACAGTAATCCACCACAGGAGATATTTCATAATTATTAAGGTTCTTTTCACTTCACTCACTTTAGTTTTTAATCGCCGTTACACTGTTTCGATTTAATCTACTTACGCGATTCATAAACATACACTATACGTAATTCAAGTCTTTTTCCAATTTTTCTATTTGATCATTACTCTAGACACCACTAGCTAGACTGACTTCTCCCTCTTAGGGCCCCTCTCTCTCTCTGGGTTGGCAGGTCGTGGGAACTTATATTATTTTAATGCTAACTTAATTCTAGATTTTATATCCTGTCCCCGGAGGCGGCCTCAAGGGTTCCGGTCCCCTTGAGTTGACATACAAGGCTATTTTGATGCTACTCACCCGGGAACCCTGTTACCGTCTCCGTGGTCAAGACCTCTTAGACATTACTCCTCTCCCTTCCATCAGTGGACATATATATTATTTGTGGCGTTAGTATTGACATCCAGTGTAGTTAAAGAATTCTGCAATTCTGCACAATTGCGAATCTATGTCTGGACGTATGTCATAACTGAGCCTTGCCGATGATATATATGTCCATTGTTCACAGTTCGTGCCGTTTACATTTATCACTATTCCTAATACCTATATCCACCCTCACATACATATTTTGCACAATTTAGGTTTCTGTTGCTGTTGGTATGAATCAGCTATACAGAGGTTGAACGGACGACACTTGAAGTACAGAAACTGCTACATTATTACTAAATGTTAAACATTAGGTACAATGCACTTCTCCTTATTCTATCGGGGTGTACTATATCTGTCCTTAATTAACTACTTATGTCTACCATTAATTAGAATACTATGTACAGCTACCCCTTCCTTAGTTCATCACGGTCCACCCTTCGTGGATCGCATTTTCATGTAACCCTTTTATAACCTAAATAACTTAGCTTTATATAACTTCTCTAGATTTAATTCTACAACTAATTAGGATAGGACGACAGCTTTAAGAATAATACCCTGATAACTTTGGAAATTGACCCGATAATACTCTACCTCATCATACAAAATAGAATTTTAGAAATCGGTCTCTACACAATGTTACAATTTTCTAGGACCCTACTTGGTCCACTCCAGGGTATCTACCTTCGGTAACTCTACTGTATACGTGGGCAGCGCCATTTTCAGCCACTTCTGTAGCATTAAATTTTAAGTTGACCGCAAAATTTTTTTCGAACATACTATAGGCCGTTTGTTGCTTGCCCCATCATCCCACCAAACTTATCACCTTTAAACGCAATCGTAATATTATTATTTTATGGATAAGGGATTTTATACTTAGTCCAGTTCTTCAAAAACCTCCTCGCTCTGGTTGAGGTACTTAAACTCCTTTGTAATTTACATTGTATAGTAACCCCTATTCATATCGCTTGAGTTTATGATGGGTCGCCACATACACTTTACCATCCGAGCCTGCTCTCTACCGCAGTATACCCATGATAGCTTACAAGCTTATTCGGTATTGTTATTACTTACATGGCCTGTGCACTTAGGGTCTTTGCGGCCCTAAAAACCGCATTCTCATCCTCGTACTTTATATACTAATCTTAACTATATGTAATTTGGGGTAATTCTACCTTATTATAATGGGCTATCATACTTTTTTTTTTTTTTTTTTTTTTTTAATCTACAAATCCCTTATATTAATAAACTACATTATTAGTCCATGCACATTAACAATTTAAACAAATAACCACCATATAATAAAATTCAAGACAAAAATACTACTTTAAATGAAAAGGAAACTACCAACCTAAAGGCTCTGAGCCAGACCCTGTACGTGGTAGGGTGGACTCGAGCAACTTCTTTATTATACGAGAGCATGACCACTTCCATTAGTATCTTCTCTAAAATCTAATAACTCACATACCTTATCATTGTTAATTTCGCATGCCTGTTTATCTTTTTATTAAATTCGTTAATACTTAACTATTAATTTATTAATTATACATTAATTATTGCATCTTATCGGGTATTCTCATATTATTTATCACATGCGGTATAAATATAGGTATATAATTTATTATATATGTATATTTTTTTTTTTTTAAATTAACACTCCTTACACCTATTAATCCAAATAACAATCTTCATAGTACACCTGCCACATTAAAAATTTAAAACAATAACCATATACATAAATCACTAACAAGAAAATACATATTAAATGATCAAGGAACCTACCACATCACCCCTACCCGGTCTGAGAGCCCTAGTCGAGACTGCTGGCAGTCGCTCGCCCAGCCACACCTTCTTAATGTTTATACACCACACTGCTATTCATCTTTATCTTTTAATCTATATTACTACCCATTACTCTGTATATTTTCCATGCCTGTTCTTCATTTTTATCAAAATGTTTATCCAACTTACAATCTTACATTTATCTCCTACATAACAATTTAATCTATTTAGCATCATTAATGGGTATTTATAACCTCTATTAATATATGGTATCACTATTATCTGGGTACTTTAATATTCCATCTTATAATGGATAATATTCAATGGCTATTATATTATTACTATCTGGGTATACCTATCATGGGTAATTCATATCATCTATATTTATATACATCGGCGTTAACCACCATCAATATGGGTATTTATATTTCTTTATATCTGGGCCCTACCTTTAGTAGGTATTTATATTAATCTTATATAATGGCGATATATATATCCAATCAGGTATTCATACATAACCTCTGAAATCCGGTACACATTTAAATTAATCTAGGGTACATTTTACCCGGACTCTACTATTCATACCCCACCCCGCGGAAACAAACATTGGTCCGGGTTGCCTCAACCTAACTCCCCTACAGTAATTCATTAATGTGGCAGACAAATCTTTATAACTCATCTATAATAACAAAACCAATATCACCCCCTAAGAGCAATAGCCCCGACCTGCGAACCTGGACCTTGCGGGTGCCGAAAATCTGAGCTTCCTATACACCGATCTTGGGATCTGATATTTTTCTATATTGCCTTACTAAAAAAACATGCATTTTCCACATAATACTTTTGGGAAATAAATACTTGCCTTCACTCCAAAATTATTTTAAAAAAAGCTGTATGTATAAGCAATAAAATTAAGTATACACTATCTTATATATAATTTAAATATTTAATAGAAAGCGTTCCCTCTTCTAACAGAATAGGTAAACAATAACAACGGCTTTTATCCTATATAGTAACAGAAATATATAATTATGATAAATAAGCATTTCATTATATAATGAAATATATAATGTAAGCATTAAAAGAGTAAAGAGTTATTATATTTAAATCCCCAAGTCGAAATACATCCTCAGAAATATCTTTATTTACCCTAAAACGGGTTATTTTGAGCCCATAAATTTAAAATTAACTAGCAGTGATACCCGCCAGCATCCCCGGACAAAATATTTTCAAATTACTCCATCAACAAATTACTTAATTATTCACATTTGACTACAAAACATAAACAATTGGCCGCATAACAGCCTGTTAACCAACTTTAGTCTTGGAAGCAAAAAATCTCCTTTTTAAGACATTTCTTGTCCCCAACCGGTGACTCTCCACTGAGCTTTATGATTTGCTGTTAAGCCTATGCTGTCTCCTAGATTAGCCTTGACGATCAAAAATGGACAATTCTTAAATCGTCAGATGTAATAACTTAATAACGTATGTGCACTTGAAATGTACAGTCCGGTAGCACTAAATCCCATCATTACTTTCGTAACAGGGCTACCCCGTTCGAAATCCTTACGCTGTAAAATCGTATAACCCACTCAAGAAATGAACGTCAAAATTACTAAGTTTACCCACAAAGTCTAAATAATCACTAATGGATATACCTCATCTACGTTTGCCAGCCTAACAACCCCCATACTATCACCAGTTAAACATGATATATTCTTAGATAGAGATAATCAGAATGTAGATTCGTGACATAAATTCAGGCGACTTTATCTTAAAAACATCTTCCGCCGATTCTGAAAATACGAGTGCGAAACGCAAAGAATAAAAATAACTGAATTCGACAATACCTCTGCAAGGATCAGGAAACCCGCCTCACTACGCGACTCAATCTTTCTGAGGTCTATTAATAAACTATAAATTATTATGAAAACACCGTAATTACATTCCATCACACTAACTCTTTAACACCCCATAACCCCAATTCATTTGCCACGGGGCAGTACTCTGGAAAAATTATATTTCTCTCTTAGACTATTCTCCTCTTTGTGACTGTTTGAGGTGAACCAGAAACACTAGACATTTACAACATAAAACCGAATAATAATAAGCAACACCACCCGACCCAATTAATTTCATTGCTTAACCTCACCGCCTCAACATACGTAGCGAACTTATCCAAATTAAATTTATTGCCTAACAATACCATCCCCAACAATATATTTGCTTTCAACCTATTGATAATACACCAACTTTTAAGTAACATTAATATAAATAAACCATTATTTGTCATAAAACGGCATAATTACCACATTCAACATATATATACTAGTATCCACCCAACAAACATCGGTACACGGCGTACCTCGGATTCATCCTCATTACCATCGGCATTCCGCTACACCGCACATCCTCCCTGCCTTCGAACCGCATTCGCTCGCCTTCAGATACCTATAAATCAGCAACTCCGTATGATTCCTAGCGTCACCCATCAGCCGCACTGCACACCCACCTGCTCAATGCTCATTAATTTTTATGATTCCATAAAAATCTCATCGCGATAATCATTGATCATCAAACTTGAAAACGCAACTTAGTCTGTACTATTGTATCCCTCATTCATTAACTAACCTCCACTATAACCAAACTTAGTACAAAATATTCAACACAAAATTGAACGACTTCCAATTTTATTTGGCACTGGGCGAAACGTACAACAAAGTCATTTAATAAAAAAATACTAGCAAGCTAATGCGAATGAAGAAACCATTGGCACCATCTGTATAGCTTTACCTAAGCATCATCATGCGATGTACAAATCTATCAATCGGCAATCTCACATTTTCCGCCGTCTTTTATGATTTTTCGGAATTTCGCAAGAGCTCATACTTATTGCGGATTTCAATGAAGTCAAAAAACATAATTTTCTAACCTAGCTAAGTACACCCGCGATAGTCTATGGATTATGTCCCCAAATTACTACAACTCTCCTACCATACAATACAACTTGCCTATACCGCATGAATACACCACACCACATACAACCACAACACCGATACAGACAGCAACTTCAGCTATACACAACACATCAGGAGGCCTTACAAACAACGCCCATCGCAAACGGATAAATCCAAACAGTTTCATCCCGAGTTTTCGAATTTCTTGCTAACACAAAATACCTACCCTTCCTAATACCACCAACCCCTACCAACACTAAGAGGAACAACCGTAAATGTCTTCAAAAAAAATAACATGATAAATCATCATCCAACTCAATTAATATAAGCTCAATTCCGCAAAACAACGGTTACCAGTAGTCCTGACAATATATCTTAGCTAGGCTTAAAGATAGTTAACCAAATCAATCTTTCATCCAAAAATGGACTATAAAGCAGCCTAGGGTAATCCGAGCCTAATCTAAGAACGCACCGACCGCTAGGCGAAACGTAAATTATGGTACCATCGCCAACAAGTTGACGCAGGATCATCAAACTCGATACACAAAAGAGATTAAAGTTCAAAGCTCAGCTTTCTACCAGCGTTTCACCTGTAGCCCCGCTAACCCCATTGATTATCCTACGCTTTCTCTCGGCAAAACCCCTCCAATCTACTCTTTAACTAAATATCGCCTATCTCCGTTTCCACCAATGCGTGCCAACAACTAAGTTATATAGCACCATTGGGCACATATAAAACTAATCTGACTTTAATCAACTCTTTATTACCCATAACTCTGAATTTTCGCCAATAAAAACAGAATATAAATAAGGAAAGTTCTGGGTATTCAACTCTCGTCCCTCCTAATCCTCAATACTTAGGCAACTTCGACTTCGTCGCCTCAGAAATCACAAAAAATGAATAAAAATACCAAATACCACTTAAGGTGGAAAAACTTCGGTCTCGCTAGATCTTTTACTCCAATATAAAAATGGTCTAAATCTAAATGACCTCCTACCAAACGTAAAATTTTGATGTATAACTCTTTAATATTAAATTGAATCAAAAAAGCATTAAATTTGCCTGACATTATATGCAACACGTACTTAACAATGTAAGATAAATAAATATCTTTTGAGTATCTTTTTCTCGCCGGAAAAGAACGATAAAGAAGTTCTTGTATCGTCAACCATACTGCCGCCTCACTGTTTCCTTTGCAAAAAAAACATTTTAATTTGTTTAGATTAATCAGCTTTTCCGTTTTACCACCTCAGACACCCAAGGTATCCAGTTCCTGCGTCTAGTTCGTGTTCGCGAAATATATTACGAATCCAGCTCACTGAGTTCACAGCCGGGCTAAAGCTCTAAGTTTATATAATAGTAATTGTTATTTAAACGATTTCGCCAATCTTAATTAGTCGCTAGAGGGAAAACTTGT
>JACMZG010001863.1:39974316-39999316 GCA_018340805.1 Microvelia longipes
ATAAATACATTTAAGTACATGCACCACATTTAAAATTTAAAAATACATATAAATGATTAAAGAAATACTTTAAATGATAAGGATACCTACACTATATAGGTTCTGAGAGAACTGTTGAGTGGTAGGGTGGCTCTGAGCAACTTCTTATTTTATAATACATGCTATTCATTTATTTTTAATCTATAGTATTACCTTATCTTGTTAATTCCATGCCTTGTTTTTATTTTTATTAATTGTTATACTTAATTTATTTATTATTTAATACATTAATTTGCATTTATGGGTATTTTATTTATTTATTGGGGTTATATTTAGTATGATTATTTATTTATATATGGGTTATATTTTTTTTTTTTTTAATTAACAATCCGTATATTTAATAAATACATGTATAGTACTGCAATTTAAATTTAAAAATAAATAATAATAATTATTAAAAAGAAAATATTTTAAATGATTAAGGATACCTACCACTATATAGGTCTGAGAGACTGTGACGTGGTGGGTGGCTCTGAGCAACTTCTTATTTTTATAATAACATTGCTATTCATTTTATTTTTAATCTTATTATACCTTATTTGTTATTCCATGGCTGTTTTTATTTTTATTAAAGTGTTTTACTTAATTAATTTATTAAATTTATCAATTTATTATTGATATTTATGGTATTTATATTTATTTATATATGGGTATATATTTATGGGTATTATTTATTTATATATGGGTGATATTTATGGTATTTATATTTATTGTATATGGGTATGGTATTTATGGGTATTTATATTTATTTATATATGGGTATATATTATGGGTATTTATATTTAGGTAGAGGTATATTTATTTATATTATGGGTATATATTATGGGATTTTATGAATCCGGTACATTTAAATTAATCTGGGTACATTTTATCCGGGATCTATTTATAACCCTGCGGAAACAAACATTGTCGGGTTGCATCAACTATCCTCTAAGTATTAATTAATGTTGGCAGAATCTTTTTACTACTTATAATACAATAAGTATACACTTAGAGCATAGCCCGACCTGCGAATCCTGGACTTGCGGTGCCGAAATCGAGTCCTATACGATCTTGGGTCTGATATTTTTCTATATTGACTTATAAAAAAACATATTTCCAAATAATACATTTTGAAATAAACAAAATACTTGTTCATAAATTATTTTAAAAAAAGTGTATGTTAAGATAAAATTAGTATTACTTTATTTATAAAATTTAAATATTTAGAGAAGCTGTTCTTCTTTAAAAGATAGGTAAAATTCAACATGCTTATCTATTGTACAGATAAATATATAATTATGATAAATGAAATTTCATTATATATGAAATATATAATGTATGCATTAGAAAGAAGTAAAGAGTTATTATATTTCCACAAGAGTCGAAATAATATAATGAAATATTTATTTACCCAAAAACGGGTTATTTTGAGCCCAATATTTAATTAACTAGCAGTGATACGCCAGCTTCACTCGGCAAATATTTTATTTATCAATCAACAAATTATTAATTATTACTTTGTGAACTACAAAAAATAAAAATTGGTAACAGCTGTAACAACTTTTATCTTGGAAGCAAGAAAATTCCTTGTTTAAGATGTTTTTGTCCATCCGGTGATTCTCAAGCTGAGCTTTATGATTGCTTGTTAAGTTGCTTGTTTCGATTAGTTGACGATCAAAAATGGAATTCTTAAATCGTAGTGTTAACTTAATCGTAGTGTGCACTTGAATGTAGTGTTGCACTAAACCCATATTATTTTCGAACGGGTACCGTTCGAATTTACGTGTAAAAAATGTATACATTAGAAAGAAGTAAGAAGTTACTAAGTTCCCACAAAAGTCTAAATAATACTTATAAAATTGTATACATCATTGTTTGCAGCATACAACCAATATATCACCAAGTTACAATTTGATGATATTTTAGATGAGTAATGAGTGTAGATTGTGACATAAATTGGCGATTTATTTAAAAACATCTTCGCGATTTGAAATTCGAGATGGAACGAAAGAATACAAAAAAACTGAATTTCGAAATATATGAGGATCGGAAAACCCGCCTCACTGCGCTAATTTTCTGGGTCCTTTAATAAAACTATAAATTTTATGAAAACGTATATTACATTATAACTACTTTTAACGCCCCATAAATTTCATTTGCGGGGCCATGTATCTGGAAAAATATTTTTTCTTTAGAATATTTCTTTTTGTGACCTGTTTGAGTGACCTTAGAAACATAGACATTTAAACATAAAACCGAATAATTTATAAGCAACACCAGACCAAATAATTTATTGGTTAACTAATGTCAAACAATACGTTAGCGTAACTTATACCAAATAATTTATTTGCCTAACTACATCCAACCAATATATTTGCTTTTCAACTATTGATATAACCAACTTTTAGTAATATTAATATTAAATAAATTTATTTGTCATAAAGGCATAATTACACTTCAACATATATAACTAGGTATAAAAATCGGGTACGGGGTACCTCGGAACTTTTCCTCATTACATCGGATTCGCTACGCACATCCTCCCTGCTTCGAACCCGCTTCGCTCGTCTTCAGATATTAAATGCATCCGTATCATTCTTAGCGGTCACCCATACAGCACTGACCACGCTCAATGCTCCTTAATTTTTATGATCCAATAAAAATCATGGATATACTTGTCATATTGAAACGCAACTTAGTGTACTTATTTATTATTATTTAATAATATACACTTGTACCAAATTTCAACCCAATTGGACGATTTCCCAATTTTTGGCAATTGGGAAACGTACACAAGTCATTTAATAAAAATTGAGCTAATGCTGATAATGAGATGAAACTTGGCACATATGTTAGTCTTATACATAGTCATATGCGTGGTAAATTTCAATCGGATCTCATCATTTTTCCGCGTTTTATGATTTTTCGAAATTTTCGCAGAGTCATTATTGCGGTTTAATGACGTCAAAAAAATATTTTCTACATAGCTCAAGTACAGCGGTAGTTTGATTATTGTACGAAATTTCAACTCTCTACCAAAAATACACTTGGCGCTACGATGATAACACACACACACATACAAACACACACCGATACAGACAGACAACTTTGCTAAAACCACTCAGGAGGCCTTAAAAACGCCTGAAACGGATAATTCCAGTTTCATCCCGGTTTCGGATTTTTTTGCTAACACAATACTTTTCCTATATACCTACGGTATAAATGAGGAAAAGTAAAATGTTAAAAAATAAATGATAATTCTATAAACTATTAATATCAAGCTAAATAGAAAAGGTTAAAGTAGTTGACAATATATTTAGTAGGTTAAGTAGTTAACAATATTTTTACATCAAAATGGCTATAAAGCAAGCCTTGGGTAATCCCGAGTTTAGGAAGTATCGACGGCTAGGGAACAGTATTATGGTAATATCGGACAAGTTGAGAGGTCATAAACTGACAACAAAAGAGATTAAAGTCAAAGTAGCTTTACCAGGTTTACCGTGTAGCCGCTTAACCCAGTGATTTCCTACTTTCTCGCAAAACCTCAATCCTAGCTCTTTAACTAAATATCGCCTAACTCCGTTATTCCAAATGGTGCAAACTAAGTTATAAGATCATTGGGACTCTAATTGCTTTCACTCTTTATTTAATATCTGTTTTGCCATAAAACATGAAAAGTAGGGTTCTGGGTATTTCCGTCCCTTTCCTCAATACTTAGCACTTCGCTTCGCTCGCCCTCAGAATACCATGATAATCCAAAGCTTAAGGTGGAAAAACTTCGGTCTCGCTAGACTCTTACTCAATATAAAATGGTCTAAATCTAAATGATCTAAATTGTAATTTTTGATTTATATCTTTTATTATTGATAAAAAGTTTAATTTGCTGACATTATGAATAGTAATTAAATGTAAGATTAATAAAATCTTTTGAGTATCTTTTCTGCCGTAAAGAGATAAAGTTTTGTATGTCACTTGCTACGTCACTGTTTCCTTTGCAAAAAAAACATTTTTAATTTGTTTTAAGATTAATAGTTTCGTTTACACCTCAGCAGGTAATTCAAGTTTGCGTCTAGTTCTGTCGGAATTATATTTACTGGATTCCCAGTCTGAGTTCACAGCCCGGGCTAAGCTCTAAGTTTATATGAATAGTATTTGTATTTAAAAGATTTCGCCAATCTTAATTAGTGCTAAGAGGATTGTGGATGCAACCCATTTAAGGTGGATCCCGCTGCGTGAATACTCTGATGGGCATTAATTGCTTTATAAAAAGGCATTATTATTGAACAGTACACTAGTAAAAACAGTACACTATTAAGCTTTGTAAGTCCATCATCGTTTATCCCTGCGAGAAACACTTCAGATGACAAGTGCTGTGGCTACCGCACTCTTATAGTGTTAAGTTGATAATTTTATTTATTTGAGCCATAATCAATGTAAATATAAAGCGTTTTCTATCTCAACCCTGGAGACGGGTCTTGGCAAAACTCTAAGGAGGTAAATTAAAGTAAAAATTATTTATTTCTACAAAGTAAATAATTTTACTGAAGAGTCTAAAGAGAGGGAAGGGCGGGGGTTCGGGGTTGGTACCACAAACCCCTGACATGTTTGTATAAATATATAATCAATAAGTGTTAGTTCTCTCGATACTTCGTAAAAAATAATTGTCTGCAAAGTTTATCGGAGACCTATATAAACAAAACGTAATTTTTAATATTTTATCCGAAATAGCCCTTTAACCACTTGGTATTATTATAATTTATTATTCATTTATACTAAATCGCAGATCACGAAGTAAAAATGTTATTTTTAAGGTTTTAAAAAACTGTAAAACTATCAGGGGTTTTTTTCACTCTACTAAAGGAATTGAAGCTGAAGGTAATATATTCTTAAGCACGTATATCTCTTCTTCTATGTCGTATACAAACTCCTAGTGCATCTATAAAGCCCTTTACCTAAAGTCTCTTATGGACTTGACGGGGTCTCTAGACTTAGTGGGATCCTTTTTAGATTAGTAGGGCGGGCAATACTTCTTAAAAGTCTAAGAAGCTAGTTTTTAGTAGTTTTTTAAGCCTTTTTTTTCTTCATTTGTGTTTCATCCTTTTTTAGGTTCTTTAGCTTTTTTAAAAGGACTAACCAAATCGCTGGGAATTTTCAAACCTTTCGTAAGACAGCTTGGTTTGTGGAAGTTTTTAGTTCTTTTCCCCCGTTCCTTTTCTTTTCCGCCCTATTTTGTTTACCGCCTAATAAACCCAATAAGATGTGCGTTGTAATTCCTCTTTTTGTATAAAAGCGTTGTGTTTACATTCTCCTTTCTGTGTAATAAATAAAATTTATTTTTATATTCTTATGTGTGTTGGCTGTTGCCTTTTTTTAAGACAATACTATTTTTTTGTTTTCTTTTTTTGCGACGTATTTATAGATGTTTAAACTTTAACGAAAATCGTAATAAAACCCGGGTACTGGGTACCTCGCAACTTTTTTTTCTCCTATAGGGATTTTCCAGACTCTTTACACGGAAAATAATACAGGTAGAAAAGTACATGGAAAAAAGTACACGGAAAAAAATAAAAGGGGACAAATAACACGAAAAAAATTATTTATAATAAGTACACCATATCTTAGCTAACAATACACTGGATATTTAGATTAAATCTATAAATCGGGTATGGGGTACTTTGGAACTTTCTCATCACATCGAATTCGATACGCTCATCCTCCCTACTTCAGACTCGCTTCGCTTGTCCTCAGAATATACAATACGCCAAATTTATACTGCAAAACGTCTTCGGACTCGCTACGTTTTTCGCTCTATCCGTTTCATTCTCAGCGATCACCCACATAGCGACCACGCACTGAGCGACCACGCTCAGTGCTGCTTAACTTTTTTGATTAAACTAAAATCATGAATATACTTAATGTATTTAAATGAAACTTTGTATACTTATTTATTACATATGTATACACTTTATGTATAAAATGTACATTTTTTGTATTATACATTACTTCCTATGTATAATGTACATTATATGAGTATTATAAACTCAACACACACACACCTATTATAATTGGAATTTTACCCAGATCTGATGACGCTAGCACTAGAGGTCAATAGCAAGTTGTTGAAAATTCCGTACTCACCCCCGAGTCATAACCCGAAATAATGAATTATCGTAAATTTTAAAAAAACACTAATATTTAGCATGCATGTAACCATGCATCAGGATTAGTTTTATTTTTATAAAGTGACCCGTGTACGTTTTTTTAAAATATTGTGAAAGAATAATCTAATTGAGTTGAAATTTAGTACAAGTGTATACCTATATGTAATAAATAAGTACACCAAGTTTCATTAAATACATTAAGTATATCTATGATTTTTTTTTAATCATAAAAGTTAAGTACTATTGAGCGTGGTCATTGCTATATGAGTGACCACTAGAGATGAAACGGATGCATTTACTGTCTGAGAACGAGCGAAGCGAGTCGGTAGACTGTTCCAGTATAAATTTGGCGAATTGTATACTCTGAGGACAAGCGAAGCGAGTACAAAGTTGCAAGGATGAGCGTAGCGAATCCGATGTGATAAGGAAACGTTCCAAAGTACCCCGTACCTAATCTTTAGGTTTTCTAAATATCCAGTGGTATTTAGGGTATACTTATTCTGAACAATTTTTTTCTGTTAATTGGTTCCTGTGTATTTTTTTCCGTGTACTTTTTTTCGTGTACTTTTTTCATGTACTATTTTTTCGAGTGCTTTTGTCCTTTTTTTCATGTTCTATTTTTTCGAGTGTTTTTGTACTTTTTTTCATGTACTATTTTTTTGAGTGTTTTTGTACTTTTTTTCATGCACTATTTTTTCGAGTGTTTTTGTACTTTTTTTCATGTACTATTTTTTCGTGTGTTTTTGTACTTTTTTTCATGTACTATTTTTTCGTGTGTTTTTGTACTTTTTTTCATTGTATATTTTTTCCGTGTATTTTTTTCCTTTGTACTATTTTCTGTAGTCTTCATCCGTGTAATTTTCCTTGTATTTTTTCCGGGTACCATAGAGAGATAGATATATTTATTTTTTTTGGTTGGTGAAAAATTCGTAATATTCCCAGAGGTAACTTTTTCACTACTTACAACTGTCGGTTCTTCTTGGCACGAGTAATCCGAAAAAATCCGTACATATTATATCCGAATTAAAATAAATCTTTTGTACTCTTTTATATATATATACTAGAGGGGGCATAGCCTATCTCAATTCATTGAGATTCCTGAAACATAATTTTGGGGGCTCTTAGGGGCTCTGTGTGACTTTAATGAAACCTCTTCTAAAAGTAAGTTAAGGTTAAAAAATCATTTTTTTCGGCTTCCTGCACATTGTTTGTGTTTTGATTTATATTTTCAGCGTTCTACTATATAATGCATTGTATTTTTGTTCTGTTCATTTGATTATTGATAGTCGAAGGTGGTCAAGTTTTTTTTTTCGATGTTTCAAAATTCAACCAATAGGGCCCCTCTAGTCTTACCAATATATCTCTATGTCTTTATATTTATTTTGCAAATTTGTTTAAGTTGAAATAGCAAGTAATTTTGGTCGCAATAAACAAAGAAGTAAGATCTATTAAAACGAAGAACTTTGTAGCTACTTTATACTGAAAAGGTTTAAGGCGCTGCAACAGGAAAGTTTATCTTTAGTTTAAACCTGACCTTTCCGGAGACAAGGACAAGGTGTTATAAATTTATACCTTTGTTATTTTATCGTTCACCGAATCCGAAATGTTTTATTATTTATTTGTTCCTTTAGCTCCACTCTAGTAATACCTCTACTTTCTTGATTCTTACCTCATACATTTTTAATTTCATTATTTATTTATTCGGTTTAAGTACTACTCTATATTGCTTTTAAAGTTCTATTGTTCATCTTTTATATTACTTTCTGACAACAAATTAAGATGTTGCATATAATTAAAAAAAAAAACAAAAAAATGGGTAATACAGTTTAAATATTTAATGAGACGGAGCCTAAACCCCGGGATGGCTAAACCCCTAACCGGGATGGTCCCCTGAGCCGGGGATGGTTAAACCCCTAACTAGTTATCATTGAATACTACCGAGTTACTAAACATGAAAGAATACAATTGTGCGAGAGACACTAAGGTAATGTGACAAGATAAATGCTATGCTGGATATGGGAATCGTTCCATCATTTGACATTCGTCATAATTGATGACTCGACATAATGTCATGGTACCACTCGGTTTCGTTTCGTCCTTGCTATTTCTTTTAAAAATATATATTTTTATTGTTCTTCACTTCTATAATACGACACACGGCTAAAATCAGCTGACAGCCAGCGACGGATGGGCCATAAGAGCGTTCGGGAAATTGCCCGAGGCGCCGGTTGGTCGACTTTGCAAAGAAAAAAAAATTCGGCGACCGGCGCAGGAGGCGCCGGTAAATCAACCGGCGACAAACCGGTCGACCAACCGTCGACCAACCGGTCGACCAATCGGCGACCAACCGGCGCCGGTCGCCGGTTGGTTGACTTTGCAAAAAAATACAAAAATTACAGAAATAAATCAGCGACGGGAAAAATCAACTACTTTTTAAAAATAGATTTTCTTAGTTTTTAAGTAGTCAATGTTATTAGTCGCTAAATTCGCTAAAAGTAATCGATTGTAAAAAGTCAATTAAAGAAAGTATCGTAAAATTTCGTGTAAATTATGCCTTTTTACCTCTTTAATACTGTCTAATAGATAAAAACGAAATCAATACTTTTTCTATATACCTTCGTAGATGGCGAGGAAAAGTAAAAATGTAAAATTAAGTTTAATTAATTTTAATAAAGTATAATTTATTATTATTATTGCACATAATAACACATAAAAACACGAACATATTTTTTTAGATAGCAAGACAAAAAGACTTGTTATCTGCTATGTTATTTTATTTGGGTAAATTGATTCAGTTGATAGTAGTAAGTGGAAGATATTTTTTAATTTTTATCTCAATCCGGTACCGCTGCGCCGCGGCTTCCTAACAAACAATTGAATTCAAAGGCGGCCGAGTTCTAGGAACTGATTTTATGTCTTCATATTTTTTTTCGCATTACTAGTATAAAAATTCAGAAGAATACCTATCTATAATTTTGTACCTCTATGTGCTAGTGCTAGTTTTTAATAAAAACTATAACTACGATAAATTTTGTTTAATTATTTTGATTCTTCTTCGTTTTTCTTTAATATATATTGTGTTATAAAGACAAGGGCTATTGATTCTTTATTAGATTCGGTTTTGATTTATATAGTAAACAGTATTGTGAGTGTGAGTGCTTGTTCGCGCTGCGCATAAAGTGTATGTGGTCTCACATACAAGTGTAAAGTGTTTTGTACCTTACTTTTGTTGTTGATTACTTTTAATTTTACTAATATTTCTTCGAAGGATACTCATATTCATATTTAAATTGTCCTGATAACTGTGGTGAGTTGTTCTCGCTCCTCACCAAGAATAGGAGGAAATGGGTGGGGGGGGGTGCGCCGGTGGTAAAAATTTCCCGCGCCGTTTTGAACCTTCCCATCCGTCGCTGCTGACAGTGTGGGAAAATAATGCGAGTGAGCCAATGAGGTTAGTCCTGAATGTTAAACCAAGCGTTATCTTCAAATTAAGATAACCTTATTGGTTCCTCAACACAATTTTTCTGAGTTGTCAACTGATTTTAGCCGTATGTCGTACTATATGAGACAACAACTCTTAGTAAATCTAATCCTTTGTCAAATTTTGAAATGGTTTCTTTCAGGTAGCTGGTTATTTAAAATTGATTACTGTTATTTTCTTTTACTTATCCAGTTTTTTGACTCTTGTAAAAAATAGATTATTTAAAACAAAAAAACATGCATATTTTAAAAAAGTAGTAATTATAACTTCAGCAACTTAATTAACTTGCAACTTTAAATGTAGGAAGTATTTACATGCCATGGAAGAAGAATATGTTAAATAATTTAAAATATTCTGCCAGTTGGGGTATTAGGCTTCCAAACTAGCAGTCAAACATTCCTTTCTAATTTATTTTTAATAAATTTTCATGCCACCATCATTTATGATGCTTTATTAAACGACAAATGCATATTTTTATTTACTCTTTCTTATGTACTATCCTATTTATGTACTATACGCTGTAAGTTTTTATGGACCATCTCATTTGTTGGCACTCTAAATATTATTTTTCTACTTAAGATGGATTTTGTAAGTATGTTTAGAATATCTGGTAAGGCATTCAGCATTTGTTGGAAACTTAGGTGAATTGATTAAGGTTGTTGGTGCTTAATCAATCGACTTGGTTTCAGCTTAATTGGATCATTATTAGTGATGGAAAATTACATATAGAAGTTTTCTCTTGGTGATAATAGATGAAGTTGTTATACCGCAAGAAGTTTTTTCACAATAAAATAAAATACGACAAGTGAAAAATTTAAAACTCAGATTTAATTTTTATGTAGTCTATTAAAAATTACTTTACTTTTATTGCTTGAATTAGATGTTTTTTAAATTTTGAAAATGTGTTAACTAATGGGAACATTCTATGAAAATAGAACATCCTACTGGCTGCATCACTGAGAAAAATAATTCTGAAATCGATTAACTAAAAATTAGTTAAGACCATTTTCATTGGTTAAGACTAGAATTTTATTTCCGTTAAATTAATTCTAGCCATCCGAACCACACGCTTTAGAAGATCCAACTAATTGATTTTAGTTAAGAGGGAATTAGCTGTATCAACTGTATTATTGTTATTTACAATGACGAACTAGTTAGTTTAATTCAATTTTTTAAGTTGACTTATCTAAACGCGTTTAGTTGAATCTTAATAAATTCTCCAACCATTCTTAAGTAGAGTTAAACAATTAAATAGCTATGGCCAAGACGTGATTTAGTTATATCAAGTCACCAAAATAGTTTGTGCCAGAACTCGACATTTGCTACTGAGTATCTGGTTAAGTTAACTAGAATTTTAGTTAACTACAGTTATATGCATGGAGTTATGAGCTGATTTAAATTTTATAATTTAATAATTAATGTACTTAATTAATTATGAAATAAAAATGTACGAATAACAATATATGAACTGAATAGACAATACATGAAGTCTGGCTCTTAATCTTTCTTGATTCCCCAAGATTGATGTTACATTTTACTATACGTTCACACGCGGAGTCGAAATGCGGGGGTTAATCGTGTGAATACCTTAGGGGGTCGGGTTGAACCTCGAAACTCGACCACCCTTTTAATGGGGTCATATACCCGGGGTTTAACCCCCGGGGGGGAGGGGGGTCAACCCCATTTGACTCCGCGTGTGAACGCAGTAGTTCTTCGAATTTTTGAAAAGTTCATTCATCACGTGCAATAAAAAGATAACTTTTAAATCCGAAAAAAGCTCAACTTATTTTCCCCATGAGATTTAAATGTTTTTAAGTAGACTTCAAGTATTGTGATCCCTTGAAAGTATACAATATTCCAAAGTAAAAATTTTCCCAATTCCTGTTGGAAATAACTAAAATTTATTTAAAGAACGAAAGAATAGAATGTCTCTCCACAGTTATGATATTTTCTTTCGTTCTTTACGATGGACTCCATTTATGCTCATTTTAAAACATCTGGATCGGCAAGTCGAGCCAATTTGTGCAGCTCACATCAAACAAGCACTGATGATGACCTCTTGTTAGGTCGAAAGCGCTGTGCTTTATTGTAAATAAATATCATAAACTGAGGAGAGACTTTCTATCTTTCGTTCTTTACGATGGACTCCATTTATGCTCATTTTAAAACATCTAAAACTTATTTGGTTTTATGTTTCTTTTAGTCATTCCAGTAAAATTCTATTTGTTTCTTCGTTTCTTTGAGTTATTCTAGTAAAATTCTAGTAGGAGACAACAAATGTAATGTGAGTTTAGATACCTCTACCAGAAAATTCTGGTTGAGGGGCGATTCTAGTAGATTTGATTAAGTGTAGTTAGGTCAAAGGGAATTTCCACTGAAGAGTACATTACGTTTAGTTAAAACCTATGGTTTGTCCAGTTAAGTACAACAAATATCCCCACTCTAGCGTCCCGAGGCCCTCTACTGAAAGCTTTATCTCACTCACAGTATTTTCTCGAGCTCTCGTGCTCGTGCGTGATCTTTGCTATTTTACAGTGCTTAACTCTCTGTGTGATTAGTGCGTTTCAATTTAATTAAAGTAATTGCTACAGTGCTTAACTCTTGGTGTGATTAGTGCATTTCAATTTTAAAGTTATAGCTACAGTGCTTAAGTTGATTAGTGCATTTCAATTTAATTAAAAGTGATAGCTACAGTACCTAACTCGGTGTGATTAGTGCATTTCAATTTAATTAAAGTGATAGCTACAGTGCTTAACTCTCGGTGTGATTAGTGCATTTCAATTTAATTAAAGTGATAGCTACAGTGCTTAACTCTCGGTGTGATTAGTGCATTTCAATTTAATTAAAGTGATAGCTATAACAGTATGAAACGTATGAATGTTAACATCCGAGATGTTAACCTTCATACGTTACTTTGGCCTCCTGGTTGGAGACAAGGTTCCACGGAGGTATCCAGCAATAGTGGGCGATCCAGCAAAGAGTGGGGGTAAAAATCACTTAAATGGAAATATCTCCGTTTCTAAGCAAAATATAAAAATTCTAAACTGTACTTTACTTCTAATTTTTATTCTGCACATTTAAGACCCGTTTCAATCTTCTGGAGCAAACAACAGTGGCGCAATTTAAGAACTACAATTTTTAACGTACAGCCTATCGTTTAGTTTAAAAATCCCCAAGGTCATAAGTATTTTGGGATTGACCAATCATAGAAGCCGCTGCCAACCTCTCACTTAAAAAGAAAAAAAATCCCTACCACAATAACCGCTGCAGGGAAAAAACCTTCTTCCCGGCAATCGTTCACTTAGTTTAAGGTTCTTCTTTTCATTACATCGTTTTGAAAACTACTTTCAAATTAATCTTAAAATGATATTTTAAAAATAAAACTACACAAAAGAAATGTAAAAACATCGCCAAGAAAATACGGGTAAAAAAACCTAATTCGTTTACATAGTTTTTTCCCGCTCCTTCTTGCAGGGATTTTATTTCTCAAGATTCAGTGGTGTCTAAAACTGACCTGTCAAGATTTTTAAACTAAACGATAGACTTTAGTTCTCAAATTGCTTAGAACCGATGATATTTCCGTTTAAGTGATTTTACCTCCACTCTTTGCGGGATCCCCTTAAGAAAATGACTCTACATCTTTCTTTGTATGTTAAATAGTTGCTATAATACACAATAAATTATATCATTACATAAGTTATTATATAATTAATAATTCATGGATTACTTACTACTTACTTATTATTACTAACTTACTTACTTAATTACTTAATTTAATTAAGTAATAATTTAATTTAATGTATGAAATGATTAATTAATTCATAAATTAATTATTAACATAACAATTAAAAACAAGTATAAATTAATTTTATAGCAACAATTAAAAATTTAAAAAAAAATCCTTTCTTAATCAT
This sequence comes from Microvelia longipes, assembly GCA_018340805.1. Classification (NCBI taxonomy): domain Eukaryota; kingdom Metazoa; phylum Arthropoda; class Insecta; order Hemiptera; family Veliidae; genus Microvelia; species Microvelia longipes. Next base: position 39,987,894 of record JACMZG010001863.1, read on the forward strand.
AAATTGTTTTTATTGTATTTTACTTTTATTTTTATTATTTACCTAATTTCATTCATTGTATATGTTAACAATTCTACAATATTGTCCAAACAACTGTATATTTAATATTTGTACAAAAAATTAACATAAATAAAATGTTACTATTTCCTTTATAATGCTTTTCATTTTAATGTCACTTAAACCCTGTGTTATTTTTCTTAACCACACATTGTATGATGTCTTTAACTGTTTGTTAGTCCAACCTCTATTTACTTTTAGTTTGGTACATCTAGTGCTCTTAGTTGTGCATTGCAGATGGTTAACTTTTGTTCAATTTTTAATTGTAATGTATGTATTGACATATTTCACATAACTAAACTTTTTTTCGTTCTATGTTAGCGTTGCACTCACAATGATTACTGAGAGTGTAATATGACCAGGTGCCATTAGTTTATGTGAAGTTAGTTAATGCGATATTTCAATTATTAATTAAACATGAATTAATTGTCATTAATGCCAATCCTATAACTAAGTGCACGAGTAGTACTACTAAAATCGAGTAGTAGAGGGCACTAGACAGACAGTAGAGGCAACTACAATGTAGTGGAGGAAACTGGAAACAACATAGTTACCTCTACTAGAAACCTAGTGAGGCAACTAGCTATTCTTGAAGAGCCTACTAGAATAGCAGTTGAGGCAACCATAAATTATAGTGATGATAACTAAATAGTAGTAGAGGCAACTAGAAAATAAATTGGGGATAACTACAACAGTGGTTGAGTCAACCAGAAAATATATTAGGGGTAAATACACAGTAGTAGAGCCTGCCAGAAAATATATTTGTAGTAACTGAAGTTTCATTGATGTGGACAGGAACGTTGATGTGGTAACTTGAATGCCTTGTTAAGTTAACCAGAATGCAATTGCAAATTGGTTGTGCTTAACTAGAAAATGCTTGAGAATCTCTGTCTTTAACTAAAATTTACCATTGCACCTAACTAAACTTAGGTGGAGGTTACTAAACAATTTAGTTACTTTAACAATGATTCTAACTAAAATACTGTTGGTTTAGCTAAATTTCCCAGTGAACGTATGGGTTACCTCAACAAGAACCCTTAACAGAATTGATTAGTCAATTCTACTAAACGCCCTTAACTATTTTCATTTAGTTAACTCAGGATACTTCTAGTAGTCATTCGCTTCACTAGAATTTCTTGTTAGACCCAGTGTTTTTCCACTGGGAAATGCCAAAAATTTTTCTCAGTGATACATTTATTTTATAGTTTACGTATGATTAATTTTTTCTTGTAGTAAATATTTTTATGGAAGAGGAAAATCTATTTAATTTTATTTATTAAAAACAATTTATGGAAAAAAATCAATTATTATTGTTATTTCAGTATTATAAGTATAATCAATTTAAATAAACATTTATTCATTATTTTTATTTGAAAACTGTTTCTTCGAATAAATTGTGTAGAATAGAATAAAGAAGAATAAAATAATTTTAGGAAAAATATTAAAATAATAGAAGTATAAAAATGATATACGATGAGCAGTATTAAAAATCTTAATGAACAATAAAAAGAATGAGGCTACTAAGTTTGAGAAGGAACGTTTATAGGAGAGTTTTAAATCAGGCTAACGCGTTTTTCCGACCGACTATTTCTCTTGAAGCCATGAAACGTCCGGACTCATAGATAATAATTATAATTAAAGTTCATTTGAAATTATGAGGCATTTCCTCGCCTTTTTTCCTCACTAAATAAATGGGTTTAGAACCTCTTCAAACTAAGAGACTTTGTGTTTTTCCAGCAGTATTTTATGTCTGGGGTATTAAAAAAAAAGAAAAATTGCACTGTTTAAACTTTAAACATTTATTTTGACTAGATATTATTTTTATGTTTAGACTTATAATTAAACTTATCTTATATTAAAAGAACCAAATTTGTTTGATGACACAAGAAGTAATCAATCTTTTATTATTTCTTTAACAAACAAAAACAATTCATTGTTACTATAGTATCCAAATATATATAAACATTTGAAATAATAATAATACAACAGGGTATTAAAAAAAAGAAAAATTGCGCTGTTTAAACATTTTATTTTGACTAGATATTATTTTTAGTTGCTTGACTTTTGATTTTTAAATAAAAAATACAGAAACTTTTCAAACAACTCATTAGATCCCATTAGTTGTTTTAAATTCTATATTTTTTCGTACTTATATTTAATTGAGCCGCATCCGTGGTAGAGGTCGTTAGAGCATTAGTATTTATAATAACCATTCACACCACGGTGGTCTGGGGTTCGCTGCCCAGGTTACGATCTCAGTTTATATTTAATATTTCATCAAATAATATATGACTTTAATGGTTGCCATAATCACCTGAGGTGGTTTCCGCAGAGGTTATTCCTGATGAGCCGCAAAGCTCTTAAAAGGCATTATTATTATTATTAATATACTCTTGCAATTGTAAGTAGTAATCAAGGTAATCTTAAAATCGTGGTACATTTTATAGAATATGTGCATTTTATAGCTAATTTTTTTTTAAATTTTTGCCTGTATTCTCGAGTCATTGTTTACAATGACTATTAGTCAAATTTTCCAATTGTAAAGTGTAGGGTGCTCTTTGTTGTTGGCATAATGAGGTTCTAGAGTCATAATGATTTTCCCGTTAGAGCCCTTGCAGCTTATCAGTGATAACATCTGCCAAATCAAACTCAGATGGTAACCAGAAAGAATGATTGTCTATTCTCTGGCCGATTATATTCTAAAGTGAATGATTATTTATTCTTTTAATAATTGTATATAAACAGATTGCGTAATTTGAGATTTAAACCCGCATGTCCGTGGTGTTAAAGATTTAAGGGACCACACAGGCGGCGCTTAAATTAATATTATAGCATTTATTAAGGATTAGTGTACTCCTCAAATAAATAAAGTAAATATTTACGTGGCTTTAGCACACATTTATGAGCAAGAGCATCCAAAAAAAAAAACATTGGAAAATATTTTCTCTTGATTTCCCCCAAATAAAAGTTTTTTAACAAAATATTATATAGATATTTATAAAATATCCAAAATATCATTTAATTCTGAAAGCTTCGGAGGATTCAAATTAATGGATAGACGGCTTGGCTACTCTAAATTAACTTCAATTAAAATTGCGGCCCCCTGTGGGAAAGACAGCGATGGAGGAATGAGAGGTCACTAAAAGCAAAAACTGGTTTACTATGGATTTGAAATGGGAAATGAACAGAGAAAGACAGAGTTGTTTTCAATCCATATTTTTAAAACTCTAACTTTATTTAAGTAGTAAAGCCAGTCCTACACTACGAAACAGCTTGGAAGCGTATACTCTTACTACAACTTAAAATAGTATAGTACAGGAATACAGTAAAGGAACAAAATGAAATGGAAGATAAAATAACTCCTAAAAGAGAAAAACAAGAGAAATATTTGTTAGGAGCGTTAGCTTAATTCTTTCATAGGAAAACTGATTTCCTCAGTTACGACAGAACTATAGGAGAAAATTAAACTTACGGATAATATTACTCGTACTTCTCTGAATTATTATAAAAAATATAATTTTAATTTGATAGCATAATTTTTCTTTTGACAAAACTTAATCAAGAGTAGAATAATGAATTTAGTATTGGGTTCAGGCCAGTTTAATCCTATCTCTATGAAGATATATCACTATCTAAGAAGATCCGCTACGCAGACACCGATAGTTTTGTCTAGTTAGTATCTCATAGGTTTTCTAAGACTTTACTTTTCCTCAAATGTTCAATCTTAATATTTTAAGTGTAAGTCCTGTTTCAGCCTTTATTTTTTACATGTATATTTTAAATAGGCATTATTTTACAAATTATTGATTAAATATAAGGCCCGTATTCAAGAGAACTGTGATTTAGGCCCGTATTCAAAGACATCTTCCTAACATTTTCCTAACATTCTCCTAACATTTTCCTAACATTCTCCATGTTTCTTAAGGAGAATATTAGAAAAATGTTAGGAAGATGTCTTTGAATACGGGCCTAAATCACAGTTCTCTTCAATAAGTAAAAGGAATATTTACATTTAGTTGAGTCCTGTTGTTTATATTTATTAATATACTTCACAGGTCATTTAATACATGCTTATCTTAATTAAATTGGTATTTCGTTATTTTCAATTGGCCTCTGTGCAAATACACTAAGGTGGAGTCTTTAAAAGCCTCTCATAAATACAAACTAGTATTTTTATGATATCTTGTGAAATAATTCAAAATTCTGTAACTAAGCTTTTAAGATAATCGTATTTTATACATGTTCCTTTTTTAACCAACCGAGACTCACCGAGACAATTGTTTAACTTAATTGTCTCAAAACTTTAATTAGTAACTTGTCTCTTTGTTTAAAACATATATCTTTGCATCATTTGAACTAAAAGTAAACATTTGAATTCAACAGTTGCCAACCAGTATGTTATTTAAACGCCCGGAGTATGTGTTTCCAAACGACCTGAATCGTCTCGTGGGGTTCTTCGCAGGCCATATATTGATATCTCTAGATCAAAACCAAATCTCTGTAGCCACAGTTATATTGGAGGTCTTGTTAGACTCATGGCACTTAAAACTGCCACTAGAAATAATTTTAAGCAAAAATTAGAATAAAATTTGTCAAACTTTTTGGAAATTTGTTATCAATATTTTTGACACCGCGATGGATTATTCCTTAAATCTAATTAGCTCTTACTCTTATAGGTCTTGATTTTGTACGAAATTCATTTTTAGCCAGTTTAGTTCTTTATTTATACGGACTATTTTTTTTTTAATTTTTTATTTTAAGACCTGTATTTAGGTGCTGGCATGAGTTCACTTAATGTGAAAAGTGTTGTTATATTTTTTGCTTCTTATACCTCCCATGGTTATTATAATTGGTAAAGAAGCACTAGTGCGAGAGGGTTAAAAGGGTCCAATAAGTACCTTAAAGCAGGCTTGCTCTTTTTTCCACCTTCAGTGAAGCAAATTTTACTCTTGCCAAATCTAACCTCTTTATGCTTTAAAACCTTATACTTGATAAAATTGATCAAAGATCTAGTTTACATTCTCGTCTGTTTTATAAGCTTTTTCATGTTTTACTCACGATTCTGTTAAATTTAAGTAAAATTATTAAGTATACGACATGAAAGCATTCATATGAAGATATTGAAAATAAGTGCCGGCTAAAACGTGTCATATTATAACACGATATAACCCTCAGGTAAAATATACTTTCCCTTTTTCCTTTTAACAAGATGAGATATAAAAATATTTCATTCTAGTCTAAGTCCTTTTAACAACAATATTCCTTTACACGGAGCTAAAAAATGTATTTTACACAAAGAAGTATCAAGCATAAAGAAGCATAGAAATATAAAACACATTTTCTCGGCCATAAAAATGTATTACATGGTATAACGTATAACTCTGTCTTAGATAAATTTTAACCCAATAGCTTATATTTTAAGGTTCAATTAAAAAAAAAAAAATATTGAAGCTTCTAGATTTTATATGAAAAATTAGCTGTTGTCGATTCTTGCTCTTAAATGTGACTTGCAGTAATTCTAACCTCATTAAATTTTCTTGATTTATAAAAAATAAAATTATTTTTAATTGTTTGAAATTAAATTTTATTAGTCTACTTTAGGATATAAAAACTTAAGTCTATTAATTTAATATTTTTTAATAACTGTTCCTTTATTTATATAATACATAGGAAAAGTAATGTGTTCGCTCTAAAAAACTGGCTTTAAGCAGAATCCGTTTCAGGTGTTTTTAAGATCTCCTGAGAGAGTGGTGTTTACCAAGTTGTCAGTGTGAATGTGTGTGCGTCCTTGTTATCATTGTAGCTTCCAGAGTGTTTATGCTAAAGAGTTAACACTTTTTACAATAACAAATCTTTGAGCTTTCAAGAAAAACAATTACGAGGTCAGCAATTGACAAATTCAATGCTTCTTAAAACGCTTATTAGATTAATTAGAATCTGTATACGCGTCCTATATAAAGCGCTATATAGGACGCGCGCTATAAAGCGCGTATATCTTTATACGCGTCAAATGTGCTAAGTTTTATCTCATTATCTATCAGCAGTAGTTTCATTTTTATCGAATGTCATTCGATGTCAAAAATGTCAACATTTTTAAATCATTAAAAAATAATTTAAAACGTTAAACGTTAAAAGTATATAAATCTAACACATTTATAAATTGTTATAGAGTATGAAATTGTTTAACGAAAACAATTTTTATTGACATTTTTTTTAAACCTTTTTCTCGTCAAAATATCAATTGTTCAAATATGTAAAGTTTCATTTTATTACGGCTAGTATATCAACAGCTAATGCATTGGCTAGTATATCAGCATGTTAAGCTGCATCGTGCGAGGTCAGTTATTGCATGGGTGACCGCTGGGATATTAAAGTATATTTAAAGGCCAGACATGCTACTACATTTAATAGGAATTCTTATTTTCCGAGAACGAGAGAAGTGAATCCAAAATGGCAAGAAACTGATAAGAGGAGGAAATTTTCCTAGGTACTCTTAACCTGATTTTCTATATTTAATTTTTTATAAATTAAATTATTTTAGACATCCTATAAGTGTCCCTTTTAGACTTTTTACAGGTCAATTTAGATAGTTAACAAATTTGTTCTGCCCACATAGCATTTTCAGGTTTAACATTAAGATTTTTAGTATTACATTTGTATTCTATATACCTGTGTTATAAATGAGCAAAATAAAAAGTTATTTAATAAAAAATAAAAATTTTAAATTTAACACTCGAATTTTAAAATTTAAAAAGGTTAACATCTTGCCATTAGAAGTGAGAATGAGTTGTTATTTTTGAGACACAATTTGTAATCTAGGGACGTGACTTGAGTTCCTTGGCTAGACGTCCCTGACTCCCTGGCCAATTACTTGGCTCGTCAGGCGTCTGCCTCTTACACTCCATAAATTCTAAATGGACGTAAGTTTAAAAAATAAGTTCTCATTTTTATCGGTTATATAAATCAAATGTTTCTATTTGTTATATTCACCAATCAAAATTAGGTTAAAATCGAAGCTGTCTAAAATCTTATACTAGGTTTTGTTTTCTTATCATATTACTTTTCTTATTTTATACAGTTATTTATATACTATTTTATGTTAGACATTGACACTTACATGTCAGATATAGTTTATAGTTTCAATTGTATTATTAAGTTAATTTATATTATTGTATAATCAATATATGATATAGTGAAGGAGTGGTAATAAGAGTTATATTATCTATTAGTTAAGACCTCATTATAACAGGTTATGGGCCGCATCATAAATGAAGGTCAAAAATTAGCCAGAAACTTGAGATTTTTTGATTTTGAAAAAAAAGTGACAGAAAAAATTTAAAAACGTCAAGTCAAAAAGAAATTTAAAACTGAAAAAAAAATTCCTAAAATCGAGTAAGTTTAAATAAATTAATAATAAAATTAAGATTTAAATATGAACTCGTACAAAATTGAATCTCTAAAAAGAGAAAATTATGATACATGGAAAATTCAAGCCAGGGCAGTATTGACGAGAAATGCTTTGTGGAAATATGTATCAGGTGATGAATATAAACCAACTAAACTTGAGGACATACCAAAATGGGAAGAAGACGATTTAAATGCAAGGTCAGAACTAGTGTTAATGATATCTCCTGCTGAATTGAAGCAAATTAAAAACTGCAAAAGTTCCAAAGACATATGGGACACACTAGAAAATAATTTTCAAAGTAAAGGGCCAGCAAGAAAAGCAGCTCTATTGAAACACCTAATAGTAAAAAAGATGAATGAGGGAGAAGATATTAGAAATCATATTAACGACTTATTAGAAACTGTAGACAAACTTGCGGAAATGGAAATCAACATAAATAGTGATCTATTGAGCATAATGATGCTATACTCATTACCATCATCCTACGAGAACTTTCGAATAGCAATCGAGTCTCGAGATACTCTACCAACTCCAAAATCTAAAAATAAAAATAATAGAAGAATTTGAAGCACGAAATAATAACAATCTGTCAACGTCATCTCAAGAAGCATTTATAGGACGTAAAATAAATTCAACAATAAAAACTATCGAAATAACCTTGAAAATAAAAATGTAAGAAATTATAATAATAAAAATAAATCAGATTATAAAGACGCAAATCAAACATGCCAGAGATGTTTTCGCTACGGACATGAAGCTAAGGACTGTTATTCGAAAACAAATCGTAACAGGAGAAAACAAAAAACGCCACATTCATAATAGAAGAATGTTACTCAAATGAAACAGAAAAATCTGAAAGTAAAAACCAGCTTTGGTGTCTGGATTCAGGATGCACTTCTCATTTTGCGGAGACAAAGAAAAATTCGATAATTGGCAGAAAAATCAAAAGGAAAACTAAACCTAGCATCAAATGGATGTACTGCTGAAATCAAAGGAACCGGAGAAGTAAATCTAATGGTAAACCAAAGCAGATCTGAAACATCGGTAAGGATGACAGAGACATTGTACGTACCAACACTCAGCACTAACCTCATGTCAGTAAGTAAAAAACTGAAAAAGGGTATGAAGTAGTATTTAGGGCAAAAGATGCAACAATAACAGATAGGCGCGGAAATAAAATATTAAAAGCATAAAAGACAAAATGGGTTATATTATATAACGCGGGAAATGAAATAAACAAAAATAACAATAACAAAACACAAATAAATAATATTGACACATCTTATAATACAACAAAAATAAAGACAATATAGATATTTGGCATAAAAAATTAGCACACCTAAACGAATCAGATATGAAATTAGCACTAAAAAATAACTTACTTATAGGGTTAGATTTTACTCAAACGTCAAAATTAGGTGATTGTGAACATGCATTCAGGGAAAATTATCTAGGTTACCTTTCCCAAAACATAAAGAAAAACCAGAAATAACTGAATTACTTCACACAATACACTCAGATGTATGTGGACCGTTCCGGGTACAGACCCCGGGAGGCGCACGATACTTTGTCACATTCATAGATGAAGCATCTAGGTACACAAAAGTATATTTTCTAAAACAAAAAATGAAGTGCTTGATAAATTTATAGAATATAAAAACGAAGTGGAAAATTCAATAGGAAATAAAATTAAATACTTGCAAAGCGACAATGGTATCGCAGAGTACTGTTCAAATGCTTTTGACAAATATTTAAAAGAATGTGGAATACAAAGAAGACTCACTGCACCGTACACACCGCAACAAAACGGAATAGCAGAAAGAAAAAATAGATCATTGGTGGAAAGAGCAAGATGTTTATTAATTGAATCAAATCTACCAGCGACATTTTGGGCTGAAAGTATTAACACAGCAAACTACATCATTAATAGATCTCCATCAAAACATTTAGAAGGACAAATACCATTCACGAAGTGGGTAGGACATGCACCGTCTGTACGACATTTACACGTTTTCGGTAGTAAAGCATTCGTATTAAAAAAGCAACCTAACAGAGGAAAATTTGAAACAAAAACAGAGGTAGGAATATTTATGGGATACTCAGAAGTATCAAAAGCATACAGAATTTGGAGTCCAAGACTAAGAAGAATTATAATATCCAGAGACGTCAAAATAATAAACAAATTTTACAAAAATGATGAAAATTATAATAATGAAGAAAATTTGTTAGAACAAAAAGATGAAATCAAAATTGATGAAACTGAAAATGAAGATATTGAAAACATGGTAGAAATAACAACAAATCCGAATGACAAAGACAAAACAACAGAAAAAAACAAGTCAGAACATCAAAGACAGAAAACACAGCCGAAATGGTTTCAAGATTTTGACATGTCATACATATGTGATGAAGATAGCACATCAGAAGATGAAAATACAGATGAATGGCATGAAGCGATAAAATCCGAACTCATATCACACATTAAAAACGGAACATGGATAATAACAGACAAGAAAGAAGACAAAAATATAATAGACTATAGAATGATACTTAAAAACAAATACAATTCTGATGGTACATTAGAGAGAAAGAAAGCTCGACTAGTAGCGAGAGGATTTAAACAGCAACCTAATGTAGAATACAACGAAACATTCGCACCAGTAGTAAAACTGAGCACTATACGACTACTATTAGGACTTGCGGCAGAAGAAAACATGAAATTACACCAACTTGACATCACTACAGCATATTTAAATGGAGTCATAGAGGAAGATTTGGAAATTTACATGAAAGTACCACCATATTTAGAAAAATATTTACTAGAAATAATTTTGGAAGAAAGTATGAATGAAGACGATACAACTCTAAACAAAGCAAAAGAAATGTTAGGAGAAATAAGGAAAGGAGAAAAAAATAAGGTATGTTTATTAAAACGAGCTCTATACGGACTGAAACAAGCCGGAAGGAGATGGAACATAAAACTGGACGAAACACTGAAAAAAATAGGATTCAAACCCTCAGGAGCTGATCCATGTTTGTACGTGGCAGAGATAGGGGGAGAGAAAGTCATTGTATCAGTGTATGTAGATGACCTGATCCTAGCATCTAAGAAAGAAACCGTTCTAACTGAAACAAAACAAAAGCTAAGAGAACACTTCGACCTAAGAGACATAGGAGAACTAAAATATTGTTTAGGAATCGAATTTAACTTAAAAGAAAATAATATCTCGGCGAATCAAATTAACTACATAAATGAAATTCTCAAAAAGTACAATATGGAAGACTGCAAAGGGGCAGCGACACCGATGGAAGTAGGACTGGTATTAGAGAAAAAAATCAGAAATCACTAACAGAGACAGACCATATCAAAACCTCATTGGAGCCCTTATGTACCTCGCAGTAGCCACGCGACCAGACATAGCATTCTCAGTCAGCTATTTAAGCCAATTCAACAACTGCTATGGAGGAGCACTGGCAAGCCGCGAAACGTGTACTAAGATACATCAAACAAACCAAAAACATGTCAATAAACTTTATGAAAACTGAAGAACCCTTGTATGGTTTAGCAGACGCCAACTGGGGAACGTGTTTAGTAGATAGAAAATCTTACACAGGGTACTGTTTCTTCTATGGAGGAGGACCGATCAGCTGGGAAGCAAGGAAACAGAGAACAGTAGCCCTATCTACAGCTGAGGCTGAGTATATGGCCTTAACTGAAGCAGCCAAAGAAGCCATGCACTTAAAACAAATCCTAACTGATTTAGGAATAAACCAGAACACTATCAAAATTTACAATGATAACCAAGCGGCACAAAAATTGACAAATAACCCAATCATTAGTTCGAAATCTAAACATATAGACATTAAGGCACACTTTATTAGGGAGTCAGTAGCAAATGGACATATCGAAATTGCGTACACACCAACCGATGAAATGGAGGCAGACTTATTAACAAAA
>JACMZG010001863.1:40005749-40040749 GCA_018340805.1 Microvelia longipes
AAGAGGTCCATAATAAAAACAAACATAAGAGGCCATAATAAAAACTGATATAAGAGGTCCAGAATAAAAACTGATATAAGAGGCTATAATAAAAACTGATATAGGAGGATATAATAAAGAGGTCTAGAATAAAAATGATATAAGAGGCCATAATAAAGACGTCTAGAATAAACGAGGCCAATAAAAAAGAGGTCCGCAGAACAAAAACCGATATAAGAGGCCCAACTAGAGTTTTCCTCTGGTATGGCCTTGACTTTAAAAATTTTTCTTGACTTAAAAAACAAGCTCATACGCGTAATTTTCCCATGAAAATTCGTAGAAAGATAAACATGATGGTTGTTTAAATATCAATTACTGTTCATAAGGCTAAACATATAAGTCTGTTAATTTATTTGTTTCACAAAGGATGTGAAAAGTGCAAATATTAAACGGCTAAAAGGTCAATAATAATATTGGAATATTAATTAAATGCTTTTTTCCAGTTTTATTACATATTTTAACACTGTACTCCGACAGTGAACAAATTTTCCTCTCCCGTTAGGGAAAAAATTTAATAAAATTATAATTTCATATTACCTGTTTTGTATACTTTTAGAAAAACGAGCCTTTTAACAATGTTTATTTTAGGCTTTGGTTTCCTGTATGCTTTTTTGTTTAGAGTTTTTGAGAGCCTAAAAAAGTAAAAGAAACGTTTGAATAATCAAACTGTGGGTCTACAATTTTTATTGCTTTCTGAGGGAATAGTAAAAGTATTCTCGATTTTTGAAGTTGTTGCTTAATCGTGTTTTATTTGCGAATTCTTATCTATAATAGCGAAAATGGCGCCTATTTGGATGATGGAATTATTGGTTTAGAATCGCGCATATTTTTTCTTTTGTCAAACAATAGAAGCAGTATTAATTTTAATTCTTACAACAAAACCTCTTTTTCAGTTTTATTTTGTGTAACTATTATAATTTTTAAAAACTGGCTAAGACCTTTATTTAAAAATATTCTTTAGTTTGACTACCAACAATTATTTATTTTTAAAACAACTAGTTTTGTAATTTATAGTACAATTTAATAATGCCTATTCTAAAAAATGGTGGGAAAATGTATACTTTGTATGAATCTTCTGTACGTTTCCCTAACGTACACCCCTTTAATCTTTGTGAGTATGCATTGAATTTAAACGACTTCACAAAGGAAAAATGAACTAATACGATTACGTTCATCGAGGGAGGGGGTGTAACTTTTTTACGTAATAAATTTTAAAAATTTTCAAAACCTTGAAAAGTAATCTGTAGGTTTAATTGAATGCACATATACTACTGTGTATGTGTAACACATGTACAACTTTAAATTTTATTGTTTGACGTATAGAACTTTATGAAAAGAAATATGTTGTTCGAATAATATAATTTACTGCTAATTTTGTGGTAGTATGCCTCTTACAATACTACTAATATGACAAATTCCTACAGAAAAATAATCATGTAGCCACGAAGTGGTCACGTCAACTGTTGGCTTTTTCGAGCAAAAGGCCGAAGACCTTTTCTTTTGGTAAAGTGAAACATGACTCTGTACTTCAGAATCGATAAAAATTTAACTAATGCTGAAAATTGCTACCAACTGATGTCTTATATGACTATATGCGTACCAAATATCCGCGTTTTATTAGTTTTAAATAATTTTGCGGGTTAATGACGTAATTAAAAAAAAATATTTTTCAGTTAGTACAACTAGACCTAAAGATTGACTTTCATACTAATTTTCACTCCCTACCATAAATACCCTTGGACCTTCTATGATAACAGACACTCTCACACATATATACAGACAGACAACTTGGTAAAAAACCTCTTAGTAGGTCTTATTAACACCTGAAACGGATAATTCCGGTGACTTCCCGTTTTCAATTTTTTTCGAACACAATTCTTTTTCCACAGACGGTATAAAGAGGACAATTAAAAAATGGCTGGATTGCCAATACGTTTTCCAGACAAAAATCTTCCTTGTTCTAAACTTGGCAACACTGATTAGTCATTCTTTTTCTTCAAATGTGTCAGTCTATTCTAGTCAGTCATTTCTTCATATGAGTTTAAAATAATATTTCTTATCAATCAGTGACATTAATGTCTAGAAGTTCCCTGAATTGATAGTAATGCTTTACCCTCAACTAGGGGAATTCATTTTGACATAGTTAGTAGCAGTGCGGTATTGCTATAAATCATTTGGGGGCACCAATTAGAGCCTTGAGATCTTCCATGTCGTGCATCGATAACTATACTTGACATGCCATAATATTTTTTTTTTTGTGTTTCAGAACGAATAGCAGTCACACTTTGGTTTGCTGATAATATTCATGTTTTTCAGGATGAAATTAAAATCTTGAAAATTAAGGTAATAATAATTTTTAATTGAAATATTATCTCTTGGGTTATGTTATAATATACCTATGGTTATAATTAAAATTTAGCGATATTTTAATTTTCAGTATTGTGCTTATGAGGTAGCATAGAAAGGATTTTACTTTGTTTAGTAATAGGCGGAATACGACATTTGACACAATAAACTATAATTGACTGACTAATAAGTAAAACAATTTCGTCTTATATAGGAATGCTGGAGTTCCACAGTGAGCTTTGTTTACCAACACTCCCCCTTACTACTGCAGTCCTATCTTCTCCCTCAGCTCATTCGTCCTTGGACCACTCAGAGCTTTGGTTAGTAGGTCGGCCTCGAGTTCTCTGCTCGGTCTGTACATCAACTTGACGAGGCCGTTTCTGATGGCGTCCCTGATGAAGTGCTCCTTGACGCTGATGAGTTTAGAGCGTGAGCTGACTATGGGGTTTACAGCAAGGCTCTGCGATGCCTGGTTGTCGCTGAAGATCGTGACGCTTTGCTGAGAATCTCCTATGTCGTTTAGTAGTTGGTTGAAGTAGATGGCTTCCTTGGCTCCTTTCGTCAGAGCCATGTATTCTGCCTCGGCTGTCGACTGCGCCACAGTTCTCTACTTCCTGGATACCTGCTTCTGGAGTTCTCTGTATAATCGCCTGTCAACTTCACAGGAGGCGAAGTCAGAGTCTGTCTTGCCGACTAGTCCAGTTTTTCTAAAACTCCTGCACCAGGATTCAGTGCCACTCGAATACCTTAGTACTTTTTAACCGCTGTCCAGTGCTCTTTGTTGTAGCATGAGTTGAATTGGCTTAGGTAGCTAAGAGAATATGCTATAGACATATGTATATATAATATTCAGTTTTCTAATGTCTAATTTTTATTAAAAAATACAAAAAAGAACAATTTAATTTAATTTCTCTAATTTTATGTCTCTTCAATTTTTATTATTTAAGTCGAATAGTAAATTTAAAGTTAGCTTTCGGCAAATTGCCATTGGAAGTTCCCATCAAGTTTAAATCATGATCGTTTGATGACCGGGAGCCGACCTGCTTTACGATTTGTGTCATTGTTTAACTCACCGGGTTCGACTACCAAACTTTACGGACTGTAGATGACATTTTGCCAAAAGCAAGCTCTGTAAATGTAATATTTATAATATATTTGACGTTGTTGGTTATTGTATGCTTATCATGAAGTGCGGAGACTGACCGACTGCTCGTCTGTCAAGCCGATACCGAAGCAGCGATTGTCAGGCTTTATCCTACTAAAACTCATACAGCAGTTTCCAAAATGAAGCTGCTTTATGTGCTTTCGATTGATTGTGTTACCGCTACAATAATATATATTATATATATATATATATATATATATATATATATTATATATATGTATATAAATTTAATCTTATTAATTTTTTTAAAGATTATTGATATAATGCTCTCGTATTTATTTTATATTGTGTTATTTGACTTTATAATTGTTTTTTATTATTGTAAATTTTGTATCATGGTCTATGACCGTTGACAATAAATAAATATATATTTTAATATATAATAAATTATATGAAATAGATAAAAGGTGTAAGCATGCACTGATAAGTATGCAGCGGCAGTAAGTGGGTGGCTTTTTCGGTTTATCCTTTCCTCCAGCTTCCTGCTCCAGTCAGGACTGTGGATGCTTCGTTGACCCGAGTACTTTCAAGACTAACGACACCTAAAACAGAAAAATAATCCTAAGGGGACCTGATGACAGATTGGTTCATGACATGGGCGGGTGTCCATGTCATGAACCAATCCGTCATCAGGTCGCCCTGTAGCTCTCCGCTATTTCAACTCCTGTATTTTTCCGTTCTATGAAGAGACTTTGTTATAGGTTATTGTTATAAAAGGTTTCCAAAGATTCCCCGGAATAGTTTATAGTTTCGTTTTCAATACATAGTATTTATTGAACTGCTAACAATGATCAACTTTAAACAATAATCTACATAAATACAGAAAAGATTTTGTGTCTTCACAAAGCCATATGACAGTTTTAAAAATAAATGTTTTTCTAAGAAATGTACACATATCACTTAAATTAGAATAATATGTATAGAGTATATACTCGTAAAATAATAACTTGTCAATTATTGATTGCTTCTGGCTCACTCTAATTTATCATTATATTTCATTTATAATTATTTATATTTTGTAAAAACTAGGTATTTATTTATAACTTGACAATTTTTTTTTCAAGCAAAAGCAAAAAGCAGGTTACAAACGGTTATTCATAAAATGCTCCAGCCATCCACGAGCACAAGCACGACTCACTCGAGTATGTTCTTATAAAATAGGAGTATTTTGTGATATTTTTGATTTCGTAAAGCAGAATAAATATATTTTAGTTTTTTGTTTTATTTTTATTCCAATACATGGAATATAAGAGTGTTCCACTACGTTCAAATTCTTTTAATGCTTATTTTTCGATTTTTGATTCGCGATTCATTGTACTTTTTTCTATTTTTTTGAGAACGCAGATTAATTAAAACAAAATAACAAAAATTTTCTTCTGTAACATTCTATAAAGCATGAACTCTTTTACCCCTGAAATGTTTAATCATAAAATGTTTCAATTTTCTTATCTTAAAATTCATCACTGTGAATATAAGACAAATTTTCAATTATTTATGGTTATGTGACTTTTTATGACTTTAAACATGATATTTATTAATATCGCTGTGAGAGAGCAAATCCTATACTTCTAAATTTTTGGCCTCGGCAATGAAATCGATAAAAATATTTTCCACTCTATGTAATATCTTGGAAGAAAGGCAGCTCTGCGAATGTTTGTCGTAGGGATAAATCATAAAAGCCTATATTTGAAAACTAATATATTTAATATAACTTTTAGGTTTATACTCGTTTATACAAGTTATTTAGATATCATTCCGTTTTATATATTTTGTTTGTAGGTAAATTTTTATTGAAATTGTCTTGGTCTGAATGTGAAGAGAATTTTGATTATAGATTTTAATCAATTCTGGCGCTAAGGTCCATAAGTTTGGCAAATTTCCTTTAAAATTCTTTCTCAACAATCCATTTCTTGTTTAAGTTTCTTGTTTATGCTTCATAACCTATAGGGGCATTTTTACTAATTACTTTTTTCTTGATTCCTCATAAGAAATGCTTATATTTATCTTATAGCATATTCAAAACTGCGTTGGCACTGTACAGTCCCATTTTGCAAAGTTTTGTACCATTTTGCTCTGCAGTTCAAATTCGCTCTCATTAAAAGCCTGGTTTATACTAGGCTTTATTTGTTTCAGTGTATTTTTTTTAGAAAATCCGGAAAAAAGATGAACAAAAAATGCTATTGGTCAGTTTATGAAGCAAGCGTAAACCTAAAACTTAAATAAGAAATGAATTGTTTAGCAAGGAAGAGTTTTAAAGCAAAATGAATTCGGTAGGTTTGACCGTACCAGACAGAATTATTTGTAGCCTTAAACTTACTTTCTGAAATATAACGAAAAAAATGTATCGCCATAGTTTTAGATTTGGAAAACCTGGGTTTGAGTATCTTAACAACTGTGGACTTAGTTTCGTTAAACTTAATACGCCAAACACATCGAATTACTCGACTATTGATGTTTCCCCATCGTATTGTTGGTTTTCCAGTAATTCGCCACGTTTTTTCAACTTTTTGGTCAATCACAGTAGTCTACTAGATTCCAGACCTATAAAATTCGATTCCTCACCCAATGAACTAAAATATTAATCCAGAAAATAGGCCTTTTTTCAGAAAAAAAATTATCCGATAAGTTTGCCATTTTAACTTTTATATAGTTAAAAGTAGTCCTCACAAAAAATTCTCCCTGATATTTTTGAATATTTATTCTATTTTATAATACTCTATGTTTTATTGATCTTGCATATTCATGTCAGCAGCAGGAGTGTCATATTTCGTGCATGCTTTGTTCTAAAACTTTATTTTCTTATTCTTTACAACTTCCTAAACTCTTTTCCACTATTCCATGTATTATTTATAACATAGTACGTTATACCATGTGACCTAGAAGCCCGTCTTCGAGGATATTTCTGATTCTTCTTTTTTACAATTGCTTTTCCTCAGATATATGTATGAATATTGTGCTTGCGAAATTTTGATTTATGTATTAGATTTTATTTATTCACTTTTTGTCTAGTTCGTTTACACGAGGAATAAAATATTGAAAAGGTTTTTTTTTAGTGACGTATGGAATTCAATCAGAATAAATCTAGACTGGACCTTATATTTCTTACAATTTCAGGGTCTATTTTTTGTGAATTGTCAAAAAAATATCGCTAATGAGGTAGTCGGAAAAAAGCGTTAGAATAGAGGTGATTGAGGAAAGGATAGAGATTTCTATTTTTACGTATACACACTCAAATACTATACACATACACCTACACCCACATACATACATATACATACATACATATATATATATATATATATATATATATATATATATATATATTATATATATATATATATTATATATATGTGGTGGAAAATAATATGGGAGAAAAAATTTAGATGCACCAACATTAAATCTTTAAACGTAAGGCGAAAACATGGTGTTAGACTTGAAAATGGTCTCTACCCCAATAACTCAATAAATATTGAGTATTACTCAACTTGTGTTGTATTATTCAATTAATAAATTGTCAAGAAAAAGGCGTATACTAATAGCCTTTATTAAAAACTACAACAAACAAGTTTGTGATCTTACAAAAATCTTTATAAGATATATCAAACAATAACTTAGTGGAAATCTACCAGAATATGGTGGTATTTAAATTTATTAGGATCTTATGAAGTTCTCGAAACAGTGAATACTATAAATAATGAAAGAAAAGAAGTCTCTCCACAAAATAAAACTTTATTGTGGAGAGACTTCTTTTCTTTCATTATTTATAATGGACTCCATTCACGCTCACTCTAAGGATATAGTCAATACTATGGTACAAACAGGAATACTAGATTTAAGTCATCTTTCATGATTACTAATGAAGCATCGTCTGTTGTAGAGGTAGTACAGCGTCAGGTAGTTCGCGTCCCAGGTTATATTCTCAGTTTATATATGATTATGGTTTGATGAAATGAGCTCTAGTTGGGGGGTGAGAGAAACGGTTTTGTAACACGTTGAGTGTGACGGTTGCCAATATCATCTGAAGTTGTTGAGCTCAGCAACATATCAACATAACACAGCAAGTTGTTCGAGCAACATATCATGCTCTATGTTGATCCTTAAAGAGCTGCCTACGGAATATTACTACAAACGGGAATATTATTATTTTTGATAAAACTTGAACCCTCAAGTACTCAAAGAAGAATAAGAAACCATATAGTCTAGGAGCTGGACCTGAAAAAATGGGACTAATTTTTTAAATACTTCAATTCAAATTTTTCTGAAAATATACCTATAAAATATAAGATATAAAAGTAGTATGGAGAAAGAAGAAAAAAAATAAGTATGCAGAAGATATAAATATAAAAAAAAATATATGAAGGACTCCACTCTGGATAGGCAGATTATGCTTTTCTTTCTTAATTTAAGGTATCTTTTGAGAAAAATTTGGTTTGAGGCAGTGCAAAATGTCACATTTTTTAGGCCTGGCAATTGGACAAAAAGTATAAATTGAAATACTATATAAAAATTGCTTGAATTTCTTTGTAGTTTATGTAGTTTGGCCCAGTTAAAACTTGTTGAGGGGGAGACCAATCCTAGAGGGGGTGACACCCCCCCCCTCGCCAATGGCTCTTACTACGGCTACGCCTGCTAACTACAGGCTTGGTTACCTGTATGCATATTTAGTATGCATATCTAGTAATGCATACTTAATGTACTTGAATGTATACTTGGTGATCTGTTTATATAAAATTTCATTAAAAAATTCGGCAATTTATTCTATTAAAGACAATATTTATTTTAATCGAATGTGAAACTTCTACACTCTCTAACAAAATAGTAGTGAATCTATTGATGTCATCTTTCTTGTCTGGCCTCATCAATGTTATTTGACACAGATCGGCTTTGATGTTATCTTCCGATTGTATTAAAATGTCCAATATGGCTGTGTTGTACGGTTTCATTGTGTGGAAATAAATTACCGTATAAAATTGGAACATTATCGACGCATTGTGTTTTAAGAGAAGAGCCTTTAGTTTTTTCACACTTAAACCCGTAGGGTCTTTTTAGCGTTTTCCCCTCTCTCAACTAATTCACCCTTGAGTTTGCACACATTCAATCGTCTAAGAATCACACCCTCCGTACATGGTGGCACATATGACTAGTCCGCAGTGTGCAACGTTGATTTAGCCCAACCAGACTCTATCTAAACTCGCCGGTCTGGCTAGTGTCCGCGACTAGCTCACAGTTAGCCTAGTTCATCTGGACCACCTAGACTCTGGCTAGCGCCGACTACTAGTTCACAGCGTGCTTAGTTCATCTAGTCTTACTAGCTCCTTTTAGCTCCACATTAATCTCACTTGCCCCCCCCCCCCCCCCCCCCCTCCTCGTTTAACCAGTCTCACCAATCCTATCAGCTCCTCTAGCATCGCCAGACTCTAACTAAGCTTGCCGCTCTGGCTTGTCCAGCGCCACCTAACATAGAACTCTAACAACCACGAATGAATAAATATCCACAAATGAATAAATAAATGAAAATATCTTATTTGCCAATAAGTATAAAATAATATACAATAGCTTGAGGTAAAATATAGTTCAATAAACTTGGAATACACTTAAATATGCATGACGTAATTATTTATTTTATTATAAATTCTGATCAATTTTAAAGGGTTTTTTTGATGAGCAATTCACCAATTCTACTAAATTCAATTTATAGCCCTGACCTGAAAGTCAGAGTTCTGCAGTGCTACTTGGAGACGTTTGTCTTTAAGAACCGAGCACTTCGTTTCTAGTCACTTACGTTACTCGTGGCTCCGGCTCCACTTTCACAGACTAACTTTTCGGACATACGAATGCTCAATATATCATTCCGACCTTCATCTTCATCAGCACGCAGAACGTTGACTTTTCGTGAGCTGGAGACAACGGAAATGTGGATCCAGGCTTGTCTCAGACGAAACAGGAAGCAACCTCGCATTTGCGTATTAACAGCCAAGGAAACCACGTAAAACCCTGGCTGGGTTGGCTGCCCTTGAATGTATGACCTCCTGAGTGTACGGTACAAGGGATAACCTCATATTAAGGTCCTTCCCCGACTGAATTTGAACCCTCGACCTCGAGGTCGTAAGGCGAATGCTCTACCATTGAGCTACCGGACTCAGTCTATTCTATTCTTTCTAGGATATTTATAGGGTTTCTAACTTAAAATTTACTCTGTTTACTTCTTATTCCATTATTTCTCCTTTGAATAATTAAAATGCTCTTCATTTTGTATATTCACTCCAAAACAAATAATTAGTAACTAAATAATTCATTTGAGCTATTCTGGTGCAAATTTAACAATTTGTTTGAATTTTTTTCACTAATTTTACTTTTTATTTTACCCGAAAATATCCTAATTTAGCGTTTTTTAACGCTAATGAGGGTAAGTGGACTAAAACGGAACCAAATTCTGTTCCAGAGGTCCTTGACCATGAAAAATAGGATTTTAAACTCTTTCTTTCTGACTATCTGTTAGATAAAAAACAAGTTGTGACGCTACTGCTTAGGTAGCTTCACAATCAAAAAACGGATTGTTATGAAAAAAGTACGCATTTCAAAGAAAATGTTCCCGGCTTGCGAATCTCTGTGCCGGAATTATGTGGTTTTACCCACTGGTTTTTTGGATCTAACATCTGCATAACAGTAATTACAGTGATTGTCACGACAGTGACTAAACGTTAAGAGTCGCAATTTTCGCTTGGTTGTGTACTTCCTTTGACTTTTATTAATGATTTAAAATAGTTAATATTCCTATCTAGTGAAACTATTTAATAATATTCTGATTTATATAATTCTATAAATTGCAAGTTTTAGGGGAGAAAGTTCTTCTATAGTAGGGAAACAATGTTTCAAAGTCTGCTTCAGTGATTTGCCTTCGTGACCTTGATTTTGATACGTTCTTTCCAGCTGCTCTTTCTTTCAATAGAGTTATTATTGCTATTGTGCTGGATTAATGTTTCGTTCAATTATTTATTTTCAATTTATGTCAATGCATTTCATAACCAAACCTCTGGATGGAAAGTCTGAGGTTTGGTTTATTAATCTCTACATACTGATATTATTATTTTTAAGTTATTTGGTGTACTAAACTAATCCCAAAAAAATTGGGGATTAAAAATGTCTTGTGTAAAAAATTGTGAGATCATTAAAAGAGCCAAGTCGTAGGTTCCCAATAATGCTTGTAATATAAGAGGTCTTGGTGGTTTCACTTAGTGACTATGCCATTACGCAGGACACACAGAAATGCACAATAAGCTTTTTAATCAGTGCTGAAATGTATATACTCTATGCAAGATGATCAGTACCACACTGCCTTGTGTTGCGTAATGGCTAAAGATATGAAATTCGGTAGAATGGGTCAGCTCAACAGTATCTTTTAGTTAATATTAAAATTATATTTTTTATTGTCCTTGATAAAAAGATACGAGGGGGTGAAAATTGCCTCAAGATGCTTTCTGTAAAGGACGATACACCTGTGACCACTAGACTTGGCGGGGGCACTGCTGTGCCCCCAGATGTAAAAATATATTTTTATTCATAATTTCTATATAAATTTTATAGTCAATTTTTTGTGATAACTGCTAAATATTTAAATAAAATTTAAAAAAAATTATATTTAAATAAAATTAAAACAAATAAAATTAAAACAAATAAAATTAAAACACTTAAATGTGCATACATTTACATTCATAGTGTTACTTCATAATGACTTTACAGATTATTAAAACAATAGGGTTTCGAACATTAATGATGTCGATTTTCGTACTAAGTTTCATTCAAAAAAGAAAAGCGTTTGAGTTTGCGCGCTATCGTGTGAAGTTATCGTGTCCATAAAAAGGTCTAGGAACAAAATGTCGTACGTGCATACATACCTTACGACCTACATACATACATACTTTTATATATATACACATATATATATAATATATATATATATATATATATATATATATATATATATATATAATATAATATATTTATATATATGTATATATATATATATATATATATAATATATATATATATATATATATATATATATATATAGCATGAATGTGTTACATGTAAATATAAACTTTTCCTCAATCCCTCTCCCTACCATTTTTATGCCCTACCTACCATTTGTTTTATAAAATATGTATATATATATATAATATATATATATATATATATATATATATATAATATATATATATATATATTATTTATTTATTTTTTTCTTGTAATAACCTATTTGTAAATGTCTATATTTTTTAATTAATATCATTAAAATTGCGATAGTTAATCAATTTTATATTTCTATTATTTTATATTCTATTTATATTCTATTTAAGACTTTGGATATCAACATTTCACTGTACTATTGAACGAATATTGGCCGATTTTAATGTTCCCTTTGATAACAAAAGATTCATCTGTGTGCTCTTGAGTCGAAATAGAAGAGAGTTTGCGAGCAAGCTTTTATTTAGCTAGAACTCTATTGTACGCGGTGTTTAGCTGGGCCTTGTCTTAATCCATTGTTCTAGAGATGCATCGGTCCTAGGAAAAGCTTTAGCCTAGGGGAGGTATTCAATACTGGGCTTTCTCATCCGTTAGGATCTCTCTAAGAACTTTTCAATTTTGTTTTTCTTTTTTTCTTTACATTTATTTAACGAAAAACACCTCACCTAATGATAACTTAGGAATAATGAAAGAATGAACTTAAAAAATGAATTTGATTATTAATTATTGTTTGAGAAAGGTATTACCATCTATGTATGTATAATTTGAAGTTTCGACGCAATTTAATTTGGGAAGTTAAGAAGCCACATTTTAGGCTGAAAATCTATCCAAAACCCATTTTTACAAACTACGTTAAAACATATCGTTAGTATAGATTTACATTGGTACAGCCTAGTTGAGAAAGCTTATTTCTGCCTGTTTTATAAATGCTAGTGTAGAAAGCCAATAGTACAATTTGAAGTTTACAAAGCCTTATGTAGCCTAGTGTATCCTATTCTGTGAAAAGCCTAGTGTACAATTAAAGCCTTGTATAGAGAGCCAAGGGTACAAAAACTTAGTGTACAAAGCTATGTTAACAAAGGCTAGTGTACAGAGCCTAGTGGACAAAGACTAGCGTAGAGAGCTGAGTGGATATTGCCTATTGTACTACAGAGCCACGTGTACAAAGCCTAGTGTACAATGTTTAGTGTACATAGCTAAGTTCACAAAGGCTAGTGAACAGAGCCAAGTGGACAAAGACTAGCGTAGAGATCTAAGTGTACAAAGGCTAGTGTTCAAAGCTAAGTTAATAAAGGCTAATGTACAAAGCTTTGTGTACAAAGCTAAGTTAACAAAGCCTAGTGTTCAAAGCTAAGTTAACAAAGGCTAATGTACAAAGCCTAGGTTACAAAGCTAAGTTAACAAAGGCTAGTGAACAGAGCCAAGTGTACAAAGCCTAGTGCACAATGCTAAGCCTACAAAGCTTAGTGTACAAAGCTTAGTGTACAAAGCCTAGTGTACAAAGCTTAGTGTACTAAGCTAAGCGTACAAAGCTTAGTGTACAAAGCCTAGTGCACAAAGCTAAGTGTACAAAGCTTAGTGTACAAAGCCTAGTTTACAAAGCCTAGTGTGCAAATCCTAGTGTACAAAGCTTAGTGTACAAAACCTGTACAAAGCTATGTTAACAAAGGCTAGTGCCAAAGAGTATATATACTCTTTGGTATATATACTCTTATATTTCTCTATATATACCTATATACTCCTTGCTAGTGCACAATGCCTAGTGTACAAAGCTAAGTTAACAAAGGCTAGTGTTCAAAGCTAAGTTAACAAAGTTTATTGAACAGAGCCGAGTGTACAAACTTAGTGTACAAAGCCTAGTGTACAAAGCCTAGTGTACAAAGTCTAGGGTAGAAAGCTAAGCGTACATAGCTTAGATATTGCCTTAGGGACATTTAATTTCAATTCAAATCCAAGTCTTAACATATTATCCAAAATAACTTTCATATGGTATTTGCTTAATGGAGTTGAACATTTGTCTAAAGTGTTTGTTTGAAAAGAATGACATTAGAAGTTTAATATGGATTAAATTGAAGTGAATAATACTGATAGGACCCAATAAAACACCGACTAGTCACCAAATCTCAAATAAAACTTTCACAAGAATTTAGATGGCTTGTACTTTAAACCCCTATCTTGGTTGACTGACCGCTGACCTAAATAAAGGGGGATTTGGGTTCGAAGGTCTTTGTTTATCCCAGTAGGGTTTAGAATTGTTACACTAGGACAGTCACTGGACATGTTTACGTAGGATTAAGTTTATCCGTAGTGTCTATCGAATGAGGGATAGAGACATTGTAAAGCTGTAACCGCTAAAACCAATGCCTTCTAGATATTTACCTTATCAACATAAAGTGAAATAGTGTAAAACAACAAAGTTCTGTGACCTTTGTGTTACATCGTAAATTGCGAAGAAAATAAGAAATAAATAGTTATAAATAAATATGACAAAGGGAAATGTGTAACTCATCTTTAAAACAAATAAATTTAAACACAAGAAATTCTCCATATTTTATTTCTATTATGAATACTTGTAAGTATCTCCATAATAATTGTTATATTTATAAAATAAAATAATAATAATTATTATTTTATCATTATTATATCAATTATATATTTATTATCATTATTATATTAAATATAATAATTCAGGAGTCTGGTAGTTCTGTAGTAGAGCACACGCTTTGCGACCTGAAGGTCGAGTGTTCAAATCCAGCAAGGGGAGGACCTTAATATGAGGTTATTCCTAGTACCGTTCGGTACTAGAAATACCTAGGTATAGATTAGGTACTAGGTATTAAATGTGACGGTATAGATAGAACGTTGAATTTGTTTTTATTGTAAGTTTGATCATTTTGGCTTTAAACGGAAAAATTCATGTGTGTGTGTTTGTACGCTTGAACCTGATTCAGCAGTTTGTTTTGGCATTAATGACATTTACATCGTACTGTTTAAATGAAGTTTGGACCGCTTGTCCAAACCGGAAGCCGTTTGGACCGTTTGCCGTTTGTTGGAAGCTTGTGTTATTTTCTAAGAGAAGCCAATAAAAAGTAGAATAATCCAAGTGTTTGTATCCTCTGTTTTGAGAAAAAACAGAAACATTCTTTGCTTATGTTGTAAATATTTAATATAAAAGCATATTTATATACTGTAAAATAAATTATGCGTGCTTTGTATGTTGTGAAACAATGTTGTTTTAAAATAATCAGGTAAAATAAACAGTTAAAATAGAGGAGTTAAAATGATTCTACATTAAACTTTAAAATACGCATGGGTTGGCAACACTGAAATTTATTATAAACCGCTGTTTAGTTTAATAGTGCGATTGTGTCCTTCGTATCGATTGATGATTAAATGATTTAAATCATTTATTTATGTTAAAACTTTGAGTATTAATTCGTGTCAGTTCTAATATTTAACTTATTTTGAATTGTATTAAACGATAAAATAGTTAAATATAAACTTGGTTAGAGTTAAATTGTTGAATCAATAAAAACAAAGCATGACTTTAAACTGTTGGGACCAATTTAAAGGTAAAATTTGTTTAATTTATTTGCCAAGTTTTTGTTTAATAAAATTGTGTTGTCGTTTGTTGTTTATTTTATCGGTTTAAGTATTTATACACTAATTTACAATAGTAATCTTAACTTAAAATATATTTAGCTAGTGTCATCGAGGAAATCTAGCTGCTAAGCACTGTTTCGCGCTCACTAAGCCCTGTTGTTTACTTTAAATAATCTATTAGAAGTAGATTTGAAATAGTTTTAAAATTTGAAAAATAGCGTGTAAACAGGGATTCAGATAGATTAGATTTGACTTTAAGTAGATCGGAAGTAGCTGTGTAACACTGTTATTATCAGGCATAGAGGCCTGAAACATCACAAAGATATACACAAGAGAGGGCAAAGCCCATCTTAATACATTGAGAGGCATGAAACATCATTTTGGGGTTCTCAGGGGCTCTGTGTAACCTCTTTAAAACGTCCTCCAAGAGTGAGTTCAGGTTATAATGACTCAATTTTTCCGGCTTCCCACTCATTGCTTGTGTATTGATTTGTATTGCTTGTGTATTGATTTGTATTTTTATCGTTCTAATTTACAAGTTAACATAATTTTGCACTGATTATTTAATTATATTTATAAACGAAGCAGGTCAGGTAACTTTTTCGGTGTTTAAAAATTTAATCTATAAGGCGTCTCTAGTAATAATATTTCTATGAGAAACATCGTTTTGAGGCTCAGAGTAACCTTACTAAAACCTCTTCAAAGAGTGAGTTAAGGTTATAACGAATCAATTGTTTTCGGCTTACCGCACATTGATTGTGTTTTGATTTGTATTTTAAACGTTCTACTAGATAAAGTTACTGTATTTTTGTTCTGTTTATTTGATTATATTAATTGTCGAAGGAGGTCAGGTTATTATTTTGTTATTAAAAAATTCAACCAAAAGAGCCCTTATGTTAATAGGTATCTATAATATGTATTTAAATCATATTAATCCTTGGAACCTAAAATTGACGCTAATTATAAAAATCTATTTGTAATTAAAAAAAAGTTTGTCTTTATTTATTAGCATATTTCAAAAGAAATGGATTTTCTTTGTTTATTAATTATTTGTCATGGAGACCAAGAGTGAGTAGGTTCATATGTTAAAACTTGCAGACAAACTTAGAATAATACTATATATAGAAGGAGCACAGGGCCGTAAACACAATGTAATTCCACTGATAACACGAAAGCCGGTTGACTGGTGCAACTAAGTAATGCTGCCAACCTGACAACAAAACATTATTTTAAATATTTGTCAAAAATATATATTAATGAAGAAAGATTGTAAAGAACAAATATAATAACTTAAAACACCTGCTGAGTATTTAATAAAACTGGTCTTAGATGGCAAAAGGGTGGCGGAATACAAGAATCTACATTTAGTTGTCGAGGACTACTTATTATATATAATTTTAATAAATACGTTAAACTACAATTTAAAATGCTTTAAATATTGTAATGCACCGATATTTATATTAGTATTTTATGAATAATCAATCATTAATTAATAATAGAACATAATAATTCAGCAACCGGAAGTATTGCCAATTTTGTTTTAGAAAATTGTATATTGTAAGGGTGGCAGCATTACTTAGTTGCACCAGTCAACCGACTTTCGTGTTATCAGTAGTGCTCCTTCTATATAAAGTATTATTCTAAGCAGACAAATGTAAGGTTACACTTTGAACAGGGTTCTAGTCTGACTTTGTTTCATTTAAATTACTGCCTACGTGACTTGCCAATATTTTTCCAGGTTATTCTCCGTTTCTTGGAATTTTGCGAATGTTTTTACACTCTTATAAATAAAAGATGAAAGGTTTTAATCCAATAGATGTTTTGATCTGATTTTTCGATTATTTCGTACAGTTTGTTTATTATTAAATATCAATTGATTTTATCAAAAGGCGAGAGAGAAATAGTTATTTTGTTTTGTTATTTTCTTTGAATTTTAGAGGAATACAATAACAAGTAAACCGATTCACCTAAAAAACTAGTGCGAGTTCCAAAAATTCGATTCTTTTAAAAAATCGAGTTTTATCGATCTTTTAAGCGATGGCTGACACTCTATAACCTGATAAAAGATTGTCAAATGTTATTTGCGCTCGAAAATAAAATGTTTATTGTTTGTTATTGTTTTGAACGAATTTTCGTCACACAATGCAGCCTTTATCAATGGCAGACTACATGACATTATAGGCATAAACTCCTGTGCGATTACAATAGTCGCTAAAAATATCCCTAGCAGCCAAACTTTTCTTCTTTTGTCATTTCCAGTTATATCGAAAGCACGAAATACGTGAGAGAAGTCACTTGTTAATTCAATTCCACTATTTATTCCTCGATACTTTGACCACTGTGTGTGAAATCGTTACATTTCCTCACCTACTACCTTTGGTATAGGAAAAGTATTGTGTTCATCCTAAAATCCAATACCGTGGCTTCATTATAATTATCATGTACTTTTCTTAACATTATTATTCAGGTACTCTCATGATCTTCTGAATGGCTTTCATCATGTCTGTGTATCTGTTAACGCATAGCGCCCGTTGTGTTTATGCTGAAGAGTGAAAACAGAGCAAAATGTTTTTGTTAAATCAAATTCAAGATTAGCCCCAAAAATTAGCACAAAAATCACACTTTAAGTCTTATTGTGGTGCCTGAAAGATGAAATTTTTCAGACTACGCCATTCTATTTCGCTGATCATGAAAAAATTTAAAACATTGGCTAAAATTCGAATATTTTACCAATCAAGGCAAAATTTAATACGAATGTACATCTATTGGTGCTAAATCGATTTACAAAATTCATTTTAATATATCGCCATTTTAAAAGTATTTAGAGTTTATGTTTAAAATTTAATGACCGTAAATTTTAGTATAATAACTGCTCTAGGACGATTGACATACCTACTGTCAGATAGCAAAACACACAATAAATAAGAATTGAAAATCCCATATCTATTTAATTTAAAAGTTATTGGTAAACATATATACATTTATAGGTGCTACACTTATTATTATATGAAAAAGTCTGTTTTTATCTGACAGTGCTACACCTATTATTATATGAAAAATGTTTACACAATTGTAAATAATTTTGATATTTTTGAACATTTGTATTTTGGCGCTATGTGTTAGTTACTCCATTAGCTGCTTAACCTGATGGATTTTGAAACATCCTGCATCCCACATCTTATTTTAGATATTTTTGTACCTTTTCCTTCAACCCTGCCTTTAACCTCACACTTTGTTTTGGCTACCCGGTCGCAATGTGCGCAGTGAGTGATGGAGTTTTTTATTTATCAAGTTTTTTAATTGTTTCAACTTAATTTTATGTGTTTTCGGGCAACAATTGTTTAAGGTAATGTTGTGTCGATCTTTCCGGTCTCGAATGTTGATTCTCGGACTGACTGGGTTTTCCAGAACACGTTTACCTGCATCACCATGTGGTGATCTTTCATCTTTACCTGGCTCTGATCTTATTTTAAGATCACCCAACTTTATCTAGCCATAGTTGGCTGTTTATCATCTCATCTATCTATTATCTACACCATGACGAGCTAATTCATAGCTGACTAGACATGAAGTCATGCTATGGTACTCACATCATCTTTAACCAGTGCCATGGAGGTGCATTTTTCAACAACTTTAACTCATCACTCAGGGTAGTTTTCCTATTTTTACGTAACAGGGCATACCTGAAAATCTCATTAATCAATTATTTTTATGTGATGGGGCTACCACCCAGGTCCCCAGTTTTATCTCTCAGGTACTTATATTTTTTGTAACCTTACCACATTTTTAAGGGCATACATTAGTTTTAAGTTTATAACAATTACCCTATTATTTTTCTTTGTTCGTTATTTACTTCCTAGTAAACGCATATATTTTTAATTCTGACTTATTTTCTGTGTTCACCCTATCTCCTTTAGTTTTAAGTATATCTAGATCAGAGTTAAGACATGGCAGGTGCTTAATAAATTAACAAGTACCTCCTACGCTTTAACATAAGCTTTTTTTTTTTTTTTTTTTTTAAATATCTGGTGTTCTTTAGCCATAATTTAAATTTTATGTCCTGGTTCTTGGTTATATTTCAGACCAGGTCAAATCTTTTTTATCACCAGATATAGTCAGAATCATTATATCAGATCGATCAAATCTTTTAATACCTTTCCTTAATCAATCTTCTAATGTATGCTCTTATTTACTTACCTTATCATATCTTGTACCTGATATGTATGTTCTTACAAACGCTGTAATGCATATTTACTTCCTTGACTGTTACCTGTCACGACCCAATGTTTTTGCATCTAATCACCATTTGTCTTCTTATCACTTACCAGAACTCTTTTTAGGAATATATACCGTTGAAGAGTTCATGAATAATCTCATCTCTATCTCTTATTTTTGTTAACAGTCAAGGAATGTTTATTTTTATCAATGCTTATATTCTAAAGTAGTTATCAGTATTATCTCTTTAAATTTGACATATGTTTGTGCATTCGGACGTATGTTCAAAATTTGATAACAAGTACATAACTTCATCTTCATCTATTATGTTCCTTTTTTACCAAGATCTGCATTCGGATTGTAGACCAATAATTCATTAGTGCCTGGCCAGCCTAGGTGAATTATTTTTTGTTGTTGTTATTGGAATAACATTTTGCCTTATCATAACATCACGTATCATTCTCCTCAACTTGTATGCTTGTTATCAACATTTTGTATACCTTTGATCACCTTAATTATCTTTTATACATCTATTGATTTGTTTTTTAAAACTTTGTATAGTGCTGTTTGCACTTTAATTTTAATGTTGGTTGTTTATATACCTCTCCTACCCTATTTAACCTTATCTTTGACACAACTTATCTCTTATTATTAACTTACCTTTTCTACTTAGGTATAATTAATTTTCTTATCATCTATACCATCATCTTTATTATCAAGCTGTTATGTCGTCAGGGCTTCAGCATTTTATTGGTTCATTATCATCTACTCATCATCATCATCATCATCATCTTTACCTTAACTTTTATCAAGCTGTCATGTCTATTTAGGATTTCAGCATTGATCTTATACCACTTTCAGGTTTATCGTCTACGGACATTATCGTCATTATTGACATCATGCGTGGTACCCGCATACCTTTACCTATCAAGAGTTCACTTATCATCTCAACGTTGACTCAGGGACTGCAGCCCTCAACGTTAGTATCATCTCTAACTGTTTACCTGCTTGTTCAGTGTAACAGTTATTTTTTGGTGTCTGGTAGTCGACGACCAGCTCCATTCTTACCTATCTTATCTTTGTCACTTCTAGGACTTCTATGGCTACATCTTTACCTTATCATTACCTCAGCTATAGTAGTTCTTATCTTACCTATCAATGACTTCCATAGACTTACAACCTATGGTTTGTTTTCTTTTTAGTCTCTCTTTTAATCATTATATCTTAAGTGATCAGCAACTTGCATCGCTACCACCAAGAATACTATAGACTTACAACCTATAGTTTTTCTATATCACTTGTCTAAGCATCACACCTGGTTACCAACCTCATCATCTTTTATCATCTTAGTATTTTTTTTATTTTATTTGATGCTTGGGAGACCTGGGCTTATTCTCATATAGATAAGTCCTATCAGACCAATTCTTTGAATGGTCTTTATCAAAGTGACAACAAGTGAACTCATTGACTTTAAATTTCACATATTGATTTTTAAGTCTTTTTTTATCATCAACTTTCCTGAAAGTCATCTTTTCACATTTTTGTGACCCTTTACCTTTTATTGTGTCAACACCATACCTTTAACATACCTAATTTCTTCAAGGTAGGCAGAGTTTATTAATCGTACTCTGAACTATTTTTTTTCCTTTTGGTTCATGAGCTTAGTTTTTTCATGGCGGGCAGGGCGATGTCGAATTTCTCCCCTTTCCTTAGCCTTTAATTTTATTTTATCTTCCAGTCTCTACTGGGTTATGACCTTAACTTACCTTATTATCTCTAAACAACCAACTATATCCATCATTTAGATCAATTCAAACATCTAACCTAATAAATCTTTTGTTCATATCTTACCATTTTTATTACTGATAACTACTTATTTTCTTAGTGATTCTTGTGATCAGTTTTATCTATTGGGTTAAACTTAGAAACCACTTTGGTTAATTATTTATGATCATAAAGTTGACTTTTATGTAATATATATATTTTTTTTTTTACATTGTATGATCCTTTGTCATTTTTTGTGACTTGCCTTATCAGTATCAATTATCTGTATACTAGGGTCTTATACCCACTCTTGCGATCTGAAAACATGATGTTTTCTAATGTGATCTTAACTATATTCTAATAAGTTTTTAATAATTTATATATAGTTCATAGACTAGAATCCAAATCTAACTTTATCGTAGCTTTAGTGCTTATTATTTTATTTATGTGCTAACAATTCTTAAGTACCATTGATCTAATGTATCTAGTCATTATCTAGAACTAAACATATTGTATTATTTTCTAGATGTTTATAACTTGACTTAAATCTACTATTCTTCTTTTTATATGTTTGCTTTCAAAGAAACTATCATAATTATTTCATCAACTATCCAATTTTCTTGACCTCAATCCATAACCTTAAATTTATCATAATATATACATCTTTATTATCAATTTATTTAATTTCATGTGATATATCTATTTCTATCCCTCCTTATAATCTTTTGTAAACTAATATGACAGTATAAGAATAATGTCTAATCTATAGGCCCTACATATCCTTTCATGTAATCTGACAATCCATGGAACTTAAAAATCTAAATATTTTTATTTAAAACTGATTTTTTTGTATCATTACTTAGCACTCGTTCCACTTAGTGATTATAACTGTAATGTTTTTATTATTTTCATTATATACTTTTTTTATCTATTACAGACTTGTTTTAGACAGGTCAGGTCAACCAACCTGTTTAGACTTTTGAAGTTGGTTTTAAGTCATCAATAACCCTTTATTTCTTTATTTTTCAGTTATTTGCCTAAAAATCAATGTTAACTTGATATTCTATCTTTAACTGCTAAGTCTTATGAGAGCTGAGTTTAAGCATTCCTTACTCATGTTTATTACCTGTTTTACATAACTTTTTGTATGAATACTTACTTTGTAATTATTTTATTATATTCGATACTAGTTATTCTTACCTAAACCTCATATCTTTGTGACCATATCATTTTAACGTTTCTATGATTTATAGTGGTTTTTAAATCAATTTAATTTTCTTGCTTTAATTTTCCCTTAAGTCCTGGAACTTATGTATATCATAATGTTTATCTACTTAGTTTAATCTCAAACCTTATGAACTAGTTTTATCAATCTTTTCTTATGTAACTTAATTATTTTTTATTATTTAATTTTTTTTAAGTTTATAGGTGCTTATTTATTACATTACCTTAATCTCACACCCTTACCACATTATTAAATATCTTTATAATTTTGTGGCTGAGTAGTGTATTCAGCACTCTCATTTAACCAACTGAGTCTCAACATCTTTTAACTTACCTTTATTATCTCCTACCTAGGGCACCTATAACCTTTAAATATTTGTTCTACCTTTATCTAGTAACAAGTTGTATCAATAACTCATTGCTTAGTTATATTTTGTTAATTTATCTTAAATACATGTTGATAGTATTTTATCTTAATTCATATTAAATAATATGATCTGAATTGTTGCTATAATATTATGTTATAAACAATGTCTTTGAATCTATTAACTCAATGTTCATTCGGTGCTTATCACCTTTATTTAAGATATTATAAAAATAAAATTAATTATTTTAATTTAATCATACCTCACCTTTAAGTTAACTTTCTTGGATTATTTCTAACAACAATTAGCTTATTTCAGATTGAACCTTTGATTTTTTATATCCTTCGTTATCACTTTAACTGACTGAATAAGCCACCAGTGCTTTTGCATATTTTTTATCACTTATTTCATTGAGTTTTTTCCTTTTGTAACTTGTAACATCATTGATAATTATAATCTAAATATTAATTCCTTTTATTATTATATATTCAACTTTTACTTTATTTGATGTGATTACTAATGTATCAATTGTAAATTAAATTTCTTTATCTGTTTTAATTGCTACTTGCCTTTATGGATTTAGCTACTTTTCATGGTTTATTATTCTCGTTTATTTTCTTATATTTTTTTCCTTTTTGAAGAATGCTTATCTTTTAAATTCATAATTATTTTCCCTCATAATCTTAAGTTATGCTAACATGCATAGCAGTAATGTTGTGAAAATTGAATCTAACTTTACCTTTTTTTGGTGCTTCTATGAAGCAATTTTTTAATTTTTAACTTTCTTTTACCATAATGTTTTCAAGTGCAATATTTTCTGATTTACATACCTATTGGACGGTAATAATCAAAATATCATTTAGCAAGTAAAATTCTTTACACATATAAACTTAATTAATTATCTTTTATTAATAATTCTTTATTATTCCCTTACCTTGTATTGCTGGATTAGCATATGGGTTTGAATCTTATATGTGCCTTTAACATCTAATCATAACTTTCATTGACTTATCATATTTAATTGTGTATTATGTGCCATAACTTTTTTGAATATTTATATTCATCTTTCATGTATTATTTTGTATGCCCTACTTAACTTATATTGTAATATTGTAGTACATACCTGATCTTATCTTAACTTTACCTTTAACTGTGTTATATCCATATTTAATAATGATATTATTTGGATTAATTTATTTATTTAAACTTAGATCTTAGATTTTCTTATCATAATCTCTTACTGCAACATCTTCTTACTTTAGATATGCTTCACATATCTAGGCAGGCAGTATGTTTACACAATTGTAAATAATTTTGATATTTTGAACATTTGTATTTTGGCGCTATGTTAGTTACTCCATTAGCTGCTTAACCTGATGGATTTTGAAACATCCTGCATCCCACATCTTATTTTAGATATTTTTTGTACCTTTTCCTTCAACCCTGCCTTTAACCTCACACTTTGTTTTGGCTACCCGGTCGCAATGTGCGCAGTGAGTGATGGAGTTTTTTATTTATCAAGTTTTTTAATTGTTTCAACTTAATTTTATGTGTTTTCGGGCAACAATTGTTTAAGGTAATGTTGTGTCGATCTTTCCGGTCTCGAATGTTGATTCTCGGACTGACTGGGTTTTCCCAGAACACGTTTACCTGCATCACCATGTGGTGATCTTTCATCTTTACCTGGCTCTGATCTTATTTTAAGATCACCCAACTTTATCTAGCCATAGTTGGCTGTTTATCATCTCATCTATCTATTATCTACACCATGACGAGCTAATTCATAGCTGACTAGACATGAAGTCATGCTATGGTACTCACATCATCTTTAACCAGTGCCATGGAGGTGCATTTTTCAACAACTTTAACTCATCACTCAGGGTAGTTTTCCTATTTTGTACGTAACAGGGCATACCTGAAAATCTCATTAATCAATTATTTTTATGTGATGGGGCTACCACCCACGTCCCAGTTTTATCTCTCAGGTACTTATATTTTTTGTAACCTTACCACATTTTTAAGGGCATACATTAGTTTTAAGTTTATAACAATTACCCTATTATTTTTCTTGTTCGTTATTTACTTCCTAGTAAACGCATATTTTTTAATTCTGACTTATTTTCTGTGTTCACCCTATCTCCTTTAGTTTTAAGTATATCTAGATCAGAGTTAAGACATGGCCAGGTGCTTAATAAATTAACAAGTACCTCCTACGCTTAACAAAAAAGTTTGTTTTCATCTGTTAAAATCATGACATTGTACTGGAAAAAAAAATCTTTTGCAATAAACAGGTGTGTTGGAAATAAATGAACGTAAAAATGTCTTAATTTTTAAGGTGAGACGTTTGAGATGAGCTCTGACTAACTAAACCTGGATTTCAACTTGCTACCCGCATAGATATTATTATGTGAATGTTATTATTGTACAATGCTCGGAATAGAATTTATTTTAATTCATAAATGCTATGATATAAGTCAAATAATAACCTAGTAATAAAAACTTAAGTAAATACAAAAAGTACATAACTAATAATATTCCTTAAATTTAAAGTTGATGATTGCAATCGGAATTAAAAGATACCTAATGCCATGCCATGTGCCGTTTAGGAAGAGATGTTTTAAAGGGTGTTGATCCACTGTAATCTTACTGTGGATTAGAAAACCTGCAGGTTTCAACGGTTCGCTCTCTAGTAGGGTTTTCCGACTTTCTTACCCTAATCGTTTTATTTCCTTCCTCTCCTAAACTTTTTCTCGGCTCCTAGAAAAACTGGTACGTTTTGATGTTGAAAAAATTATTACCTGATCAGTCTAGTGAACAAAACCTTCTAAGAAAGATGATATATCATATCCTATATAAACAAGATGTACTTATCAGTATACTTTCAGGTGTTTTTTGCAGTTTAATTTTTAGCAGAAGAACCATGAAATGCCGTGAGGACTTCGTAAACATTAGTTCCATGTATAACACAATGCCGGGAACACAGAGTTCTCGTGCTCCTTCCCCTTTATATTAGTTCCTTGGTATATACAGACAAACCCTATTTGTCAGTATATACAGACTATGCTGACCTATAAGTTTATACAAACTAAACTTACCTGTCAGGATGTACAAACTAAGTGACCTGTCAGTATATACAGACTATGCTGACCTATAAGTTATACAAACTAAACTTACCTGTCAGGATGTACAAAAGGTGACCTGTCAGTAATACAGACTACGCTGACCTATAAGTTTATACAAACTAAACTTACCTGTCAAGATGTACAAACTAAGGTGACCTGTCAGTATATACAGACTACGCTGACCTATAAGTTTATACAAACTAAACTTACCTGTCAGGATGTACAAACTAAGGTGACCTGTCAGTATATACAGACTATGCTGACCTATAAGTTTATACAAACTAAACTTACCTGTCAGGATGTACAAACTAAGGTGACCTGTCAGTATATACAGACTACACTGACCTATTAGTTTATACAAACTAAACTTACCTGTCAGGATGTACAAACTAAGGTGACCTGTCAGTATATACAGACTACGCTGACCTATAAGTTTATAAAAACTAAACTTACCTGTCAGGATGTACAAACAAAGGTGACCTGTCAGTATATACAGACTACACTGACCTATAAGTTTATACAAACTAAACTTACCTGTCAGGATGTACAAACTAAGGTGACCTGGCAGTATGTACTGACTAAACTATTCGACAACTGACTCTACAGAGCAACAGAGCAGTTCTTTCACAGTTTAAGTAGATCATAATATTAAGTTTTTTTTTTATTCTTTGTGACCCAAAATGATCCAGTATAAAATTTCTGCCTCATTCTATTAAAACATTGGCGCCCTTATGTGCAGGCACCCTGGGCTCGTAGCCGTAATGTTAATTTGAGCATAGTGTCCAATAAGATCAAAGTACAGTTACCAAGTTTTTATATTTAATATGTAATAAAAGCATAATTTATTATGCTTTATGATTATAGTTTAATGTTTGTTTTTTTTTTTTAATCATAAAAAAATAGATTTGGTTTAAAAACCTAAAAATTAAACTGAACAAAATCTATTTCTTTATTGAATTTTTACAAATTCATAGCTAAATTTCACAATTCAACTGCTAGTTAATACTTCTTAATTTTTCTTCGATTGTTTGTATTTGTTTTGTTGCGAAGTGTTAAATTACTTGTTTTTTGCTTGCTGCATACAAGGTTTTACGTGACTTGAAACTAAAATATATAAATAAAACCCAAAT
This sequence comes from Microvelia longipes, assembly GCA_018340805.1. Classification (NCBI taxonomy): domain Eukaryota; kingdom Metazoa; phylum Arthropoda; class Insecta; order Hemiptera; family Veliidae; genus Microvelia; species Microvelia longipes. The sequence continues at coordinate 40,032,748 of JACMZG010001863.1, forward strand.
CTTTCTTTGAAAAATTCTTTTTCCGCTGTTAGGAAACATTTTCTTTTTACAATCTTTAAACTCAGCCTTTTTATTCGCTTAAAAACACACTTTTAAGATAGTCCGTATATTTACAGATTTTTTTTACAATATGTTTCCTATTTATAGCCAATAATATATTATTAAACTTTATCTTATAAGTATATCCAAAATTTATAAATGTATTACAGTTATTCATTCATTTTCCATTATTGTGTTTTTAGTTCTGATATTTTTTTTTTATTATTTTTCAAATCTGTAACATATGTGTTCAGAGTTTTAATGTTATTTAACTGAAGACTTTAAAAAAAAGTTGATGGCTAAATAAAAAAATTAATGATATTCTTGTATATTTTTTTAACTTTTTATAATAATAGCAATCAAAGTTTGATAAGATTTTTTCTTAAATTTATTTATGTCTTTCGTATAGTTATTATTATAATATTTTTATAGTCTTTATTTTATAATAAAATGAGTTCATTTTATTAATTTATTTTTATAGTAATCGTAAAATAATTTATTATTTCTGTATTCTATTGAGCTGAAATGTTTTGTAGGGGTTTCGCATTATGTTTTATTCCAAATTGATAAATCTTCTAGTCTTCCTTTTGTATTTTTTATCCGGTCTTTTTTTACTGATGTAACTTGTGCCAAAATACATGGAGTAAAATAACAGTTTGGATAGCTGCCTTGACTAGGGTCGATCTGTAGGGCGGTTGCGAGGTCTACCTCTAGGGATTTCAAAACCTTGATGTACTAAACCCTAAGGCTTTCAAAACCCTCTAAACCAATGAGCCGGAACTTACAATCCCATGCTAAACAATTTTAGAAACAGTTGACAGCTTTTTGATTGTTAAAAGAAAGCGCTTATTTTATACTTATTTTATACTAACAAAACTGTGAAAGCTTCTCGCCCATGTTTATAACAATTCTCTCTTTTTTATTTTTTTATTGTTACTTTTCCTCATACTACTATTTCGTAGGTATTTACGAAATGTTTTTTGTTTTTCCAAAAATTAATAAACTGAGATTTCGATTGAATAATATAAGAAATATAGGCGATTTATAATGATCTGAGTGGGTTTTCTTCATAATGTCTGTCTCGGTAGGTGTGTTTCTGCTTTGCTCGAGAAATGTAACTCGTTGCCAGGAATATTAAATGTTTTAGGACGTTGTTAAAATTTTGATGAGTCATTAGAAATTGAAATAAATCGATGAGTTGACCAACGGAATTGAAATTTAGAACTATACCTATCTCTGTAGATTACAAATAAACTTACAAACGTTAAATACGGGCCTTCGGCCGTAGCGCTACGCGGCGTCGGCCCACCGGGCCGCTTCGCGGCCCGGGGCCTCCCTGTGGCCGCTTTTGCGGCCTCATTGTTGTTGTTTGTATTATGTGTTGTTTCATTATTGTTCTTGTTACATGGCATTTTGCCATGTATCTAGCGAATTTTCACAGCCTCTCCACACAGGCCCGCTTCGCGGGCCTGAGTGGCTTTCTCACAAACTTGATTTTACTAATTGAGATTTTATTAATACTCTATTATAATAGTATGCTATAATATTAAAATTAAGAAAGCATTATAAACAAAAATATATTATGCATGATTTTTGGTTTTAAATAAAAAATACCGTTTCCGTCATTAAAGAATTGTCTCATTGAGCTGAAACCGGTCGCAATGGTTTTAGAATGACTTCGACCATATAAAGACAACTTCAACTCTTACTTACATTTATGATTGTTTATAGAATTTAAAGAAAAATGTCAAATTTGTTTTGTAAACAAATTGTTTATTTGAGTAAAATCTTAAGGTTGGAAAAAAATATATTCATGATTATTTAAAATAAAAATACCGTTTGCGTCACTTAGGATTGTCCGATTGAGCTGAAACTGGTCGCATTCGTTTTAGAATAACTTTGACCATATAAAGACTACTTCGATGTTCTTCCTCTTAACGGGTCTGCTTAGCTCAGCGTGGTTCAGTGGAAGCCATTTTTGCCCTGTCTCTCTGGGACAGTAGGCTTACCATGATGGAGCAAGAGTAGAGGTCTCTCTTTTATACTATATCCCACCCTCTAACACTACTGAACCTAACAGATATCGTACGAGTCTTTGACCTAGACGTATACATATATACAAGATTATATATATATGTATACCTATTGCGCCATTTGTGATGGTTCGATTGAGCTGAAATTGGTCTTAATCGATTCAGCTAGTCGTCTACCTAAATACTAGATACCTTGTTTTAAAGCCATTTTAAGTTTCAAAAATTTTTTTTCATGACGTCATAACTTTGGTTGATGACGTCATAATGTTTTTATAAACAATAGGCCTCGTAACCTCCTCAACATCTCGCGATTTGCTAAGTTTCGTTTCAATTTGAGAACGCCTTCGAGAGTTATCGTTCGCCATACGAAAGGGTAGAAACTCTTACATACATATATATATATATATATGTAAAAGTTATATATAAAAAGTTATATATATATATAATATATATTAATATATATATATATATATATATATATATATATATATATATATATATATATACATATATATATATATATATATATATTATATATATATATATATAATATATATATATATATATATATATATATACATATATATATAAACTTTTTTCGGACATATATTTTGTTATCAGGAAGCCAATAGGAACCGATTCCACTCACTCCCACCCTCAACTTCCGTCATCCGAACAACCTCATAAGCGTCATTTTCATTATGAAAATTCGCTAAAAAGCCATACAAAACATTGACAGCGTTTTTAAAGGTATGATTTTTAATTTTTTTCATATTGATTAATAATAGCTGTGAAAGTTTAATTTTATTCTCAATTAAGTTTAATAGCTTTTAATTGATTTAGGGATTCTCAATGTAAAAATAGGCAATTTTCAAGGTTTTGACTATATAAATTATCATAAAAATAATTAAAATAAGTCGTATTGTGAAATACCTAATCCTTCCCATCTAATCTCCTTTTATTAAAAGGGTGGGGGATAATTAAATTTACTATTACAAATAATTTTAATTATCTTATTTTTATCTATACTCAAAAATCTAAAATGCAGAGCTAAGTAATTTGTAAAAAGGAGAAAAATTTTTTCGCGTGCTGTCATGATTTAAAATACTTAAAGCAACTTTTAACTTCAGTTTTGAAAGTTGAAATATCGTGTTTTTGTTATATTTGGTAATCGCTAAATAATCGTTTTTTCTGAATTGTTTTCTAAAATAACTACTGGAACATAATTTTAAAACTTATCTACAATTATTAATCTTTCCGTGTAATAAATTAAATTTTGTTTTAACATTTAGTTTCAAAATGTGTTTCCCGGATTGTGCTATTTCTTTTCAGACTGAAATAATTTGATCCCTTAAAGTATTTTACTTTTTGATGGAGTTAAAATTTAACAACAGTTTAATGGTTTTGTAATTATAAACTTGGGTCTTAAAATCTAATGATTTCATTTAAGATTTTGTTATAATAAAGTTTTAATATTGTATTGTTTTTATTCGATTTCTTATTATTTAAAGATTAGTAAAATAAATTTGCCCGAAATAATTAATTTAGTTTCAAGAAAGTTCGCCTTTACTTATTTTGTATTATATTTAATATAATTCAACTATTTATTGGGTGCAACACTGGTGGATGTAATACTTTGGTTCAATAACTACGCACACAGCGAATATAACCGGAGATCGTATGCATTCTATACTTTTATGCTCGATCTTGTATCGATGACGTTGTAACGAAACCCATCAAAATATCTTATATAGCGTATCTTTATAGTGAAGGAAAAACTTGAGTTAAGTTGAAGTTAAAGCTACAAATATAGATATTATAATTGTGATTTCTTAACATAATAATAAAGTTACATTGAAAGAAGGGTACGAGGTACCTTGGAACTTTTCTTTATCACATCGGATTTACTACGCTCATCCTCCCTGCTTTGTACTCGCTTCGCTCGTCCTCAGACAGTAAATACATCCCCTCATTCCCAGTAGTCACCATCCACGCACTGAACTCACTCGATACTGTTTAAATCTTATGATCTAACAAAAGCTATATACTGATCTATATAAACTACATACTGATTTTTGTACAAAGTTTCAACTCTCTAGCATAAATACACTGGGAGCTACAGACATGACAACAGACACATACAGACAACTTTGTGAAATCTACTGAGGAAGTCTTAAAAACCCTGAAATGGATAACACTCGTGACAAACCGGTTTCGTATTATTTTGCTAACACAATACTTTTATCTTATATACCTACGATATAAATGAAAAAAAGTAAACATATTTGGAAAATAATTCGGTATAAAACGGAAGGTAATAGTGCGATAGAAAGTTATGTCAAAGACGATCGTCTCCCAAGGTACATACAGGGTATCGACGGAGTGGACCGGAATCCATGTTCCTTCCTCTATAGTGTATTTGACTGGATTCCCTCCGCATGGTTCAGGTAGTGTAATTACGCTAACTAGTCTTTGTGTAGTACTTGGTGGATGAAGAAAATGTTTAATAATTTAAATGGAAAGTGGAAAAATAGCTCTCTCCCTCTGTAATTCTCTTACTATGTGCCGTTCATTTCAGGGATTGAATTAAAATGGATAACTCTATTACCCAATGAGGGGTATTTCGTTAGTATCATAAATAGATTAAATGAGCAGAGCATACACAGATAATGAAGTTTTAAAAAGCTTTATGATATTCTTAAAAAATATCATATCAGCCAATCTCACTGTATTCCAGTAAATTCTTTCTCAAATTACAATTAAGTATAGACCCTTTTACTGTAGGAATTAGTAAAGGGGAAAACATTTTCCTCTTTTAGCTGGAGAGTCTTATATATGTGAATATATTATACGAATCTTTTTGTTAATCGCTTGCCTGAAAATGAGGTAATTTGTTTACTTTTCCTTATTTATACCGTAGGTATATAGGAAAAGTATTGTGTTTTCAAAAAAATCTGAAGCCAGGATGTCACATTAATTATCTGTTTCAGGTATTTTAAGGCCTTCTTAGTGGTTTTTACGAAGTTGTCTATCTGTTTATATGGATATGTGGGTCTGTTATCACCGTAGCTCCCAGTATATTTATGTTAAAGAGAGAGAAACATTCTAAAAAAAACTATTCTACTGGTGAAGTTGTGCCATCCAGAAAATAATTTTTTTAAGACGTCATTTACCCGCAAAAATGAACGCGAAAAAAGATGGGATCAAATTGATATTTGGTACGCATGTAGCCATGTATAAGACTATCATATGTGCCCGGTTTTATCTTATTATTAGCATTAGTTAAAATTGTATTTTTTATTTAATAACTTGTGTAAATTTAAAAAAAAAAATTGTTAAAAAATCAGGAAATGCTTTAGTTGAGTTGAAATTTGTTACAAATAAGTACGTAATAAAGTACATTAAGGTTCGTTTCAATAGGCAAGTATGTCTATGACTTATGTTAGATCACAATAGTTAAGCGTGGTCCGTGCCTGGATGGGTGACCGCCGGGAATCGAATGTATGTATTAACTATCTGAGGATTAATAAAGCAACACGTCATCGGACGTGTTGGAGTATAAAATTAACGATTTTTATGTCGGGTGATTGAGCGTAGCGAATCCGATGCGACAAGAAAAAGTTCTGTGGAACCCCCGACTTTTTAAAATTAAGTTTTTTAGCGAACTTCCATTAAAACATTATTGAGGTTGTTCGGTTGACGTAAGTGGAGGAAGGGGGGGGGGGGTATCGGTTCCTTTTGTTATAGTCAATATATTTTTGCGTTAACGTTGCATCCCTTGTATAGTATTTTCTTATGTGTGCTTGTGCTCCTTTATTTTCGCTCTTAGTTATTTCATCTTTTTTAATCGTCAGTAAATCTATTAGTTCTTATTGTAGATAAAATAGAATCAGCTGCTATGACAGTGTATGTTGCTTCAATGGACTAAGCTAATCAATACCGTATTCCATAAATCAAACCAAAATGATAAATTATTTTATCATAAATAATTCATAAGCAGATTTAATTACACGTGTTGGGTTTATTGTTTTATCTCAAACTGTATAATGTAGATGACACTATTTACATAAATAGGAATAACATGAATTCATGTTACTAAACCTTAACATGAAAGAAGAAACCTTTTAGCTATAACCTATAAATCATGCTTAAGAATTGTAATGACGTCATGTTTAACGCCGGAGGCCTCAGAGTAAGATTTAGGCGAAGAAATAATAGGACACGTGTTGGCACGCCTTATGCCTAAACAGTTGTTCCCTTCTCAATTCCAGGGTATTATTGAGTTAGGACAGTTACTCCCTAAACCTTAAATTTGGAAAATATTTCAATAATATTGTATTAGAATGTAAATAAAAATTGATTTAGGATAATTTTAATCAAAAATAAAGAAAAAATATATTAAAATTATAAATATTTGTTATAGATATTCATTAGTTAAGTCTAATTGAAATTTATAGGATGACATACATATTTTTCATTCATTGTTTTGTGAAATGCTTGGAGCATCTAAACTAGGGTAGATGGGACCCTTGCTTTGGCTTGAGCTGAGGGCTCGGCACAGTGAAATAGTGACCCAATCCCTCCCCTGACTCAATAGATTTCATTTATACACCCTTCACTGTTTTTGTTTTTTTCTTGTCCCTTTGTTCGTTTAACCCCTAGGAATGTTCTGAAGTTATTGATAAAAATTAGTTTTTACTTTCACTTTGCACTGTTCTGGGTATGACCTGTTAGATCAATACTTTTTTTTAAAAAATATCTTAGAGATAAAATATTATTGCTGCCAAGTTATTTATTAAGCTGTCAATTTATGTTTTTTAACAATACTGTTGTTGTTCTAAGTTTGGTAAATGGTAGCAAAGTTACCTTACTTAGATTTTTATAATAATAAAGACATAGCTCACAAGTGTATGCTTTCTCCCTTTATACATTTAAACAAAATATATTTAATATCAAAACTTAAGTAAATATAACATTCCCGAGCCTTCTTATCATACTCTTACCCTTCATAATTGGTTCGTCAGCATTCATAATTGTTGACAGCTGACAATAAAAATTCTGTTGAGACTTCAGAGTTTTATTTATGATTAAATCTTTACTGTTTATTTTCCTGACTTGATAATCACTGATAAGAGACTTTTTATTACTTCTTATCAAACTACTACTGTCCGAAGCCGAGATTTCATAAAACATCTTCAGTTTTTAACCAAACTTTTTAAATATCTGAGATCATGCTGTTAATCTCTGATAGTGTGTGTCTGTGTCACGCATAACTTCAGCTGAGATTATGCAGGACTATTTAAACATGACTCTTACAGTCAGTCTACAGTTGGGCTGCCTATAAGATAAATAATTTTATACTATTTTTATACCACTTTTTCGATGTTATGAAATATTTAACCGATAGAGCCTCCCTACTAATATTTTATCCGTATGTAAATAGTAAATGATAATAGCTCTATGACGTAATGACGAGAGATTTTAGATCGCATGAAAAAATAAAAAAATAGTATATAATAATGAAAAAATAAAAAAATAGTATAATAAAAAAAATAAAAAATAGTATATAATAAAAAAATAAAAAATAGTATATAATAATAAAAAAGGAGCACCTCTGAACTTTTCATTGTTCGTTATGCTAATATATCCTACTGTGGAGTCGCTTCGCTCGTCTTCAGATAGTAAATACATTCGTTACAGTCCTGCGGTCATTCATTCATACAATGAATACGCTCGATGGTGCTTAACTATTATGATCTAACAAAAACCGTAGGTATACTTGTATTCAAACAAAAATAACCTAAAGGAATACTCTAGTACAGTATTTTAACTCAATTATATTCAATTATATTAATTATATTTATTATTTAATTATATTAAATGTAATTATACTTAATTATATTTCCTTATTTGTAATAATTTACAAAAAT